>CM077152.1:164229375-164829375 GCA_039583875.1 Platanthera guangdongensis | reverse complement strand
ACATAAATCTGTACTAGTAGGGTATGGGACCTATGAGTTCTAATAAAAAGAATTTGGTCTACTCTACCCCTTGTAAATTTATTTTTCAGGAGAAAGCATGCTAGGGTCTCATACCATATTCTAGGAGCTTGCTTGAGACCATATAATGCTTTGTTCAATTTAAAAACATAATCAGGATAAGTTGGAGAGATAAAACCTGGAGGTTGTCTGACATAAACTTCTTCTTTGATATCTCCATTTAGAAATGCACTCTTTACATCCATCTGATATACCTTGAAGTCTTTGTGTGTTGCATAAGCTAAGAAGATCCTGATGGCTTCCAATCTTGCAACAGGTGCAAAAGTCTGGTCATAGTCTATGACTTCTTCTTGTGAGTATCCTTGAGCAACTAGCCTTGCCTTGTTCCTTACAATTACTCCTTGATCATCCAATTTATTTCTGAACACCCACTTTGTTCCAACAATGGAGTGATCCTTAGGCTTTGACACTAGTTCCCAAACTTTGTTCCTTTCAAATTGATGCAACTCCTCTTGCATTGCAATGATCCAGTGTGGATCTTGCTCTGCATCTTGAATGGATTGAGGTTCAATTTGAGATAGGAAGCAAGTGTGCAACAGGTTTTGGTTGACTTGATTTCTGGTTTGCACACCAGCTGAGATGTCTCCAATTACTTGGGAAATTGGATGGTCTTTTGATGTTACAAAATCAACAGAGGGTGTTGATTGTTCCCCAACCTGTGTTGTTGTTTCCTCTTGTGGTACAACAACTGGCTCTTCAAGTTGTTTCTCTTCAATATGTTGAATGCTTTCTTCATCTTCATTGCTTTCCTCTTTTTGAGTAACCTGTAACCTGTTCAAATCTTCAGCAAGAGAATGTACCTGCAAAGGTTCTATGTTATAAGTATTCTTCTTCTTGAAAGACATGTTAGATTCATCAAATGATATGTGAATAGATTCCTCAATTTTAAGAGATGATTTATTATAAATCCTATAAGCCTTACTGATCATGGAGTATCCCAGAAACACTCCTTCATCAGCTTTAGCTTGAAATTTTGTTAAATATCTCTTGTCATTATTATGAATATAACAAATACAGCCAAAAATTCTAAAATAATCAACTTTAGGTTTCTTCCCTTTGAGTAATTCATAGGGAGTCTTGCCCTTTAGTTTATGTATTAAACTTCTGTTCAGCACATATTTGGAGGTGTCCATTTCCTCTGCCCAAAAAGATAGAGGAAGGTGAGCATCTGACAACAATGTAGTGGCAGATTCAATAAGGGTTCTATTTTTCCTTTCAGCTACCCCATTTTGTTGAGGAGTTCTAGGAGCTGAGAAAGTATGCTTGATCCCTTCACTCTGACAGAACTCTTGCAAAAGAAGAGAATCAAACTCTGTCCCATGATCACTTCTGTAAAACTCCCCCTCCCCGGATCCCAAAACACGGCACGAAGGGGGAGTCTTATGCCCAGAACAGCCGCCTTACGGTAACATTAGCACACGGGCTAACCTGTACCACAAGACGCCTATTCCGCCGGCTGTAACAATATCAATATAACATGCCAACCCAACCAAATAAATAAACAACCAGAAGTCAAATCCACACTAAGTTATAATGTCCAATACATCAATATAACGAGAAGCTAAAACATGCTTCTACAATATATCAGAGTACAGCTAAACATTGCCCAAACGGGCTACAACAGAGTAATAGAACTAACATCGGTAACCGACGGCATCGATGGCACCGTCACTTCAGGCCCTGTCTCCCTGGCCTGGCTGTCCTGCTGCATAGTCTGCGGCTGCTCTACCTGCGGCGTGACCTCCTAAAAAGGAAGACGTAGCAACCGTTAGTCGAAACGACTAAGTGGTTTCACATCCGCTCCCCGGCGACTCCTCGGCACCGGGCGGAGAAAAGGAACAAGAGTGTAGTATATAATAAGTATGCAAGTAAAGGAAGTACAAGCAGGTGGCAGTAGTGTAAGAGTAACAGCATCATAATCAGCATTTATGTAAAAGCAACACTAAACTAGCAAGTATAAGTAACAGCAGGAAAGTAACTTAACTTATAAGAATGCCCATACAAACTTATAAGTTAAGGATCGGGTTACATAAAAGTAACTCATCGTATAAGAGTGCCCATACAAACTTATACGATGAGGATCTTGTGGTGCAATGATATGAAATGCTATGAATGCTATGCAATGACTCACCCATGCACACCCATGCAATTGCTATGTCGACACAGACTATAGTTCCCACTTTTCGAGCAGGTAGCTAACCTCTCAGGCATCAACAGCCATGGCCAGGCGGTGACAGTAGAACGGGCACTTCTACTACTAGGCGGGTATCACACTACTTCACCTAGGCCTCCGTACGCCTCAACGCTAAGAACACAACAGCGGAGCCCATGCGTACTATGGCCCAGCGGGGTCTTGGGTAGATGTGCACCAAGAACACAGCCCGAACTGGACTTGCGTGACCCGGAAGGGGCCTCGGAAGAAAGCACGAGGACACAGCCCAACCGTTCACATGGTTGGAGGGTCCTCGGGGCGTGAACACCGAGGACACAGCCCAAACCGACCAAGTCTAACTGCCAACTCCCGTCGGTGTGACGACTGGCGAGCCCGTAGACCTGCCACACTATCCTTAACCCAGGATTACGACACCATGTGTCGACTCACACCACATGCAATTCACAACCTCATCATACCATGGAAGGGGCCTCGGAGTGAGCACGAGGACACAGCCCAACCATCCATCCACACCTTACCTCAACACGACCAGAACAGGTGGCGGTCAACACCGCACTTACAAAATTACACAATACTACCCATAGGAAGGCGACGCTCTAAGTATTGGAGTACCAAATTCAATCCACTATTCAACATTCACTTGGCCATGAGTTATCCTTCTATATGTCATATCAGGTGATTTCAACACAATACATCAAGATGCACATGTATAAGAATCTACTAACTTCTAACAAGTCAAATCATTCAAGTATACTATCTTACAATTCGATCACATGGAATCCGATTAATAATCTTCATCATTTATGCAACTGAATTAATTATTCATAAGAGTTTATCCAAGCCTCAGGGTTACCTGTAATCTTAGTTTCTCCGAATCCAAATCCAAATGTTATAAACCCAGATTTTAAAGTACAGGAATAGTCTGGACAGCAACTTCAACCGGAGATTCCCGAGGCTACATGAATCCGGTGAAGTCGCGTAACCCCTCGATGGAAAGGTATTTCCGAGGTCTACAACTCTCGTATTCTGACCTCAACCCAGATTTGACGTATCCCATCGGAAATCGGACTTGAAGTCTGCTGCGTTCAGAACACAGTTTCTGCATACGGGATTTGTTGAACACCATTTTCGTTTGGACTTTCCCGTGGCTACTGACTTTGCCAGAAGTCGTGCAACCACTCGTTGGAAAGTTATTTCTAAGGGCTACAACGTTCGTGTTTAGCATAAAGCCCAGATCTGTCCATATCCATCGGGAAAAGTGCCTAGAAGATTGCTGCGCGCAGAATACAGATTCTGCGCGCATCTTAAAGGAAAATGAACGGTATCGGTTCGTCTTCCTCCTCAAGCAATCCTTCCTAAATTTTCCAGAAATGTCCTCCTCCCTTATTCAACCTCAAGGGCCAAAACTCCTCACGAAACCATTCTCCCATCGTCGTATTGAAGAAAAGGGGAAGGGTTGAAGAGATCTAAAATCTAGGATTCAAATCCTAGCATGGCCAAACCTAGAAATCTTCTCCTCTCCATCAAGCTCTCTTGAGCCGATGTCTCTCCTAAATATCTAAGATCTAGAACCAAGGGAGAGGGTAGGAAACTCACATTGGCTCCAGCGGTACCACCATTTCTAGCCATGGATCTCGTAGTTCTCCTTGGCGGCATCTTCTCTTTCACGGCGATGGCGGATCTCCTTCGGTAGGACTTGCTCCTGCAGTTTTCCCTCTCACAGGAGTTCTCACTGGAAATAGGGGAATGAAAGAGAATGAAAACGGCTAGGGTTTTCTCTCCCCTATATATATAAAATGTGACACGGGTAGGGACACGGCCGTGTCCTTACCCGTGTCCTGCCTGGCGAAGCGGCAACGACAGTTTCCACGTCGGTTCAACACTTGACACGGGTTGGGACACGCCCGGGTCGGGCGTGTCCCGACCCGTGTCCACATGACACGGCCGTGTGCATGGCCATGTCATTGGCCGTGTACTTCTCGGGTTGCATCTCGACACTTCTCCTCGAGCTCAACTCGACGCACACGGGTAGGGACACGGTCGTGTCTCTACCCGTGTCACTTAGTGTCGACACAGTTCGACGATCTCGACACGGCTCGTCGAGCTCTACTCGACGCACACGGGTAGGGACACGGCCGTATCACTACCCATGTCACTTAGTGTCGACACAGCTCGACGATCTCGACACGGCTCGTCGAGCTCAACTCGACGCACACGGGTAGGGACACGGTCGTGTCACTACCCGTGCCACTTAGTGTCGACACAGCTCGACGATCTCGACACGGCTCGTCGAGCTCAACTCGACGCACACGGGTAGGGACACGGCCGTGTCCCTACCCGTGTCACTTAGTTTCGACACAGCTCGACGATCTCGACACGGCTCGTCGAGCTCAACTCGACGCACACGGGTAGGGACACGGCCGTGTCACTACCCGTGTCACTACCTGTGTCTTTTTACACTGATTTCTCCACTTCTCCACAAGTGCAGTCCCATTCCCTGCACTTCTCAGGACTCGAGTCAACCCTCCTGACTCAAAAACACACACACTAGGGGTCTAGAGCGATTCGGGACGTTACAATTCCTATAAACAAAATAAAAGATTTCGTCCCCGAAATCAGGCTTAGGCTGTGGGGAGAAGAGCATAACAGGAAATTTAACATATGCTTTTAAATAAGATTACCTTGAGCAAACAACTCCGGGTAGCGTTGCTGCATTAAATCCATTGGCTCCCATGTGTACTCCTCCTTCCCATGATTCAACCATAGCACCTTCACTAAGGGAACACTTTTGCGGCGTAATGTTCTTGTCTCGCTGTCAACAATCCGCACCGGCTCTACTCGCACAGACCTATCTGACGCCACCGCACCATCAGTAGTGGGAATATATTGGTCTCGCCGCAACAGTGCTTTTCGAAGCGACGACACATGGAACACGTCGTGGAGATTTTCTAGTTCTGGTTGTAACTCCAACCGATAGGCCAACGGGCCAATCCTTTCCAATATAGTATAAGGCCCAACATACCTTGGGCTGAGCTTTTTCACTCCCCGCACCCGTGACACTCCATGCATCGGCCGAATCTTAAGGAACACTTTTTCTCCCACTTAGAACTCCACCATCCGGTGCTTTTTATTGTAATATTTCGCCTGTCGACTTTGAGCCTCCAACATGCGATCCCGTATCAATCTGACCGCCGCATTAGTATCATCTATGTATTCGTTCCCCAATGCCTTCGGATCTTCATCTTGCACCCAAGACAAGGGAGTCCTGCACCTTCTTACGTAAAGGGCTTCATGGGGCGCCATACCGATGCTTGCTTGATGACTATTGTTGTAGGAGAATTCCACCAGGGGCAAGAGCCTTTCCCATGGCTCTCCTCTGTCCAGCACGCATAACCTCAATAAATCTTCCAGTGTCCTGATGGTCCTTTCAGACTGCCCGTCCTTCTGTGGATGAAATGCGGTACTAAAGGTTAGGCGTGAGCCCAAATATGCATGTACCGCCTTCCACTCATTGGATGTAAACCGACCATCCCGATCCGAAACAATTGTCTTGGGCACGCCATGATACCGTACAAATTGCTCCACAAAAATGCGTACCAAAACATCCACGTGTGCTTCCTTATTCATTGGAATGAACCGGGCCACCTTTGTTAGTCGATCCACAATAACCCATACTGAATCATTCCCGGAGCGGGAACGAGGTAACCCATGAACAAAGTCCATGGAGATATCCTCGAACTTCCATTCGGGGATGGGCAATGACTGCAACAAACCACCGGGACTCCTGCATTCAGCCTTCACTCTTTGACAAGCTTCGCAATGTGTAACATAGTAGCGAACATCCTTTTTCATTCCCGGCCAACACATGGTCTTCCGCAATCCGGCGTACATCTTAGCAATACCAGGGTGCACTGAATATTGAGAGGAATGTGCCTCTCTCAAGATATCTTCCCGAATTTTGCCGCCCTTGGGAATATAAAGTCGGCCTCGAAGATAAACGAGGCCGTCTTTTAGTGTGTACTCATCGGTGGTCCCATCTTCAATTGCCTTGATTGCCGGGGCCAAGGCCGCATCCATTCCTTGCTCCACCCGAATCCGGTCTCGGATATCACAAACTATGCTCATGTTGGCCAAATACTCCGCATACTCTGCTGAAGGAGCCTTGAATACTAGAGTAATTTCCATCTCCTCGATCATCCGAGCCAGCTCCATGCTCATCAGCCGAGACTCTGGGCTAGAGCCTGGCACTTTTCTACTCAAGGCATCGGCTACCGAGTTCGCTTTCCTGGGGTGGTAGTTCATGGTGAACTCATAGTCACATAGA
Organism: Platanthera guangdongensis; assembly: GCA_039583875.1. NCBI lineage: Eukaryota > Viridiplantae > Streptophyta > Magnoliopsida > Asparagales > Orchidaceae > Platanthera > Platanthera guangdongensis. The sequence goes on along the minus strand of CM077152.1, from coordinate 164,822,800 downwards.
AATTCCAACCACCGCCGTTGTCTCAGGTTCAACTCCTTCTGAGTGTGAACATACTTCAAGTTTTTGTGATCGGAAAAGATCTCGCAGTGCACGCCATATAAATAATGCCTCCAGACTTTCAAAGCGAACACCACTGCTCCCAACTCCAAATCATGAATCGGGTAATTGATTTCATGTTTCTTTAACTGTCTTGAAGAATAAGCGATCACATGCCCGTGCTGCATCAGCACCGCTCCCATCCCTTGATATGATGCGTCCGTGTAAACTTGGAATCCTTCCTTCCCCGACGGAAGTGCAAGGATGGGGGCAGAGGTAAGCCTATCTTTCAATTCTTGAAATGCCGCTTCACATTGAGGTGTCCACTCAAATGGCACACCCTTCTTCGTCAAGGAGGTAAGAGGAAGGGCAATCTTGGAAAATCCTTTCACGAACTTGCGGTAGTAGCCAGCAAGTCCAAGAAAGCTTCGTACATCAGCCGCCGACTTCAAGGGCGACCACTCCTTCACGGCCCGCACCTTAGCTGGATCCACCGCTAACCCTGCTCCACTGATCACATGCCGCAAGAAGGCTACCTCCTTAAGCCAGAATTCACACTTGCTAAACTTGGCATACAAGGCATGCTCCTTCAATTTCTTCAAAACCAAGGTCAGGTGCACGACATGCTCCTCCTCCGTCTTTGAGTAGACCAAGATGTCGTCGATGAAAACAATGACGAAAATGTCCAAATACGGTTCAAACACCTTGTTCATCAAGCTCATGAAGGCCGAAGGGGCATTTGTGAGCCCAAACGGCATTACTGTGAACTCATACAAACCATATCTCGAACTGAAGGCCGTTTTCTGGATGTCCCCTTCTTGTATCCTCAACTGATAGTATCCGGAGCGCAAATCCAATTTAGAAAACCAATGTGCTCCCACTAGTTGATCGAACAACTCATCGATCCGCGGTAGCGGATAAGTGTTCTGCACCGTCAACCGATTGAGTTCCCGATAATCTATGCACAATCGCAGTGTTCCATCCTTCTTCTTCACGAACAGCACAGGGGCTCCCCATGGTGATGAACTGGGCGAACGAACCCTGAATCCACCAGTTCTTGCAATTGAACTCTAAACTCCGCGAGTTCTTTCGGAGCCATTCTGTACGGAGCCTTGGATACAGGCTTGGCACCTGGTACTAGATTGATCTGGAAGTCAACCTCTCTATGCGGAGGTAATCCTGGTAGCTTCTCAGGAAATACCTCAGGAAAGTCCCGCACTACCCGTACATCCTTTAATTCCAACGCTGCTTCCTTCAACTCGAACCAGATCATGAAGACCTCATCCCCCTTCATATGAGCCTTTACAGCCTGAATAGAAGATAATATCATACGTGGCGCGAAGCCAATACCTTGGAAGATGACGTCAGAGTCTCCATGCCTCAAATAGATCCGCTTCTCCGCGCAGTCGATCCTCGCGAAGTGCCAGTCCAGCCATGCCATGCCCAAAATGATGTCAAACTCCGGCATTCTCAGAACCGTGGCCGGCGTATCAAAGGCCTTCCCATCAATAAATAACTCCAACTCGCACTTGGCGGTCGCGATCATCTCCGAGCCGTCCGGAAGGCGTACACGTCGGGCTATGCCAGTGAAGTACTGTACATCCCCCATGTCTTTTATGAAATCCTCGGACACAAAGGAGTGTGAGGCACCGGTATCGAATAGCGCATAGGCTGTCTTCCCGCCAATAATCACGGTGCCTAAGTACCAACAACCAAAACTTATTGCTAGTGGCTAGTAAGTTCTAATCAATTCAAGTTAGACCATGCAAATATGTAAATTAATTAAATCATACCTGCAATCACATCTTGTGGGTTCCGTTCCTGCGCCATGTCAAGCGCGTACACCTGATCCCGGACCGGTCTGGGGTTTCCTCTTGGCGGTCCTCGTCCTCGACCGCGCATATATCCCCGCCCTCGTGGAGCTGCTGGAGGGAGAGCAGGAGGGAGAGCAGGAGGGGCGTTCCCATATAGCTGCGGGCAAAAACGCCGGATGTGGCCCGGCTGGTTGCATTCGAAGCACACCAGACCACGACGCCCTTCAGGTTGTTGAAATCGCTGAGGCTGTGGGGGTGGAGGCAACGCAGGCGGCTGCGGAACTGGATGCTCCACCCTATAGTTTCGGTGGACATGCCCTCCACCTCTTTGGTGTCCCCTTCCTCCTCTGAAGTCTCGCCTCCTTCAATTCCATGGGCCGGCTTCCATCACGTCCTCCGCGGGCCTCTTACTACATCCCATGTGATCCGCCTCCAATCTTTTTGCCATATCAATGATCTCCGCCAAGCTACCATCCGCTATAAACAAAAGGGACTGCCTTAGGGGATCTCGCAGCCCCTTGTAGAAGCGCTTGGCATAGCCTCTGTCATCCAACTCGTAAGAATCCGCGAACCTTGCGAGATGCTGGAATTCCCGCTGGTATTCCGTAACCGTCTTTGATCCCTGCTTTAATAGAAGGAACCTCTGCTCAAGCTCATCTCGGGCCGACGTAGGGATAAAGTGCTCCAAGAAAACCTCCGAGAATTCACTCCAACTTATCTCTGTGTAGATCCGGCCTTGGAAGGTAGATCCCATGAGGGACTTCCACCACCTCTTCGCATGGAAGTCCAAGACGGACACTGCCAATGTCACTGCCATGTTGGCCGGGCAACGGATACCAGCCAACAACTCCTGTATCGTCTCTAGCCATTCCTCTGTACGTACAGCCGACTCCGCCCCAAGGTAGACGGGAGGGGAGAGAGCCCGGAAGGTGCTCAGCCAGTTGGAGCTCGGGGCCTGTTGTTGCACCGGAGCCTGCTGTGCCTTAAAAGCATCAAGAATGGCGGTTAGTGTTTGCCCCAACTCAGACTGTTGGAACTGAGTGGGTATGGGAGGGGTAGGAGTACCCCCCATCGGCTCAACATGCAGTGGAACCTACACGTAGATGACAAATTTGTGGTCAGGTTGGCTAAACACAAGGTCAAAGTTGGACAAACTCAATGTGAATTACATATGGGCACACCACTGCTTCCGCTAAGTCAATTTGTCCACAAACCGACTAACCAAACGGGGGTGGCACCATTGTTGAATGACTTCCTTAGTTGAGGATCGTGGCAAACTGATACCATTTGTAAAACTCCCCCTCCCCGGATCCCAAAACACGGCACGAAGGGGGAGTCTTATGCCCAGAACAGCCGCCTTGCGGTAGCATTAGCACACGGGCTAACCTGTACCACAAGACGCCTATTCCGCCGGCTGCAACAATATCAATATAACATGCCAACCCAACCAAATAAATAAACAACCAGAAGTCAAATCCACACTAAGTTATAATGTCCAATACATCAATATAACGAGAAGCTAAAACATGCTTCTACAATATATCAGAGTACAGCTAAACATTGCCCAAACGGGCTACAACAGAGTAATAGAACTAACATCGGTAACCGACGGCATCGATGGCACCGTCACTTCAGGCCCTGTCTCCCTGGCCTGGCTGTCCTTCTGCGTATTCTGCGGCTGCTCTACCTGCGGCATGACCTCCTAAAAAGGAAGACGTAGCAACCGTTAGTCAAAACGACTAAGTGGTTTCACATCCGCTCCCCCGGCGACTCCTCGGCACCGGGCGGAGAAAAGGAACAACAGTATAGTATATAATAAGTATGCAAGTAAAGGAAGTACAAGCAGGTGGCAGTAGTGTAAGAGTAACAGCATCATAATCAGCATTTATGTAAAAGCTACACTAAACTAGCAAGTATAAGTAACAGCAGGAAAGTAACTTAACTTATAAGAATGCCCATACAAACTTATAAGTTAAGGATCGGGTTACATAAAAGTAACTCATCGTATAAGAGTGCCCATACAAACTTATACGATGAGGATCTTGTGGTGCAATGATATGAAATGCTATGAATGCTATGCAATGACTCACCCATGCACACCCATGCCATTGCTATGTCGACACAGACTATAGTTCCCACTTTTCGAGCAGGTAGCTAACCTCTCAGGCATCAGCCGCCGTGGCCAGGCGGTGACAGTAGAACGGGCACTTCTACTACTAGGCGGGTATCACACTACTTCACCTAGGCCTCCGTACGCCTCAACGCTAAGAACACAACAGCGGAGCCCATGCGTACTATGGCCCAGCGGGGTCTTGGGTAGATGTGCACCAAGAACACAGCCCGAACTGGCCTTGCGTGACCCGGAAGGGGCCTCGGAAGAAAGCACGAGGACACAGCCCAACCGTTCACATGGTTGGAGGGGCCTCGGGGCGTGAACACCGAGGACACAGCCCAAACCGACCAAGTCTAACTGCCAACTCCCGTCGGTGTGACGACTGGCGAGCCCGTAGACCTGCCACACTATCCTTAACCCAGGATTACGACACCACGTGTCGACTCACACCACATGCAATTCACAACCTCATCATACCATGGAAGGGGCCTCGGAGTGAGCACGAGGACACAGCCCAACCATCCATCCACACCTTACCTCAACACGACCAGAACAGGTGGCGGTCAACACCGCACTTACAAACTTACACAATACTACCCATAGGAAGGCGACGCTCTAAGTATTGGACTACCAAATTCAATCCACTATTCAACATTCACATGGCCATGAGTTATCCTTCTATATGTCATATCAGGTGATTTCAACACAATGCATCAAGATGCACATGTATAAGAATCTACTAACTTCTAACAAGTCAAATCATTCAAGTATACTATCTTACAATTCGATCACATGGAATCCGATTAATAATCTTCATCATTTATGCAACTGAATTAATTATTCATAAGAGTTTATCCAATCCTCAGGGTTACCTGTAATCTTAGTTTCTCCGAATCCAAATCCAAATGTTATAAACCTAGATTTTAAAGTGCAGGTATAGTCTGGACAGCAACTTCAACCGGAGATTCCCGAGGCTACATGAATCCGGTGACGTCGCGTAACCCCTCGATGGAAAGGTATTTCCGAGGTCTACAACTCTCGTATTCTGACCTCAACCCAGATTTGACGTTATCCCATCGGAAATCGGACTTGAAGTCTGCTGCGTTCAGAACACAGTTTCTGCATACGGGATTTGTTGAACACCATTTTCGTTTGGACTTTCCCGTGGCTACCGACTTTGCCAGAAGTCGTGCAACCACTCGTTGGAAAGGTATTTCTAAGGGCTACAACGTTCGTGTTTAGCCTAAAGCCCAGATCTGTCCATATCCATCGGGAAAAGTGCCTAGAAGATTGCTGCGCGCAGAATACAGATTCTGCGCGCATCTTAAAGGAAAATGAACGGTATCGGTTCGTCTTCCTCCTCAAGCGATCCTTCCTAAATTTTCCAGAAATGTCCTCCTCCGTTATTCAACCTCAAGGGCCAAAACTCCTCACGAAACCATTCTCCCATCGTCATATTGAAGAAAAGGGGAAGGGTTGAAGAGATCTAAAATCTAGGATTCAAATCCTAGCATGGCCAAACCTAGAAATCTTCTCCTCTCCATCAAGCTCTCTTGAGCTGTTGTCTCTCCTAAATATCTAAGATCTAGCACCAAGGGAGAGGGTAGGAAACTCACATTGGCTCAGCGGTACCACCATTTCTAGCCATGGATCTCGTAGTTCTCCTTGGCGGCATCTTCTCTTTCACGGCGATGGCGGATCTCCTTCGGTAGGACTTGCTCCTGCAGTTTTCCCTCTCACAGGAGTTCTCACTGGAAATAGGGGAATGAAAGAGAATGAAAACGGCTAGGGTTTTCTCTCCCCTATATATATAAAATGTGACACGGGTAGGGACACGGCCGTGTCCTTACCCGTGTCCTGCCTGGAGAAGCGGCAACGACAGTTTCCACGTCGGTTCAACACTTGACACGGGTTGGGACACGCCCGGGTCGGGCGTGTCCCGACCCGTGTCCACATGACACGGCCGTGTGCATGGCCATGTCATTGGCCGTGTACTTCTCGGGTTGCATCTCGACACTTCTCGTCGAGCTCAACTCGACGCACACGGGTAGGGACACGGCCGTGTCTCTACCCGTGTCACTTAGTGTCGACACAGTTCGACGATCTCGACACGGCTCGTCGAGCTCAACTCGACGCACACGGGTAGGGACACGGCCGTGTCACTACCCGTGTCACTTAGTGTCGACACAGCTCGACGATCTCGACACGGCTCGTCGAGCTCAACTCGACGCACACGGGTAGGGACACGGCCGTGTCACTACCCGTGCCACTTAGTGTCGACACAGCTCGACGATCTCGACACGGCTCATCGAGCTCAACTCTACGCACACGGGTAGGGACACGGCCGTGTCCCTACCCGTGTCACTTAGTGTCGACACAGCTCGACGATCTCGACACGGCTCGTCGAGCTCAACTCGACGCACACGGGTAGGGACACGGCCGTGTCACTACCCGTGTCACTACCTGTGTATTTTTACACTGATTTCTCCACTTCTCCACAAGTGCAGTCCCATTGCCTGCACTTCTCAGGACTCGAGTCAACCCTCCTGACTCAAAAACACACACACTAGGGGTCTAGAGCGATTCGGGACGTTACAAATCCTATAAACAAAATAAAAGATTTCGTCCCCGAAATCAGGCTTAGGCTGTGGAGAGAAGAGCATAACAGGAAATTTAACATATGCTTTTAAATAAGATTACCTTGAGCAAACAACTCCGGGTAGCGTTGCTGCATTAAATCCATTGGCTCCCATGTGTACTCCTCCTTCCCATGATTCAACCATAGCACCTTCACTAAGGGAACACTTTTGCGGCGTAATGTTCTTGTCTCGCTGTCAACAATCCGCACCGGCTCTAGTCGCACAGACCTATCTGACGCCACCGCACCATCAGTAGTGGGAATATATTGGTCTGGCCACAACAGTGCTTTTCGAAGCGACGACACATGGAACACGTCGTGGAGATTTTCTAGTTCTGGTGGTAACTCCAACCGATAGGCCAACGGGCCAATCCTTTCCAATATAGTATAAGGCCTAACACACCTTAGGCTGAGCTTTTTCACTCCCCGCACCCGTGACACTCCATGCATCGGCCGAATCTTAAGGAACACTTTTTCGCCCACTTAGAACTCCACCATCCGGTGCTTTTTATTGTAATATTTCGCCTGTCGACTTTGAGCCTCCAACATGCGATCTCGTATCAATCTGACCGCCGCATTAGTATCATCTATGTATTCGTTCCCCAATGCCTTCGGATCTTCATCTTGCACCCAAGACAAGGGAGTCCTGCACCTTCTTCCGTAAAGGGCTTCATGGGGCGCCATACCGATGCTTGCTTGATGACTATTGTTGTAGGATAATTCCACCAGGGGCAAGAGCCTTTCCCATGGCTCTCCTCTGTCCAGCACGCATAACCTCAATAAATCTTCCAGTGTCTTGATGGTCCTTTCAGACTGCCCGTCCGTCTGTGGATGAAATGCGGTACTAAAGGTTAGGCGTGAGCCCAAATACGCCTGTACCGCCTTCCACTCATTGGATGTAAACCGACCATCCCGATCCGAAATAATTGTCTTGGGCACGCCATGATACCGTACAAATTGCTCCACAAAAAGGCGTACCAAAACATCCACGTGTGCTTCCTTCTTCATTGGAATGAACCGGGCCACCTTTGTTAGTCGATCCACAATAACCCATACTGAATCATTCCCGGAGCGGGAACGAGGTAACCCATGAACAAAGTCCATGGAGATATCCTCGAACTTCCATTCGGGGATGGGCAATGACTGCAACAAACCACCGGGACTCCTACATTCAGCCTTCACTCTTTGACAAGCTTCGCAATGTGTAACATAGTAGCGAACATCCTTTTTCATTCCCGGCCAACACATGGTCTTCCGCAATCCGGCGTACATCTTAGCAATACCAGGGTGCACTGAATATTGAGAGGAATGTGCCTCTCTCAAGATATCTTCCCGAATTTTGCCGCCCTTGGGAATATAAAGTCGGCCTCGAAGATAAACAAGGCCGTCTTTTAGTGTGTACTCATCGGTGGTCCCATCTTCAATTGCCTTGATTGCCGGGGCCAAGGCCGCATCCATTCCTTGCTCCACCCGAATCCGGTCTTGGATATCACAAACTATGCTCATGTTGGCCAAATACTCTGCATACTCTGCTGAAGGAGCCTTGAATACTAGAGTAATTTCCATCTCCTCGATCATCCGAGCCAGCTCCATGCTCATCAGCCGAGACTCTGGGCTAGAGCCTGGCACTTTTCTACTCAAGGCATCGGCTACCGAGTTCGCTTTCCCGGGGTGGTAGTTCATGGTGAACTCATAGTCGCATAGAAATTCCAACCACCGCCGTTGTCTCAGGTTCAACTCCTTCTGAGTGTGAACATACTTCAAGTTTTTGTGATCGGAAAAGATCTCGCAGTGCACGCCATATAAATAATGCCTCCAGACTTTCAAAGCGAACACCACTGCTCCCAACTGCAAATCATGAACCGGGTAATTGATTTCATGTTTCTTTAACTGCCTTGAAGCATAAGCGATCACATGCCCGTGCTGCATCAGCACCGCTCCCATCCCTTGATATGATGCGTCCGTGTAAACTTGGAATCCTTCCTTCCCCGACGGAAGTGCAAGGATGGGGGCGGAGGTAAGCCTATCTTTCAATTCTTGAAATGCCGCTTCACATTAAGGTGTCCACTCAAATGGCACACCCTTCTTCGTCAAGGAGGTAAGAGGAAGGGCAATCTTGGAAAATCCTTTCACGAACTTGCGGTAGTAGCCAGCAAGTCCAAGAAAGCTTCGTACATCAGCCGCCGACTTCAAGGGTGACCACTCCTTCACGGCCCGCACCTTAGCTGGATCCACCGCTAACCCTGCTCCACTGATCACATGCCCCAAGAAGGCTACCTCCTTAAGCCAGAATTCACACTTGCTAAACTTGGCATACAAGGCATGCTCCTTCAATTTCTTCAAAACCAAGGTCAGGTGCTCGACATGCTCCTCCTCCGTCTTTGAGTAGACCAAGATGTCGTCGATGAAAACAATGACGAAGATGTCCAAATACGGTTCAAACACCTTGTTCATCAAGCTCATGAAGGCCGAAGCGGCATTTGTGAGCCCAAACGGCATTACTATGAACTCATACAAACCATATCTCGAACTGAAGGCCGTTTTCTGGATGTCCCCTTCTTGTATCCTCAACTGATAGTATCCGGAGCGCAAATCCAATTTAGAAAACCAATGTGCTCCCACTAGTTGATCGAACAACTCATCGATCCGCGGTAGCGGATAAGTGTTCCGCACCGTCAACCGATTGAGTTCCCGATAATCTATGCACAATCGCAGTGTTCCATCCTTCTTCTTCACGAACAGCACAGGGGCTCCCCATGGTGATGAACTGGGGCGAACGAACCCTGAATCCACCAGTTCTTGCAATTGAACTCTAAACTACGCGAGTTCTTTCGGAGCCATTCTGTACGGAGCCTTGGATACAGGCTTGGCACCTGGTACTAGATTGATCTGGAAGTCAACCTCTCTATGCGGAGGTAATCCTGGTAGCTTCTCAGGAAATACCTCAGGAAAGTCCCGCACTACCCGTACATCCTTTAATTCCAACGCTGCTTCCTTCAACTCGAACCAGATCATGAAGACCTCATCCCCCTTCATATGAGCCTTTACAGCCTGAATAGAAGATAATATCATACGTGGCGCGAAGCCAATACCTTGGAAGATGACGTTAGAGTCTCCATGCCTCAAATAGATCTGCTTCTCCGCGCAGTCGATCCTCGCGAAGTGCCAGTCCAGCCATGCCATGCCCAAAATGATGTCAAACTCCGGCATTCTCAGAACCGTGGCCGGCGTATCAAAGGCCTTCCCATCAATAAATAACTCCAACTTGCACTTGGCGGTCGTGATCATCTCCGAGCCGTCCGGAAGGCGTACACGTCGGGCTATGCCAGTGAAGTACTGTACATCCCCCATGTCTTTTATGAAATCCTCGGACACAAAGGAGTGTGAGGCACCGGTATCGAACAGCGCATAGGCTGTCTTCCCGCCAATAATCACGGTGCCTAAGTACCAACAACCAAAACTTATTGCTAGTGGCTAGTAAGTTCTAATCAATTCAAGTTAGACCATGCAAATATGTAAATTAATTAAATCATACCTGCAATCACATCTTGTGGGTTCCATTCCTGCGCCATGTCAAGCGCATACACCTGATCCCGGACCGGTCCGGGGTTTCCTCTTGGCGGTCCTCGTCCTCGACCGTGCATATATCCCCACCCTCGTGGAGCTGCTGGAGGGAGAGCTGGAGGGAGAGTAGGAGGGAGAGCAGGAGGGGCGTTCCCATATAGCTGCGGGCAAAAATGCCGGATGTGGCCCGGCTGGTTGCATTCGAAGCACACCAGACCACGACGCCCTTCAGGTTGTTGAAATCGCTGAGGCTGTGGGGGTGGAGGCAACGCAGGCGGCTGCGGAACTGGATGCTCCACCCTATAGTTTCGGTGGACATGCCCTCCACCTCTTTGGTGTCCCCTTCCTCCTCTGAAGTCTCGCCTCCTTCAATTCCATGGGCCGGATTCCATCACGTCCTCTGCGGGCCTCTTACTACATCCCATGTGGTCCGCCTCCAATCTTTTTGCCATATCAATGATCTCCGCCAAGCTACCATCCTCTATAAACAAAAGGGACTGCCTTAGGGGATCTCGCAGCCCCTTGTAGAAGCGCTTGGCATAGCCTCTATCATCCAACTCGTAAGAATCCGCGAACCTTGCGAGATGCTGGAATTCCCGCTGGTATTCCGTAACCGTCTTTGATCCCTGCTTTAATAGAAGGAACCTCTGCTCAAGCTCATCTCGGGCCGACGTAGGGATAAAGTGCTCCAAGAAAACCTCCGAGAATTCACTCCAACTTATCTCTGTGTAGATCCGGCCTTGGAAGGTAGATCCCATGAGGGACTTCCACCACCTCTTCGCATGGAAGTCCAAGACGGACACTGCCAATGTCACTGCCATGTTGGTCGGGCAACGGATACCAGCCAACAACTCCTGTATTGTCTCTAGCCATTCCTCTGTACGTACAGCCGACTCCGCCCCAAGGTAGACGGGAGGGGAGAGAGCCCGGAAGGTGCTCAGCCAGTTGGAGCTCGGGGCCTGTTGTTGCACCGGAGCCTGCTGTGCCTTAAAAGCATCAAGAATGGCGGTGAGTGTTTGCCCCAACTCAGACTGTTGGAACTGAGTGGGTATGGGAGGGGTAGGAGTACCCCCCCATCGGCTCAACATGCAGTGGAACCTACACGTAGACGACAAATTTATGGTCAGGTTGGCTAAACACAAGGTCAAAGTTGGACAAACTCAATGTGAATTACATATGGGCACACCACTGCTTCCGCTAAGTCAATTTGTCCACAAACCGACTAACCAAACGGGGGTGGCACCATTGTTGAATGACTTCCTTAGTTGAGGATCGTGGCAAACTGATACCATTTGTAAAACTCCCCTCCCCGGATCCCAAAACACGGCACGAAGGGGGAGTCTTATGCCCAGAACAGCCGCCTTGCGGTAGCATTAGCACACGGGCTAACCTGTACCACAAGACGCCTATTCCGCCGGCTGCAACAATATCAATATAACATGCCAACCCAACCAAATAAATAAACAACCAGAAGTCAAATCCACACTAAGTTATAATGTCCAATACATCAATATAACGAGAAGCTAAAACATGCTTCTACAATATATCAGAGTACAGCTAAACATTGCCCAAACGGGCTACAACAGAGTAATAGAACTAACATCGGTAACCGACGGCATCGATGGCACCGTCACTTCAGGCCCTGTCTCCCTGGCCTGGCTGTCCTGCTGCGTAGTCTGCGGCTGCTCTACCTGCGGCGTGACCTCCTAAAAAAGAAGATGTAGCAACCGTTAGTCGAAACGACTAAGTGGTTTCACATCCGCTCCCCCGGCGACTCCTCGGCACCGGGCGGAGAAAAGGAACAAGAGTATAGTATATAATAAGTATGCAAGTAAAGGAAGTACAAGCAGGTGGCAGTAGTGTAAGAGTAACAGCATCATAATCAGCATTTATGTAAAAGCTACACTAAACTAGCAAGTATAAGTAACAGCAGAAAAGTAACTTAACTTATAAGAATGCCCATACAAACTTATAAGTTAAGGATCGGGTTACATAAAAGTAACTCATCGTATAAGAGTGCCCATACAAACTTATACGATGAGGATCTTGTGGTGCAATGATATGAAATGCTATGAATGCTATGCAATGACTCACCCATGCACACCCATGCAATTGCTATGTCGACACAGACTATAGTTCCCACTTTTCGAGCAGGTAGCTAACCTCTCAGGCATCAGCCGTCGTGGCCAGGCGGTGACAGTAGAACGGGCACTTCTACTACTAGGCGGGTATCACACTACTTCACCTAGGCCTCCGTACGCCTCAACGCTAAGAACACAACAGCGGAGCCCATGCGTACTATGGCCCAGCGGGGTCTTGGGTAGATGTGCACTAAGAACACAACCCGAACTGGCCTTGCGTGACCCGGAAGGGGCCTTGGAAGAAAGCACGAGGACATAGCACAACCGTTCACATGGTCGGAGGGGCCTCGGGGCGTGAACACCGAGGACACATCCCAAACCGACCAAGTCTAACTGGCAACTCCCGTCGGTGTGACGACTGGCGAGCCCGTAGACCTGCCACACTATCCTTAACCCAGGATTACGACACCATGTGTCGACTCACACCACATGCAATTCACAACCTCATCATACCATGGAAGGGGCCGCGGAGTGAGCACGAGGACACAGCCCAACCATCCATCCACACCTTACCTCAACACGACCAGAACAGGTGGCGGTCAACACCGCACTTACAAAATTACACAATACTACCCATAGGAAGGCGACGCTAAAAGTATTGGACTACCAAATTCAATCCACTATTCAACATTCACATGACCATGAGTTATCCTTCTATATGTCATATCAGGTGATTTCAACACAATACATCAAGATGCACATGTATAAGAATCTACTAACTTCTAACAAGTCAAATCATTCAAGTATACTATCTTACAATTCGATCACATGGAATCTGATTAATAATCTTCATCATTTATGCAACTGAATTAATTATTCATAAGAGTTTATCCAAGCCTCAGGGTTACCTGTAATCTTAGTTTCTCCGAATCCAAATCCAAATGTTATAAACCCAGATTTTAAAGTGCAGGAATAGTCTGGATAGCAACTTCAACTGGAGATTCCCGAGGCTACAGGAATCCGGCGAAGTCGTGTAACCCCTCGATGGAAAGGTATTTCCGAGGTCTACAACTCTCGTATTCTGACCTCAACCCAGATTTGACGTTATCCCATCGGAAATCGGACTTGAAGTCTGCTGCGTTCAGAACACAGTTTCTGCATACGGGATTTGTTGAACACCATTTTCGTTTGGACTTTCCCGTGGCTACTGACTTCGCCAGAAATCGTGCAACCACTCGTTGGAAAGGTATTTCTAAGGGCTACAACGTTCGTGTTTAGCCTAAAGCCCAGATCTCGCCATATCCATCGGGAAAATGGCCTAGAATATTGCTGCGCGCAGAATACAGATTCTGCGCGCATCTTAAAGGAAAATGAACGGTATCGGTTCGTCTTCCTCCTCAAGCGATCCTTCCTAAATTTTCCAGAAATGTCCTCCTCCCTTATTCAACCTCAAGGGCCAAAACTCCTCACGAAACCATTCTCCCATCGTCGTATTGAAGAAAAGGGGAAGGGTTGAAGAGATCTAAAATCTAGGATTCAAATCCTAGCATGGCCAAACCTAGAAATCTTCTCCTCTCCATCAAGCTCTCTTGAGCCGATGTCTCTCCTAAATATTTAAGATCTAGCACCAAGGGAGAGGGTAGGAAACTCACATTGGCTCCAGCGGTACCACCATTTCTAGCCATGGATCTCGTAGTTCTCCTTGGCGGCATCTTCTCTTTCACGGCGATGGCGGATCTCCTTCGGTAGGACTTGCTCCTGCAGTTTTCCCTCTCACAGGAGTTCTCACTGGAAATAGGGGAATGAAAGAGAATGAAAACGGCTAGGGTTTTCTCTCCCCTATATATATAAAATGTGACACTGGTAGGGACACGGCCGTGTCCTTACCCGTGTCCTGCCTGGCGAAGCGGCAACGACAGTTTTCACGTCGGTTCAACACTTGACACGTGTTGGGACACGCCCGTGTCCCGACCCGTGTCCACATGACACGGCCGTGTGCATGGCCATGTCATTGGCCGTGTACTTCTCGGGTTGCATCTCGACACTTCTCGTCGAGCTCAACTCGACGCACACGGGTAGGGACACAGCCGTGTCTCTACCCGTGTCACTTAGTGTCGACACAGTTCGACGATCTCGACACGGCTCGTCGAGCTCAACTCGACGCACACGGGTAGGGACACGGCCGTGTCACTTCCCGTGTCACTTAGTGTCGACACAGCTCGACGATCTCGACACGGCTCGTCGAGCTCAACTCGACGCACACGGGTAGGGACACGGCCGTGTCACTACCCGTGCCACTTAGTGTCGACACAGCTCGACGATCTCGACACGGCTCGTCGAGCTCAACTCGATGCACACGGGTAGGGACACGGCCGTGTCCCTACCCGTGTCACTTAGTGTCGACACAGCTCGACGATCTCGACACGGCTCGTCGAGCTCAACTCGACGCACACGGGTAGGGACACGGCCGTGTCACTACCCGTGTCACTACCTGTGTCTTTTTACACTGATTTCTCCACTTCTCCACAAGTGCAGTCCCATTCCCTGCACTTCTCAGGACTCGAGTCAACCCTCCTGACTCAAAAACACACACACTAGGGGCCTAGAGCGATTCGGGACGTTACAACTTCTGATCAGGGCAATGTGAGTATTGAACTCAATCTGTATACATTTGAGAAACTCTATCAAACATTTAAAGTTATCAGACTTCTTCCTCGGAAAGAACACCCATGTGAATCTAGAGAAGTCATCTACAACTACTAAAGTGTAAGATTTCCATCCTAGGCTTTGTACTGTAATGGGTCCAAAAAGAACAATGTGTAACAGATACAAGATCCTAGGTGAATCACTCTTATTAAGTGACTTGAAACTGTTTTTAGTTTGCTTGCCTAATTGACAAGCCCTGCAGAGTCCTTCCTTCTTATAGGGGCCAGAAGGTAGTCCTCTAACAAGGTTGTCCTTGGATAGCCTAGCAATGGTTCTATGGTTTAAATGTCCTAGTTTGTTATTCCATAAAACATTAGGTCTACTAACAGAATTAAACAGGCAAATGTGTATATCTGTTGAAAGAAAATCTACTAAGTAGATGTTACCTTTCCTTTTACCTGTCAACACAGTTGTGTTGTCCTCTGACTTGATCTTGCATAAGAATTTGCTAAAAGTCACCTGGTAGCCTTCATCACATAGCTGACTGATACTTATCAAATTGTGTTTCAGTCCTTCCACATAGGCTACCTTCTTGAATGTCACTGTCCCAATCTGGACTGCACCATATCTTTTAGTTTGTCCAAAGTTTGAATCACCAAATATGACTTTGGGTCCAATCTTGGCTTTAAAGGATGTGAGGTTCTCCTTGTTTCCTGTCATATGCTTAGAGCACCCACTATCCAAATACCATTGTTGGTTTGATGTTGGATAGGTATTCACCTGCACATAAAATAATTCACTTGTTTTTGACCCAGTTTACCTTGGGCCTAGGTTGATAACCTTTAAATTCAGAAATAAAGGACATCCCAGGTTGACTCTTATAACCTTCAGGATGATATCTCCTTGGAGGTATTATCCATTCAGTATGAGGGTTAAAGCTTTGGGATGAAGGACCCCTAGGATTAGATTTTGATTTGCCCTTGAAAGAATTTCCAGAGCTCTGATCTCTGTTCGACGATCGTGGAGCTGCGTTCCACGATCTTGGGTCATATCGTCGAGCTCCGTTCGACGGTCGACTATGGCAGGGTTCAGTAATTAGAGATCATCGACCTGAGTTCGACGATTTTGCCTGAGATCATCGATCTGCGTTCGGCGATCGTCGAGCTCCGTTCGACGATTTCTGCTGAAACATGGTTTTCTTAGGCAGATCAGAATTTTTCCTAGCTACCTCTACAACTCCCTTCCCTTTATCAGAAATGAACTTGATTGGGGTTGTTAGAACTATAGGTTGGCTGGATGAATCACCCAAGCCCAGTGTACGATTGAATCTGGAGTTCACTGTGCTTGTGATGTCCATCAGCTTGATACTTCTCCCATTAAGGGATTCCTCAAGCTTCTTGTCCTTTGATAGCTCACCTTTCAGTGAAGCTATCGGCTCCCTACAGTACTCCAAGTCCTTAGAGAGTTTGAGGTTTTCTGACTTTAAGATACTATGTTCAGATAATTGATTTCTGAGAGAAATAATTCCCTTCTCAGATTTTAGTAAGTCTAAACATAATGCTTTAAACTCAGACTTAAAGTCCTCAGAATTGAAATCAAAAGAACTAATTACCTGGTCCTCTTCAAGTTGAGTCTCTGAGTCTGACTCTGACTCTTCTTCATCAGAATTGTGTTGAGAGACATTGATTGCCATCATGCAGAACTCCTTCTCTTCAGCATCATCTTTATCATCACTGGAGCTGGAAGAATCTTCTGACTCCTCTTCAGTTTAACTCCAGGATTCAACAACAAATCCCTTCCTTGTGTGTTTGTTCTTGCTTGAGGAGGGTTTGCCATTGCCATTCTTCTTGAAGTCTTTATCTCTTCTTCTTTCTTTCTTATCCCTTCTGTCCTTGTTTTTGTTTTCTGGACAGTCAGGTACAATGTGCCCTGATTTCCAACAACCAAAGCAAACAATTTCTTTATTATTTGACTTATCATACCTTGGCTTATCATGCTCCTTGTATGATCTCTATCTGAAGTCCTTTCTGGCCATCTTGTAAAATCTTTTGGCCAATAGACTAAGCAGCTCATCATTGCCTGTGAATTTGTCTTCAGGCTGATCTTCAGTTGCTTTGAAAGCTATTGTCTTTTCTTTTCTTGTGGCTGTTGAGGCAGCCTTCTGCTCTTCTTCTCTGTTCTTGATGAACAGCTCATAAGATTTGAGCTTGCCCAAGAGAGCTTCTGTTGTAATCTCATTCAGACTTTTGGCATCCTTGATTGGCCAGATTCTTGAGTCCCAAGTGCTTGGGAAACACATTAGGATTTTGTCATTAAGTTCAGTCAGTGAGATCACCTTATTTAGAGTCTTCAGTTCATTGACTATCAGACTGAGTCTGTTGTATATATCTCCAACTGACTCAGCTTCTCCCTTCTTGAAATTCTCATATTGGGATATGAGGTGGGATCTCCTGTCCTTTCTTTCATCAGCTGATACTAAGACTATTTCAGACAGTTTATCCCAGATTTCCTTTGTTGAATTGCATTCAGCCACCTTTTGGAATATGTCATCAGACATGGTATGAGCTAAAATATTAATAGCCTTTGCATCTGCTACCTTCCACTTCTTGATATCAGCATCTGTTCCTGATGGAGGTGGAACAACATTTGTGCTTGTGTTCTCTGGAGGTCTTGGACAAACTGTCAAAACAGAATTAAAAATGTCCTCGTCAATAGAATTCATGTATAATCTAATCCTTGCTTTCCAAAGTGCAAACTTAGATAGATTGCAAATTGGAGGTCTGGTGCTAGCATAATCTTTGTTTTGGGCCATGATTTGTGAAGAAATAATCTAATAACAAAAATCTAAAAAAGCAGATCTAACTAGAGGGATCTTAGGGTTCAGGTATTAGCCTGTGCAACCACCAAGGTGTGGTATGTTTAACCAACCTCGCTCTGATACCAATTGAAAGTGCAAGCTAGATCTGATATACTCTAGAGGGGGGTGAATAGAGTACGGTTCTTAAAAATGTTTTACAACAATTGTTGTAATCTGAGTGAACATGGAAGCAAATAGTACAGAACCTATCACAAAATAAAAGAAACTAATCACAGATCACAACTAATCACAGATCCTAACTAATCACAGATCCTAATGATCACAGATCCTAACTAATCACAGATCCTAACTAATCACAGATCCTAACTAATCACAGATCACAGCCAGAAACAAAAATAAAGATAAGCAACCAGAAGATACAAGAAGCTATAGTGGTTCCCCTAAACTTGGGTACATCCACTCTTCTACCACCCTAGCTAGGAATCCACTGCAGGATGAGTTGATGAGGTGTCCTGGGCACCAATGAGCTTTTGATAAGGTGCTCAAAAACCAAATCAGATTTTTCGATCAGGTGTCTTGCCACCAATGAGCTTTTGATAAGGTGCTCAAAAACCAAGCACAAACTTTTCAAGGGAGTTTGAAAAACCCTTTACAGAGATGGGGATGAGAGAGTGATGGAAGTCTTCTCTTTCTCAGAGCAGCTGAGAAGACTATGTGGATATTGATGTTGGAAAAGCTCCCACTGAGTTCTTAAGATGTTCAGGAAATGAAGCTTTGCTGTAGGGTGATAGTCCTTCAGGAATTGATCTCCAGTAAAAGATGATTTCAGCAACAGCTGAAATGTTAGGTGTCTGGAGTCTTGAATGAAGATGACCTTGAACAATTGACTCAAAAGAGATCTGAAGATTTCAGATTTTGTTGATCTCCTTTTGGTGATGGTGTTCTTGTATGAATTCTTTTTGAGACAGAGAATGTCTACAACTCTCATTATTTTTCTCTTGAGTGATTATTGTTGAGAAAGATGTTGTTCCAGAGAAAAGTTGTAGCAAAGAATATATTTTTCTTCTTCTTGTGCACTCTCTACAGATTGCTTGTTCTTATGAGAGATTCAAAAATCTTGTCTTTTATTCCTTTTGTTCTGAATCGAAATGATCCTCTGTCAAGAATAGCCGTTGGCCTGTCATTAATTGACTTCCTCAATTGCAATTATCTTCTCGGGGAAAGTCCAAAGAAACATTCCTTGATAATTCCTTGAAACTTGGTCCAGAATAAATGAAAACGGCTACAAGATCTTCTGAATTAATTGCTGACAATAACTCCTTAACTGTTTTGAATTTGAATCTTGAAAGTCATTTAACTCTTCAGAAAAACGTCGAACTGAGCTCTAATATCGTCGAACTGAGCTCAGCGATTTGGATTTAGACAGCAACAAAGATCGTCGATCTGAGCTCAATTATCGTCGAACTGAGCTCAAAGATAGAGAATCAATACTGGAGTCAAAATCGTCGAACTGAGCTCGAAGATCGTCGAATGGAGTTCGATGATTTGTTGAAGTTGAGCTCAGCGATCATCGAATGGAGTTCGACGATCCGTCGAAGTGAGCTCAACGATCGTCAATTGGAGTTCGACGATTCGTCGTACTGAGCTCGACGAAATGACTTGGTCTCCAAACTGAAAAACCTTGGTCTTGAGGGCAGCTTCCAAACCTAACTACTAACCCTTAGACTCAATTCTAATTGACCTTTAGATCTATACAAGGAGGTCAAAAACAGGTTTCCTAAAGATATAGTGATCCTGACCCAAATTAGTAATAGGGTGTTCCAACAATCTCCATACTATTGTGAGAACCCTCAAGTTATAAGACGAGCCTTATACCGCTCGATGTTATCGTCAGCCTTCTTCTAAAGCTTATAAACTCATTTGCATGTCACATGATTGATGCCATCAACCTTGGGCACAAGATCCTAAGTTTGTTTCTTCCTAAGAGCGGCCATTTCGTCATCCATAGCATATTCCCACTCCTTAATACCAGTGATGTTCTCAAAGCATGATGGTTCTCGTTCATCCAAGGGATCTATGAAGAAACATGAGACAAAACTCATCAAATTCCCGTCCCAATACCGAGCTACTGGAATAATGGTCCTTTTGGACCTCTATAGGGCTTGAACCCAATCCACCACTTCTGTTGCTTCTTCTGAGCTAGTTCTGATCTCGGGCACACATAGAGCATTGCTCCGCTACTTCTTGATCCAGATACACCTGCCCCAGAGCTAGAAATAACTGGAGCACCTGGTGACACATGCTACTCCAGCAAAAGATCTTGAGTAGCTTCACCTTGCCCTCCGTCTCACCTGCTGTCCTATAGTTCCACAGAGGAACTACCCTGGTATGACACCAACTCATCAAATACTATGTCCCAAGAAACAACAAACTTCTATGTCTCGGGATCCATACATTTCTAGCCTTTCTTCCTATTATCATAATCGACGAAAACTAGCTTCCTTGCTTTCACATCTAGCTTCATTCTGAGAGCATCTAGAACATGCAAATAGTAGGTAGACTCGAACACCCAAAGATGTTCCAAACCAGGCTTCTTCTTAAACATCAACTTATGTGGATACTTCATGTTGTTAGGACTAGGGGCATCCGGTAGATGATATATGCCACACAAGCCATTCCCTCCACCCAAAAAGTTCTAAGAATTCCTTTGGCATTAAGACAGCACTTGAAGGTCTCCGTCAAATGATAGATCTTCTGCTCTACAACTCTGTTCTGTTGTGGAGTAAGCACATAAGTAAGCCCACTCTAGATACCATGCTTTATGCAGAAGTTAAAGAACTCATTTGAGTTAAACTCTCCTCCATTATTTGTTCTCAAATTCTTGATCCGTAGACTGGCCGGCCCTTCACGAGCACCTTGAACTCCATGAACTTCCCAAATACCTCTGACTTCTCCTTCATAAAGTATACCCAAGTATACCATGTAAAGTGATCAACTAAAATCAGCATATATCGGCTACCTCCGAGACTGGGGGTGATAATCGGTCCCATCAGAACAACTTAGATGCACTGCAACGGTGCCTTGCAACTGGTATGTGATTTGTCAAATGGAAGGTGATGAGACTTACCATACTGATACCCCGCATAGACATGACCTTCTCCAAAAAATGAAGGACTGGACAAACCACGCCCCATGCCTCTCGCAGCCATAGCCTTTAGCTTATACTTCCCAACATGCCCCAACCTCAAATGCCAGATAGCAGCGCTGTCATTGTTAACTCTAATTTTTGCAGATATTTTACTATCGTTTTCTAGGTTTGTTATTAGTTTTATGCATGATTTTGCCTCCCATTCATCCAAAAATCTATAATCATTGAATATGTCATTTATACGTTTGAATATGGGTATTTCTGCATGTATACTGCATAAATAGTCAAATTGTATTTGCTACTCAATGGTTGACCATTCTTGTTAGTTGAGTCGTGGCATGCAATTTTTAGGGTTAGACATATCGTGACTTGTTACTATTCAATTTCCCTAATTATTTTATTAAAATGTTAGCACTAATGGTTTGCATGTCACAACTTCAAGGATATTTGGCAGGCTAATGATGGGTATGGGGGTGGAGGAGTTTTTTATATATAAAACTTTTATTTAGCTGATTGTTGACATTGTCTTCTCACCTATATAGTTAAACATTAAAATATCCAATCTTTGGTGGTGATCTCGACAAGTGATGGAGGAAGGGATGGGCAAGATGTGACTCTACACAGAAGGAGGCGCAGGAAAAAAAGAGGAGCATTATCGGAGAGAGAAAAATACAAGAAGTGGTTCATCTGGGAGAGTTGCGCGATGGAGAAAGGAGAGATGGACTTGATGAAGAAGTATGTCAAGGAGGGTGGGGCTCGAGAGAGAAAAACCGGCCACCTTGGCTAGAACGTTTTCGAAGGGGGTTTCCTTTCTCTTTTCATTTCAGTTCGTAAAACTTTATTTTGTGTATGTGTCAAGGGAGTATTATGGTCATGTTTGTGTTAAACTTTGTTATGAGCTAATTAACTTAGGTCGTGGATTGTGCTTGCTATCTAGTTTATGATGTGTTAGCTGTTATTTTTTAAGTCCATCTTACTTTCTGTTGTTTAACATGATTTGTGCTTATTATATGTCATGCTTGGCCAGCTTCTTATATGAATTTATAATTCCTAATCTTGCTCCAGAAAGATAGATTAGGATTTGATCATGATCACATTAGGGAGTGTTGTGTGCAAGTTTAGATAAAGTTGTACCCACTCTTGACCCATTGAATTCAATGCCTAATGCTTTACTTTCAGTATCTTAGTCATTGAGATATACTTAGGATTCTTAGTGATAGGATTTTTTATTGCTCGAGAGAGAATAATAAAAAGTTTTGTATTGCGAGCCACAATCCATCCTAAATAAAAAACACATACACAGCACTTAGACATCTATAATTAAATAGTATAGGCAATCCAAGACCTAACTATAATCTCGATTTAATCACCCCTCTAGCTAAGTTTGTGTTTAATTTGTTTTCAAGTACATATTTTATTTTATGTACTATTTTCTCTCTTTAGTATTTAATCTAGTGTAGTCACTTTTTAATTTTTGATTTGCTTGGATTAAATGAATATAAAAATCTAGTACTTGGCGTGCTTGGCCTAATCCTCGCGAGAACGATCTCACTCACTCTTTTATTACTTGTGGGACATGTGCACTTGCGTGCTATAAAAAAATAATGCAACAGTCATTCACCATCATCTTCTCAACATATGAGCTTTTCAAGAACAAGAACAAGTCCTTAACCCGCCTTCCAACATGAATGATTACAGCTTTCACAGCTAACACATTCCGGAGAAATTTAACTTCTATCGAGCAAAATAGAATTTGATACCCATCATCCACCATGTTGGTCACCGAGAAGAGGTTAATCTTCATTCCTGACACATGATACACTCCTTAATGTGAGTGTACCCTTATCACTTCCTAATGATACCGTCCCATCCTTCTCAACTGCATGTATAATTTCATTAGCCATAATAATAGCATCATTACCTTTATACTCTTGCAGAGAAGAGAACTTTGACTCATCCTCGATGAGGTAATGTCCGCACCTTGAGTTAACAATCCAGTCCTCCTGATAGATAATGGAGGACAACGCACGAACATAAGTGGTCGTTATGAAAGCACTCCCCCATCCACCATCGTCAGTCCTGGATTCAACCTCTTATTTTCCTGTAGCATGACCCAGCTGAAGATTGACCCTACAATCTTTCTAGATGTAACCAATCTTATTGCACATATAGCACTGTGACCCTCCTCTTTTTTTTTATCTTCAAGCTGCTTAGGGGCCTTGCTCCTCTCCTACTGAAATGAAGTTGATGGACCATTGCTGACAGGTGAATTCTTCTTATCCTATCTCTTCTTCTTTATTTAATAAAGAACCTCTATCTCTTCCCCTGAGATGGATACTTCAGCCATTTTCCTCGCCAAGCTCTCTTGTGAAGTTAACAGGTACTCCGGTTCGAGTAATGATGGCTGATTGGCCCACCCATGCATAGAATTCACGAAGGACACATACTCCTTCCATAGCCCGCAGATGATGTGCCTCTTCAGCTTTGCCTATAAGATAGGCTCTTCTGGGTCCAATACTGATACCTCAGCATAGAGAATCTTCATCTTCAAAAAGAAGGATAATATGGACAGATCACCCTGAGTGGCCTTCGCCAACTCATTCACCAAGAACTGTACCTTTGCTATGTTATTTTTGATAAACAGTTCATCCAAGGCCATCTAGATCTCAACAGCTGACCGACATCCAATGACATGGTTAAATAACTCCGGTGAGATAGTCCGCTGCATTGTGAACTTCGTATTTGCATTTGTACTCCTCCAAACTCTCATCGCCTCAGCATTCCCTGTTTTAGCAACCACCTCTTACCTGTCATCTCCACTGATGAACTCCCAAAGGTCTTCACCAAAAATATAGCTCTCCATGCAAAACCTCCCCTTATTAAAGTTAGTCTACGTTAAGAGCTCTATCTCAAGTCCTCTTGCATAACCAACTTCCATTGCTTAACCTTGATTACTTGAAATTTGAAAGGATAGAACACCTCTGAGATTGATCAATTGCTAACTCCTCAACAACCCTCAGATACCATGTAAAATTTCCAAGATATCAGGTAGATAGGTCTGATACCATATAAAACATTTTCACGGGAGCTGAGCAAGGTCGCAGGAACACTCAACCAAAACCAAAGTCAAGCAGAAATCATCAATAACAGAAGCATAAGAGTCCTAATATAGAATCAATAATCTTCTTTACAGAACGAGACATACATTGCGAGATATGATTTTTGCAATGTCTCCTATGGAACAAAAAAACTACAAACAAAGGTGAAACTGGCAGTGTCATGATAGAAATTGCCAAAGCAGCAAACTGCCAAGACAACACGCCGAAATCGCCAAGTCGCCAACCTGCAACACAAGCCGTACGGACTGCCTGTTATTAAAATGCTGATGAACTAGAAAATAATTTACCCACTGATGAACCAGAAGAACTTCTTGAACTATCCGCAACCCCAAGAAAGTTACATCAAGCTGCCTTAACCGCGACCTGTTCTATACCACATATCAATATCCGCAAACTGATTCACACTGAGTTTCTCAATTAGTTGTCTAGTTGCCCGGTGCTAGTCGTACAACCTGCACAGTACAAGTCAGCTACACTTAGTCACACAATTAATAAAGTCTAACTGCAAGTTCAAAGCGTGAGCTGAGTTCTCATAATTTTCGTTATATATGACGAGTCGGGGATCCCTATTTATAGGCAACAAGGAGAGTGTGGTTACCACCCATAGTGATAGGATTATCGTCGGCCATCCTGCAACTAGCACCACGAGTCTGCACAAGAGTGTGGATGCCAGAGTCAGAGCATGAATAATTGTAGACAACATGCTCAGTCTTCATTGACATAAGCAATCCAGCCACGCATTCTAACCCAAGACTATGCCTAAGGTGATCTGCATACACTGCACCTAGGCCGTGCAATACTGTAATCTCCGTGACTAAGCAACCGAACTGGACTTGTCACAATACCGTGACCAAGTTCACATAACTGGCGAACTCTGTTATCAAACTGCGCAAGCAGTCCACAATGAACTCGATGATTAGCCTCCACTATCTGCACTAACTGTCTTCCTTAATGTGAACCAAAGCCTCATTTCCAAGCGGACTCTGCGGTCTTACCAACCAGACCACGTCAGATGTGGTTAGCCAACTCTAATTGCCTAGTTACCTCCTAGGTTGCTTGATAACCCAGACAACAGTAAGAAAAATAATAGACGAAACTAGGCTCTCCGCCAACACCTAGCCTCCAGACTAGTAATAGTCTCCGTGGACTGCCAAATTAGACCGCTAACTTTCACTTCAATAATTTTAACAAGCGCGAGGACACACACTGGATAGTGGAGCAAGTGGGACTGCATGTTAGCTCAATACAAGGATGTGTTCTGGATAGTTGAGTACAAGGGTGCACACGGTATAGTACATTGCACGGTGATGTGTTCGAGAGAGGGGTGCAGAGTCTGCCGAGTGAAGTGTGGGGAATGGTATAATAAGTGGCATGTCATGGTGCGTTTGAGTGAGTGGAGGGTGGGGCATGATATATCAATCAATGCACATGGGCCCTACTTGTTGAGGTGTGCGGGGTGCATTCTAAGCAGCAGGACATGGCAGCACTCTGGAGAGCACAATATGGGGGATGGATATGTTGAGCAGAGATGCCAAAAATGAAAGTTTTCGTAACTTGGTGAAAATTTTAGGGAATCTTTGTCTCGTTGCAAAGAGTTCACTAATGGTGATGGATTCTTATTTGGAGGTTCAAAGCTCCGATAATAGTTAGTGAAAGGTCCATTTATGTGGAATGGTTGCTCTTCGAAAACTCCACAAAACTTCAATTAAACAACCGATCTAGAATAACTTTTTGATGCTAGTGGTCTGGATGAGCATACCACTAGCTTCAACACCTCTTTAATAAGCACTCAAATTAAGAGATACACATTTGAAATTATACCGCAGAAGAAACCTGTCAACAAAAATCATCAGGAAAGTAATATGAACTTCACTACAATCCATAAAATGACGCATAAGATTTGTAACAAAACAAACATTCGTCGTCGTGTGATGACCGACCACCGCCACTCTCACAACCCGCATTTTCTCAGTATTAAATAATATATATTAGAGTAAGAGAAAATACTTGTCGTGATGTCATGCCGTGCATGAGACAACAACAGACACTCTAGCAAAACCTACACCTAACACTTTTCATGAAATCATCAAGTTTGTTATGATAAAAATGTAGTTTGAGTTTTAGTTTTGAAGGTTGTGTCCCTCGGCTCATTGGACCAACTAGCCCACGGGAAAAATATACATATACACAGCAGAAAATACTTTATTTAGTTCATTTATTATCCTATATGAGCATGAAAATCCATTAGAATAACTCATGATATGCATACCTATAGATTTAATATAAGTACTAAAAAAGCTTTTGCGTTCGTTAAAATAGTATGACATTTGATTTAAAAAGATGCTATGAGTATGAGCTAAGAACATTGATCCTTTTATACTTTTAAAAATAACTAACATGCAACCTAGCATAAACCCTTCACAGATTGCCAGTTGGTAAGAAAAAAACAATAGAAACATAACAACTAACAAATAGTCTAACATCTACAATAAATCATTGTGGGTGTCAACAACCAAACACGAACCCACAGAACAATAAGCATGTTTGAACTAAAGTAAGAACAACAAAACAACCTCACGAAGGTGAGAGATCAAAACCACAGCTACTAAAGCACACGCCAAGAACCATCACTTTAGCTGCTCAGATCGCTACAGCTCCGAGCCTGAAGCATTCAAAATAAAGAACGCCTCAGCAAGAATGGACAAGTGATAGTAAAAAAACAAAAAGTAAATAAATAAGAGAAGTCAAAAGGTTACCAACCCAAGACAGAATAACTATGAAACCACATTATCTAAATCATAAACTAGTAAGCATTGAAGAGTTTAAAAAAGTTGAAATATGTGCAGTTGCACAAAGTGTGTTATGCTTCATTAACATCTTTAAGGGTATGCATGTAAACATATGTATATATATATATGTATGTGTATATATATATATATATATATATATATATATATATATATATATATATATATATATATATATATATATATATATATATATATATATATATATATATATATATATAAGAAGAGACTGATCAGCTCAATCACGTGAATCATTTATACTGACAAAAATGATAGTGAGTCGGTGGTCACATTGTAGAACACAAACCATTAGACCAAACATCTCAAAAAGGCACTGTGGTGGTGGCCATATTGTCCAACACAACCCAACAGCCCATAAGAAGAGAAGAAAACCCATCATTCACAAATCGACACTAAGGTGGTGGTCCTTTATCCACTACCAACCAAAGGACACAAATAACCATACAATATACAAATAAATGAAAAGAATTCAAGACTTAGCATAAGATTTCCAAAACAATGCAAAAGGAAGAAAATCCCAAAGAATTTCCTACGGTATACTCGACGAATTACCGTTCACTCGACAAAATGGAAGGTCACATGACGAAAAAGTTCCAAGTCTACACAGATTCGTCGACAATACTCAATTAATTGGAAAGTTACTCGACGAATTCTACTAGGCAAATTCAATTAAAATCTATTGATACTCAACAGATTGACTTGACCTCACATCGATAATCAACGAATTTAACTTAACAGATTTAGAGAAACTTGATGAATTACTCGGGCTACAACTTGATCCCATGACCCTACCACAACACCCCTAACATCTTGGGTAGTCCATAGGGCAATTAAGGACCCACTGTGGGCAGTCAAAGTGGTTAAGTTGACCTAAGTTAACCTTAACCCTAAATGGATCAGACTAGCCTACTTAGAGTCAATTGACTTTCCTTTAGCCAAGTGGACCCCACCCATGTCCTCATAACCCTAAAGTGAGGTCAATGTGTCACGAAGGACCCATTGGGGTCAACCCTAGTGGCTAAGTTGACCCAAGTCAACTCTAGTCCCAAAATGGTCAAAGTGCCCTTACTAAGGGTCAAGTGACCTCCAAGGTGTCAATTCAACCCTACCCATCCCTACCTAGACCCTATGGGAGGCCAATAGGTCACCAAGGATCCATTGATAGTGACATAAAAGGTCAATTTGGCCAAAGTCAACGCTAAGCTAAGTCAAGTCAAACTTGGCTCAAAAGGCTAACTCAAGCTCAAGCCCCTAGCCACTTGGGCTTACCACATCCTAACCACTTTGTATTAGCTTAGTGGAATACATTTAGGCTAGGGCCATGAACAAGATCGACCATGAGGTGTAGGAGAGAGAAAGCTTCAATTTCGCTTTAATGGAGGAGAGAGAAAAGGAGTTAATCCATTCATGGATTGGGGAAGGCAAGGACAACCCCTTTTATTGCTTGATTCATTCCCCCATTCAGTGTGGAGAAGGACAGGGGCCATCCTGGTGGATGTTCAGGGATCGGGGAGGAAAACCACCTTGGCCAAGAAATGAAATTCTTGGCCATTAATGGTGCCATGAAGGAAGGCCCTTCTCCTCCCCCCCCCCATTAAGGGATGGATTCAACTCCTCTGAGGGAGAGGTGGAGTTTCCAGCCATTTCCTGGCTGGATTGAGCCAAATTCACCTCCCGACCACCATGTCTGAGGCAAGCTCTTTAGGGCCATTAATGGCCACCTCAGTTAGACCCCTCCCCTCCCCCATTTTATCATTTTAAAAGCATCATAGGACTCCAAGCTTTCATTTCCACAATTTCCCCGACGAT
The DNA here is from genome assembly GCA_039583875.1 of Platanthera guangdongensis. Taxonomy (NCBI): domain Eukaryota; kingdom Viridiplantae; phylum Streptophyta; class Magnoliopsida; order Asparagales; family Orchidaceae; genus Platanthera; species Platanthera guangdongensis. The sequence continues at coordinate 164,794,186 of CM077152.1, read as the reverse complement.
CCAGAGCAACATCACTGTGCAGTTGCAGAACTCCAGCGAATCCTCCACCACCAATGGTATGACAGTGACCGACGCATCTCCAGGATGCAAGCAAGGTCCTCCCCTTCCTCCCTCATTGTGGGTAGATCATATGAATTGTTAGGGCCAATATTCTGGCACAATTGCTCCCGATCGGGAGAGGTTTTCTCCTAGTTTTTCTGCAAAAATAAGCTTGTCGGGATCACCGAAATCCGCCCTTCTGGCGGTTGTACCGCCTCCTGGCGATAGCCACCACATCGACGGAGGTGGTGGTGGCTGTGGCCGGCCAGGGGGGTGGCAGGGTGGCCGACCGTGGCGGCTGGAAGTAGCTCCAGGATGGGTCAATCTTAACTGTCGGCTGGAGGAAGAAGATAAGCTAGAGCAACTAGATGTGCTTTAAGATCCGTGCTAGGGATGAATTAAACTATAGGATATATTTTCATATTATTTAATTTTTGTCACATTTATTCAACCATTTGTAAATTAATTTAAAAATAATTAGAGGCTAAACCAGAGAAAGTGGTCAACATATAAATTATATGCCAATGGGTCTACTTTAATTTAAAATTGGTTTGAACCAATTTAGGTGCCTGGTTTGACTAAGACACTCATTTTGGTGGGGTCTATACTTAGGGCTAGATAGAGGTTAACTTGTGTGCCCCTGCTTTGTCCCTTGTAATGACCTAAAATTTGGACAGGGAGTCACCCTATCTGTACCTTGGTCTTGCCCAAAAATTAGAATTTTTGGGGACAATTTTTCTATAGTTTTTGAAATCATTTAAATATCCTAGGGTAAATTAATTTAGGGACATAAAGACCTCCAAACCCTCCCAAATATTGGTGCATGGTCCCTAGGGTTATATTGAGGATCTGTATAAATTTTCACCCATTCTTGAGTTGATGTGTGTGGGAATTGGGCAAACCCTAGCCTTGCCCTAATAAAGGGTATTTAGGTCGAAAGTGCAGTTTGTGGGATTGGGTGGCCAAATCACCTCAATAGATGCTGAAACTTTGTCCACTGGTTTGTCATGACTTTTTACACCCTCATATGGGTTATGGGGTGGTTTGGGTGTAGGATTGCCCTAGGACCCAAGTTCAAACACTAAGTTTGGACTTTGGGGGTTTGTGAAGGGCATGTGGTCAAATGCCCTTGTGTGGATTTGAAATTTGGTATAGAGGAATCTAGGGTAGCTAAGGTCCTCTGGTTAAAATCTTAGAGGAATTGGAGATGGATAAGCCCCTCAAAACCCTAACCCTAGTTTAGGTCACAATCCTTTAATTTTAAGGATAGGTAATTAGAGCTCTATGAAAACTTGTGAAACTTGGGTAGTGTAGTCTTAAAGTCAGTATAAGTCTTGGATAATTTTATTGGGAATTTTACATTATTAATTTTAGTATCACCTTTGTAATACCATTATTAGCCCTAATTAATTATGTTTTTATTCTGATCTTAATATCCATTAGATGATTATGAAATTGGGGCAGAGTGAGTTTTAGACCATTATGATCATACATGAATTTTTATTGTAATTTTCAGATGTAAATTTCCAGTACTTACTTCACAAGTGTATAAATATGGAAATATGATCAATAATAGATTTAAAGCACCCTTTTTATTGGAAAATTATGAAACTTGTCAGTAGTGTTTCTAGTTCAACATGCTCATATGGGAATTTGATTATAATTTTTAAATGAATAATTGTTATACTTAGTTCATTAACCTATTAACTTGGATTATTATGAGAAAATCAAGTATAGAGTTCATTATTCACTGCTAAATTGTGAAACTTGACCTGGAGTGTTTATATGTCTTTATATTCAACCTTGAACTTTCTCAGAATTTTTAAAAGTATATTGGCTGTACTTGTCGCTTTAATTTTGTTAATGTAGATCATGTTCAAAAATTATGTTTAGAGGTTTAAGATTTACTGAAAATTTGGAGATCTTGAATTTAATGATAAATAGTTGTCTTGTATTTAACATAATTTTGTGGAACATTTTGCATGCCTAGAAATAGTACTTCATGTTCAAACTAAGGTATTTGGATCTCTTTGGAAATTAAATAAATTATCAAGTAAATTAGGAAAATGATAAACTTATGGATTTAGGCTAATCTTGTCATGATAGACCTCCAATAAATATTATAGGGATTTTGGATGATAATTTAGAGTACCTCTCATTGTATACACCATATAGCTTAGGATGGTCTGCTTTTAGTAAAAACTGCAGAATTCATAATATGGCGCAAAATGAACCTAGAGAGTTGGTATATTAGTGTCGTGATTTGGTAAGTAAAAAGAGATTACCATCGGGAGTCGTGATGAGGAGTGGGAGGTTTGACTAGTGTTAAGAGGTGTTCGGGGTCGACGAAACATCGTCTTTCCCCGTGGGGAGAGAAAGAGTCAAAATACACTAGGGTTATATCCAGTACAACATAAAAGGGATTGGGAGTTGGGTAACAACCAATAATAATAAGTGCATTGCGAAAGGGAATGATGGGATTCAACAACCATCATAGTTCCTAGTGCCCTCGATAGCCCTTTATGGGGAATACCTTGGGCTGTACTGGGCTAACCTAAACGGTAGGAATAATAAACCTCAAGTGCAACTATTATAACTAGGGTTTCACATTCACACACCATGGTAGCTCGGTAGGTTGGTTATGTTAGTTTGATTAGCCATCCGGATGGTAAGTTCGGAAGGTAGATGTAACAGACGGGTTTGTCCGGGGAGCCGGTGGCTCAGAAGGATTTGAATTCAAAAGTAAGGTGGTGGATCTTCGGTATTGGATGGTCGTTCACACTGACGTCGATACATTGACTCGGCAGTCTAGGACATTTGTACAGTGAAAGTCCGGTGGATATGGCCAGAATAGTACGTGAAGACTCTAGGTTGTGTTCTTCTAGAAGCGTACGTAAGGGCTAGGCCTGATAGTGTGGATACATGCCTAGGAGTGGGGGGCCTGACCCACTATCTCCGTTTTCCACTACGAAGGTTCCTGGGAGTGAAGCTAGCTGCCCAAATAAGGGAAACTAAAGGTCTATGCGCATAGAGTCATGTACGTGAGTTGCACTTGCATGAATCATGGCATAGCATATTACTACACTCATACTTGCATACAACCGACACCCCGATGTATAAATTGGTATGAGACTTTTTATACGATGGGAGCCTTGTAGAAGACCCCTTAAATTATAAGTTTGTATGGGCATTCATATAAGTTAAGGTTATTTACTTCTTACCTTGTCTTTCTTACATATCTTGCTTATTCTACTTGTTTACTTTACTGCTTACTATTGTAGAACTGCTAGTTTGTACCTTTCTTCCTTAGTTGTTTATACAATATAAATAACTGCTAGATTAGTTTCACTATCACCTGCTTTGCTTACACTCCACCTTTGTAGCTTCCATTTCCTCCTCCCCGCTCGGTGCCTATGAGCCATGGGGGAGGGGTAGGGGATGATATGACTTAGTCTTTATGACTAATGGTTTTCGGACCACAATATTACAGGGGCTCCTGATGGGAGACAGGGACCAGCAACTCAGGGACCAGCAGCACAGGGACAAGCACCAGCAGAGTACGGTGCACATGGATGTGGGCCAATATAGTACCGGAGTACTAGTGACCAGCACCGTGACAGATTGTAGTGAGGATGTGATGTACCGGGCTTAAGCCCATTTATATTTGTTTGTACTGTTCTTTTGCAGTCCTATCTTTTTATATATTTATGGACTGTTGTGGTTTCTCATTTTCATATGGTGTTTGTGGACTAAAATATATTTCGGTTTATGATTACTGCTCTCTCTTTATTGATCATAAAGGCCAGCAAAATCGGCATTTTGTGGTGGCAGCCTTCTCGAGTGTCGGGGCCACCGCAAAATGACGATTCTGGGCATAAGACCCCCGAGTTTGAAAAAGGAAAAAATGGGGTCTTACAAATGGTATCGGAGCGAAACCTCGATCAAAAGAGAAATAGTCCAGAAAAACCTTAGGCCACCCCCGCGCGAGCTTAGTTTGCGGACAAACTAGCAGTGGAAGCAGTGGTGTGCCCATAAGGGAAATCATATGTAGAAGTCCATTTCTTATCTTTCTTATATTCCATTCGTACGCTATGTAACAATTGGAATTTTTATTGTAGCCTGCGACAAACCCTAATCCACAGCAGGGGACACCTCAGGCTCCGAATATAGTTCCACCTCCACCGACACCAGCTCCGTTTCAGCAGACGGAGATGGGGCAAACACTGACATCCATTCTGGAGGCCTTTAGAGCTCAGCAAGCCCCGACTCCATAGCCAAATCCTGGGGCTAACTGTATGAGTGCCTTCCGGGCACTTTCCCCTCCATTCTACATGGGGACGGAGTCGGTAGTTCGCATGGAGGAATGGTTAGATACCATCTATGAGATGCTTGTGGGGATTCGATGCCCCACTGAGGAGGCAGTTGCTTTGGCAGTCTCCTGCCTGGAGTCACAGGGAAAGAGGAGGTGGAAGTCACAGTTGGACACCACTTTTGCGGATATGGATTGCACAGATATCTCTTGAGGAGAGTTCAAAGCAGCACTTCTAGGACATTTCGTATCTCAGCCTGCAAGGGACGAGTTGGAGGATAGTTTCCTGTGGTTGAGGCAGGGCAAAATGACAGTACTGGAGTATTACCATGAGTTTACACACCTAGCCCGCTATGCGGACTCTTAACAGTTGGATGACGCTGGATATACCAGGAGGTTCTACAAGGGGCTGCACGACGACATGAGACAGACCCTTCTCTTCATCTCTGAGGGAAGCTTTGCCAGGATTCTAGAAATTGCCAAGAAATGGGAAGCAGATCAGCTTACAGTTAAGAGCCGAAAGAGTCCGGCTGACGATGCAGTGATTGGAGGCCGTAGAGACCGTTCTCGAGGCCAGGTCATTTAGGAAAGAAGGAATGAGGATCAACCCCATCAGGAGATTGGACAGGAGCATAGGAACCAGGGGATATTGGCTCCCCAGCCCTTACAGATGCTGGAGATACCGAGGACAGCAGAGCAGGCACCGGTATGCTTCCACTGCAATCAGCCGGGACATTTCAAGAGGAATTGTCCCATGAGGCGAGCACCCCCACCAGCATATTAGGGTTCCCCACCTCCTCGGTAGTTTGGTGGCCGAGGATACGATCGAGTATGGGGATATCAGGGGAAAGGCCACAGGCCAGAAAGGGAGCAAGTGTATGCTCTATATATGGCACAACCACGAAACCCAGAGCAAGTTATATCAGGTATGGCAGTATATTTAAATTCCTTCCTTCCTAAGAACTTGTTTTCATAGACATAGACTCGTTAGAAATCAAGAAAAGAAAAACTATAGCTAGAACACTAAGACACTTAATTACCTCAGGCGTGGTTTTCATCAGCGGCAATGAAAGTGCAGGTTAGATCTGATATACTCTAGAGGGGGGGGGGGGGGTGAATAGAGTATGGTGCTTACTAAAACTTTTTACAACTATTGTTGTATACCTAAGTGAACAGGGAAGCAAATAACATAAAGTAGACACAACAACTAACTAAACACAGAGCAATCACAGACCACAGCCAGAAAACAAAAGAGAATAAGCAACCAGAAGACACAAGGATCTATAGTGGTTCCCCAATAAATCTGGGTACATCCACTCTTCTACCACCCTAGGTAGGAATCCACTACAGGATGAGTTTATCAGGTGTCCTGGGCACCAATGGGTTTTGATCAAGTCCCCCAAAACCAAACCCTCAAGTCTTTTAGAAGGAGACTTGCAACCAGAATAATTTTGAAGGGATTTAAAACCCTGTATAGGAATTAGAGAGAGGGTGATAGTGTCTTCTCTGTCAACAGTCAGAGAGAAGACTTGTGGATTGATGTAGCAGATCTTGCTCCCCTTGCGATCTTGAATTGGTCAAGAATGCTGGAGCACTACTTCAGGGTGATAGACCTTCAATGACCTAGAATGCCTGGACCAGAACTGCTTCAAGAACTTCTTTTGACTGATAAAGTTCTGTTGTCCTTTGAAGTTGTCCTGAGAATAGAAAGAAGAAGACTCTTGATTGAATTTGGTTCTTCTTCTTCTTCTTCTTCAAAAGTTCTCTGGTCAAGGCTGATTGCAGTCAAGAACTTTAGATTTGAGAATGTTTTGTTCTTCTGCAGCTTCAGAGTGTCTGTCAGATTGTTTTCTGTACAGTGAATCTTGAACTCTGCTTGATTCTGTTCTCTCTTACTATGTCTCTATTTTTTGTGTATCTGTTGTATCTCTTAGTGACTGAGGAATATTCAAACTTTTGAATGTCGAGCAGTAATTATAGTCAGCCTTGGAAAGAATCAGCAATCAATGACTTTCCTAACTATCCCATGGAAAAACAGCATGTGATCGTCCATAGTCAATGCACGTTCTAACGGTAACATTCTGAGAAGATTTGGTATTAAATGTTCAGGAATCAGCGCCAAGAAACGGAATGGGAACCTTGAAGAAAACCTAATCTGGATTCGTCGAACAAAGAACACAACTCGTCGAGCTGAACTTGTGTTGGTCGAGCTGAGCTTGAGTTTGTCGCGCTGAGCTTGGTCGAGTTCGTGGACAAGACAATATTCATGCATCTGATAGATAGTCTTCATTCGTCGAGCTGAGAATCAAATTCGTCGAGCTGAGAAATGTTCTGGACTTATACAAAATACTCTGCATATGCTGAAATGCTGTGTCGACATAAATTGGTGTCGACAGATTAATCTTGGTGTCGACACAATTCCTCTTGTGTCGACATAAGCTGGTGTCGACTGAAATCCTGGTGTCGACACAAATCGTCTGGTGTCGACACAAACCCTAAGTGTCGACACAGATTCTCTGAGTCCAGAAATCGTCGAGTAGAGTATAGCATCTGTCGACCTGAGAAGCTGACTTCGTCGACCTGAGAAGCTGTGAACTTGAGGTCTAAGTTCGTCGAGCTCAGAATATAATTCGTCGACCGAAACATGAAGCTGGACTTAGAAAAATTTGAAGTCCTCCTGACTTTGGCTTGATGTAAAAATTGAGTTTTCGTCGAACAGAGAACATAGATCGTTGAGCTCAGCACTAAGAATTGCCTCACGATCGTCGAGCGCAGAAATCCTTTCATCGAGATGAGTTCGACGAACGTCGAACTCACTTTACTTAGTCTTGAAAAACTTGTGAGTCTGGAGTCTCTAAGGGTCTTGTTGAAAGCTGGTCCATCTGGAGTTGAGCCTAAGGACTTAACCTAGACTCTAGGACACAAATTGACCCTGGCTATACAAGATGGGTCACATCCTAAGTCAGTGAACCTAGCCCAAATCAACTAGGGATCCAACAATCTCCCCCTATTTGGGTGAAGTCACTAACAAAGACTCAAAATAGAAAAACTAAGCAAGAGAAGAGATATATCTGGCAGAGAATTATAATACATGTAACAGATATATCTATACACAGCTTTGTTACAGATATCATAATTTAAAAACAAATAACAGACAGAAAATGAAATAACAAGAAAAAATACTTATTTTGCTTCTTCTATTGAGGTTTGTCTTCTGCTTTCTTTTCTCCTGTCTTCTTGAAAATGATTTCTCTGTTAGGATCTTGAGCTTGAGCCACTGTCATGGTCGTATCAGCTGCCCCAATAATTTTTAATGATGTAGCCCTAGGGACAACTGCTTCTGGATGAAGTTTCATATAATCATCAACATTAAATAATTTGTTTCCTTTGTCAAATCTTTTCAGCTCTTCCTTTCTATACCTTGACATGGTTGAAAGACCAGAGATATCTTTTCCTTCTACTTTGGCTTTATTTATTAAAGATAGACCAATCAGCTCTTGGTACCTAGCCATTCTTGCAGTATTATCAGTCTCTGGATCTTCAAAAGGAATTGGAGGGGAGTCTGGCTTCTTTGGGCTTTCAGCTTTATGTACTTCAGGACGTTGTTGTTGTTGCTGCTGCTTATGCTGTTGACTACCTGAGGAGGATGGCCTCTGCTGGCTGCTTCCAGAAGATATCCCTGACTGTCTCTGATAAGTTTGCATTGGGGTAGATCTCTGGGAGCTAGAGCCACTGGCACCAGCTGCTGGAGGAGGAGGAGGAGGATCCTTCCTGTATCTGTGCACTGGAGGAGGGGAGTATCTCCTGCTTCTCTTTCTATCTTTCTGCTGGTTTTTGTAGAGCCACATCCATGCTGGCATTCCCTTATATGGAGTCACCTTGTGCAGAATATAATAGGGAGTGTCTGCATTTGGATTTGGCTTGGGAGCTGGAGGAGGAGCAGCCTTTCTCTTCTTTGCTAACAATCTCTTTTTATTACTAGCTGCATCTTCATCAGAATCATCGTCATCATCTTCTACTGACTCAGAACCTTGAGGGATGTCATAAAGAGCACCCAAAGCTTTTAAAGGTTTATCAGAAACAACAGCCTTTGCTGGAGGAGGGGCAGAAGGTTCAGGAAAAGGGGTATCAGCAACAAGAGAAGAAATATCTGTACAAGATTCAGAAACAATGGAGACAGAGCTATCAGTTACTGCCTTATTTTCTTCTTCAATGTCTGCCTGAATAAGCTCATCTAGAGTAGGCATTGGAGAGTCATCCATAATAAAGTCTGGTGCTGAAACTATCACTAGAGTATCTTCTAGAATGACTTTTGAGCTGGAGGCAGATAGAGCAAAATTGTCATAGAGTTGCTTGGCAACTGCTGGACTAGCTGGAGAGGTATAAGGTACAATAGCCCAACATGGCTTAGAGAAAACTGCTGGAGGCAATTGCATATGTACAGTATCAAAACTTCTCAACAAAACTGATAAAGTCACTGTAGGATTTAAATAGAAATCACCAACAGGAGTTATTGGAGCAACTGACTCATCCAAATTAATGTCAGTATACATAAATTGAATTAACTCAAATATTTCAGAATCAAAATCTGTCAAAATTGTTGTATCCTCAGCTGAATCTGAATCTGTTGGAGAGGGAACTGCTGTGAATGTTGCTGATGTATCTGCATCTACTACAACTCCATCACAGAGCATCTCCCCCTGCCTGGGTTCAGGAATACCTGGAGCTAGGCCCCTAGATGAAGAGGGGACAATAGATAGAAAAGAGATCTGGGTAGATAAAGAATTGATGGAGGTCACAAGAGGTGTAATGGCCTCTTGGATCAAAGATTGGATAAGAGGTGTGAGCAAAGAAATGAGGGTAGAGGTATCAAATGGGGAAGGGGATGGAATGGGAGCAGGAATAAAAGATGGAGTGGGGGCATCTAGCATGATTGAGTCTGATACTATATGATAAGATGGAATGGTGGATAAGTGTGGGGGAAGAGGAGACTGAGGAGGTATAGGAAGTATTATCTCATGAGGGGAATCTGGAGGAGTGGGTTGTTGATGAACTTGTAGAGGGGAAGATGGAGGTGGAGAGGGAATGTTTGTCAGGTCAAGTGGTGGAGATGAAGGGGGGTAGGTACATGAGGAGGCTTATTTGGAGGAGGATGTGTTGGAAGAGATGGTTGAGATGGAGGAACCTCTTCAACAAGGTGGGGAGCTGCCTTTATAGCCCTTGTACTCTCAGAAGTTTGGAGGGAGGAGGAAGAAGCCTTTGAGGGCTTGGAGATGGTCCTCTCCCATCTGCCAAATAGAGCGCAAGTGAGGCGATTGCTGGAGTTTATGGAGATGGTCGGGGAGACCATACATTCAGCAGTCTTCTCTTTGAGAAATATTCCCAATATTCTGCCAAAGCAGACTTCCTTATTGTTGTTCTTCTTCTTGATCAATTCAAAGAACACCTTACTCCAATCAACCTGTCTCTCATTCACTACTGCACACATTATGAGAAATTGCTGACGCGTAATATAGTCATAAGCAGAGTGCTTGGCCATCAGTATCTTTCCCGTAATATCTGCCAGAAATTGGTAGCCGCCGGATAATTGCTTTTTCAACAACTTATTAGGGTTGTTACTAGAGAAACCCATGAGTTTCAGCATATCACTGAATTCCTCAGAATCCATTTCCACATTGTCTTCTCCATTCACTAATCCAAATATTTCAGTGAGAACTGAGGGAGAGAGGGAAACATCAGTGTTCTCTATATTGCCGGTCAAAACATCTTCTTCAGAAACTGTACATGTATATACCCATTCTCTTATTTCCGTTCCATGAAGTTTAATGCGTCTGGTCACGAAATCATTTAAACTGAGTTCTTCCAGTAATTCTAAGATGTATAGAAAGATGGGGTCAGAATGTTGAAACGACTCAAAGTCCATGTCGAATCCAGTGTCAAACTTCATTGCAACCTGATGAATTGTAAATATACGCATTTTTATGTACATTAATTTAGTAATTTTCATTTCTTTTCTTCATTTTTTTATGTTCTTTCTTAATAAATTGCTCCTTTTTTGTAAATAATTTTGCTGACTTGCTTTATTTTTATGTTTCATAAAATATGAAAGATCTGCCAGAAATTGCAAAGTCACTCCCGTGACATATTGGTCACGCCCGTGACCAGGGCGTGACAGCTCAAAATCCCGTCAATCAGCAAATTTTGAAGAAAAAAGCTAGGCACGCCCGAGGTCACGCCCGTGTCACCCGACACGGGGCGTGACCCAACCCGTGTCCACCCGCTCGACATTTTCAGCTCAACGTTCGTCGACCCCTCGACAAGCCTACCGTCACGCCCGTGACCTAGGACGTGACACCTCTTCCCGCTCGACGATTTTCAACTCGACATTTTCCGCTCGACGTTTGTCGAGTGTCGACACCAGCCGACATGCCCAGAGTCACGCCCGTGACCTGGGACGTGACATCTCCACATGGCAGACAAGACCCGCGCGACGACTTTCGGCGCGACCCGCGCCTAGATCCACCTCCTTGACACGCCCACTGTCACTCCCGTGACCTGGGGCATGACCAACGCGAGACCGACACGTGTCCAGCCCGAAGTCCACTTTCCCGTCAAATCGACGGCCGCCATCATGAATAGTGTCGACACGCCCCCTGACACGCCCGTATCAGAGGGCGTGTACTTGTAAATTTTCCCCTATAAATACCAGTGTTCTGCTTGAGTTCTTGTTCCCCTTTTTTAACCATTTTGCCTTAGGGAGGTGCTGCCTAGATGTATTCCAATGTTATGTAAGGGATAATTTCTGCCCCTCTTGTTAGTTTTTGTTTTCCTTCTTTTGTAACTCTTGTTTCAGTTTAATAAAATGTTATATTTTTGTATCCTTATGTTATGTTGGAATGGATCTAAGCCCTCTTTATGCAATCTTATTTATGCTTTGTTTTAACTTAGTTTTTTCGTTCTTCTTTATACGTGTGTGTGTGTATGAGTATAACTTTATAATTTTATGTTCTTAGTTTTGTTAACTTAGAATTGTTATAGCTTTATTTGAATTCCTATAGATCCGTAAAAAAATGTTTTCAAAGTGATTTTAATTTTTTCTAACTTAGATTTTCGTGTTTAGATTGTAAAACTTTTTCGTTCTCTTCGCTTTATTTTCACTTTTTAATCATTTTTACGGAGTTATAGGAATTATAATATAGTCATTTTAATTTTTCATGCACTTGTATTGTCATTTTAATTTTTTGTGTTTTTATTTTTTTCGTTCTCTTTTTACGCATTTCTACCGCATTCTAGCGGTAGAAATGTATTTATTTCAATTTTTCAGGCATTTTCATTTTGCGTTTATTTGCAAAACTTTTCGCTCGTTTAATTTTTATTTTTACTTTTTATGCATTTTTATTGCATTCTAGTGGTAGAAATGCAGTTGTTTTCATTTTTAGATAACTTAGTTTTTTTTTTTTACATTTTTGTACTTGAGCATTTATTTCCGCCTACTCGTTAAGAGTTAAATGGCGCTTTGCTTTATTTCAATTCTGTAGAGTGTGCAGAGTGTGATTAATTTTCTGTCGAGTGAGTGAGTTTTTACTTTCCTGTAGAGTGCGTGTGTTTTACTTTATGTCGAGAGTGTGTGTGCATGTGTTTTAAATTCAGTAGAGTGCGTGTGTTTTACTTTCATGTCGAGAGAGTGTGTGCGTGTGTTGCAATTATTTTGCCCTACTCATTTGAGTAGGACCCGCTTTCTTTCTCCCGCCCACACATTTCCGCCGGGACTCGCAATTTACAGCTTTCTTCAGTCCTACTCATTTGAGTAGGACTTGCAATTTTCTGCTTTAATTTCCTGCTTTCCTTTACTCCTTTCCTTTTACTGCTTTCTTTAATGCTTTATTTACTACTTTCCTCGCAAGCCATCCCCATTCCGATGAGTGGCTAACCGTTTTTAGCCATCGATATCGAAGAGCATTGGGACAAATAAAATAGCTTAAAATAATTAAAGGTCGTATTTTTCTAATTAATTAAAAGTACTTAAGTTTTTCCTAGGGTTTACGACGCGTATGACCACATAATCGATGTGTGGGCCCTATTTCCATAGTCCATATGCTAGCTAGCCGAGAGGCCGTGCATATGGACCGATAGCCCCTTGGTAAATGGAGTTCCTCACTAACCCTCGAGAGAGGAGGCCCGCCAACTCTACCGGATTGGGTTCCACACCCAATAGCGGGGTTCTTAGCGTAATGCGGGCATTAATAGGAATCCTTCGTCGGACGAGAGCCCAGTCGAATAGTCTTAATGTTCTGGTGAGCGATAGTCCTAGAGATAGGTGAGTTCATTTTAGTGGAGCCTCCACGGCCAAGTCTCCACCCTAATTAGTTAGAAACTTAGGAGCTCTTTTTATTAAAAGTTTATTTTAGTTCAATGTCTTTTCGGTGCCTTGGAGCTAAGCTCTTCATCGGCTCCACCTTTTTAAGCTCTTTATTTTCTAACTTTGTTTATATTTATATAAATTTAACCCGACAAGTTAAAATTATCGGTAAAATAATAGTCCCCTCCAGGGAAGAGTAGAAATAATCGAACCGACCCTGAGAATAATACGACCTCGATATTCCACCCGGAATATCCTGTACTACTCATGATAGGTGCACTTGTCTCCTTTCGTTAAAACTCGATCACATTCGTTTTATATCCAAAATAAATATGCGCGCCCCGTTTTCTAAACAAAAAACCACTTCCACTTTACTTAAATAAAACTGTCGGGGCGCCGCGCTTCATAAATCTTTTTTGGAGTTTTAACTATCAAGTTTTTGGCGCCGTTGCCGGGGAATTTTTGGTGTCGTTATTTTGAACCCTGGAAATCTATTAATTTTACCTATATCTATAATTATAACAAAAATTTAAAATGGCCAGCAAAAACATAATAATAATAATAATAAACTACTTAAAACAAAAATCTTAAAAAAGATATATTGTTTTTATCATATTATTATTATTTATAAAATATTTTTTTGAAATGACGTCGTTTTGTACTAACAACACAAAACAACAAAAAAAACTAACTTAAAAAAACTGTAAAAACTTGACAAAGTATAAAACTTAAAAAATCTAAAAAAACTCTAAAAAAAACCTAAAAATTCTAAAAATCAAAAATCTAAAAATCTAAAACCCAACAAAAACAAAAAAAACTCTAAAACGAAAAACCTAAAAAATATAAACACTTAAAAAATTAAAAAAAAAACATAACACGTACAAAAAAAAGGGAAACACTTAAAACAAAACAAAATATTCAATATTAAACTAAAACCCAACTAAAAAATAAAAAAATCTACTTAAAAAAACTAAAAACAAAAAATATAATAATTTGATATTAATAAATGTATATATGTTTTATTTAACTTCTTTTATTTTAATTTATTTTATTTCGTTTCAATTTGCTTCGGCACGCTTCCATTATTGTGCGCGCTAGGGGATCACATTTTTATCACGTAGTGGTCGCTAAGGCCTTAGCTACCTTCCGAGTCACCCACGCACTTGCCCCCTACCGCCCGCATATCTTTTGTCTGACTTTCTCTTTTCTATTTTTTTGTTATATTTTTGCTACTTCTTCTAATACTAATGCAGTGTTTCAACCCGGGCCTCCCGCACTCGTCTAAGGGAAGCTCCTACCTTCTTTTTTTCTTTTCGTACTTATTATATTTTGTATATTATCTGTTGCACATACTTAGATTGCAATATTAGAGACAATGTTGGGTTTAAGTATGGGGGTGTTTTCGTATTTCTTTATTTCTGTACTTTACAAAAACGCATAAAAATACAAAAACATTACAAAAAATAAAACATAAAAAATTTTTCCTTCTTTTTACTATCATAAAACTTCAAAAAAATCATAAAACTCAAAAAATTCACAAAAAAAAACAAAATCTTTTTACTTTGTAAATAGTTTTTGTAAAAATCTCCCCCCCCCTTCTTCTTATTTATAAAAACTCGCATTTTGGCTCCCCGCGGCCTTCGACTCATCAAACCAACCACCTCAATAAGAGTTTGTTCGCGGGCTGCTTTCCAGTTTTTACTTAGTACTTTTTTTTGTAAAAATCTCTCTTTCCCCACTACCTTCTTTGTAAATAACACTTCTTTCTCTCCTCATTCTTGTAAATTACTTATAAAGAAAAACAGTAAAACATCAAAAAATTAGAAAAACCAAAAATTCATAAAAAAGATAATAACTCTAAAAATTCAACAAAAAAGATCATAATCACAAAAAATACAAAAAATGATTAAAACTCTAAAAAATCCAAAAAATATATGTTTTGTTAAATTATGTAACAAAATAATTCGAATATACCATTTCTTAACCTTTTTTTGCTTTCCAAAAATCTAGTTTCGAGTTAATTTATAAGCGAATTCTTTTAATTCTTTGCTTACTATTCGTTTATTAGTTAAAGTTTGATAGATTTAAGTGTCTGGGGTTAAGTTTTAAAAATTTTTTTATGTATTATCCTTATAATAGGGAACTTGTTTTTCACCACCACTTCTAATTTTATAAATAGAAGCTCGTTTTTATGTTAGAAAATAACATCCATGGATTTCAATTATTTCTACTTTTTGCTTTTAGAAACATCGGAACGTTCATTTTAAAAAGGTTACTCTCAAAACCTTTTTATTAAAATCTAGTTTTCTTTTTGAAAAAAAATAAACCCTCTTCCATTTTTTTTGTCTTACTTGACATGTTTACCACTATCCCTTAAAAAATCTTATGTCAATGGGAATAAGATTTCAATCCGTAAACTTAGGCACCCAATATTTAAAAAGATTATATGTTATGTAGTAAGAGGATAAAATTCATTACTCCTACACATATACATTGGGTTATTTATTATTTATGGAGAAAGAAGAAAAAAATATTATATGTTACGAAAATAAGATTTCATTTTCCTAGTTATTAAAAAAAAATCGGAGGTTTGAGAAAAAATTGCCTCACCTCAATATTCAAGCCTTCTTCATAAACCACCAAAGCACTTAGCCTATTTCAATGATTTTAGAATTAATTTAAATTTTTTTGAGAGCATAATTTTTAAATTGCATTATTTCCTTTAACTTCTTTTAAGCTAAAGTTTTTTATATAAATCCAATTCATCTTTGTTAAACTAACAAAAATAAATATTTGCTTTCTAATTTATTTTATTTAGAAGTCTTTTTGAAACACTTCCTCTATTCATAACATTTCATAAATTAGGATTTAATTCTTTAACCCCGGATGTTTATTTTGATATTACTTTTAATTAATTCAAGTGGTAGCTAAACTTAGGATTTCTTTTATTTCTTATAAGTTCATCTCAAACTTTTACTCTGGAATAGCAAAAGCTTAAGTATGGGGGTATTTGATGAATTGTAAATATACGCATTTTTGTGTACATTAATTTAGTCGTTTTCATTTCTTTTCGTCATTTTTTCATGTTTTTGCTTAATAAATTGCTCCTTTTTTGTAAATAATTTTGCTGACTTGCTTTATTTTTATGTTTCAGAAAATATCAAAAATCTGCCAGAAATTGCAAAGTCACGCCTGTGACATATTGGTCACGCCCGTGACCCGAGCGTGACAGCTCAAAATCCCGTCAATCAGCAAATTTTGAAGAGAAAAGCTTGACACGCTCGGGGTCACGCCCGTGTCACCCGACACGGGGCGTGAACCAACCCGTGTCCACCCGCTCGATGTTTTCATCTCAACGTTCGTCGACCCCTCGACACGCCTACCGTCACGCCCGTGACCTAGGGCGTGACACATCTTCCCGCTCGACGATTTTCAACTCGACATTTTCCGCTCGATATTTGTCGAGTGTCGACACCAGCCGACACGCCCAGAGTCACGCCCGTGACCTGGGACGTGACATCTCCACCTGGCCGACAAGACCCACGCGATGACTTTCGGCGCGACCCGTGCCCAGATCCACCTCCTTGACACGCCCACCGTCACGCCCGTGACCAGGGGCGTGACCAACGCGAGACCGACACATGTCCGGCCCAAAGTCCACTTTCCCGTCAAATCGACGGCAGCCATCATGAATACTGTCGACACGCCCCCTGGCACGCCCATGTCAGAGGGCGTGTACTTGTAAATTTTCCCCTATAAATACCAGTGTTCTGCTTGAGTTCATGTTCCCCTTTTTGAACCATTTTGCCTTAGGGAGGTGCTGCCTAGATGTATTCCAATGTTATGTAAGGGATAATTTCTCCCCCTCTTCTTAGTTTTTGTTTTCGTTCTTTTGTAACTCTTGTTTCAGTTTAATAAAATGTTATATTTTTGTCTCCTGATGTTATGTTGGAATGGATCTAAGCCCCTCTTTATGCAATCTTATTTATGCTTTATTTTAACTTAGTTTTTTCATTCTTCTTTATACGTGTGTGTGTGTGTATGAGTATAACTTTATAATTTTATGTTCTTAGTTTTGTTAACTTAGAATTGTTATAGCTTTATTTGCATTCCTATAGATCCGTAAAAAATGTTTTCAAAGTGATTTTAATTTTTTCTAACTTAGATTTTTGTGTTTAGATTGTAAAACGTTTTTGTTCTCTTCGCTTTATTTTCACTTTTTAATCATTTTTACGGAGTTATAGGAATGATAATATAGTCATTTTAATTTTTCGTGCACATGCATTTTCATTTCAATTTTTTGTCCTTTTATTTTTTTCGTTCTCTTTTTACGCATTTCTACCGCATTCTAGCGGTAGAGATGTATTTATTTCAATTTTTCGGGTATTTTCATTTTGCGTTTATTTGCAAAACTTTTCGCTCGTTTAATTTTTATTTTTACTTTTTATGCATTTCTACCGCATTTTAGCAGTAGAAATGCAGTTGTTTTCATTTTTAGATAACTTAGTTTTTTTTTACATTTTTGCACTTGAGCATTTATTTCCGCCTACTCGTTAAGAGTTAAATGACACTTTGCTTTATTTCAATTCTATAGAGTGTGTGGAGTGTGATTAATTTTCTATCGAGTGAGTGAGTTTTTACTTTCCTGTAGAGTGCGTGTGTTTTACTTTATGTCGAGAGTGTGTGTGCGTGTGTTTTAAATTCAGTAGAGTGCGTGTGTTTTACTTTCATGTCGAGAGAGTGTGTGCGTGTGTTGCATTTATTTTGTCCTACTCATTTGAGTAGGACCCGCTTTCTTTCTCCCGCCCACGCATTTGCGCCGGGACTCGCAATTTACAGCTTTCTTCAGTCCTACTCGTTTGAGTAGGACTTGCAATTTTCTGCTTTAATTTCCTGCTTTCCTTTACTGCTTTGCTTTTACTGTTTTCTTTACTGCTTTATTTACTGCTTTCTTTACTGCTCTATTTACTGCTTTACTCGCAAGCCGTCCCCATTCCGATGAGTGGCTAAACGTTCTTAGCCCTCGATATCGAAGAGCATTGGGACAAATAAAATAGCTTAAAATAATTAAAGGTCATATTTTTCTAATTAATTATAAGTACTTAAGGTTTTCCAAGGGTTTACGATGCGTAGGACCACATAATCGATGTGTGGGCCCTATTTCCGTAGTCCATATGCTAGCTAGCAGAGAAGCCGTGCATATGGACCGATCACCCCTTGGTAAATGGAGTTCCGGACTAACCCTAGAGAGAGGAGGCGCGCCAACTGTACCGGATTGCGTTCCCCACCCAATAGCGGGGTTCTTAGCGTAATGCGGGCATTAAGAGGAATCCTTCGCCGGACGAGAGCCCGGTCGAATAGTCTTAATATTCAGGTGAGCGATAGTCCTAGAGATAGGTGAGTTCATTTTAGTGGAGCCTCCACGACCAAGTCTCTGCCCTAATTAGTTAGAAACTTAGGAGCTCTTTTTATTAAAAGTTTATTTTAGTTCAATGTCTTTTCGTTGCCCTGGAGCTAAGCTCTTCATCGGCTCCACCTTTTTAAGCTCTTTATTTTCTAACTTTTGTTTATATTTATATAAATTAAACCCGACAAGTTAAAATTATCGGTAAAATAATAGTCCCCTCCGGGGAAGAGTAGAAATAATCGAACCGACCCCGAGAACAATACGACCTCGATATTCCACCCGGAATATCCTGTACTACTCACGATAGGTGCACTTGCCTCCTTTCGTTAAAACTCGATCACATCCGTTTTATATCCAAAATAAATACGCGCGCCCCGTTTTCTAAACAAAAAACCACTTCCGCTTTACTTAAATAAAACCGTCGGGGAGCCGCGCTTCATAAATATTTTTTGGAGTTTTAACTATCACAACCAAAGCACCTGAGGGAATCGCCATTGATGTCCTGCAAGAAAAACACAGAGAGAAAGGACGATCAAGAGCAAGGGAACTGAAAGCGCGGGACGGAGGTCGAAGAAAACCTAGATATAAGATTTTCAGAATATGAATCGACAAACTCCATTCCACGAAAAAGAAAAATTCTTCGAACTGAGATCGACGAAATAAATTATAGACAGATAATTCGTCGATCTCATCCAGAAGAATCGAAAACAGTTCGTCGAACTCCATTCGACCAAATGTCTTTCTGATGCAAAGTTCGTCGATCTCTGGTCGACGAAAATTGTTTCCTCACACAGAGAATTCATCGATCTCTATTCGACGAGAATCTCTCAAACTTTCCCGAATTCTTCGAACTCCGTTCGACGAACTCTGGAAAATTCATCGAATGCAGACAGAAACTAGGTTAACTCTTCTCCATCAATCATTCCCAGTTGATTTATAAAGAACAGATGGGTTTTCTCATCCAATGACTTGGTGAAAATGTCTGTTCTCTGTAGATCAGTAGGAATATGGATCAAGTTAATTTTCTTTTTGTCCACATTATCTCTAATGAAATGATGTCTTATTTCAATATGTTTAGTCCTAGAATGGTGAACTGGATTTTGTGCTATAGTAATAGCACTAGTATTATCACAAAATAATGTTGAATTGTTTAAGTTGACACCATAATCTAAGTGTTGGTTTTGTATCCATAACATTTGTGAACAACAACTACCAGCAGCCATGTATTCTGCTTCTGTAGTTGATGTAGACACAGATGTCTGTTTTTTACAAAACCAGGAGACAAGTCTCATACCAAGGAACTGGCATGTTCTAGAGGTACTTTTCCTGTCCACTCTACATCTAGCATAGTCAGCATCTGAGTATCCAGTTAACTAAAACTCTGACTCTACAGGATACCAGAGTCCTAGACAAGGGCAACTCTTTAAATATCTCAAAATTCTTTTTAGGAAAATGAGGTGAGATTCTTTAGGGTTCACTTGGAACCTAGCACAAAGGCATGTGGAAAACATTATATCAGGTCTGCTAGTTGTTAGGTATAATAAGGATCCAACAATTGCCCTATAATTTTTCTGATCCACTGGTTTCCCTGCTGCATCAGAATCCACAACAGCATTTGTAGCCATAGGGGTTTTCAGCCCTGAATCATCACCCATACCAAAACTTTTTGATAAGCTCTTTAGCATACTTAGCTTGGGAGAGGAAGATACCATCTGGGAGCTGCTTCACTTGGAGACCAAGGAAGTAGGAAAGCTCACCCATGCTACTCATCTCAAATTTTGAATGCATGAGGTCAGCTAACCTCTTGCACAATTTGGGATCAGTAGACCCAAAAATAATGTCATCCACATATATTTGTACTAACAATATTTGGTCCTTATGATGTCTAGTGAAAAATGTATTATCTTTGATTTCTCTTGTAAATTCATGCTCTAAAAGAAAGCTTGTTAGAGTCTCATACCAAGCTCTTGGAGCTTGCTTTAAACCATAGAGAGCTTTATGCAATTTAAAAACAAAAGAGGGCTGAGTTGGAGAGATAAAACCTGGAGGTTGTTCTACATAAACCTCTTCTTAAAGTATTCCATTCAGAAATGCACTTTTGACTTCCATCTGGTAGACCTTAAATCTCTTATAAGCTGCATAGGCAAGGAATATCCTAATGGCCTCTAACCTTATAACAGGGGCAAAGGTTTGGTCATAGTCTATTCCTTCCTCTTGTCTGTAGCCTTAAGCAACAAGCCTAGCCTTGTTTCTCACTATGTTGCCTTGAGCATCCAACTTGTTCCTGTAGACCCATTTGGTTCCAATAACTGGGTAGTTATGGGGTCTTGGAACCAAATCTCAAACACTACATCTCTCAAACTGATTGAGTTCCTCTTGCATTGCAATGATCCAGTGGGGATCTTGCTCTGCCTCATGTATGGTGAGAGGTTCAATTTGAGATAGAAAACAGGCATGCATCAAGTCTTGGTTGAGTTGATACATTGTCTGTACCTCTACTGAGATGTCTCCAATCACTTGAGATCTGGGGTGATCTCTAAGTGTGACAAGATCAGTTGGTGGAGTTGGTTGAGCAACAGCTTCAGTATTTAATTCCTCTTGTGAAATGATACTAACTGTTGGGGGAAGTTCAGCCACTTCCTCTTGACTTTCCTCATCACTATCTTCAGCATCCTATGGAGTGAGATGGTTTGATACCTCTTGGGTAAGGTTCAGTCCATCCATAGACTCACACAGTGGTGGAACCTGCAAAGAGCTCATGGTGGAAATTTCTTTCTCCTTGTATGACATGTTAGTCTCATCAAAAGATACAAGAACAGATTCTTCAATTTTGAGAGATGATTTATTTTACACCGTATAAGCTTTACTGACCATGGAGTATCCCAGAAACACTCCTTCATTAGCTTTAGCTTGAAATTTTGATATGTATTTCTTATCATTATTGTGAATGTAACAAATACAACCAAAGATTTTGAAGTAATCTACTTTAGGTTTCTTCCCTTTGAGTAATTCATAGGGAGTCTTTCCCTTCAGCTTATGTATCAAGCTTCTATTCAACACATAGTTGGAGGTGTTCACTGCCTCTGCACAAATGGATAGAGGAAGGTGAGCATCTGACAACATTGTAGTAGCAGATTAAATAAGGGTTCTATTTTTCCTTTCAACTACCCCATTTTGTTGAGGAGTTCTAGAAGCTGAGAAAGTATGCATGATCCCTTAACTTTGAGAGAACTCTTGCATAAGAAGAGAATCAAACTCTGTCCCATGATCACTTCTGATCAGGGCAATATGAGTGTTGAACTCAATCTCTATGCATTTGAGAAACTCTGTCAAACATTTAATGTTATCAGACTTCTTCCTCAGAAAGAACACTCATGTGAATCTAGAGAAGTCATCTACAACTAATAAAGTATAATATTTCCCTCCTAAGCTTTGTACTGTACTGGGTCCAAAGATATCCATGTGTAACAGATATAAAATCCTAGGTGAATCACTCTTATTAAGTGACTTGAAACTATTTTTGGTTTGCTTGCCTAATTGACAAGCCCTGCAAAGTCCTTCCTTCTTGTAGGGGCCAGAAGGTAGTCCTCTAATAAGGTTGTCCTTGGATAGCCTAACAATGGTTCTAAGGTTTATATGCCCTAGTCTCTTATGCCACAATTCATTAGGTCTACAAATGGAATTAAACAAGCATATATCTACCTTAGTTGAAAGAAAATCTACAAGATAGATGTTACCTTTCCTTTTACCTGTCAACACAGTGGTGTTGTCCTCAGATTTGATCTTGCATGAGGATTTGCTGAAAGTCACTTGATAGCCTTCATCACACAGTTGACTGATACTGATTAAGTTGTGCTTCAGTCCTTCCACATAGGCTACTTTCTTGAAAGTGACTGTACCAATCTGGAATGCACCATATCCCTTTGTTAGTCCAAAGTTTGAATCACTAAATATTACTTTGGGTCCAACTTGGCTTTGAAGGATGTGAAATTGTCCTTGTTTCCTGTCATGTGCTTTGAGCACCCACTATCCAGATACCATTGCTGGTTTGATGTTGGATAGGTCTTCACCCGCACATAAAGCAATTTACTTATTTTTGACCCAGTTTACCTTGGGCCTAGGATAATAACCTTTGAATTCAGTAATAAAAGACATCTCTGGTTGACTCTTATATCCTTCAGGATGATATCTCCTAGGAGGTATTATCCATTCAGTATAGGGGTTAAACCATTGAGATGTAGAACCTCTAGGATTGAACTTTGATTTGCCTTTGAAATAGTTTTCAAAACTCTGAGCTCTGTTCGACGATCTTTGAGCTAAGTTCGACGATCTTGGGTCAGATCGTCGAGCTCCGTTCGAAGATCGACTGTGCCAGAGTTCAGGGTTCAGAGATCGTCGACCTGAGTTCGAAAATTTAGCCTGAGATCGTTAATCTTCATTCGACGATCGTCTAGCTCCGTTTGATGATTTCTGTTGAACTCTTGTTTTCTTAGGTAAGTCAGAATTCATCCTAGCTACATATACAACTCCCTTACCTTTATCAGAGATAAATTTGATTGGGGTTATTAATACTATAGGTTGGCTATATGAAGCACCCAAGCCCAGTGTAATATCGAATCTTGAGTTCATTGTGCTTGTGATGTCCATTAGTTTGATACTTCTCCCATTAAGGGATTCTTCAAACTTCTTGGACTTTGATAGTTCACTTTTCAGTGAGGCTATCTGCTCCCTACAGCATTCCAACTCCTCAGAGAGTTTGAGGTTATCTGATTTTAAGGTGCTTTGTTAAGATAGTTAATTTCTGAGAGAAATAATTTCTTTTTTCAGATTTCAATAGATCTAAACAAAGTTACTTAAATTCACATTTAAATTCCTCTGAATTAAAACCAAATGAGTCTATTACCTGGTCCTCTTCAGATTGAGTCTCTGATTCAGATTCTGACTCTTCTGCATCAGAATTTTGTTGTGAGGCATTGATAGCCATCATGCAGAATTCTTTTTCTTCAGCATCATCTTCATCATCACTTGAGCTGGAAGAAGATTCAGATTCTTCTTCTGTCTCACTCCAAGTTTCTGCTACAAACCCCTTCCTGGTGTGTTTGTTCTTGCTGGAGGAGAGTTTGTCATTGCTGTTCTTCCTGAAGTCTTTGTCTTTTCTTCTTTCTTTCCTGTCCTTTTTGTCCTTATACTGATTTTCTGGACAGTCAGACACCATGTGGCCTGTTTTCCTGCATCCAAAACAAATAATCTCTTTGTTATTTGATTTGTCATACCTTGGCTTGTCATGCCCTCTGGCAGACTTTTTCCTGAAAACTTTCCTGGCCATTTTGTAAAATCTTTTGTCCAGTAGGCTTAGCAGCTCTTCATTGCCTGTCACTTTGTCTTCAGGCTGATCTTCAATGGCTTTGAAAGCTATTGACTTCTCTTTTCTAAATGCTGGTGAAGCAGCCTTCTGCTCTTCTTCTCTATTCTTGATGAACAGTGAAAGAAAACTGTTGTCGACCTAAATCACCTAGAGGGGGGTGAATAGGTGGTTTGTGTGTCTTTTGCGGAATAAAAATTAATTAGAGCACTGCACAAAAATATCTACCAATATCACAGACGACACAAGATGTATAGTGGTTCCCCAACCTTGGGTACATCCACTTTCCCTCACCGATCTAGCAATCAACTAGACTCGGCTACTCCACTATCTCGGATCAAAAATCGATCCTACCCTCGGAACAAAGTTCCTACAAACTCGATCCAACAAAACGGATCTACACCTCAGAAGATAGCACTTCCTACAAACTCGGAGTGAAAAACTCCTACACTGGGAGAAGATTTCTCCTACAAGATTAATAAAGTGTTTACAAGAATACAAACAGTAAATCACTCAGATCTGAAGGAAATGGTCAGGATCTTCTTCTTTTCAACTTAGCAGCTTTTTCAGAAATCGGTGAAGAAGGTCTCGGTCTCGATCTGGATCTACTTCCTTTTACTGAAATCTAGAGAAAAATTGATCAGTGAAGTCGATCTCGATATGTAACGTTTCTTCAGAATAAACCTCTGAAAGTAGAAGCTTTGGCCGGAGAAGAAGGCGGCGGCGGCGGCTTCCGTTTCGCGAGAGTCAGAGAGGCGGCTGAAGAATCTTTCTCAAAAAAGAGATTACAAGAAAGCTTTGAGAAAAACTTAGGGTTTGTCATTTTCTGATAGGACCTTTTATGGGAGAGAGTAACGGTCATAATCGGTCATAATGATGTACACGTGGACCAATCATATCACGTGATTTGAAAAATCCCGTTAGAAAAATGACTTAGAAAATTTTCGGAAATATATGGCCAACTACACGAGTAAGTCAATAACTACTCGAGTAGTTTAATAGCTACTCGAGTATATGATGGTAAACATACTCGGGTAAGTATAAACAGACTACTCGAGTATATAGAGATCAACTACTCGAGTATATAGACAGAACTACTCGAGTATACTAAGAGACCTACTTGAGTATATATAGAGGATCTACTCTCGAGTACTGGAAGAGCTACTCGAGTATATTACATAACCTACTCGAGTACATGAAGTACTACTCGAGTGGAATACTTAGAAAAATTCTGAAGAGGTCTGCTGGCAACTACTCGAGTAGTTGAACTAAACTACTCGAGAGGAAGTAACCTACTCGAGTAGGTGAAGGTTCTACTTGAGTAAAAGACTTAGAAAAAATTCTGGACTAGGGAAATTGCAAGGTACACGGGTGACACAGGAACTACTCGAGTAGGTAAAATGAACTACTCGGGTATGTACCTATCTACTCGAGTATGTGAGTATACTTACTCGAGTATATGCCTTAGAGAAATTTAGATGAGAAAACCCTTCTGGCACTCGGGTATAAAGAGTGATCTACTCGAGTATATAAGCATACTACTCGAGTATATGACTTGGTCTACTCGAGTAGGTGACTTAGTTACTCGAGTATATGACTATGTCTACTCGAGTACAAGATTTCTTTACTCGAGCAACTTATACCCAGACTACTCGAGTAGGTGAAAGCACTACTCGAGTAAAACACTTAGAATTTTTCTGATGTGGAAAAATGGATTCTTTTAGAGTAGCCAACTTCCAATGTCTTTCCCATAGTCCAATAGCTTGAATATGAAGTGTATCGCAATAGAGAGACCACACATGAGTCAACACCTTGGAATATGCAATGAGGGATTACATTTCACAGTTCCTGTGTTTGGTGACCCACTGTGGGCTGACATTGGCCTACACTTCTCAGTGAAACTCCTGCAAACATATAGCTCAAATCAAGCATCAAATACAACTTAATTCATCTTAGTTCCAGGGTGACTTCATCAAATCTGGGTTCATGTGGATGAAATACCCAACAATCTCCCCCTATTTGTTGAAGTCAGAACCCTTTACATTAAGGTGAATTATGGACATAAAAGAAACGAAGTAGAAAAATATGAGCAGGTAAGCAAAGGATAATGAAAAAGATAATTAGACAGAATGAAGAATTATATATATATAAGTTTCCAAAAACATCAAGTCTACAATTGTCATTTCAATTTCTCATCATCCTTTTAGGTTTGGGCTTGGGATTGCTGCTTATCCATCTTCTCTTGTTGTCTCCTTAGGTAGCTGAAAGGCTTAGAAAAGTACTTAGGAGGCCTTGGAGGAGCAGCAGGGTTGTTTCTCCCAAACTCTTTATCATGGATCCGTCTTTTTAGCATGGATTTCTCATATAACTCCCATTCCTGGGAACTGTAGTGAAGGCTTCTGTTCTCACTGTGATCCAAGATTAGCCTGAGTGTGTCCAGAATGAGAGACTTTGAAGTTGGAGACCAGGCTTCAGCATGTTCAGGGGCTTTAGGAGGAGCTGTCCTGCTGGCAGAGGGGCCTTCACCATATTTCCTTTTCTTCTTGGTTCTGATCTCTGGAGGAGCTTGAAGGAATATATCAGCAGGATCATCTTCCCAGCCTGGAACATAAGTATCTAGTGGAGCAACTGAGTCTCCAGGCCTGGGAGAGAAGGTGGGTTGTTGAGGAACAGCTGGAGCAGTAACATCTGTGGCCAGAGGGTTGAGATGATGGGGAATGATGTTTGGATCAACTGCAAGATCTGGAAAGATCTGGTTGTGCATCCAGACAGCAGTATCATAGGTGTGAAATTTAACACTCTGTATCTGGGCAAGCACATCATCATGAATGGTCTTTATATGAGCTTCCCATTCAACTGTCTTCTGAGCAGTAGATTTTTCTACCTGGGCTTTGAGTTCTTTTATCAAACTCCCCCCTTTCTGATTTCAACAGATACTGTCTCTATGGTGTCATCTTTGAAGATTCCAACCTCTTCACACATTTTCATCTTGTTGGCTTCAGTCCTCTTATCTAGCTCAATCTGATTGTTTGCCAAGGTTACACCTTGTTCCATGACATTGCCAATACTAGTGATAGTATGGTCAAGAGCTTTACCACCAAGTTGGAACAGGTACTTTAGCTTGTCAGTGTTATGCTGAATTTCAACAAAACCTCTGCTGATCTCAGTCTCAAGAACAGTGACCTTATCAGTGACCACCTTGAGAGAGGTGTCAAAATGATGTCTTTGTTCTTGAAGAAGAATGACAATACTTTGCAGCAAATCTGAGGAGGAGGAAACTGTAGCAGCAGCAGTAGAGGGAGCAGCAGTAGGGATAGGAGGAGTTACCCAGGGAGCTATTTATTCAATAAGCACTGAGCTGGGAGCTCTGGTGGTATGAATGACAGCATCCAGTTCTTCTCTATCATGGGGAATGGAGAAGTCAAGGTTTCTGAGAGGGGCATCAGCTGGCTCAGGAGAAGGCTCATCAGAAATGAAGATGGTGTCTGGCTCATCTGCTGGAGGAGGAGGAGAAGGTGTTGGAGTTCTGGCTGTAGAATGGGCAGGAGACTGTGCTGGAGATAAGTCCGTGTGATGTTCAGTGGTTGGAGCTGGAGGAGATAGAGGAGGAGGGGTAAGCACATCTTCAGTGAGCTCTGCAATCATGGCATCGATGGCAGCAGCTGTGGACAGAAGAGTGTCTTGAGGGACTTGATTTGAGGAAGTGGCTGGACTCTTTGGAGTATGAGGTAGGGATGGAATCTCTGGCTGAGGAGAGGGTTGCCTGACTGGACTAGAGGGAGCAGGTTCCCCCTCACTTGGTGCACAAGAGGAGCTGGCCACATGATGAGGAGAGGGAGATGGAATCCTGTCCTCTACAGCTGGAACTTCTGAAATTTCTAAAACCTTTGCATCTTGGGCAGAGTTCTTGAGCTTGAGATCCCATCTCTGAATTGAAGAGATGGAGACCTTCTTCATGTGGTGAAGTGGAGTCCCTTTTGAGAAGTTGAATACTTCAGGATTGGTGGCATGAAGGAGCAGAGATATAGTTCTTGCGTAGTTGGGGGATTTCATGCTATCCTTTATCTTGTCCAGAATTAACATGCCAAATTGGTACTTCTTGCGGCAGACGATTGCTTACATTATATCAAAGAAGTATGAGGGAATGTCTCTGATGGAGTGTGTCTTGCACAGTAAAATTTTGCCAATAATGTCTACCAGAAATTTTCCTTCATCATTCATGTCGGACCTCTTAATGTACTGAGCTTCAGGAGAAATACCACAGAATAGTGCGGTTCTATCAGAATCGTCAGCATCCAGATCATCTTCTTCATCAACAATAGGTAAATGGAGAAGTTGAGAGGCAGAGGTCTTGGTGTACTTGAGTTTCAAACCCTTGACTGTCGATTTTAGGACTTTGCCATTCCGTCGAACCTTGAGATTTGAGAAGAATTCTGCAATGTCGGGGAAGAGAATGCGACAAGGTTCTTGGAGGATGAAGGAGAGGCCGGCGGTGTCGAGGAGGATGAGGAGGTTGTGGAAATCGTCGGAAAGTTCTGCAATACCGTCGGTGACGAGTTCGGAGCCCACGCCAATCTTGTGAGAAGTCGCCATGGATGCAACTGTCTGGAGGGAATTAGAGAGAGAGAGAGAGAACTCTGCAACTTCGGTATAGGCGAGTCGGCAGGGTAGGCGAAGAGACAGGGAGGGTACTCGAGAGATAGAAATGAAGTCGAGTAGGTTTGATATTTCGGAATTTCATATATATATAACTCTTAATTTCCGCTAATTAAGTTTAAGAAAGAGGCGGCATATAGCCTTGGGTGGAGAATAGAACAAATTTTGAAAAACTGGAAATCAGGACACGAGAGAGAGACAGGATACTCGAGTAGATAAAGGAGCTACTCGAGTAGGTTGACTGGAGCTACTCGAGTATGTAAGAAAAGACTACCCGAGTAGAAAAGGACTTACTCGAGTAGGTGAGAGACTTACTCGAGTAGGTATTGACTTACTCGAGTAGATCTTGACTTACTCGAGTAGGTCAAAAACGCACTCGAGTAGATCTTGAGTTACTCGAGTAGGTCAGTACACATACTCGAGTAGGTTATTTCATATACTCGAGTAGGTCTTTAGTTACTCGAGTATGTCTCATACTTCTCGAGTGGAATTTTGAAAAAGTTGAGAAAGAGTGTATTTTGTGACTAACCCTTTGCAATTACTTGCTTCTTAGTCATTCAGCCTTCTTTAGTCCTCCTTGTAGAGCATCC
Organism: Platanthera guangdongensis; assembly: GCA_039583875.1. Lineage (NCBI taxonomy): Eukaryota > Viridiplantae > Streptophyta > Magnoliopsida > Asparagales > Orchidaceae > Platanthera > Platanthera guangdongensis. The sequence goes on along the minus strand of CM077152.1, from coordinate 164,765,464 downwards.
CAAGCTCTGTCTTGAAGAACGAGAACTTGGTCTCGTCCAGCGGCTTGGTGAAGATATCTGCAACTTGCCTATCTGTAGGCACATATTGGAGATCTATGTCTCCATGCTCCACATGTTCCCGGATGAAGTGGTACCTTAGCCCAATGTGCTTTGTCCGGCTGTGAGAGACTGGATTGTTGGCTATTGCAATTCCGCTAGAGGAGTCACAGTACAAGGGTATATCATTGAACTGCAGGGTGTAGTCCTCGAACTGATTCTTTATCCATAGCAACTGTGCGCAACAACTGCCTGCAGAGATGTACTCTGACTCGGTCGTTGAGATTACGACACAGTTCTGTTTCTTGCTACTCCAGGAAATTAGCCTTCTTCCGAAGAATTGGCAAGTCCCTGAGGTGCTTTTCCGGTCGTCTCTGCTACCTGCAAAATCTGTATCTGAAAATCCAATTAGTTTGCTGTCATTACTTCTTGGGCACCATAAGCCAAGATTTGGTGTGCCTTTAAGATATCTCAGGATCTGCTTTGCAGCAGCGTAATGAGATTCCTTAGAGTTCACCTGAAATCTAGCACAGACACATGTTGAGAACATTATGTCAGGCCTACTGGCAGTGAGGTAGAGCAAGGATCCAATTATGCTTCTGTACTTGGCTTCATCAAAAGGTTTCCCTTTCTCATCCTTGTCCAGAGACATAGTTGAACCCATTGGAGTCCTCATAGAGGTTGCATTCTCCATTCCGAATTTCTTAATTAGCTCTTTGGTGAATTTGGTATGTGAGATGAAAATTCCATCTTCAGATTGTTTCACTTGAAGCCCTAAGAAATACTTCAGCTCGCCCATACTACTCATTTCAAACTTCCCTCGCATAAGTTTTGAGAACTTTTTGCAGAGGTTGTTTCCTGTAGAGCCAAAGATAATGTCGTCGACATAGATTTGCACTAGCAAAATCTTGCCTTGTATTTCCCTAAGAAATAATGTCTTGTCTATCTTTCCCCTTGTGAACTTGTTCTCAAGTAGAAAGGTAGACAGCATTTCATACCAAGCTCGAGGAGCTTGTTTCAGACCATATAGGGCCTTGTGCAGAAAATAGACATGATCGGGAAAGTTAGGATCAACGAAACCTGGAGGTTGTTCCACATACACTTCCTCCTTTAAGTTACCATTCAGGAAGTCCGACTTCACGTCCATCTGATAGACGGTGAAGCCTTTGAAGGCAGCATATGCTAGGAACAACATTATTGCCTCCAGCCTGGCCACTAGAGCATAGGTCTGGTTGAAGTCTATTCCTTCTTCTTGACGATATCCTTTAGCGACGAGTCTGGCCTTGTTCTTTATGATAGTCCCGTCTTCATCCATCTTGTTCCTGAAGACCCATTTTGTTCCAACGATGTTCTTTCCCTTGGGTCTTGGAACTAGCATCCACACATTACAGCGCTTGAACTGATTCAGTTCTTCTTCCATTGCCATTATCCACGATGCGTCTGAGTTTGCTTCCTCAAATTTCTTTGGTTCAACCTGTGAGAGAAAACTCAAATGAAGATTCTCATTAGTTGTACCTCTCCGAGTTCTGACACCATCACGGGGATCTCCTATGATGTGGTCCATGGGGTGATCCTTCAGATGTCTGAGCTCTAGAGTCCTTGTGTCTGGATTATCTTCAAGCGCCGGAGTGATTTCTTCATCCTGGATGACTTATTCATTTTGATCATCAGCCTCTCCAATAGGAGTGGGAGTGGTGATCTTAATGAACTTCTCGCCTTCTTCTTCGGACGGATCATCCAAGCTAGTTTCTTTCAGCTTTTCACCTGCATCTTCAATGAGCACACTAGATGGATTGCTTTGCAGCAAACTCGTCTCATCAAATACAACATGTATCGATTCTTCCACCACCAGGGTTTTTCTATTGAAAATCCTGTATGCCTTACTATGGCTACTATATCCTACAAAAATACCTTCAAAGCTCTTTTCGCTAAACATGGTGGTATGATACTTCCCATTATTAAGTACGAAGCATTTGCAGCCAAAGATTCTAAAGTAAGAGACTGTTGGTTTTCTGCCTTTCAGAAGTTCGTAAGGAGTCTTATTGTTGTCTTTGTTTATGAGTGCTCGATTTTGCACGTGGCATGTAGTGTTGACGGCCTCGGCCCAGAAGTACTCCAGTAGTGAAGCATCACTCAACATGGTCCTGCAGGCCTCTATGAGTGTTCTGTTCCTTCTCTCGGCCACTCCATTTTGTTGTGGAGTACGAGGAGAGGAAAACTCATGAAAGATACCTAAGCTTTCACAGAATTCTATCATGGCCCCAGATTTGAACTCTATTCCGTTATCACTTCTGATTTTGACTATGGAGCAGTTGTGTTCATTCTGGACTTGCCTGACAAAATTGGTAAAGATATCGAAGGTATCTGACTTGTGTTTAAGAAAGAACACCCACGCAAAGCGCGAGTAGTCATCAGCAATTACCAATGTATATTCCTTGCCTCCCAAACTTCTAATCTGCAGTGGACCAAACAAGTCCATGTGCAATAGATGGAGACATCTGTTAGAGTCTTTGCCAATAGTGCTTTTAAAGGTAGCCCTTGTTTGCTTGCCTTTTACGCATGCATGACAAGGTCTGTCTTTGACGAATTTGACATTTGGGGCATCACGTACCAAGTTCATTGAAAATAGTTTATTGATGGTTTTAAAATTAATATGTGCTAGTCTCTTGTGTCATTGGTCACCAAGAGACGCACTATCTTTTGCCAAAAGACACATTGGTGTGGAGGAATCTATACAGATGAAATTTAAACAGAAAATATTCCTCCTTCGAGTGCCGGATAGAATCGTTTCCATATTGTCAACGGATTTTATCAAGCACTTATCAGCATGGAACTCAACTATGTATCCTTTGTCGCAGAGTTGGCTTATGCTAATGAGATTGTGTTACAATCCTTCAACATAGGCCACATCCGAGAAGGATACATTGCCGTTAGTAATCATACCATAGCCTCTAGTAATTCCACGGTCTGAACCTCCAAAGATGACCTTTGGTCCGTTCACGACTGCAGTAAAGTTCTGAATGAGGCTTCTCGTCCCGGTCATATGCCGAGAGCATCCGCTCTCCAAATACCAGATAGGCATTTTGTTGGCCTTTGGACATCCCTGCAATCACAATCAATTCGCCTTTGGAACCCAAACATGTTTGGGTCCTTGGTCTCGGGTTAGAGTGCTCCCCCTACGAGTGTTGGCATTATGAGCGGTCTTTCTCATATTGCTGACATGAGGGGTTGCAGCGTTTCTGGAATTGAACCAGCAATCTATGGCGAAGTTACCAACCTTGACATAGCACCAACAGTCAAATCTGTTGTACCTTTGCCTCAAAATCTCCTGCTTGACCTTTTGGAACTTTGGTCTAGCAGGGGTAGCAATCTTGGAGGAAGATGCCTCATGGTGATGGCAATCACATGGATTCTTCTCCTTTATAGCCTTTTCTACAGCAGGCTTTGTCTTTGGTGCGTTCTTGAAGTTATGCCCATGATTGAAAGGGCAATAGCTCTGAAGAACAACTTCTTCATAAGGTGCCTTATGACACTTTCGCCAAAGTTTCGGGGTCGAGCCCATCCTTGATAGCGGGACTTTGGCTCTACATGAGTAGGCCTAGCAAAGTGCCCGTATGATGAGTCAAAATCAAACTCATTTGTTGGAAAGATGACCTTTCTGAATGTGGTTTGATTTTGAGGGGCTCTTCCTTTTTCTTCGGCTGAGGCCTTTTTGGCGGCCTTATTTTTCCGTTGATTCTTGTTTCTCCTAGAGGATTTACTAGGAGCTTCTTCATGGCCTAGTCCAGCTCCCTTGGCCTTTGCGGAGAATTCAGCAACGAATGGAAGAACCGTCTTGGGCTTAGAGAAACTCTCAACAAGTTTCCTTTCAGCCGCAAGTTCGGCTTCCAAACCTTTGATGATCTTCTCCTTCAGGTCAAGGTGCTCGAGAGCCTTGTTGTATTCTTCAATAGCATTATTGAAGTTTTCTTCGAGGGAGTCAGTATTTGCGACTTTCTCTCTCAAGTTGCTCTCTTCGGCCTTTAGAGATTTGGTCTCTTTAGCCCGAGTCTTCACGACTCGACGACATTTGTCGTAAGCCATGATTAACTCCTTATACTGGGCCATCAATTCTGACTCATCGTCAGAGGAGCTACTCTCGCAATCATGTTCAGAGACTTCAGACTCTGAGAGAGGGGTGTGAGAGTTTACCTTCCCAGTGAACTGGTGTAAGACCCCCCCTCCCCCTTACCAATGAGGGCTACCGGGTCTTATGCCCAGAACCGCCGTCTTACGGTGGCACTAACTCACGGGATAGTCGACACCGCAACACGCTGATTCTGCCGGCTAGTACGATCATTAACCTGTAGGCCAATATGAGAAGAAGAAGTAAATTGTATATGTAACACTATTAGTCCACAAGCCACAGTACAATCATGTAAAAGAAATGAATAGTACATCATAATAGTCCACAATAAAGTACAAATGAAAGAGTAAAAAGGGCTTATGCCCAGTACATCAAATCTCTCTCTCACAAAATCATAAATGCGGAAGCTATGCTAGAACATCGCTCTCGTCCCACCTGAGGACGCACAGTAGTGGTAGTAGCCTGCTGAAGCGGTATCTGCTCCTCATGTCCTGCCTCCTCGACGTGCTGGTGCTCCATCTCCACGGGCTCCTAAAAATAGTTGGTCACCGACCATTAGTCAAAAAGACTAAGTCGTTTCCTCCGCACCTCGCCCCGCAGCTCCTAGGCACCGAGCGGGAGGACGAAGCGGAGGACAACAAGGGGTAGCAAAATGGAAGCAGGTGACAATATCTAACTAGAGCTGTAATAAGTAATGTAATCCTACTCTAGCAGTTCTAAGTATGGTACAAGTAATAAGTAAGAGCGGTGCAGTAAAGGAAAGTAAAGAACAGTAACATGAACAAGTAAATAAGCTAAGCTACCACTATGCTATCATCACAAACGTACCCTAACTTATATAAATGCCCATACAAATATATAAGTTAGGATTTCCAGGAAATTTAACTTATCATATAAAAGAGCCCATACTAATTTATATGATAAGGATCTATGAAGCGTATGACCTAATATGAATGAATGATATGATGCAATTTTATGCGCAGGCAAGTGCAACTCACACACAACGACTCTGTGATCACAGACCTTTAGTTCCCACTTTTTGAGAGCTAGCATCACTCTTGGGTACCACCGCTGTGGCAACGGCAGCAGCGGAGCGGGCGTCTCCGCTTCTAGACCGGTATGCACACTACCAAGCCTTAGACCCCTCTCATACGCCTCTGTACACGTCCAAGGTGCACTCTAGAGTCTTGCGTACGTACTTCGCTGACAAACCCGTCAGTCTTGTTGGGTCGGATGTGTGTTATCGGGGGTCGTCCTCCAGACCGCAGTGTAAAACAAACCACTGGCCCCTCTAACTCCCACAACCGCCTGGTGCACCGTACTGCCATCGGTGTGACGAACGGCCAGTACCGCATGCCCCGCCACGATATTTATGCACATGCAAGTAATTCATACCGAGCCTTCCGCTCGCAGGACCAAAACCCGTCCTGAATCCCTCAACCCAAACCCGGGTGAGAACGCACATCAGTGCCTTTGTGTCAACTCCCTCAAACCCCAAACGGGTGAGCATATATCATGAATCTCTCCAGCCCCCACACGGGCGAGAAGGTACAACAATGTCCTAACCTATTAAACTACTCTTGCCTACGGTTTATTATACTTAGAGATTTAAGGTTAATCCCAGGACTGCCCCCGGTATTCCCTGTGAAGGGCTCTCAAGGGGCACTAGGAACTGTGTTGGGATTACGCCCAGCGTTCCCTTTCGCAAGGATATTTATTTTAGTTGATGGCTACCCATGTATCTCCCCAGCTCTCCTTATTGCTTTAGTATAACCCTAGTAACTTAAGGTATTACCGGGAAACCGACGGTCTTCCGCCGATCCCCGCTCCAGTTGCTAGCTAAGACTTGCATTTAATCTCTCACTAAGACAACTCTACCCACCAGGGTTACTCATGTTGAACTCTCTCTTATTTCTGCCGATAATCAATCCCCTGGTAATTCCCCTAAGGCAGGACCTATTTGTGTTATATGCAGACCATGACCTATGCCTACCCTAGAATTGTGATCTTCCAAAACTTAAGGCATCTTGCCTCTAAATATTTATCCTAAGGTATTATGGACTAAGGGAACTACCCTAAGGATTCTCATAATTTTTCTTGGCCAAATAGTCATTTAATTAATTCTTTTAATTCGAATGCTAGGTCACTTTACACATGAAGTGGTTTGATTAAGCATCCACTGACCTAGGGAATTTTTCCTGAGAGGTATATTGACAAAATATTACTGCCTACAGAATTTCATAATTTTCCTTAAATTATTTATTATCATTTTCAATTTAATATCAATTCCACAAAATTCCATTTTTCCAAATGTTGTATATGCATTATTTACACAAAAATTCCAGAAATATTACAGAGCTTTTAGGACACTAATTGATGACTATTGGCAGAGAATCATCAACATTTAATGTAAGATGGCCTATAGGATTCCATTATAAGATATTTATCAAAATGCCATTATACTAATTTTAACACAAATAATGCATCCATTAAATTCTGAGAAATTTGTGCAAGACTAATAATAACATTTTATGACAGTAGAAAAATTTCCAAATTTTTCAGAGATATAAATCCATCAATTCAAGAATATACAAAATAAGGGTAAAATGGGAAATTTAGGGTATCTATTCCAAAAATTCTTCAAAACAGAGGAATCATATTTTTCCTAAGTCAAATGTGATGTTATCTATGCCTTGGCAAAGTGGTTTGGATTTGTACTTGAATAAATCCTATTTTCCAATTTTATTTCCAAAATAGCTATAATTAAAATAAATTCCAATAAATGGAATTTTGATTCCAAAAATTCCCTCATTAATTTGGGGGGTGAAATTTATCCTAATGAACCACTGTAATTAATTTCATAACTCTTGCATGCCACCATTGGGCTAAATACACCAATTTGCATTTTTGCTATTTGCACACCAAGCCTTAACATAGGCTAGCACATGCAAGTGGATTCTCCCACATGCAGTGAACCCAAGGTGCTGAAAATTTTTTTCATGCACCAAGGATGAACCCACTGACCCACCACCAAAATTTGGGGCCATGGGGAGGAGTAGAACTCCATATATGTCATTTATTTAAATTTTGATATTTTACCAAAAACTATAGGAAAATATTTTCCAAAAATTCCTAACTTTTGGCAGGAGGTAAATATTCCCTAATCATGCATGTGCCCAAAATTTGGGGCCATGGTGACTAATATTGAGACCAGGGCATCCAATATATTTTCTGCCCTAGTCTAGGACCAGTCCTAGGAATAATGTCCTACAGGACTGTACACTACACCAAAATGTATGTTTAGGGTGGCATATTAAAGGTAAGACCCTAGGCTACAATTTTCATTAAGGGCCTAAGTTCTGGAAATGCCTCTAAGAGGCCTAAATTTAACATGCAAAAGTACTGAAAAAGTGTGACAGGAAATGTCACTATTCATATATTAAATTGATTTATATTAATATCGGCGCACGAATCTTAAAGTAAAAATCGACGGGATCTGGTTATCGTCTACCTCCAGCCAACGGCTGAGATCGAGCCGACCTGGAGCGATTTTGCCGGCGGTTTCCGGCCAGCTGAGACGTCGCCACCTCCGGCCAACGGTGCCATCACCTTCACGGTGGTGGTGGCTATCATTTCCCGGCGATGGGGCGGCGGAAGACGGCGGCGACGGCGATCCCGAGCGGTTTCAGAAACTTAGAATTCTCTCGATTTTCTCACATGGCATCGGGCTCAATTGAGCCCGATCTCTCGCCTATTTGATCTAAGAAGCTAGTACGGGTAGAGGTGAAGTGAAACGCACCTGAATCAGGGCTTGGCTGCGGGTCAGGCGGCGGTTTGCCGTGGTGGTGGTGCGCCGGCGAGCTCCTCCCCGAAAGTTCAATTCTCCACCGTTCTCCATGAGTAAGTAGTCGAATTCCACTCCTCTCGGCCTTCTGAAGCTAATGGTGAGCTCTGTTTGGACTGAGGTGGCCTATAAGTGGAGATAACTCCAATGTTAGCTCGGTTTTGAGCTTTGGAGGTTTCACCCAGCAGCCATGTGGCTCACAGCCCTGGTTTCCTGCTGGAATTAAAGAGGGGAGGTCAGCCACCTGGTCTTGGGCAGCCTAAGTCAGCTGATGGGGTGGCCATGTGGCCACCATTTCCTTCATTCCTCTTTCTCTCTCCTCTTCTCCTAAAAATTCCAATTTTACCCCCTTGCATGTATTCTCTCTCCTGATTTAGAGGGGTAGGGCTGGTCTTGTTCACTTGGGCTGACTATGGGCCAATTTTGGTGGGCTTGGTCCAAGGGGGAATGACTTGGCCTTCATTTCATTCCTTAGGTCAAATTGTTGACCAAATTGACTTTTGGGGTTGACTGGTCAACTATGGTGGGTGGACTGAACCCACTTGGTGGAAATGGGTCTAGTGGCACCACCCAACTTGGTTTGGGTCAAGGAGGTGCCCCACTTAGGTTAATTAGGCCAATGGGTGTGGGTTTGACCAAATTAAGCCCAAGGTTGACCTTGGTCAACTGGGGTCAAAATGTTGACCCAGTGACATACCCTAGGGTCCACTTAGATTGTTTTTTGGGGTTAGGGCAATGTGGTGGGGTCATGGTGTGGCTAGGGTCCCCACTTAGGCTAGTTTGACCTAGTTTGACTATGGTCTTATAGTGGGCCCCACATGGCTACCACCCACTACCTAGGGTCAAACCTAGTTGGTCTCCTCAAATCTCACCCCATGCCTAACCCAATCTAAGTTGAGGGGTCTAAAAGTAACATGGGATGTTACAAATTCCAATAAACAAGAAAATAATTTCGTCCCCGAAATTTAAGTTCGGGTCTACGGGGTTCTAATTGCAAGAATTATCAAGAATCTTAAAAGCATAACTTAAATGTACATGATGCGAATAGCTCCGGGTGTTGCTCCAGCATCAGATCTCTCGGCTCCCAAGTGTGCTCTTCCCGTCCATGGTTGGACCACAGCACCTTCACAAGGGGAACCTTCTTCTTCCGCAACACTCGGATGGCTGTATCGTCAATCCGGATCGGCTCCAATCTCACTGATCTGTCAGGCTCTACCGGTCCGGCTGTAGTAGTGATGTGCTGCTCCGACCAAAGGAGAGCTCTCCGTAAGGAAGAGACATGGAAGACGTCATGTAGTGCACCCAACTCCGGTGGCAGCTGCAGTCGGTAAGCTAAGGGGCCGATCCTCTCCAGGATCAGGTAGGGCCCCATGTATCGTGGACTGAGCTTCTTGTGCCTCCGCACCCGTGAAACACCGTGTACCCGACGTATCTTCAAGAATACCCTGTCTCCAACCTGGAACTCCACCTGCCGGTGCCGAGCATCATAATACTTTGCCTGCCTGCTCTGGGCCTCCAGTAGCCGATCCCTGATCAATCGAATCTGAGCCTCAGTGTCCTCTATATAATCAGATCCCAGAGCCCTGGTATCCACATCCTGTACCCATGATAGCGGTGTCCGGCATCTCCTCCCATAAAGAGCCTCGTACGGAGCCATCCTGATGCTAGCCTGGTGGCTGTTATTATACGAGAACTCGATCAATGGCAGCAGCCTCTCCCAAGGCCTCCCCGTATCCAATATGCATAATCTGAGCAGGTCCTCCATGGTCCGGATGGTCCGCTCGGTCTGTCCGTCGGTCTGCGGGTGGAAGGCGGTACTAAAGGTAAGCCGAGATCCCAAATAAGCATGCACAGACCTCCACTCGCTCGAAGTGAACCGACCATCACGGTCCGAAACAATAGTCCTGGGGATACCATGATATCTGATGTACTGCTCCACAAATAGTCTCACCAGGACTGCAACTGGGGCATCCTTCCGAACTGGAATAAACCGCGCTACCTTGGTCAATCTGTCCACTATAACCCATATAGAATCATGCCCAGAGTGGGAGCGAGGCAATCCGTGTACGAAGTCCATAGCAATGTCCTCGAACTTCCACTCTGGAACTGGCAGTGGCTGTAGTAAACCTCCCGGGCTCTTGCATTCCGCCTTCACACGCTGGCAGGTCTCGCAATGGGTCACAAAATCCGTGATCTCCCTCTTCATCCCGGGCCAATACATAGATCTCCGCAAATCTGCCCACATCTTGGTGATGCCGGGGTGTACTGAATATCTCGAGCAATGTGCCTCCCGGAGTATGTCCTCCCGGATACTGCCTCCTGCTGGTATGTAGATGCGCCCCCGGAACCGAAGAAGATCATCCTGCAACGTGTAGTCCTCGACCTTGCCCCTCTCTAGGGCACTGAAAATCGGCTGTAACGCAGCATCCAGCCTCTGATGTGCTCGGATGCGCTCCTGTATATCATCGCAGCTGATCACTGAGCTCAAATACTCTCTATATACCACTGGCTCGGTCTCGGACACCACGGTAATGTGCATGTCCTCCATCATCTGAAGCAGCTCTATGGACATCAATCGGGGCTCCGGTCCAGAAGTGCCGGCCCTCCTGCTCAAAGCATCCGCAACCGTGTTCGCTTTTCCCGGATGATAGTGGATCTTGTAATCATAATCACAGAGAAACTCCAGCCACCTCCTCTGTCTCAGGTTTAGGTCCTTCTGAGTATCGATATACTTGAGATTCTTGTGATCTGAGAAGATGTCACAATGAATCCCATATAAGTAATGCCTCCATATTTTCAGGGCGAAAACCACAGCCCCGAGCTCTAGATCATGTACTGGATAATTATGCTCATGCTTCTTCAACTGTCGCGAAGCATAAGCGATAACGTGTCCATGCTGCATCAAGACTGCACCCATCCCCTGATAAGAGGCGTCCGTGTAGATCTGGAATCCTTCGCTCCCGGATGGAAGCGCAAGAATAGGGGATGAGATGAGTCGGTCCTTCAGCTCCTGAAAAGCCGTCTCACACCGCTCTGACCAAACAAAATCTGCATCCTTCTTCGTCAAGGACGTGAGGGGGAGTGCTATCCTCGAGAACCCCTCCACGAACTTGCGGTAATAGCCTGCTAGTCCCAAGAAACTGCGGATGTCAGATGCGGTCTTCGGCCGTGGCCAATCCCTCACCGTCTCTATCTTGGCTGGGTCCACAGCTAACCCAGCCCCACTGATCGTGTGCCCCAGGAAAGCCACCTCCTGCAACCAGAACTGGCACTTTGAAATTTTTGCGTACATCTGTGTCTCCCTCAACCTCTGCAGGACCTGTGCCAAGTGCTCCGTATGCTCCTCCTGAGTCCGAGAATAAATAAGGATGTCGTCGATGAATACTATCACGAAGCGATCTAAGAAAGGCTCGAAAACACGGTTCATCAGACTCATGAATGCAGCAGGAGCATTCGTGAGCCCAAAAGGCATCACCGTGAATTCGTATAATCCATAGCGCGAACTGAAAGCCGTCTTCGGTATGTCTTCTTCCCTGATACGGAGCTGATAATAGCCGGATCGCAAATCTAACTTGGAGAACCAGAATGCTCCCTGTAGCTGGTCAAATAACTCATCTATCCGAGGCAGAGGATAGGTGTTGCGGACCGTCAACCGGTTCAGCTCCCGGTAATCTATACATAATCGCAGTGATCCGTCCTTCTTCTTCACAAATAGAACTGGCGCTCCCCATGGCGATGAACTAGGCCGCACAAATCCTGACTCGACTAGCTCCTGTAGTTGAGTCCTGAATTCTGCTAACTCCCTAGGAGCCATCCTGTAGGGTGCCCGGGACACCGGCTTCGCTCCCGGTACTAGCTGAATCCTGAAATCCAAGTCTCTAGCAGGCGGTAGCCCGGGCAATTTTTCCGGGAATACGTCGGAGAAATCCCGGACCACCGGAATATCTGAGATAGTCGCTCCTGTTCCCACCATCTCGAAGCAGACAAGATACACTTCTTCACCCTGCTCATGGGCCTTCACAGCCTGTACAGATGATAATAGTAGGTGGCAGATAGGCTGGATACCTTCAACGACAACATGAGAGTCGCCATGCCTTAGCGTGATCCTCCTGGACGGGCAATCTATCTGGGCATGGTTCCGATGCAACCAGGCCATGCCCAAGATCAAATCAAAGTCCTGCAGCTTCAGAATGGTCGCCGGCGCCTCAAATGCCTTGCCGCCAATCTCGGCCTCCATATCACAATGTGCAGTGGTCCGCAGCTCCGATCCATCGGGTAGACGTACCCTCATCTCTAGTCCAGGGAACCTCTCCACGCCTTCGAGTCCGTCGATGAAGGCCTCGGATACGAACGAGTGTGAAGCACCCGTGTCGAAAAGAGTATGAGCGGGCTTGCCGCTGATCATGACTATGCCTGAGGTTTGTTTATGTGAAAGTTAATTGTTATCCTATAGTTCCAGGTACTAAATATATATCATTGGAAATCCAAGAAAATTCATAATTAACTTCAAGTACCTGTAATAACCTCCTCAGGATTCCTCGGCTCTGTGAGGTCCAAGGCGTATATCTGCTCCTGCTCGCGCCTCCTGCCATGATATCCCCGGCCTCGGCCTCGTCCTCGGCCTCGTCCTCGGCCCTGCTGTACAGGGGCCACTGAAGGTGGAGGAGGAGGAGGGGGATGGAATCGGTGCGGGCACTCCGACCTGATGTGCCCAGGCTGGCGGCATCCATAACAAACCACTTGTCGGTGGCTTCGGTCATCCTGTCTCCTTGGATCATGCATCTGTAGAGGTGGGGGAGCCAAAGCTGGAGGAGGCCCCTGCTCCTGCCTGAAGTTGGGACGACGACGTCCCCCACCCCTCCTGTATCCAATGGTCCTGCCCCTCTGAGAGCCCCTACTGCTCTCACCTGATGTCGATCCATCAAATGGTCTCTTCCCTCCGGCTCGCACCATCAGCTGGTCAGCCTCCAGCTTCTTCGCCATCTCGATGATCTGCCTGGATGTGCCATGAGAAATGAATAACAGAGCCTGCCTCAGATCATCCCTGAGGCCCCGGTAGAACCTCTTTGCATACCTCCTATCGTCGGTGTCCTGAATCCCCGCGAACCTGGCCAAGTGGGAGAACTCTCTCTGGTACTCTATCACTGATCTGGTCCCCTGCTTGAGGTTCAAAAACCTCTCCTCCAAAGCATCTCTATCCGTAGCAGAGACGAAGTGCTCCAGAAACACATCGCCAAACTCTTCCCAAGATATCTCTGACAGCTCAAAGTCCGCATAAGTAGACTCCCGGACTGACTTCCACCATCTCTTCGCGTGGGCCTCTAGCACAGAGGTGGCTAGAGGTACTGCCTGGCCGACTGGGCAGCTGATGCCCGCTAAGATCTCGTGTATGGCCTCCAGCCATTCTTCTGTCTTCACCGCATCCTCTGTCCCGCGGTACGTCGGTGGGGACAGGCTCTTGAATGCACTCAGCCAGCTCGACCCCGGATTTGGCTGTGGAGCCGGGACTTGCTGGGCTCTAAAGGCATCCAAAATCGCCGTCAGGGTCTGCCCCATCTCCGTATGTAGGAACGGAGTGGCAGCTGGAGGGGGAGGAGCCACATTTTGCGGCGCTGCGACCTGTGGAGGTTGCATAAAGGTAAGGTTAGAGCAAAATTGGCCTAACACATTGTACTTTGTGGACCATTTATGTGACTTTACACATGGGCACACCACTGCTTCCGCTGCATAGTTTGTCCGCAAACTAATGCTCGGGCGGGGGTGGTCCCATGTTTTGGACTTCTTTCTCATATGATCGTTGTTCGAGTGATACCAGTTTGTAAGACCCCCCCCCCTCCCCCTTACCAAGGAGGGCTACCGGGTCTTATGCCCAGAACTGCCGTCTTACGGTGGCACTAACTCACGGGATAGTCGACACCGCAACACGCCGATTCTGCCGGCTAGTACGATCATTAACCTGTAGGCCAATATGAGAAGAAGAAGTAAACTGTATATGTAACACTATCAGTCCACAAGCCACAGTACAATCATGTAAAAGAAATGAATAGTACATCATAATAGTCCACAATAAAGTACAAATGAAAGAGTAAAAAGGGCTTATGCCCAGTACATCAAATCTCTCTCTCACAAAATCATAAATGCGGAAGCTATGCTAGAACATCGCTCTCGTCCCACCTGAGGACGCACAGTAGTGGTAGTAGCCTGCTGAAGCGGTATCTGCTCCTCATGTCCTGCCTCCTCGACGTGCTGGTGCTCCATCTCCACGGGCTCCTAAAAATAGTTGGTCACCGACCATTAGTCAAAAAGACTAAGTCGTTTCCTCCGCACCTCGCCCCGCAGCTCCTAGGCACCGAGCGGGAGGACGAAGCGGAGGACAACAAGGGGTAGCAAAATGGAAGCAGGTGACAATATCTAACTAGAGCTGTAATAAGTAATGTAATCCTACTCTAGCAGTTCTAAGTATGGTACAAGTAATAAGTAAGAGCGGTGCAGTAAAGGAAAGTAAAGAACAGTAACATGAACAAGTAAATAAGCTAAGCTACCACTATGCTATCATCACAAACGTACCCTAACTTATATAAATGCCCATACAAATATATAAGTTAGGATTTCCAGGAAATTTAACTTATCATATAAAAGAGCCCATACTAATTTATATGATAAGGATCTATGAAGCGTATGACCTAATATGAATGAATGATATGATGCAATTTTATGCGCAGGCAAGTGCAACTCACACACAACGACTCTGTGATCACAGACCTTTAGTTCCCACTTTTTGAGAGCTAGCATCACTCTCGGGTACCACCGCTGTGGCTACGGCAGCAGCGGAGCGGGCGTCTCCGCTTCTAGACCGGTATGCACACTACCAAGCCTTAGACCCCTCTCATACGCCTCTGTACACGTCCAAGGTGCACTCTAGAGTCTTGCGTACGTACTTCGCTGACAAACCCGTCAGTCTTGTTGGGTCGGATGTGTGTTATCGGGGGTCGTCCTCCAGACCGCAGTGTAAAACAAACCACTGGCCCCTCTAACTCCCACAACCGCCTGGTGCACCGTACTGCCATCGGTGTGACGAACGGCCAGTACCGCATGCCCCGCCACGATATTTATGCACATGCAAGTAATTCATACCGAGCCTTCCGCTCGCAGGACCAAAACCCGTCCTGAATCCCTCAAACCCAAACCCGGGTGAGAACGCACATCAGTGCCTTTGTGTCAACTCCCTCAAACCCCAAATGGGTGAGCATATATCATGAATCTCTCCAGCCCCCACACGGGCGAGAAGGTACAACAATGTCCTAACCTATTAAACTACTCTTGCCTACGGTTTATTATACTTAGAGATTTAAGGTTAATCCCAGGACTGCCCCCGGTATTCCCTGTGAAGGGCTCTCAAGGGGCACTAGGAACTGTGTTGGGATTACGCCCAGCGTTCCCTTTCGCAAGGATATTTATTTTAGTTGATGGCTACCCATGTATCTCCCCAGCTCTCCTTATTGCTTTAGTATAACCCTAGTAACTTAAGGTATTACCGGGAAACCGACGGTCTTCCGCCGATCCCCGCTCCAGTTGCTAGCTAAGACTTGCATTTAATCTCTCACTAAGACAACTCTACCCACCAGGAGTTACTCATGTTGAACTCTCTCTTATTTCTGCGATAATCAATCCCCTGGTAATTCCCCTAAGGCAGGATCTATTTGTGTTATATGCAGACCATGACCTATGCCTACCCTAGAATTGTGATCTTCCAAAACTTAAGGCATCTTGCCTCTAAATATTTATCCTAAGGTATTATGGACTAAGGGAACTACCCTAAGGATTCTCATAATTTTTCTTGGCCAAATAGTCATTTAATTAATTCTTTTAATTCGAATGCTAGGTCACTTTACACATGAAGTGGTTTGATTAAGCATCCACTGACCTAGGGAATTTTTCTTGAGAGGTATATTGACAAAATATTACTGCCTACAGAATTTCATAATTTTCCTTAAATTATTTATTATCATTTTCAATTTAATATCAATTCCACAAAATTCCATTTTTCCAAATGATGTATAGGCATTATTTACACAAAAATTCCAGAAATATTACAGAGCTTTTAGGACACTAATTGATGACTATTGGCAGAGAATCATCAACATTTAATGTAAGATGGCCTATAGGATTCCATTATAAGATATTTACCAAAATGCCATTATACTAATTTTAACACAAATAATGCATCCATTAAATTCTGAGAAATTTGTGCAAGACTAATAATAACATTTTATGACAGTAGAAAAATTTCCAAATTTTTCAGAGATATAAATCCATCAATTCAAGAATATACAAAATAAGGGTAAAATGGGAAATTTAGGGTATCTATTCCAAAAATTCTTCAAAACAGAGGAATCATATTTTTCCTAAGTCAAATGTGATGTTATCTATGCCTTGGCAAAGTGGTTTGGATTTGTACTTGAATAAATCCTATTTTCCAATTTTATTTCCAAAATAGTTATAATTAAAATAAATTCCATTAAATGGAATTTTGATTCCAAAAATTCCCTCATTAATTTGGGGGGTGAAATTTATCCTAATGAACCACTGTAATTAATTTCATAACTCTTGCATGCCACCATTGGGCTAAATACACCTAATTTGCATTTTTGCTATTTGCACATCAAGCCTTAACATAGGCTAGCACATGCAAGTGGATTCTCCCACATGCAGTGAACCCAAGGTGCTGAAAATTTTTTTCATGCACCAAGGATGACCCCACTGACCCACCACCAAAATTTGGGGCCATGGGGAGGAGTAGAACTCCATATATGTCATTTATTTAAATTTTGATATTTTACCAAAAACTATAGGAAAATATTTTCCAAAACTTCCTAGCTTTTGGCACGAGGTAAATATTCCCTAATCATGCATGTGCCCAAAATTTGGGGCCATGGTGACTAATATTGAGACCAGGGCATCCAATATATTTTCTGCCCTAGTCTAGGACCAGTCCTAGGAAAAATGTCCTACAGGACTGTACACTACACCAAAATGTATGTTTAGGGTGGCATATTAAAGGTAAGACCCTAGACTACAATTTTCATTAAGTGCCTAAGTTCTGGAAATGCCTCTAAGAGGCCTAAATTTAACATGCAAAAGTACTGAAAAAGTGTGACAGGAAATGTCACTATTCATATATTAAATTGATTTATATTAATATCGGCGCACGAATCTTAAAGTAAAAATCGACGGGATCTGGTTATCGTCTACCTCCAGCCAACGGCTGAGATCGAGCCGACCTGGAGCGATTTTGCCGGCGGTTTCCGGCCAGCTGAGACGTCGCCACCTCCGGCCAACGGTGCCATCACCTTCACGGTGGTGGTGGCTATCATTTCCCGGCGATGGGGCGGCGGAAGACGGCGGCGACGGCGATCCCGAGCGGTTTCAGAAACTTATAATTCTCTCGATTTTCTCACATGGCATCGGGCTCAATTGAGCCCGATCTCTCGCCTATTTGATCTAAGAAGCTAGTACGGGTAGAGGTGAAGTGAAACGCACCTGAATCAGGGCTTGGCTGCGGGTCAGGCGGCGGTTTGCCGTGGTGGTGGTGCGCCGGCGAGCTCCTCCCCGAAAGTTCAATTCTCCACCGTTCTCCATGAGTAAGTAGTCGAATTCCACTCCTCTCGGCCTTCTGAAGCTAATGGTGAGCTCTGTTTGGACTGAGGTGGCCTATAAGTGGAGATAACTCCAAATGTTAGCTCGGTTTTGAGCTTTGGAGGTTTCACCCAGCAGCCATGTGGCTCACAGCCCTGGTTTCCTGCTGGAATTAAAGAGGGGAGGTCAGCCACCTGGTCTTGGGCAGCCTAAGTCAGCTGATGGGGTGGCCATGTGGCCACCATTTCCTTCATTCCTCTTTCTCTCTCCTCTTCTCCTAAAAATTCCAATTTTACCCCCTTGCATGTATTCTCTCTCCTGATTTAGAGGGGTAGGGCTGGTCTTGTTCACTTGGGCTGACTATGGGCCAATTTTGGTGGGCTTGGTCCAAGGGGGAATGACTTGGCCTTCATTTCATTCCTTAGGTCAAATTGTTGACCAAATTGACTTTTGGGGTTGACTGGTCAACTATGGTGGGTGGACTGACCCCACTTGGTGGAAATGGGTCTAGTGGCACCACCCAACTTGGTTTGGGTCAAGGGGGTGCCCCACTTAGGTTAATTAGGCCTATGGGTGTGGGTTTGACCAAATTAAGCCTAAGGTTGACCTTGGTCAACTGGGGTCAAAATGTTGACCCAGTGACATACCCTAGGGTCCACTTAGATTGTTTTTTGGGGTTAGGGCAATGTGGTGGGGTCATGGTGTGGCTAGGGTCCCCACTTAGGCTAGTTTGACCTAGTTTGACTATGGTCTTATAGTGGGCCCCACATGGCTACCACCCAATACCTAGGGTCAAACCTAGTTGGTCTCCTCAAATCTCACCCCATGCCTAACCCAATCTAAGTTGAGGGGTCTAAAAGTAACATGGGATGTTACAACTGGGGCTCTTGTTCCTCATCTGTTTGAGCCATTAGCCCAAAGTAAGCTTCTTCTTCTTCGCTTGACTCTAAGGACTCGGAGTCGCTAAGAGTTTTGCTCCTTTTGGCTATGAGGCTCTTCTCTTTCCTCTTTCTGTTGTGTGAGGATTTCTTATCTTCCCTTCTGCCGCCCTCCTTCTTCTTGTGGGGGCAGTCAACAATGACGTGACTTGGCTTATTGCAATAGTAGCAAATGATGTCAGTTGAAACGTATTTGTTCTGTTTAGTGTTATAGCTATCGTGGCTGCTTGAGCATTTTCTTTGTCGATCGTCATCGCGCCGCGATCTTCTGTGTGAGGCATCCTTGCCTTTCCATTGTTTCTTTTTATTAAGAACCTTCTTGAATTGCCTTGAGAGCAAGGAGAACTCTCCTTCAGATAGTTCAGAGCCTGAGGTGCTGGGCTCTGATGTTTCTTCTTCTTCATCAACTTCTGGAGCTGGAGCGGGGGAGGCAGACTTAGTCTTTCTGGAGGTGTCTGCCTTCAGAGCGACAGATTTCTCCTTTAGAGCAGACCTGCCCTTCTCTTCTTCAGCTTTTCTTGTATTGATTTGGAGTTCATAGGACATAAGCTTTCCAAAGAGATTTTGTGGGTCCGTTTCAACTAGCTTCCCGAACTCCCTGATGGCACATACCTTGTTATCCCATTCCTTGGTTAGGGATCTCAAGAATTTGTCGTTCAGTTCTCCGTTTGTGAAGACACGGCCATACAACCTTAGGTCATTTACAATCTTGAAGAAGTTCTCAAAGGTGTCGGCAATTGTTTCCTTGTTCCCTTGTCGGAATGCTTCATATTTTTGATTGAGGAGGGATCTCCGATCATCCCTTACTTCTTCAGTCCCTTCCATCAAAGTGACTAAGGAGTGCAACATCTCCTTAGCTGATTGACAGTGAATCAAATTCTGCAGCATCGAGTCATCGACTGCACTTGCTATTATGTTTTTAGCTTTCTTGTCGAGAGAGACAAGTGCAATCTCATCTTTGTCGAGATCCATTAGCTTCTTGGGAACTCTCTTGGTAGGGTCGATAGTGGACATAGTCATGGGAACGTAAGGACCTTCTTCAAGGATCATGAAGATCCTTGGATCCACAGCTTCCATGAAAAATTTTATCCTTTCTTTCCACATGGGGAAGTTGTTTTTGTTGCACAGAGGAAGCTTGGCGAAATCTTTGCCCTTATCCATTTTATGGTAGAATCTTTCAGACAACAGATCTGGATCTGATCAAGGTGTTAACCTTTTAACGATCAACCTCCCTCTGATACCAATTGAAAGAAAACTATTGTCGACCTAAATCACCTAGAGGGGGGGGATAGGTGGTTTGTGCATCTTTTGCGTAATAAAAATTAATTAGAGCACTGCACAGAAATATCTACCAATATCACAGACGACACAAGATGTATAGTGGTTCCCCAACCTTGGGTACATCCACTTTCCCTCACCGATCTAGCAATCAACTAGACTCGGCTACTCCACTATATCGGATCAAAAATCGATCCTACCCTCGGAACAAAGTTCCTACAAACTCGATCCAACAAAACGGATCTACACCTCGGAAGATAGCACTTCCTACAAACTCGGAGTGAAAAACTCCTACACTCGGAGAAGATTTCTCCTACAAGATTAATAAAGTGTTTACAAGAATACAAACAGTAAATCACTCAGATCTGAAGGAAATGGCCAGGATCTTCTTCTTTTCAACTTAGCAGCTTTTTCAGAAATCGGTGAAGAAGGTCTCGGCCTCGATCTGGATCTACTTCCTTTTACAGAAATCAAGAGAAAAATTGATCAGTGAAGTCGATCTCGATCTGTAACTTTTCTTCAGAATAAACCTCTGAAAGTAGAAGCTTTGGCCGGAGAAGAAGGCGGCGGCGGCGGCTTCCGTTTCGCGAGAGTCAGAGAGGCGGCTAAAGAATCTTTCTCAAAAAATAGATTACATGTAAGCTTTGAGAAAAACTTAGGGTTTGTCATTTTCTGATAGGACCTTTTATAGGAGAGACTAACGGTCATAATCGGTCATAATGATGTACACGTGGACCAATCATGTCGCGTGATATGAAAAATCCCGTCAGAAAAATGACTTAGAAAATTTTCGGAAATATATGGCCAACTACACGAGTAAGTCAATAACTACTCGAGTAGTTTAATAGCTACTCGAGTATATGATGGGAAACATACTCGGGTAAGTATAAACAGACTACTCGAGTATATAGAGATCAACTACTCGAGTATATAGACAGAACTACTCGAGTATACTAAGAGACCTACTCGAGTATTTATAGAGGATCTACTCGAGTACTGAAAGAGCTACTCGAGTATATTACATAACCTACTCGAGTACATGAAGTACTACTCTAGTGGAATACTTAGAAAAATTCTGAAGAGGTCTGCTGGCAACTACTCGAGTAGTTGAACTAAACTACTCGAGAGGAAGTAACCTACTCGAGTAGGTGAAGGTTCTACTCGAGTAAAAGACTTAGAAAAAATTCTGGAGTATGGAAATTGCAAGGTACACGGGTGACACAGGAACTACTCGAGTAGGTAAAATGAACTACTCGAGTATGTACCTATCTACTCGAGTATGTGAGTATACTTACTCGAGTATATGACTTAGAGAAATTTAGATGAGAAAACCCTTCTGGCACTCGGGTATAAAGAGTGATCTACTCGAGTATATAAGCATGCTACTCGAGTATATGACTTGGTCTACTCGAGTAGGTGACTTAGTTACTCGAGTATATGACTATGTTTACTCGAGTACAAGATTTCTTTACTCGAGTAACTTATACCCAGACTACTCGAGTAGGTGAAAGCACTACTCGAGTGAAACACTTAGAATTTTTCTGATGTGGAAAAATTGATTCTTCTAGAGTAGCCAACTTCCAATGTCTTTCCCATAGTCCAATAGCTTGAATATGAAGTGTACCCCAATAGAGAGACCACACATGAGTCAACACCTTAGAATATGCAATGAGGGATTACATTGCACAGTTCCTGTGTTTGGTGACCCACTGTGGGCTGACATTGGCCTACACTTCTCAGTGAAACTCCTGCAAACATATAGCTCAAACCAAGCATCAAATACAACTTAATTCATCTTAGTTCCAGGGTGACTTCATCAAATCTGGGTTCATGTGGATGAAATACCCAACAAACAGCTCATAAGACTTGAGCTTGCCCAAGAGAGCTTCAGTTGTGAAATCATTTAGGCTTCTGGCATCCTAGATTGGCCAGATCCTTGAGTCCCAAGTGCTTGGGAAGCATATTAGGATTTTATCATTGAGCTCAGTCAATGAGATCTCTTTGTCCAATGTTTTCAGCTCATTGACTATGAGACTGAGTCTATTATACATATCTGCTACTGACTCAGCTTCTCCTTTCTTGAAATTCTCATATTGGGTTATGAGATGAGATCTTCTATCTTTTCTCTCATCAGCAGATCCTGAGACTATCTCAGATAACTTGTCCCAGATGTCCTTTGCTGATTTGCATTCAGCTACTTTTTGGAATATTTCATCAGACATAGTCTGGGCTAAAATATTCATTGCCTTAGCATCTGCCACATTCCATTTCTTGATTTCTGCATCTGTTCCTGATGGAGGTGGAACATCACTTGTACTTGTATTTTCTAGGGGTCTTGGACACAATGTCAAAATAGAATTAAAAATATCTTCATCAATAGAGTTCATGTACAATCTAATCCTTGCCTTCCAAAGTGAAAACTTAGATATATTGCACACTGGAGGTCTGGTGCTATCATAATTTTTGTTTTGGGCCATGTTCTGTGAAGAAATAAATCTAACAACAAACTTAAGACAGATCTAACTAGGGGGATCTTTGTAGTTCAGGTGTTAGCCTGTGCAACCACTAAGATGTGGTATTTTAACCAATCTGCCTCTGATACCAATTGAAAGTGCAGGTTAGATCTGATATACTCTAGAGGGGGTGGGGGGTGAATAGAGTATGGTGCTTACTAAAAACTTTTTACAACTGTTGTAGTATACCTAAGTGAACAGAGAATCAAATAACATAAAGTAAACACAACAACTAACTAAACACAGAGCAATCGCAGACCACAGCCAGAAAACAGAAGAGAATAAGCAACCAGAAGAAACAAGTAGCTATAGTGGTTCCCCAATCAATCTAGGTACATCCACTCTTCTACCACCCTAGTTAGGAATCCACTACAGGATGAGTTGATCAGGTGTCCTGGGCACCAATGGGTTTTGATCAGGTCCCCAAAAACCAAACCCTCAAGTCCATTGGAAGGAGACTTGCAACCAAAATAATATTGAAGGGATTTAAAACCCTGTACAGGAATTAGAGAGAGGGTGATAGTGTTGTCTCTGTCAACAGTCAGAGAGAAGACTTGTGGATTGTCTCTGTCAACAGTCAGAGAGAAGACTTGTGGATTGATGTAGCACATCTTGCTCCCCCTGAGATCTTGAATTGGTCAGGAATGCTGGAGCACTGCTTCAGGGTGATAGGCCTTCAACGACCTAGAATGCCTGGACCAGAACTGCTTCAGGAACTTCTTTTGACTGATAAAGTTCTGTTGTCCTTTGAAGTTGTCCTGAGAATAGAAAGAAGAAGACTCTTGATTGAATTTGGTTCTTCTTCTTCTTCAAAAGTTCTCTGGTCAAGGCTGATTGCATCAAGAACTTTAGATTTGAGAATGTTTTGTTCTTCTGCAGCTTCAGAGTGTCTGTCAGATTGTTTTCTGTACTGTGAATCTTGAACTCTGCTTGATTCTGTTCTCTCTTACTGTGTCTCTATTTTTTGTGTATCTGTTGTATCTCTTACTTACAGAGGAATATTCAAACTTCTGAATGTCGAGCAGTAATTACAGTCGGCCTTGGAAAGAATCAGCAATCAATGACTTTCCTAATTGTCCCATGGAAAAACAGCATGTGATTGTCCATAGTCAATGCACGTTCTAACGGTAACATTCCGAGAAGATCTAGCATTAAATGTTCAGGAATCAGTGCCAAGAAACGGAACGGGAACCTTGAAGAAAACCTAATCTGGATTCGTCGAACAAAGAACACAATTCATCGAGCCGAACTTATGTTCGTAGAGCTGAGCTTGAGTTCGTCGAGCTGAGCTTGATAGAGTTCGTCAACCAGACAATCTTCATTCATCTGATAGACAGTCTTCATTCGTCGAGCTGAGAATCAAATTTGTCGAGCTAAGAAAAGTTCTGGACTTAGACAAAATACTCTGCATCTGCTGAAATGCTGTGTCGACATAAATTGGTGTCGACAGATTGATCTTGGTGTCGACACAAATCCTCTGGTGTCGACATAAGCTGGTGTCGACTGTAATCCAGGTGTCGACACAAATCGTCTAGTGTCGACACAAACCCTAAGTGTCGACACAGATTCTTTGAGTCCAGAAATCGTCGAGTAGAGTATAGTATCCGTCGACCTGAGAAGCTGACTTCGTAGACCTGAGAAGCTGTGAACTTGAGGTCCAAGTTCGTCGAGCTCAGAATATAATTCGTCGACCGAAGCATGAAGCTGGACTTAGAAAATTTTGAAGTCCTCCTGACTTTGGCTTGATGTAGAAACTAAGTTTTCGTCGAACAAAGAACATAGATCGTCGAGCTCAGCACTAAGAATTGCCTCACGATCGTCAAGCGCAGAACTCCTTTCGTCGAGCTGAGTTCGACGAACGTCGAACTCACTTTACTTAGTCTTGAAAAACTTGTGAGTCTGGAGTCTCTGAGGGTCTTATTGAAAGCTGATCCATCTGGAGTTGAGCATAAGGACTTAACTTAGACTCTAGGACACAAATTCACCCTGGATATAAAAGATGGGTCACATCCTAAGTCAGTGAACCTAGCCCAAATCAAATAGGGATCCAACAGGCAAGCCCGCTCACACACTCTTCGACACCGGTGCTTCACAATCGTTTGTTTCAGAAGATTTCGTGAAAGGACTGGCGGGTGTGGAGCAATTCATAGGAAAGATGATGAGGGTGCGTCTACCCGATAGATCAGAGCTAATGACCTCTTCTCATTGCAAAATGGAGGCAAAGATCGGCGGGAAGGCATTTGAGGCACCAGCGACGATCCAGAGGATGCCAGACTATAATCTGATCCTGGGCATGACATGGTTTCACTAGAACCATGCCCAGATTGACTGCTTGGTGAAAAGGATCACCGTGAGGCATGGGGACTTCCTTATTGTTATTAAGGTATTATACCAGCCCCCCACATATTATTATCGTCTATGCTGGCCGTCAAGGCCCACCTGTAGGGAGACAAGGTTTATCAAGTTCTTTTTGAGATGGACTTGGCCAAGGATTCTATTTTAGATATTCCAGTGGTGCGGGACTTTGCCGATGTATTTTCGGAGAAGCTACCGGGGCTACCCCCACACCGGGAGAAGGACTTCCAGATTCAGCTCGTGTCGGGGGCTAAGCCGGTATCTAGAGTTCCTACGGAATGGCCCCGAAGGAGTTGGTGGAATTTTGAAGCCAGCTTCAAGAGTTAGTGGAAGCCTAGTTCGTCCAGCCTAACTCTTCACCATCGATGACTGCCACCGATGATATTCAGGATCGCATTAGAGACGGGCAGAGGCTGGATGTGAGGGTAGAGCTGATATTCAGAGCCTTGGAGGAAGGTACAGTAGGGTATTACTCCTTGATGGATGGGATCATATATTTTAGAGGTAGGGTTTATATACCGGCAGGAGGTCGGATTTGGGAGGACATCATGACGGAGGATCACTACAGCAAATACTCGGTACACCCGGGGATCACCAAGATGGCAGCAGATTTGAAGAAGATGATGTACTGGCCAGGTATGAAGAAGGACAGTACGTATTTTGTGATGCATTGCGAGGCTTGCCAACTCGTAAAGGCAGAGTGCAAGAATCCGGCTGGATTACTATAGCCACTTCCGGTGCCGGAGTGAAAGTTTGAAGATATAGCCATGAATTTCGTACATGGGCTACCCCGCTCTCATGCGGGGAATGACTCGATCTGGGTAATAGTGGATAGACTAACGAAGGTGGCCAGATTCATTCCAGTGGCAAAGGACTCTCCGGTCATTGTATTAGTACCGAGATTCATCGAGCAGTTTGTGTACTATCATGGGGTATCTAGGACTATCATTTCAGATCTGGATGGGCAGTTTACGACCAAGGAGTGGATGTCAGTTCAGGCCCATCTGGGTTCTCGGTTGTGTTGGATCCCTAGTGAGATTTGGGCTCAGTTCACTAACTAGGATTATTGACCCACCTTGTATAGTCAGTGTCATATTTGTGTCCTAGAGTTTAGGCCATATCCTTTAAGTTAACATTACTTGGAGCAGCCATCAGCACACTGCAGAAGACTCAAGACTTATAGAAATTTCAAAGACGCAGGAAATGAGTTCGACGTTCATCGAACTCAGCTCGATGAAATTCATGCTCAGCTCGACGAACTCAGAGACAATTCTCTGAGCTGAGCTCGATGAAATTGATTCTCATGTCGATGATTTCTGGATGCTCTACTTCAACATTCTAAGTCCAGAATTATTTCACTGAACTCCAGTCGACAAATTCATGTTCTCAGCTCGATGATCTTAGACCACAGGATTGGCAAGTTTTATTAAGTAGCAGTCAGCAGCTCTCAGTTTGACGATCTTGTATCTCAGGTCGACGAACAACAATTATCTTATCAACGAACATGACTTCTCAGATCGACGAACTCTAGATCCAGGTCGATGAATTCTGTTCTTTGCTCGGCGATTTCGGTGCAGATCCAGACTTGGATTTTTCCCTCCTTCTGTCCTTATTTTATTGCAGTAATTCCTGAATAATCATTGTTTAATATTCTCTGAATATTACCGTTAGAAGCAGCATTGATTATGATATTCTTCAGGATAATTACTTGACGTTTTTCAATGGGATAGTTGGGGAAATCAATTAATGCAGACATTCTCAAGGCCGTCAGCAATCAATGAAGGAAGGAATTCAAAAATTCAAAGTAAAATATCATAGAAAATATAAACGGGATTTCTTCCTCCTTCTCGGATAATAGGAAAGAGACAGCAAACAATAACACAGATATAGAGTCAAGAAACAAGAAGCCCATACCAGAAAAATAATTCAAGATACTGAAGAAGAAGAAGAACATTCAAACAAATCAAGAATCTTCTTCATTCTTCATTTTAGGATTCGTCAAGGACAACAAACCTTTATCAGTCAAGAAGTTCCTGGATCTACTCTAGTCAAGGCTAAAAGATTGAAGACCTACTCACCCTAAAGAAAAGCTCAATCTTCCTGAACAACTCTATAACTCAAGGGGAGCTTTGTTAACAGCAAAGATCCGCTAAGTCTTCTCAGTTGTATTTGAGAAAGAGAAGACACCATCACTCTCTCATCCCCTCACTGTACAAAGGGTTCTTTAACTCCCTTCAAAAGTTATTCCTTGGTTGCAAGTCACCTGATCAAAAGGCTTAGGATTGGTTTTTGAGCACCTGATCAAAAGCTCATTGGTGGCAGTCACTTGATCAAAAACCTGAGTGGATTCCTACTAGGGTGGTAGAAGAGTGGATGTACCCAGGTTGGGGAACCACTATAAAATTTCTTATGTTGTCTGATTTCCATTCTTTTCTTTTGTTCTTGTTGTGGCTGTGCTAGTTATGTTTGTTGTGCATGTGTTAGTTAATTTAGTCTTGGTGTGCCTGTGGTAGATTAGGTTATCTTAGTGTGCACTTTTATTTACAGTAAGTATTGGTATCAAATAGATGCTATACTCTGAAGTTTTAATTAATAAAAAAATCTTTAAAGTTTTAAAGATTCTCTATTCACCCCCCCCCCCCTCTAGAGTATATCAGATCTAACCCTCACTTTCAATTTATATCAGAGCATTATTTCTTTGGTTGTACAAGTTAACCCTTGAACCAAAAGATCCTGTGTTAGATCTGATCCTTTATTTTTCTTAGGATTATATACACAGCATGGCACAGAACAAGGACTATGCAAGCACCAGACGTCCAGTGTGCAACTTAAATAAGTTTTCCATCTGGAAGGCAAGAATTAAACTATATATGAATTCCATTAATGAGGACATCGATAACTCTATTTTGACAGGTCCTCCTCAATCAACTGCCTCTACATCTACAACAACCACCAACACTCATGTAGTTCTGCCACCTGAGTGGACTGATGCTCAGAAGAAAGCAAAAATTGTTGATGCTAAAGCCATGAACATTCTGGCCTAAATAATGTCTGATGACATATTCCAGAAAGTGTCTGAATGCACTTCAACCAAGGCCATTTGGGAATCTCTCAACCAAATGGTGTCTGGCTCTACTGGTGAGAGGAAAGACAGAAGATCAAATCTCATATCCCTGTATGAGAACTTCAAAAAGGATGAGTCAGAATCTGTTGCTGACATGTACAACAGACTGAGCTCAATAATCAATGAGCTGAAGACCTTGGATAAGGACATCACCCTTACTAAGGTAAATGATAAAATCCTCATGTGCTTCCCAAGCTCATGGGATTCAAGGATCTGGCCAATCAAGGAGCCCAGGAGCTTAAATGAGATTTCCATAGAATCTTTACTTGGAAAGCTCAAATCCTATGAGTAGCTGATAAAGTCCAGAGAAGCAGCTGAACAAAGGACTCCTCCACCATCAAGGAAGGAGCACAACTTGGAATTCAAGGCTGCTGAAAAGACTGAAGCTTCAACAGTAAATGAAGAATTGATGAGTATCCTTGCCAAGAGATTTTACAAAATGGCAAGAACGTACTTCAGAAGAAAATCATCCAGGCAGGATGATAAACCAAGGTATGATAAAACACATACTAAAGAAGTAGTATGTTTTGGGTGCAGGAAACCTAGACACTTTATCTCAGAGTGTCCAGAGAATCAAAAGAAAGAAAGAAGAAGAGAAGGACTCCAAAAGATAGCAAAGCTCAAGGCCTTCCTCCAGCAAATACAAAAAGAAGGAGAAGGGTTTTGTAGCTGAAAACTGGAATGACACTGAAGATGAATCCACATCTTCTAGTTCCAGTGAAGAGGAAGAAGAGGCATGGGACAAGGAAGTCTGCCTCATGGCCATCAATGCCTCCAGAAGTCAATCAAATGATGAAGAAGAATCTGACAATGAAGAAGCTTCAGAATCAGAAGCTGATCAGGTACTTTCATCTTTTGATTATAGTTCTGATAGTTTCCAAACTGAGTTTAAAACCATGTGTATTGACCTAATCAATTCTCAAAAGGAAATTAAAACACTTAGGGAAAAACTCTCTAATCAAGAAAATCTGATTTCTGAAAACAATAAGTTAAAAAAGGAACTGACACTAGCCAATGAACAAATTATCTCTTTGAAAACACAGCTATGTGAGGCTAAGCAACTTGAGGAATTTCTCAATGGGAGAATTCTTAAGCTGATGGACATTACAAGCACAGTCAATGCCAGACTGAATGGCAAACTGGGCTTGGGTGCATCATCAAGCTTACCCCCGTACTTAAGAAGAATATATTGTCAATCCCATTAGATTTGTTTCAGCCAAAGGTAACGAGGTAATAAATAACAAACAAACCATAGAAGAATTACCTAACATTAAAAATCAAAATAATAGAAACTAAAAAATCTTAAGTAAAAACAAAGTTCAATAGATTTCATCGAACTCAGGTCGAGGAAATGTGGCTAGTTCGTCGAACCTCGATCGACGATCTATGAACGCCAAAATTAGCTATAAAAATTTATCTTACTGCGATCGACGAACTGTGTATGGTTCGTCGAGCAGAGATCGACGAACTTGGAGCACAGAAAATGAATATGTTCATTCTCTGAGCAGACATCGACGATCTCATCCCACTTCGTCGAACTCTGGTCGACGAACTTACAACTTTTCGTCGAACCCAGACAGACTTAATAAAATCCATAATTATAATAGCAACTCTAATCAAACTAGGAAACCTTTCAATCCACTTGTTGATTGGATAATTCCTCCTAGAAGATATCACCCCTTAGGGTATTAATCTCATCCTGAATTTTCAGTAATATCAAGCTTTTCTTATGAAAAATATAAAGGACCCAAGGTAACCTGGGTCAAAAACAACTAATTATTTTCACTACAAGAAAAGAGTTGTCCAACTATTAATCAAAAATAGTACCTGGACAGTGGATGCTCCAATCATATGACTGGCAGCAAGGACAACTTAATTAACTACAAGTCCAAGCTTGGACCAAAGTTGATCTTTGGTGATTTAAATTGGGGCCTTTCTGAAGGCTTTGGAGAAGTAAAGATTGGAGCAGTCACTTTCAGAAAGGTGACATATGTAAGTGGACTCTAGCATAACCTCATCTCCATAAGTCAACTATGTGATGAAGATTATCAAGTACATTTTAACTCAAGTTCTTGCATTATTTCTACTAAAGAAAAACAAACTATTTTAATTGGAAATAGTCAAGGTAACATTTATATAATAGATTTTCATTTTGCAAATTCAGATATATGTTTACTTAATATTGTTAGCAATCAAAATTATCTTTGGCATAAAATTCTAGGACAAGTTAATATGAAAAACATTGCTAGGTTATCTAAAGACAACCTTGTGAGAGGTTTGCCCTCTGGTCCATATAAGAAGGAAGGCCTCTACAGGGATTGTCAACTAGGCAAGCAAACTAAATCCACTCTTAAATATGTTAATAAGAGTGATTCACCTATGATCTTGTACTTGCTGCACATGGACCTTTTTGGACTTATTGTTGTACAAAGCGTAGGTGGGAAATCTTATAACCTAGTTATTGTAGATGACTTCTCAAGATTCACTTCGGTGTTCTTTCTGAGATCTAAGTCAGATACATTAAAGTTCTTACATATTTTCTCAGGACCATACGGATTGAGTACTCTACTCATGTTGCAATAATTAGAAGTGATCATGGTACAGAGTTTGAGTCTCTTCTTATGCATGAGTTCTGTGAGAAGGAAGGTATCAGGCATTGCTTCTCAGCTCCTAGAATACCTCAACAAAATGGGATAGCTGAAAGGAAGAATAGAACCTTAATTGAAGCTGCAGGCACATTACTTGTAGATGCTTACATGCCCCTATCCTTTTGGTCAGAGGCTGTAAGCACAACAAACTATGTACTCAACAGAAGTTTAATAAATAAACTTAAGAATAAGACTCCCTATGAATTGCTCAATGGGAAGAAACATAAAATCACCTATTTTAAAGTATTTGGTTGCCTATGTTATATTCATAATAATAACAAAAAATATATTAGAAAGTTTGAAGCTAAGGCTGAAGAGAAAATTTTCTAGGATATTCCCAAGTAAGCAAAGCTTATAGGGTGTTCAATAAATCATCTTTGAAAATTGAGAAATCAATACATGTAACTTTTGATTTGACTAACATGTCTTATAAGGAGAAAACATTTCTACCAATAGAACCGTGCAGGTAACTCACATGTGTAATAAATTGGGTGAGTTGAACCTTCCACAAGAGGTTATACCACCTCCTCCTCCACAAGCTGATGAAGACAGTGAAGAAGAACTTTTGGAAGAGGTTGAAATTCCTTCAACAACAGGCATTATTCCACAAGAGGAATTAAATCCAAATGTTGTTGATGAACAAACTCCACCCAATGATCTTGTCACACTAAGGGATCACCCTAGATATCAAGTGATTGGAGACATTTCAGTAGGCGTACAGACAAGACATCAACTCAACCAAGAAATGTGTTGTGTCTGGAGTCTTGAATGATAAGGCCTTTGAACACTGGAATTAAAAGGGATCTAGAAATTTCAGTATATTGATCTCCTTCAGTGATGTGTGTTCCTGTAAGAATTCTATGACTGTGAATATCTGCAACTTTTTCTCTCCTTCTTCTTGTTGTTATTGTTCTTGTTATGATTAAGCAGCAGAATGAATAATCTTTTATTTCTAAGATCTGAATAGAATAATTCTCTGTCCAAGATAGCTGTTAGCCTGTCATAAATGACTTCCTTAAATGAATTTTGTCTTCTGGAGGAAAGTCCAATAAAACATTCCTTTAAAATCTCCTTCAAACTTGCTCCAGATTAATTGACATGGCTACAAGATTCTTGAAATAAATGCTGGGAATAAATAGAAGGGTATACCAAAACTGACTGAATTTGAATATTGAAAAACGTCGATCTCTCCAGAAAAACGTCGACCTGAGCTCAACTATCATTGAAATGAGCTCAGCGACTGGACATAGACTGAAGCAGAAATCGTCGATCTGAGCTCAACTATCGTCGAACTGAGCTCAGAGATTGGGAAAACAGCTAGATATAGAAACGTCGATCTGAGCTCGAAGATCATCGAACGGAGTTCGACGACTCGTTGAAGTGAGCTCAAAAATTGTCGAATGGAGTTCGACGATTCGTCGACTTCAGCTCGACGAAATAACTTAGTCTCCTGAACTGAAATATCTGGTCTTAAGGGTCTTGAGGGCAGCTTTCAAACCTAAATACTAACCCTTAGACTCAATCTAATTGACCTTTAGATCTATATATGGAGGTCAAAACAAATTTCCTAAAGTACATAGTGATCCTTGCCCAAATCAGTAATAGGGTGTTCCAACAATCTCCGCCTATTTGGGTTAGGATTACTATTTACAAACATTGGAAATAAAAGCATACAATGCATATATAAAATCAAAAACATCATTGCAGAAACACAGATAAAATCACAGATAGTCAGAAATAGGTATTACTGTCAACTTACAAAATCATTCTTTTTCCTTGCCCTTTTTGAGAACTATTTCTCTGTTAGGGTTGAGAGCTTCTTTCTTGGATCTCCTATCATCATCTGCACCTAGAAAGGTTTGTTGTTTTGGCCTGGGAACTACAGCTTCTGGGTGCAGCTTCATATAACTTTCTGAGTCAATGAATTTGCTGGAAGAATATCTCTCAAGTTCTTTCTTTCTCTGTTCTGATAGAGTGGTGAAACTTGATGTATCTTTTCCTTGTTCTCAAGCCTTTTTAATTTGATCTAATGCAGCCAACTCTTTCATTCTGGCTATCCAAGAATTAGGATTATTCTCTAGGTCTTCAAATGGAACAGGAGGTTCATATCTGTTTGAAGAATTATCAGGAGTAGCTCTGGAAGAAACTGGATCTTTTAACTTATAAGGGAAAGGACCATAAGTAGAATCTGTAGGTCCTTGTCCTTCCCTTTGATAAGGATGTTTCCTGGAATATCCTTTAGAATACACTTTGAGATCTCTTTGATTACCTATGAACTGTCCTCTTCTTGGTTGGTAACCTCTAAACTAATTTCCTCTTTGCTGAGATCTTCCTTGAAACTAATATGAACTTTGGCTTCTAGCAGTAGATTGAAAGATAGAACTTCCACATGTACCTGCATAAGGTGAAGGAGGAGGAGGAGGATTGAAAAGGGATGAACCTTTGTTATACTTCCTTTTCTTTTTCATGGCTTTCAGCTGATTTTTGGAGTACTACATCCACGGTTCTGTAATCTGGCAATCATGCAATATATAATAAGGAATATCATTTGTATCTTTAACCTTCTCTGGGGGACCTCTCTTCATGGCCTTGCTTCTTGATTTCCTTTTCCTTACAATTGTTGCAGAGGAATCATGAGAGTCATTTCTAAACTAATCACTGTCTGAACTCTGAGGATTGTCATACAATGCATCAATCCTTTTGATAGAATCTCTTTGTTGTTGGGAAGGAATAGAAGAAATAATAGCAGGAACAGCAACAAGAGCAACAACAGCAGCAGGAATTGGAACAGAAATAACACTGGCAGAAGGAACTTTAACAGCAGGTTCATAAACAAAAATTTCAGAAATAATAAGCTCAGATACAGCATGCTCAAAATCAGTTGCCTCTGTCATATACATATCCTCAGAAACTGAAACAGCAACATCAGAACTAACTAAAACATCAACAGCAGCAGCAGCAATTTCAACATTATCCACAGCCTGGACAGAATCTATAAAAGTGGCTAAAATGTTGGGCTCACATCAAGAAATAGGCACAATGGCCTTAGTAATGTCTTCAGTATGCTGGTCTGGAAGACAGCTGAAGTATACATAATCAAATACTGATAGCAGTGACCTGAGGTCCACTGTAATGACTACAACTGGAGCTTGAACTGGAGTTACTACAGCAGGCAATCTCTCAGCTTCATAAGGCATCTCCCCCTGCCTAGATTCAGTGATAACTGGATCAAGGCACCCAGTAGAAGGGATTGCCTGAGGAGGAAGAATAGAGGATAGCCTGGCAAACAAATCCTGAACAGTTTTCAGAAGTGGAGCCAATGAAGTCTCCAGCAGTAGTGATAGCCTTGGAGCTATCAGCTCATATAGCTTGTCTGCAATAGCTGGAAGGTCTACTTGCTCAAGAGGGACTTGAGTAGAGGTAGGGATGGATGTGGTAGAGATGAAAGTTGGAGTAGCAGGAGATGTTGTTGGAGAAACTGTGGATGATGGAAGTGATGGTTGAGATATTTGAATTGTGGAGATAGAAGATAATGGAGTGGAGATGGATGTTGTGAATGATGGTTGAGCAATGATTTCATGAAGTAATTGTTGATAGGAAGTGGATGATGATGGTGGCTAAAGAGGGGATGAAGGAAAATCATCCATATAGGAATCATCTAGAAGAGTGAATGATGGAATATGAGATGATGAATCAATGTCCATGTGTGGGTAGTGATGTAGTGGATGGAAGATTTCTTCAGTTGATGTTGGAGTTGGAGAAGGGATTGAAGTTGGAGATGGGATGGAAATGGGGGCTGAAATTGTGATAGTGGATGTGATTGTTATTGATGAAACAATAGGTGGAGAAGGAGGAGATGATGAGGCAGGCAAATCTTCTGAAGTGGCAGAAATGTGAGGGGAAGAGACTGAAATAGTCCTTGTGCCTGAAGAAGAGATTGCAGAGGCTCTGCTGGGCTTTACAATCTGCCTGTCCCATTTCCCAAATAGAGCATAGGTAAGCCTCTTGGAGGCATTGATGTGTATCTCATTGGAAACAAGCAGGTTAGGGCATCTATTGTGAAGAAACGACGCTAAAATCCTCCCAAAATTAACAGAATTCTTGTTAATTTTCTTCTTGATCAAATCAAAAAACACTTCTCCCCAGTTCAGCTGCTTTTTGTCCACCAAGGCACCCATCAAACAGATCTGATACCTAGAGATGGTATCATGAGTAGAGTTTTTTGCCAACAACACTTTCCTAAATACATCAGCAAGAAATCTGTACTCAACTGTCAGATTCTTCTTAAGCAATTTATTAGGATTAGCTGCTGAATGGCCCATCCTCTCAAGCATAATTGAAATTTTTTCTCCAGAAAGCTCAATAGAATCTTCACCAGAATTTAATTGAAATACTTCTGTCAAAACAGCAGGTATTAAAGGTACCTGAGTTCCTGAGATGGTTCCAATCACAGTGTTCTGATCTAGATTGTGGGCAGTATACACCCATTCCTTTATTTCATCTGCGGCTAATTTGATCCTTGTAGACATTATGTTACCTAACTGTTGGTCCTTGAAGAGTTCCAGAATGTCCTTGAATATTTGATCACTGTTATCGAAAGAATCCATGTCTATATCAAAGCCAGTATTAAATTTCATGGCGGCCAAGATTGCGACTGAAACTGCCATTGATTCCTGCAAAAATGAACAAACACAAGAGCAAGTGCAGAAAAGTTTGGAGGGAAAGAGAAATTCTGCAGAGAGTATGAAAGCGCAAAGGCAGAATGACAGCCGAAAAATGAGTTTTATATTAGAGTTCGACGCAGAAAAGGAAAGATCGTTGAACTCTGTTCGACGATCTGGGCTACTAAAGGAATCTGAAAGGTCTTCAACATCGTCGATCTACGTTCGACGATATTGGAGAGCATCGAGCTCCGTTCGACGATTATTGACCGGAAGAAGATAGCTTAGCACTATCTGGAAAACGCTGAACTCCGGTCGACGATTTCTGAAATCGTCGATCTCTGTTCGATGATCTTGGGGAAAATCATCGAGCGCAGTTCAGAGACCAGAAACATACTCTATACACTAGAAAAAAAACATTTTGATTTGCCTAGTCTTAGTCATTTTTAGATTTTTAAAATCTTGGAACTTATTTTAAACTTCCTCTATCTAACATTCCTAACTGATTCAAGAAGAATGTACGTTTCTTTTCATCCAAAGGTTTGGTGAAAATATCTCCCCTTTGCAAATTAGTTGGGATATATTGAAGTTCAATTTTGTTTTTCTCAGCATTATCCCTTAAAAAGTGATGTCTAATTTCTATGTGTTTTGTCCTACTATGGAGGACTGGATTTTGTGCAATGTAAATAGCACTGGTATTATCACAAAATATTTTAGACTTCTCTAAGTTGTAGCCATAGTCTAGGAGTTGGTTTTGAATCCACAAGATTTGTGAACAACAACTACCTGCAGCCATATATTCAGATTCAGCAGTTGAAGTTGACACAAATGTTTGTTTCTTGCAAAACCCGGAGACAAGTCTGTCACCAAGAAACTGACAAGTTCCACTGGTGCTTTTCCTATCTATTCTGCATCCAGAATAATCAGCATCTAAAAATCTAGTTAAGTCAAATGCTGAGTCTTTTGGATATCAGAGACCTAGATTTGGACAACTTTTCACATACCTAAGAATCCTTTTTACTAAGGTTAAGTTTGACTCTCTAGGGCTCACTTGGAATCTAGCACATATGCATGTAGCAAACATTATGTCAGGTCTACTAGCTGTAAGGTACAATAAAGAGCCAATCATTGATCTATATGTTGTCTGATCAATAGATTTCCCATGTTCATCAGCATCAAATACAGCATTAGTAGGCATAGGTGTTTTCATACATGTTGCTTCAGACATACCAAATTTCTTAACCAATTCTTTTACATACTTGTTTTGAGAAATAAATATGCCTTCAGCATGTTATTCGATTTGCAATCCTAGAAAGAAGGATAGCTCACCCATGCTACTCATTTCAAATTTAGAATGCATTAGGTTGGAAAACCTTCTGCACAAATTTGAATCAGTAGAACCAAATATAATATCATCTACATAGATTTGTACTAGTATGGTATGAGAATTATGGGTTCTAATAAAAAGAGTTTGGTCTACTCTACCCCTTATAAAATCTTTTTTCAGAAGAAAGTATTCTAGGGTCTCATACCATGCTCTAGGAGCTTGCTTTAGACCATATAATGCTTTATGCAATTTGAAAACATGATCAGCATGAGTTGAAGAGATAAAACCTGGGGGTTGTCTGACATAGACTTCTTCTTTGATATCTCCATTGAGAAAAACACTCTTTACATCCATCTGGTATACTTTGAATCCTTTGTGTGCTGCATAGGCTAAGAAGATTCTTATGGCCTCTAACCTTGCAACTGGTGCAAAGGTCTGGTCATAGTCTATCCCTTCTTCTTGAGAGTACCCTTGAGCAACTAGCCTTGTCTTGTTCCTTACAATGACTCCTTGATCATCCAATTTATTTCTGAACACCTATTTTGTTCCAACAATGGAGTGATACTTTGGCCTTGGCACTAGTTCCCAAACTTTGTTTCTTTCAAATTGATGCAACTCCTCTTGCATTGTAATGATCCAGTGTGGATCTTGCTCTGCATCTTGAATGGATTGAAGTTCAATTTGAGAAAGAAAGCAAGTGTGCATCAGGTTTTGGTTGACCTGATTTCTAGTTTGCACACCAACTGAGATGTCTTCAATCACTTGGGATATTGGATGGTCTCTTGATGTTACTAAATCAACAGGAGATGTTGATTGTTCACCAACCTGTGTTGGTGTTTCCTCTTGTAGTACAACTGGCTCTTCAAGATGATTCTCTTCAAGATGTTGAATGACTTCTTCATCTTCACTACTTTAATCTTTTTGAATAATTTGTAACCTGTCCAAGTCTTCAGTAAGAGAGTGTACCTGCAAAGGTTCACTGGTAGAAGTATTTTTCTCCTTGAAAGACATGTTAGATTCATCAAAAGATATATGAACAGATTCTTAAATTTTGAGAGTAGATTTATTATATACCCTATAAGCTTTACTGATCATGGAGTGTCCCAGAAACACTCCTTCATCGGCTTTAGCTTGAAATTTTACTAAGTATTTCTTGTCATTATTATGAATGTAGCAAATACAACCAAAGATTTTGAAGTAATCTACTTTAGGTTTCTTCCCTTTGAGTAATTCATAGGGAGTCTTGCCCTTCAGTTTATGTATTAAACTTCTATTCAACACATAGTTGGAGGTGTTCACTGCCTCTGCCCAAAATGATAGAGGAAGATGAGCATCTGACAACAATGTAGTAGCAGATTCAATAAGGGTTCTATTTTTCCTTTCAGCTACCCCATTTTGTTGAGTAGTTCTAGGAGCTGAGAAAGTGTGTCTGATCCTTTCACTCTGACAGAACTCTTGCATAAGAAGAGAATCAAACTCTATCTCATGATCACTTATGATCAGGACAATGTGAGTATTGAACTCACTCTGTATGCATTTGAGAAACTCTATCAAACACTTAAAGTTATCAGACTTCTTCCTCAGAAAGAACACCCATATGAATCTAGAGAAGTCATCTACAACTACTAAAGTATAGGATTTCCCTCCTAAGATTTGTACTGTAATGTGTCCAAAAAGGTCCATGTGTAACAGATACAAAATCCTAGGTGAATCACTCTTATTAAGTTACATGAAACTATTTATGGTTTGCTTGCCTAATTGACAAGCCCTGCAAAGTCCTTCCTTCTTGTAGGGGTCAGAAGGTAGTCCTCTAACAAGGTTATCCTTGGATAGCCTAGCAATGGTTCTAAGGTTTATATTACCTAGTCTCTTATGCCATAATTCATTAGGTCTACAAATAGAGTTGAACAAGCATATATCTACCTTAGTTGAAAGAAAATCTACAAGATAAATCTTAACTTTCCTTTTGCCTGTCAACACAGTTGTGCTGTCCTCTGATTTGATTTTGCATGAGGATTTGTTCAAAGTCACTTGATAGCCTTCATCATACAGTTGACTAATACTGATTAAGTTGTGCTTCAGTCCTTCCACATAAGCCACTTTCTTGAATGTGACTGAGCCAATCTCGACTGCACCATATTCTTTTGTTAGTCCAAAGTTTGAATCACCAAATATTACTTTGGGTCCAAGCTTGGCTTTGAAGGATGTGACATTGTCCTTGTTTCCTGTCATGTGCTTTGAGCACCCACTATCCAGATACTATTGCTGGTTTGATGTTGGATAGGTCTTCTCCTGCACATAAAATAATTTATTTGTTTTTGACCCAATTTACCTTGGGCCTAGGTTGATAACCTTTAAATTCTGAAATAAAAGACATCTCTGGTTGACTCTTATAGCCTTCAGGATGATATCTCCTAGGAGGTATTATCCATTCAGTATAAGGGTTAAACCTCTGAGATGTAGGACCTCTAGGATTTAAGTTTGATTTACCTTTGAAGGATTTTTCAAAACTCTGAGCTCTGTTCGACGATCTCTGAGCTGAGTTCGACGATCTTGTGTCAGATCGTCGAGCTCTGTTCGAAGATCGACTATGCCATTGTTCAGGGTTCAGAGATCGTCGACCTGAGTTCGACGATTCAGCCTGAGATCGTTGAGCTCCATTCGGCGATCGTCGAGCTCCGTTCGACGTTTTCTGTTGAACTTTTGTTTTCCTAAGTAAATCAGGATTCTTCCTAGCCACCTCTACAACTCCCTTACCTTTATCGGAGATAAATTTGATTGGGGTTGTTAAT
This sequence comes from Platanthera guangdongensis, assembly GCA_039583875.1. Taxonomy (NCBI): domain Eukaryota; kingdom Viridiplantae; phylum Streptophyta; class Magnoliopsida; order Asparagales; family Orchidaceae; genus Platanthera; species Platanthera guangdongensis. The sequence continues at coordinate 164,726,186 of CM077152.1, read as the reverse complement.
ACTATGGGTTGGCTAGATGAGGCACCCAAGCCCAGTGTACTATTGAATCTTGAGTTCACTATACTTGTGATGTTGATTAGTTTGATACTTCTCCCATTAAGGAATTCTTCAAACGTTTTGGCCTCTGATAGCTCACTTTTCAGTGAAGCTATCTGCTCCCTACCGCATTCCAACTCCTCAGAGAGTTTGAGGTTTTCAAATTTTAAAGTGATGTGTTCAGATAGCTGATTTCTGAGAGAAATGATTTCCTTCTCATATTTTAATAAATCTAAACATAGTGCTTTAAACTCACACTTGAAGTTCTCTGAATTAAAATCAAAAGAATTTATTACCTGGTCCTCTTCAAATTGAGTCTCTTATTCTAACTCTGACTCATCTGCATTAGAATTTTATTGTAAGGCATTTATAGCCATCATGTAGAATTCTTTTTTCATCAGCATCATCTTCATCATCACTAGAGCTGTATAAAGATTCAGAATCTTCTTCTATCTCACTCTAAGTTTCAGCAACAAACCCCTTGCTTGTATTTTTGTTCTTGCTGGAGGAGGGTTTGTCATTGCTATTTTTCTTGAAGTCCTTTTCTTTTCTCCTTTCTTTCCTGTCTTTCTTTTCCTTGTTTTCATTTTCTGGACAGTCAGGCACAATGTGGCCGGGTTTACTGCATCCAAAACAAATAATCACTTTGTTATTTGATTTGTCATACCTTGGCTTGTCATGCCCTCTGTATAATCTTTTCCTGAAATCCTTCCTGGACATTTTATAAAACCTTCTAGCCAGTAAGCTTAGCAGCTCTTCATTGCCTGTGACCTTGTTTTCAGGCTGATCTTCAATAGCTTTGAATGCTAATGATTTCTCTTTTCTGACTGCTGGTGAAGCAGCCTTCTGCTCTTCTTCTCTATTCTTGATGAGCAGCTCATAAGACTTATGCTTGCCCAAGAGAGCTTCAGTTGTGATCTCATTTAGGCTTCTGGCATCCTTGATTGGCCAGATCCTTTAGTCCCAAGTGCTTGGAAGCACACTAGGATTTTCTCATTGACTCGGTCAATGAGATCTCTTTGTCCAATGTTTTCAGCTCATTGACTATGAGACTGAGTCTATTATACATATCTGCTACTGACTCAGCTTCTCCTTTTTTGAAGTTCTCATACTGAGTTATGAGATGGGATCTTCTATCTTTTCTCTCTTCAGCAGATCCTGAGACTATCTCAGATAACTTGTCCCAGATGTCCTTTGCTGAGTTGCATTCAGCTACTTTTTGAAATATTTCATCAGACATAGTCTGGGCTAAAATATTCATTGCCTTAGCATCTGCCACTTTCCATTTCTTGATTTCTGCATCTGTTCCTGAAGGAGGTAGAATAGCACTTGTACTTGTATTTTCTGGGGGTCTTGGACACACTGTCAAAATAGAATTAAAGATATCTTCATCAATAGAGTTCATGTACAACTTTATCCTTGCCTTCCAAAGTGCAAACTTAGATAGATTGCACACTGGAGGTCTGGTGCTAGCATAATCTTTGCTCTGTGCCATGGTTTTATATAAGGATAAATATAATACAAATAATAAAAATAAAAACCTTCTATGAAAGATTGATCTTATCAGAGATCTTTTGGTTCAGGTGTTAGCCTGTAGGAAAACAACCAACCAATTAAGGTGTGGTATTTTAACCAACCTCCCTATGATACTAATTGAAAGTGGAGGATAAGATCTATCTTAACTCTAGAGGGGGGGGGGTGAATAGAGTATATTAAAATAATTTTCAAGATAAAAATTATTTGCAGTGGAAGACTTAATTTAAATAATATGTGTACATTGCTGCAGAAAATAAAAATATAAAAGCAAGAAATAAAACAACACAGCACACAGCAAAACACAAAGAAGCAACCAGAGGACACAAGGAGCTATAGTGATTCCCCAATCAATCTGGGTACATCCAATCTTCTACCACCATAGGTAGGAATCCACTGCAGGATGAGTTGATCCAGTGTCCTGGGCACCAATAAGCTTTTGATAAGGTGCTCAAAAACCAAACTAGATTTTTTGATCAGGTGTCTTGCCACCACTGAGTTTTGACAAGGTCTCAGAAACCAACACAAACTTTTGAAGGGAGTTTGATAATCCCTTTACAGCAGAGAGAGAGAGAGAGAGAGAGAGGGAGAGGTGAGATTATCTTCTCTGTCAACAATCAGAGAGAAGATAGTCGATGTTGTCAAAGCTCCCCCTGAGAGCTTGAGTTGTTCAGGAAGTGAAGCTTTGCAATAGGGTGATAGGCCTTCAGAAGATTTGATCTCCAGCAAAAGATGATTGCAGCAGCAGTTGAAATCTGTGGTGTTTGGAGTCTTGAATGATAAGGCCTTTGAACACTGGAATCAAAATGGATCTAGAAATTTCAGTATATTGATCTCCTTTAGTGATGTGTGTTCCTATAAGAATTCTATGACTGTTAATTTCTGCAACTTTTTCTCTCCTTCTTCTTGTTGTTGTTATTGTTCTTGTTATGATTAACCAGCAAAATGAATAATCTTTTATTCCTTAGATCTGAATAGAATAATTCTCTATCCAAGATAGTCATTAGTCTGTCATAAATGACTTCCTTAAATGCATTTTGTCTTCTGGAGGAAAGTCCAATAAAACATTCCTTTAAAATATCCTTGAAACTTGCTCCAGATTAATTGACACGACAACAAGATTCTTGAAATAAATGCTGGGAATAAATAGAAGGGAATACCAAAACTGACTGAATTTGAATCTTGAAAAATGTCGATCTCTCCAGAAAAACGTCGACCTGAGATCAACTATCGTTGAACTGAGCTCAGTGACTGGACTTAGACTGAAGTAGAAATCATCGATATGAGCTCAACTATCGTCAAACTGAGCTCAGAGATTGGGAAAACAACTAGAGATAGAAACGTCGAACTGAGCTCGAAGATCGTCGAACAGAGTTCGATGACTCATTGAAGTGAGCTCAGAAATCGTCGAATGGAGTTCGAAGATTCGTCGACCTGAGCTCGATGAAATGACTTAGTATCCTAAACTTAAATATCTGGTCTTGAGGGTCTTGATGGAAGCTTTCAAACCTAAATACTAACCCTTACACTCAATCTAATTGACCTTTAGATCTATACAAGGAGGTCAAAACAAATTTCCTAAAGGACATAGTGATCCTTTCCCAAATCAGTAATATGGTGTTCCAATAGACTCTCTTGAGTCGATGTCTCGCCTAGGAAAATAACTATAGATCTAGCACCAAGGGAGAGGGTAGGAAACTCACATCGGTTCCAGCGGTACCACTATTTCCGGCCATGGATCGCGTAGTTCTACTAGGCAGCATCTTCTCTTTCACGGCGGCGGCGGATCTCCTCCGGTAGAACTTGCTCCAGTAGTTTTCCATCTCACCAGGAGTTCTCACAGGAAATAGGGGATGAAATGAGCATGAAAATGGCTAGGGTTTTCTCTCCCCCTTATATATGAAAAGTGACACGGGTAGGGACACGACCGTGTCCTTACCCGTGTCCTGCCTGGGAGAAGTGGCAACGACAGTATCCATGTCAGTTCAATAGTTGACACGGGTAGGGACACGCCCGTGTCCCGACCCATGTCCATATGACACGACCGAGTCACCTGGCCGTGTCCTTGTCTGCGTCCTTCTTAGGTTGCATCTCGACGAACTCAACTCGACATACACGGAACACGGGTAGAGACACGCCCTTGTCGCTACCCGTGTCATATAATTCATGGATCTCGACACGGAGTTCGTCGATCTCGACATGACTGGTCGAGTGTAACTCGACACACATGGGTAGGGACAGGCCCGTGTCTCTACCCATGTCACAAGGTGTCGACACAGATCGTCAGTCTCGACATGCCCTGTCGAGTGTAACTCGACACACACACGGGTAGGGACACACCCGTGTCTCTACCCGTGTCGCATGGTGTCGACACAGCTTGTTAGTCTCGACACGCCCTGTCGAGTGTAACTCGACACACATGGGTAGGGACACGCCCGTGTTGCTACCCGTGTCACATGTTGTCGACACAGCTCACCGATCTCGACATGACTCGTCGAGTTCAGCTCGACGCACACACGCACACGGGTAGGGACACACCCGTGTCTCTACCCGTGTCCCCCTCACAGCACTGATTTCACTACTCCTCCACAAGTGCAGTCCAATTCCCTGCACGTCCCAGCACTCGAGTCAACCCTCCTGACTCAAAAACACATACTAGGGGCCTAGAGCGATTCAGGATGTTACAAATCCTATAAACAAAATAAAAGATTTCATCCCCGAAATCAGGCTTAGGATGTGGGAAGAAAAGCATAAGAGACAATTTAACATATGCTGTTAAATAAAATTACCTTGATCAAACAACTCCGGGTAGCGTTGCTGCATCAAATCCAATGGCTCCTGTACTCCTCCTTCCCATGATTAGACCATAGCACCTTCACCAAGGGTACACTTTTGCAGCGCAGAGTTCTTGTCTCGCTGTCAACAATCCACACCGTCTCTAGTCGCACAGACCTATCTGACGCGACTACACCATCAGTAGTGGGAATATATTGGTCGGGCCGCAACAGTGCTTTTCGAACCGACGACACATGGAACATGTCGTGGAGATTCTCTAGGTCTGCTGGCAACTCCAACCGATAGACCAACGGGCCAATCCTTTCTAGTATAGTATAAGGCCCAACATACCTTGGGCTGAGCTTTTTCACTCCACGCACCCGCGACACTCCATGCATCGGCCGAATCTTGAGGAACACTTTATCGCCCACTTGGAACTCCACCATCCGGTGCTTTTTATTGTAATATTTTGACTGTCGACTTTGAGCCTCCAACATGCGATCCCGTATTAATCTGACCGCCGCATCAGTATCATCTATATATTCATTTCCCAATGCCTTCGGATCTTCATCCTGCACTCAAGACAAAGGGTCCTGCACCTTCTTCCGTAAAGGGCTTCATGGGGCGCCATACCGATGCTCGCCTGATGGCTATTATTGTAGGAAAATTCCACCAGGGTCAAGAGCCTTTCCCACGGCTCTCCTCTGTCCAACACACATAATCTCAGCAGATCCTCCAATGTCCTAATGTCCTTTCAGACTTCCCGTCCGTCTGAGGATGAAATGAGGTGCTGAAGGTAAGGCGTGAGCCCAAATACGCCTGTACCGCCTTCCACTCCTTGGAAGTAAACCGACCATCCCGATCCGAAACAATTGTCTTGGTCACGCCATGATACCGTACGAATTGCTCCACAAAAAGACGTACCAAAACATCCACGTGTGCTTCCTTCTTCATTGGAATGAACTGGGCCACCTTTGTCAGTCGATCTATAATAACCCACACTGAATCATTCTCGGAGCGGGAACAAGGTAGCCCATGGACAAAGTCCATGGAGATATCCTAGAACTTCCATTCGGGGATGGGCAACGACTGCAACAAACCACCGGGACTCCTGCGTTCATCCTTCACTCTTTGACAGGCTTCACAATGCGTAACATAGTAACAAACATCCTTCTTCATTCCTGGCCAGCACATGGTCTTCCGTAAGCCGGCGTACATCTTGGCAATACCCAGGTGTACAGAATATTGAGAGGAATGTGCCTGTCTCAAGATATCCACCCGGATTTTGCCGCCCTTGGGAATATAGAGCCGGCCACAAAAATAAACGAGGTCGTCTTTTAGTGTGTACTCATCGGTGGTCCCATCTCCAATTGCCTTGATTGCCGGGGGCAAGGCCGCATCCATTCCTTGCTCCACCCAAATCCTGTCCCGAATATCACAAATTATGCTCATGCTTGCCAAAACTTCTGTATACTCTGTTGAAGGTGCCTTGAATACCAAGGTAATGTCCATCTCTTCAATCATCTGAGCCAACTTCATGCTCATCAACCGAGACTCTGGGCTAGAGCCTGGCACTTTTCTACTCAACGCATCAGCCACCGAGTTCGCCTTTCCGGGGTGGTAGTTCATGGTAAAGTCATAGTCGCATAGAAATTCTAACCACCGCCGTTGTCTCAAGTTCAAATCCTTCTATGTATGAACATACTTCAAGTTTTTATGATCTGAAAAAATCTCGCAATGGACGCCGTATAGATAGTGCCTCCAAACCTTCAAGGCGAACACCACTACTCCCAACTCCAAATCGTGAACCGGGTAATTGATTTCATGCTTCTTCAGTTGCCTTGAAGCATAAGAAATCACATGCCTGTGCTGCATCAATACCGCTCCCATCCCTTGATATGACGGGTCTGTGTAAACATGAAATTCTTCCTTCCCAGATGGAAGTGCAAGGATGAGAGCGGAGGTAAATCTATCCTTTAACTTCTGAAATGCCGCTTCACATTGAGGCGTCCACTCAAATGGCACACCCTTCTTCGTCAAGGAGGTAAGAGGAAGAGCAACCTTTGAAAATCCTTTCACGAACTTATGGTAGTACCCGACAAGTCCAAGGAAACTCCTCACATCGGCCGCCGACTTCAAGGGAGACCACTCTTTCACAGCTCACACCTTTGCTGGATCCACTGCTAATCCTGCCCCACTGATCACATGCCACAAGAAAGCAACCTCCTTAAGCCAAAATTCACACTTACTAAACTTGGCATACAAGGCATGCTCCTTCAATTTCTTCAACACCAAGGTTAGATGCTCGATATGCTCCTCCTCCGTATTTGAGTAGACCAAGATGTCGTCGATAAAAACAATGATGAAGATGTCCAAATATGGTTCAAACACCTTGTTCATCAGGATCATGAAGGCTGAAGGGGCATTTGTGAGCCCAAACGACATTACCGTGAACTCATACAAACCATATATTGAACTGATGGCTGTTTTTTGAATGTCCCCTTCTTGTATCCTCAACTGATAGTATCCAGAGCGCAAATCCAATTTAGAAAACCAATGTGCTCCCACTAATTGATCGAACAACTCATCGATCCGAGGTAGCGGATAAGTTTTCCGCACCGTCAACCGATTGAGTTCGCGATAATCTATGCACAACCATAGGGTTCCATCCTTCTTCTACATGAACAGCATATGGGCTCCCCAGGGTGACGAACTGGGGAGAAGGAACCCTGACTCCACCAGTTCTTGAAATTGTACTCTAAACTCCCAGAGTTCTTTCGGGGCCATTCTGTACGGAGCCTTGGATACAGGCTTGGCACCTGGTACTAGATTGATCTGGAAGTCAACCTCTCTATGTGGAGGTAATCCTGGTAGCTTCTCAGGAAATACCTCGGGAAAATCGCGCACTACCCGTACATCCTTTAATTCCAACGCTTCTTTCTTCAACTCGAACCAGATCATGAAGGCCCCGTCCCCCTTCATATGAGATTTTACAACCTGGACGGAAGATAACATCATGCAAGGCGCGAAGCCAATACCTTGGAAGATGACGTCAGAGTCTTCATGTCTCAAATAGATCCGATTCTCCGCGCAGTCGATCCTCGCGAAGTGCCAGTCTAGCCATGCCATGCCCAAAATGATGCCAAACTCTGGCATTCTCAAAACCGTGGTCGGCGTATCAAAGGCCTTCCCATCAATAAATAACTCCAACTCGCACTTGGCGGTTGCGATCATCTCCGAGCCATCCGGAAGGCGTACACGGCAGGCTATGCCAGTGAAGTACTTTACACCCTCCATGTCTTTTATGAAATCCTCGGACACAAAGGAGTGTGAGGCACCGGTATCGAACAGCGCATAGGCCGTCTTCCCGCCAATAATCACGGTGCCTAAGTACCAACAACCAAAACTTATTGCTAGGTGTCTAGTAAGTCTTAATCAATTCAAGTTAGACCATGAAAATATGTCAATTAATTAAATCATACCTGCAATCACATCCTGTGGGTTCTGTTCCTGTGCCATGTCAAGCGCATACACCTGATCCCTAGCAGGGCCGGGGTTACGTCTTGGAGGTCCTCGTCCTCGACCACGCATATATCCCCGTCCTCGTGGGGCTGCTGGAGGGAGACCATGATGGAGAGCAGGAGGGAGAGAAGGAGGGATGTTCCCAAATAACTGCAGTCAATAACGTCGGATGTGGCCTGGATGGTTGCATTCGAAGCACAGCAGACCACGACGCCCTTCAGGCTGTTGAAATTGCAGAGGCTGTGGTGGTGGAGGCAACGCAGGCGGCTGCGGAACCGGATGCTCCACCCTATAGTTTCGGTGGACACGCCATCCACCTCTTTGATATCCTCTTCCTCCTCTGAAATCTCGCTTCCTTCTATTCCATGGGCCGGCTTCCATCACGTCCTCCGCAGGCCTCTTACTATATCCCAGGTGGTCCGCCTCCAATCTTTTCACCATATCAATGATCTCTGCCAAGCTACCATCCGCTATAAACAAAAGGGACTGCCTTAGGGGATCTCGCAGCCCTTTGTAGAAGCGCTTGGCATAACCTCTGTCATCCAACTCGTAAGAGTCCGCAAACCTTGTGACATGCTGGAATTCCCGCTGGTATTCCGTAACCGACTTTGATCCCTGCTTTAGTAGAAGAAACCTCTGCTAAGGCTCATCTCGGGCCGATGTAGGGATAAAGTGCTCCAAGAAAACACCCAAGAATTCACTCCAACATATCTCTGTGTAGATCCGGCCTTGGATGGTAGAGCCCACGAGGGACTTCCACCACCTCTTAGCACGTAAGTCCAAGACGGACACCGCCAATATCACTACCATATTGGCCGGGCAACGGATGCCAGCCAAAAACTCCTGAACAGTGTCTAGCCATTCCTCTGTACGTACGGCTGACTCCGCCCCAAGATAGGCGGGAGGGGAGAGAGCCCAGAAGGTGCTCAGCCAGTTGGAGCTCGGGTCCTGTTGTCGCATCGGGGGTTGTTGCGCCCTAAAAGCATCAAGAATGGCAGTGAGCGTCTGCCCCAACTCAGACTGTTGGAACTGAGTGGGTATGGGAGGGGTAGGAGTACCCCCCATCGGCTCAACATACAGTGGAACCTACACGTACACGACAAATTTGTGGTCAGGTTGGCTAAACTTAAGGTCAAAGTTGGACAAACTTAGCGTGAATTACATATGGGCACACCACTGCTTCCGCTAAGTCAGTTTGTCACAAAACTGACTAATCAAATGGGGGTGGCACCATTGTTGAATGACTTCTTTAGTTGAGGATTATGACAAACTGATACCATTTGTAAGACCCCCCTCCCGGATCCCAAAACCCGGCACGAAGGGGGAGTCGTATGACCGGAACAGCCGCCTTGCGGTAGCATTAGCACACGGGCTAACCTGTACCACAAGACGCCTATTCCGTAGGCTACAACAATATAAATTTAAATACCAACCCAACCAAATATATAAGCAAGAGAAGTCAAAATCCACACTAAGTATAAATGTCCAAATGCATCAATAAAGAGAAGCTAAACATGCTTCTACAATATATCAGAGTACAACTAATCATTGCCCAAACGGGCTACATCAGAGCATCAAATACTAACATCAGTAACCGACGGTATCGACGGCACCATCGCTTCAGGCCCTGTAGTCCTGGCTTGACTGTCCTACTGCATAGTCTGCGGCTGCTCTACCTGCGGCGTGACGTCCTAAAAAGGAAGACGTGGGAACCGTTAGTCGAAACGACTAAGTGGTTTCACATCTGCTCCCCCGGCGACTCCTTGGCACCTGGCGGAGAGAAGGAACATGAGTAATATATATGTATGCAAGTAAAGGAAGTACAAGCAGGTGGCAGTAGTGTAAGAGTAACAATATCTAATCAACATTTTTTTAAGAGCTACACTAAACTAGCATGTATAAGTAACAGCAGGAAAGTAACTTAACTTATAAGAATGCCCATACAAACTTATAAGTTAAGGATCTGGTTACATAAAGGTAACTCATCGTATAAGAGTGCCCATACAAACTTATACGATGAGGGTATTATTGTGCAATGTTATGAAATGCTATGAATGCTATGCAATGACTCACCTATGATCACACCCACGCAATTGCTATGTCGACACAGACTATAGTTCCCACTTTTCGAGCAGGTAGCTAACCTCTCAGGCATCAGCCACCGTGGCCAGGCGGTGATAGTAGAACAGGCACTTCTACTACTAGGCGGGTATCACACTACTTCACCTAGGCCTCCGTACGCCTCATTGCTAAGAACACAACAACGGAGCCCATGCATACTATGGCCCAGCAGGAGCCTCAGGTAGATGTGCACCGAGGACCAAGCCCCTAACTGACCTTGTGTGACCCGGAAGGAGCCTCGGAGTGAGCACGAGGACCAAGCCCAACCGATCACCTGGCACGGAAGGAGCCCCAGGACATGAACACCGAGGACCAAGCCCAACCGACCAAAGTCTAACTGTCGACTCCCGTCGGTGTGACGACTGGCGAGCCCGTAGACCTGCCACACTATACTTAACCCAGGATTACGACACTGCGTGTCGACTCACACAACATGCAAATACCATATCAACATAACATGGAAGGGGCCTCGGAAGTAAGCACGAGGACACAGCCCAACCATCCATCCATACCTTATCTCAACACAACCAAAACAAGTGACGGTCAACACCGCACTTACATCCCTTCACAATACAACCCATAGGGTGACGACGCTCTAAGTATTGGACTACTAGACTCATTTCATTAATCAAACATACTCATGGTCATAATCTATTCATCTATATGACTTTCCAAATGATGACAATGTAATATAAACATGATGCGCATATAAAGATCTATCACACTTTCCATTTGGTAATGTCATAATATAAACATGAAGTGTACAATTATCAATCTTTCAATTCCTACCAATTCAATTCGTTTAAATAAGATTGCTTCACAATTGGATAATATGAAATATGATTAATAAGCTACATCAATCATGCATCAAATGATTAATCATAAGCGTTCATCCAAGCCAAGTATCCTGCAATGTTAATTCCACCGAATCCAAATCCATCTTCCATTAAAGCCCAGAATTTAGGTGCAGGTTGAATCTGGACACCGACTTCGACCGGAGATTTTCGAAGCTACAGGAATCCAGTGAAGATGTGTAACCCCATGATGGAAAGGTCTTTCTGTGGGCTACAACTCTCGTATTCAGACCTCAACCCAGATTTGATATTATCCTATTTGAAATCAGACTTGAAGTCCGCTGCGTACAGAACACAATTTCTGCATGCAGGATTTATTGAACACCATTTTCGTTTAGACTTTCCCGTGGCTACAGACTTCGCCAGAAGTCATACAACCATTCGTTGGAAAGGAATTTTCAAGGGCTTCAACTTTTGTATTTAGCCGAAAGCCCAGGTCTGGTCATATCACACTTAAAAATGGTCACGAAGTTTGTTGTACGCAGAATACAGATTCTGCACACATCTGAGGCGGAATGAACGACATCGGTTCATCTTCCTCCTCAAGGCGATCTTCCCAAATGATTCCAGAATTTCCTCCACCCTTATTCAATCTCAAGAGGCCAATACCCTTCACGAAACCATCCTTTATCATCACATTGAAGAAGGGCGCGGTTGAAGGGATCTAAAACCTAAGACACAAGTCCTAGCATGGCCTTTCCTAGAAAACTCCTCCTCACCATCAAGACTCTCTTGAGTCTATGTCTCGCCTAGGAAAATAACTATAGATCTAGCACCAAGGGAGATGGTAGGAAACTCACATCGGTTCCAGCGGTACCACCATTTCTGGCCATGGATCGCGTAGTTCTCCTTGGAGGCATCTTCTCTTTCACGGCGGCGGCGGATCTCCTCCGGTAGAACTTGCTCCAGCAGTTTTCCCTCTCACCAGGAGTTCTCACAGGAAATAGGGGATGAAATAAGCATGAAAATGGCTAGGGTTTTCTCTCCCCCTTATATATGAAAAGTGACACGGGTAGGGACACAGACGTGTCCTTACCCGTGTCCTGTCTGGGCGAAGAGGCAACGGCAGTTTCCATGTCGGTTCAATAGTTGACACGGGTAGGGACACGCCCGTGTCCCGACCCGTGTCCATATGACACGGCCGTGTGCCCTGGCCATATCCTTGCCCGTGTCCTTCTCGGGTTGCATCTCGACGAACTCAACTCGACATACATGGAACACGGGTAGAGACATGCCCGTGTCGCTACCCATGTCATATAATTCGTCGATCTCGACACGGAGTTCGTCGATCTCGACATGACTCGTCGAGTGTAACTCGACACACACGGGTACGGACATGACTGTGTCTCTACCCGTGTCACAATGTGTCGACACAGATCGTCAGTCTCGACACGCCCTGTCGAGTGTAACTCGACACACATACGGGTAGGGACACGCCTGTGTCTCTACCCGTGTCACATGGTGTCGACACAGCTCGTCAGTCTCGACAAGCCCTGTCAAGTGAAACTCAACACACACGGGTAGGGACACGCCCGTGTAGCTACCTGTGTCACATGGTGTCGACACAGCTCGCCGATCTCGACATGCCTCGTCGAGTTCAGCTCGACGCACACACGCACACGGGTAGGGACACGCCCGTGTCTCTACCCGTGTCCCCTCACAGCACTGATTTCACTACTCTTCCACAAGTGCAGTCCAATTCCCTGCACGTCCCAGCACTCGAGTCAACCCTCCTGACTCAAAAACACACACTAGGGGCCTAGAGCGATTCGGGACGTTACACCGAAGGTGCTGGTGGTGGTGCCCCACTCATAGGGCAGTTCCTCCGGATATGCCCCACCTGATGACAATTGAAGCATTCTGGCAGGGCATATGCCATACCCCCGAGTCTCTACACCTCCTGCATCTGGGGTGGCTGAGGGGCCACCACAACTAGTTCCCTCTGCTCCTGTCTCACTTCCTGTCGAGGCTGGTCTTCTGCTCTTCTCATATCTGTGACGCGGCCCCACCGCTGATCATTCCTGATTCCCCGGCTCAGATCCTCAGTTGTCCGCTTCCGGACCTCGGGTAGTATGCCAATCTGCCTCGATCCTTTTCTCCATCTCCAATATCCGAGGAATAGGCCCGTCAGACACAAATAGCAGAGCCTCCCTCAGATCCTCTCGTAGGCCCTTATAAAACCTCTTGGTGTAACCTGCCTCATCCAACTGGTAAGAATCCGCAAACCGGGCCAGATGGTTGAACTCCCGATGATACTCCACCATTGTCTTGCTGCCCTGTCTCAACTGTAAAAATCTATATTCCAGCTCATCTCTGGTCGACTTCAGAATAAAATGCTGCGGCCCTGAATTCCCCCCAAACTATCTCAGTAACCTCTCTATCAGAAAATGTCATGTCCAACGATGTCTTCCACCATCTCTTGGCATGGGACTCCAAGAAAGAGACTACCAAGGGCACCCTCTCCTCCCACGGGCACCGAATCCCAGTCAGCATCTCATATATGATATCCGACCTCCTCCTCGACTGCATCTGATGTCCAACCCGCTGCCGCTCCGCCTCTGCTTCTGCTGCTTTTTGATGCCTCATCTGTCGCCTCTGCCGCTGCCACTCTTATTTACGCTTTCGCTTCCACCGCAGCGTTCGCCACCATTGTCGACGCCACTGTCGCCGCCGCTTTCACCGACACTGTCGCTTTCTCTACCGCTTCCTCTTCCACTGCCTACAATGCCACCTCCTACAATCAATGACACACCTGCTATAACCAATCGAACCTGTTGCACCCGCCTTCAATCAAAGCCTCCCCGCCCAACCTTCATCCTCACTCAGCAAACTCCGGTAAAATTTTATTTTTCCTTTGAACTATTGTGATCTTTGACGGGAAAAATGAGAATGATACCCACATTATATGAATGACACTAAATAATTCAATTGAAGTTAAAATACTGTTACACACATGCCTTATTATTTATGGTATCGTTTTTTCACTATTCATGCCTCTTAATCATTCACGTCATTCATGTTAATTTAATGTTTAATTATATATTTTCTTATGAGTTTTCCTACTTTTAATTACTATTGAATAATTTGCTTTTAAGTTCAAATCCACCCTCTGAGTAGAGAAGGGAGTCTCTACAGCGAAAGCTCTCTATGTACAAGGTAAAATCTGATGCTCCCCTTTGGTGAAATTTGAGATTCTTGGAGATGAGTTTCATTTTATCTTGGTTTACTCTTTCCAAATTTATGTACTTGTTTAGTTGAATTTCTAAATTGGAGACTGAATGTATGAGGTAATTTAGCATTGATAGGACATTCAACTGGTGCATGATGACTTGTGCAAGTTGACATAGCAAATTTTTGATGGTCTAATATCTCTGTCATATAGTACAAAAAATAAGCAATGCATCAATGCACGACAGATTACATCAATTCACACGTGCTAGTGTACCCCGCATTTTGCAAGATATTAGTCTAGGACAGTTGTAGCTACTGATGCATTCACACAATAATGAAATTCAGCAATGCAAAATGCCTCATACCAACACTTGCAAAATGTCCTCGGAAAATACTCAGCCAGTTGGCCCCCGGGTTTGGTTGCGGAGCCAGAACCTGTTGTGCCCTAAAAGCCTCCAGGATAGCTGTCAGAGTCTGCCCCATCTCTGACTGTAGGAATGGAGTGGGGATCGGGGGAGGTGGTGCAACATTCGGATTCTGCTGGACTCCGCCCTGTGATGTATGTTGTGCTGGGGGCTGCGTAACAAAAGACAATAGTAAATAATCGATTCAATCCTAATTAACAATGGACAATTTACATGTGATCCCCCTTATGGGCAGACCACTGCTTCCGCTGCTAAGTTTGTCCCCAATCTAAACTCGCGCGGTGGTTACCCAGGGGTTGTGGACTGCTACTTTTCGATCGAGCTTCGCTCTGATACCACTTGTAAGACCCCTCCCCCCTTTTTTTCTTTAATAACACCGGGGTCTTAGGCCCAGAACCGTCGCTTTGCGGTGACACCTTTGCGCTCGGGAAGGTCATCACTACAAAACGGCCATCCTGCCGACCAAATCGATCACAACTATAGCAAAATAATAAAGCCAAGTCCACAAAAATCACATAAATAGTAAATTAACTCCACAAAGTGAGTGTCCACATATGTAATAGAAGTACTAAAAACATGGGCTTATGCCCAGTACATCATGTCCTCACTACATATCTCTCTTCGCGGAAGCAAAACTAATATAACTGCTAGCAATCATGACTCACAGTCCTTACCGTCTAAACTTCGATACTAGATTGCCCAATCTCCAAGCGTGCCGACCTCCGCGGCTGCTCCTCCATGCTGGGCTCCATGGTCCCCTAAAATGATGTGGTTTGAAAACTGTTAGTCTAGAAGACTAAGCCCTATCATCCCCCGCCACATCCCCCATGGCTCCTAGGTAGTGAGCGGGGAGAAGGAAAGGAGAGGACATGAAAGTCGAGAATAACAAATAAACAGATGGCGGCGGAACTAATCTAGCAGTTCTATAATATATATGGCAGTAAATAAGGTATGAAAAGACTGAAAAGGAAAAGTAACCTTAACTTATTAAGAGACATAAGCCAAGGGATCTTTTGTAGGGCTCCTATTGTATAAAAAGTCACATACCAATTTATTCGATAGGGTGTCAGTTTTCTAGCTAGCATATATATAATACTGAATAAAAACCTTAACTTATAAGCACGCTCACACGAACTTATAAACCAAGGGGTCGTTTTGCAGGGCCTATTGTATAAAGCGTCCTATACCACTTATACAATACGTGTCGGTTTATATGCAATGATTATGCTATGAAATACAATTATGCCATGATGTGAACATGCAAGTGAAACTCACCCACTCGACTCTGTGTACACAGACCTTTAGTTCCCCCTTTTTGGAGTCGAACCTCCCAGGATACCTATGTAGTGGCAAATGCAAGCGATGGGTTGGGCCTCGGCCGCCTCTAAATCGGTAATTGCACTACCAGTCAGACCTATTGTATGCCTCAACGCTGGTGCACAAAGCGGAGCTCCTACGTACTCTTGCCGGCTGGCGCACCAGACTTTATTTGGCCAAGTGCTAAACCAGACTCGCTGAGTCAACGTGTTGGCGTCGGTGCATCGACCCTCCAATACCGAAGACCCACCACCTTATACCTTATGCACTTGTAATCTTATGTATCAGCTACCGAGCCAAAGCTCCCCGGACCATCCCGTCCATCATAAACAACAACCGAGCCAAATCTCGTCGGGCCAACCTGCCCATCACAAACCATTACCGAGCCAAAGCTCGTTTGGCTAACATGCCCATCACCAAAACTATTGGGCCTACTGCCCGAGTGACCCAACCTATCTCCCCGAGAAATCGAGGTGTGTGAAGGTGATACCCTAGATTTACTAGTTACTCTTTCATTCCAATTTTTGTCTAGGGTTTAGGTTTAGGGCAGGACTGCCCAAGGTATTCCCCATGAATGGCTCTCGAAGGCACTAGGAACTACGATGGGATTATACCCAAAGCTCTCTTTTGCAAGACACTTACTATCATTGGTTGCTATCAAATTTCCCAAACCCTTACTTGTTTTATTGGATCCAACCCTAGAGTATTTGACATTTCATCCCCACCGGAAAGGCGATCTTTCGTCGATACCGAGCACAACCTAACACTAGACACCAACACTCTACTCATCATAACTTCCAATGATGAACTCACTTCTTTGTTTATCCAATCCAGTAAAATCTTTAACCCCAACTCGTGTGCCCAAATTCATATTTCAACGCAATTTCTGCAGTTTTACTAAATGCAGACCACTTGAGCTATATGATGTGTGAAATGAGAGGAACTCAAAATATTCATCCAGTACCCGTATAATAATTATTAGAGTGCTGTCATGAACATTTTAGCCTAACTCCAGAATTTCATAATTTTCCCTATTTATCTGATATGTTATTTAATTATTCTAGTCATCCAAAAATTCCAAGTTTGAACATGAAGTACCAATTTCAGACAAGCAAATATTACACAAAATTTATGATAAATACAATATGAATTTTAAACTTAAAATCCAAAGTCTCCCAATTTTGCAGTAAGGTGTATGCCCCTAATTTTAATTTTAAATATATTCACAATAAATCACTTTAAGAGATAAGTACAGCAAGTATACCTACAAAAATTCAAAGAAAATTCAATAATGATTGTAAGGACAAATAAATACTCTAGGTTACGTTTCATCATTTATTAGAAAGTAATGAGATCTAAGCAAATTATTGAGCAATTTTCCAAGTTAATGTGCTTGTGAAGTAGGTACTGCAAATATGTATTCACCAATTCAAACAAAATTCATACATGAACAATAAGGTCTAAAACTTCCTCTGCCAAATTTTCATGATCATCCAATGGGCAGTGTGATCATAATGACCAAATGATTAATTAGGGCAATCTCATGAGTTACAAAGGAAGTGCTAAGATTATTGATCCAAAATTCCTAATTAAATTACTAGAGGTTCATACTACCCCTATGACCACAGTACCCAAATTTCCTTATGGTTCAATGAGTTTTACAAACCTATTCTAGCATCATAAAATTTGTGCCCTAAACTAGGGTTAGGATTTTGAGGGCCCTACCCTTTTCCAAATCCGCTAATATTTTTACAAGAGGGCTTTAGTTAACCTAGTAGCCTCCCCACCAAATTTCAAGTTCATTCAAGTTATTTTGGCCGCATGCCCTTCACAAGGCACAAAAGCCCTTCCTTAGTGTTTGGCCTTAGATCTTAGGGCAAATCTATTCCAATCTACCCCATCTTCCATGGAGAGGTGCTAAAATCCATGCCAAGCCAGTGGCCCCAATTGCAACCTTTGTTGAGGTGATTTGGCCACTCAAAATTCAAGGTGCACTTTTTTTACCAAAATACCCTTTTTAGGGCAAGGCTAGGGTTTGCATGATTTCAGTTCAAACCACCTCCAAATGAGCTATAATTTAAAGCAGAGATTTAAAATGACCCTAAGCACCACTCACCAAAATTTGGGTGAGTTTGGAGGTCATTTGGTCCCTAAATTAATTTACCCTAGAGAAATTAAATATTTCCAAAACTATGGAAACATAGTCGCCAAAAATTTTCATTTTTGGGCAGGACATATATATAGACCAGGATGACTCCCTATCCAAATTTCATGTCATTTGGACCAGAGATAAAGGGTGGAAATCCATTTTGATTTCTGTCTATCCCTAGGTATATACCCCACCGAAATGGGTTCCCTGGTCAAACAATGAACCCAAATTGGTTCAAACCAATTTTGAATTAAAAATAGACCCACAGGGCTACAATTTATGTGGTGACCATTTCCTTTGAATTAGCCTCTAGGTATTTTTAATAAATAAAAACATTAAATACAAATTGTGTGACATAATTTAAAGAACAAAAATTCATATCCTATAGTTTAATATCATTCCCAACCGGAATCTTGATGCAGATTGGACGGCATCCAGTTGTCTTCAACCTCCAACCGACGGTCTCGATTTAACCTGTTTGTAGCTTCTTCCAGCCGCTGCCGTCGGCCATCCGGCCACCTCCCCGGCCGGCCAACGCCACCATGACCTCCGTTGAGGTGGTGGTTGTCGCCAGGCTGCGGCACAGCTGCCGGAGGGCCCTTTTCCGGCGATCCCGACAATCCCATTATCCTCCAAAAATCAAGAAATTCGATTCTCTTATCGAGCTCCATTGAGCCCGAACCTTGGCCCTAATTAGTCCTACGATCTACCAATGGAAAAAGAAGAAGGGGAGGACCTGTGTGGGCGGCTGTAGCCTTGCCGATCACCGGATTGTCATGGTGGTGGTGGTCGGATTTCTGCAACTTCATAGTGAACGTCCTTAGCTCCTTCAGGAAATGTGTGGAACTGAATCATTGGAGTCCAGTGAAGCTTTTAAGAAGGAGAGTTGGGGTGTGAGGTTGGTGTAGGCTACATTGCCATCAATGGCCCCTTATCAAAATTTCAGCCATGGTGGGTGGGGGATGGAGCATGGCTCAAACCAGTCAAAGACCAGCTGGTTGAAATGGGGCTGCAATCCCCTTGTCCTAATGAATTGAATGGGGGGTTGGGGAAGTGGAAGGATGAGCCCCAAAGTCTTCCCCCATTACTCCCTTGTCTTTCTCTCTCTTTCATTTGTAACTTTTTCTCTCTCCTACTCACCAAGCCTGAAATCTGATTCCTACCTAACCCAATGGCAGCCCACATGTTCATTTCATCCACTAATACATGGTTAGCCCAACTGAATTGGTCTTGAGCGTGAGTTAGCCCATTTTGGCTAGCTTGACCTAAACCTTGACTAGGGTTGACCTTGGTCAATTTGGTCTTTGAGGTTGCCCCTAATTGGTCCTTGGTGATCCATTGGCCTCCCCTAAGGTTTAGGTATGGTTGACTTGGCACTTTGGAGGTCACTTGACCCTTAGTCAGGGCACTTTGACCATTTTAGCGCTAGAGTTGACTTCGGCCAACTTAGCCTTTTTGGTTGACCCCAATGGGTCCTTACAAACCCATTAGCCTCTCACTAGGGTTAGGAAGGTATATGTGGGGTCCACGTGGCTAAGGTAACTTCAATTGGTCCTGTGCAGGTCAATTTCACCCATTGTAGGTCAGTTTGACCCATTTAGGGTTAGAGTTGACTTTGGTAAACTTAACCACTTTGACTGCCCTCCATGGGTCCTTAATGACCCATTCGTACCACTTTAGGGTTAAGAGGACCTGAGTGGGATCCACATGGCTAAGGGAAGGTCAGTTGACCCTATGTAGTTTAGTTTGACCCATTTAGTGTTAGAGTTGACTTTGGTCAACTTAACCACTTTGACTGCACTCCATGGGTCCTTAGTCAGCCATTGACCCCACGTTAGGTCTAGGAATGCCATGGTAGGGTTAGTTATGCTTTACTAGGGCACACTGCCCTTAGTTAGGGCATCTTGCCCAATTTAGGGCTAGAGTGATTCTAGGTCAACTTGGCCACCCTAGGTCGACTCCAATGGACCCTTAAGGCTCTAATGGACCTTACAATGGGTTGATGAGACCATGGTGGGGTCTTGAAGTCTTGGTGGAGCCCCATGTTCATCTTAAACTAGTGTTCAGAAATTTACTATTTGTAGACCATAGTGGTCTCACCAACATTCCTAGGTTCACTTGGCCCTCTAGGGCTTCCTAGGGTTTTGTCATGACCTAGTCATGACAAAACCACTCCTAGGGGTCTAGTTGTTTGAAGGATGTTACAGTATAGGAGGGCTTGCCACTGATGAAGACTATGCATGGGGGGGGGGGGGGGGTAACTTAAAGTATTAGAAATCTAATTGTGGTTTTCTTTCCTATTTTATCAGTTATATATCCATAACTTTAATTATCTAGGAAAGAGAAGACTTAAAATTAACTGGCGTACCTGTGATCGCTTGCTCCGGATTACGTTGTTGAGTCAGATCCAGTTCATATACTTGCTCCCTCTCCTGCCTGTGGTCTCTGCCCTGGTATCCATGCCCTCGGCCACATCCTCTGTAAGACCCCCCCCCCCCCCCCCCCCCCGTACCGAGGAGAATCCGGTCTAAAGCCCAGAATCGCCTTCTTACGGTGGCACTAAAGCACGGGTTAGTCGACACCGCAACATTCTGATTATGCCAGCTAGTATGATCATAAACTTGTAGGCCAAAATGAGGAAAGAAGTAATACATAATAGAGTACAATACAGCTAGTACACAGTCACATCACATATACATATAAATATATAAAAGGGAAAACATTAGTCCAAATGAGTGAAAAAATAATGAAGAGTAATAAGGGCTTATGCCTAGTACATCGTATCAAAATCTCTCTCTCTCTCAACTCTAAACAGCGGAAGATATCTATCATCACCAAGTCATCCCACCTGAGGCAACTCTGCAGTAGTAGTAGGTGGTGGTATCAGCTCCTCACATCCTGCCATCTCATCCCGTTGGTTGTGCTGGTGCTCCATCTCCTCGAGCTCCTAAAAATAGTTTGGTCACCGACGATTAGTCAAAAAGACTAAGTCGTTTCCTCCACACCTCGCACCGCAACTCGTAGGCACCGTGCGGGAGGACGAAGCGGAGGACAACAAGGGGTAACAAGTGTCAATAGGTGGCAGTGGCACTACAATAACAAGTATATGAGGACTAATAGTAGTTCTACTCTAGCAGTTCTATGTAAGAAGTACAAGTGCAGTAAGTAAAGTATAAAACTGAAATAAATAGAACAAGTGAAGTAAAACACAGTACAATAAAGTAAGTAAAGAACTGAAAGTAAGAGTAAGAAAGTAAAACTATGCTACCACTATTCTACCATCACAAATCGTACCTTAACTTATAAAAATGCCCATACAAATTTATAAGTTAAGATTTCCAGGAAAATTAACTTATCATATAAAAGAGCTCATACTAATTTATATAATATGGATCTATGAAGCGTATGACCTAAACTGAATGTCTATTTATGATGCAATTTATGCACATGCAAGTGCAACTCACACACAATGACTCTGTGATCACAGACCTTTAGTTCTCACTTTTTGAGAGCTAGCTTCACTCTCGGGTACCACCGCTGTGGCTACGGCAGCAGCGGAGCGGGCATCTCCACTGCTATGCCGGTATGCACAATACCAAACCTTAGACCCCTCTCATATGCCTCTATACATGTCTAAGGTGCACTCTAGAGTCTATGCGTACGTACTTTGCTGACAATCCGTCAGTCTTGTTGGGTCGGGTGTGCGTTATCGGGGATCGTCCTCCTGACCGCAGTGTAAAACAACCCACTGGCCCCTCAAACCCTCACAACCGCCTGGTGCACCATACTGTCATCGGTGTGACGAACAGTCAGTACCGCATGCCCCGCCACTAAATTTATCCACATGCAAGTATTTCATCCCAATCCTTCAGCTCGCAGGAGCAACCTGCACTGAATCCCTCAAACCCTACACGGGTGAGCATTTATCACAATCCCTCAAACACTACACGTGTGAGAACGCACAATAGTGCCTTTATTCCTAATTCCACAAACCCATCACGGGCGAGAATGAACCACAATGTCCTAACCAATTAGACTACTCTTGTCTACAGATTATTATACTTAGTGATTTAAGGTTAATCCTAGGACTACCCAGGGTATACTCGGTGAAGGGCTCTCGGGGGCACTAGGAACTACGATGGGATTACGCCCAAAGCTCCCTTTCTCAAGGATTTTTACTTTAGTTGATGGCTACCCAAAATTCACCACCAGCTCTCGTTATTACTCTTGAGTGATCCTAATGACTTAAGATGTTCTCAGAAGGGCGACGGTCTTCCGCCGGCCTCCACTCCAGTTGCTATACAAGGGCTTGCACTTTACTCTCGTCACAAAGACAACTCTACCCACCAGGGTCATATTCCTCTTGAAGTTTAACTCATTTATTTATCTATCCCCTGCTGGTCCTTATAACATGACCTATTTACACCATGCGCAACCCATGACCTAATACCACCCCAAAATGTAACTTCCAATTCCTTGGGCCACCTGCCCCTAATAATTTATCTTAGGATGGTATGGACTAATGAAGTGAGCCTAATGATTTTCGTAATTTTCTTAAGTCATTAAGACCTCTAATTAAATAATTTAATTAATCCCCTACGTCATTTAATACATAAACTATCACAAATTATAATCCACTGAACTAAGGAATTTTTCTTGAGTTATATCTTGGTACAATATTGCTGTCTACCAAAATTTATTATTTTCCTTTGACTATTTCTATTTATTTCTTAATTAATACAAAATTCATACAATTATCATTTTCCAAATGAAGTATAAGGAATACATTACTAAAAATTCTAGGAAAATTACAGAGCATATATATCATGAGTTTAAGGCTAAGGGCAGAGTTTCATCAACCTCTACAATGTAATGGCCTACAAATGTCAATTCTTAATAATTTAGCAAAATGTCATTATAAGGTTTTAAAACTTACTGATTAATCCAAAAATGCTGAGAAAATTATACAAGGTTACTCATACTCAGATATATCAACAAAAATGTTTTCCAAAATTTTCTACTAAGTATTTTCACCAATTTTCTAATTAAGTAAAATGAGAGTAAAAAAGTAATTTCTGCATAACTCCTATCAAAATTCTTAAAATAGAGACATACAAATTTTCAGGAGTTAAATCTAACATAATATTGACCTTGAAAAAAATTGGGGATTTTATCTCAATGATGAACCTATTTTCATATTTATTTTTCAAAAGTTCTATTATTCCAAAAATTCCAAATAATGGGATTTTTGCTTCCAAAAATCCCATTATTACAATGTGGGGTATGATTCACCCTAATGAGCCTCTGAAATCAATATCATGATTTTTGAATGTTCCAAATAGGCTTAATACACAATATATCAAAATTGGCTATTTGCACCCCAAACCTATATAAAATCAACACATGCAAGTGAGTTTACCCAACATGCATTGGTCCAAATGTGTTGAAATTTTACCATGCATATGAATAGTCACCAAGGACATGCCACCAAAATTTGGGGCTATTTGGAGTCATAACCCTCAAAATATTTCATTTATTTAATTTTGTGTATTATGAAAAAAACTATAAAAAACGTTTTCCCAAAAATTGTCAATTTTTGGCAGGGGATAAATATGCCCGAAGCATGCATGCACCCAAAATTTTGGGTCATGTTGATTACTGGTTTGGCTTGGGCATCAGATTGAAGTTCAGCCCTTGCCTAGGACCAAACCTAGGAACACTGACCTACAGGGCAGTATACTGCTCCAAATTACATGATTACGGTGGAAAATTAAAGTTAAGAGGTTAAGCTACAAATTTCATTTAAGGTGCAGGTCCTGGAAATGCCTCTAAGAGGCCTAAAATAGTCATGCAAAGTTACTGAATAAGTGTGACAAATATATAAAATACTATAGTTTAAATTTTTATTTAATTTATCTGATGTGCACGAATCCTAAAGCATAATAAACGGGATCGGTTCATCGTCCCCAAACATCAAACGACCCTGATTGATTCTAGCTGGGCCATCTTGCCCGGCTATTTCCGGCCAGTTGAGCCACCATCACCACCGGCGTATGTCGCCACCACCTTCACTGAGGTGGTGGCTAGCGGTTCCCGGCGATGAGGCCACCAGAGTTGGCTCCTCTGGCGAACCCGATCAAGAAGTAAAACTCGGAAAAATTACCATTTCATCACATGGTATCGGGCTCAATTGAGCTCGATGTCTCTCCCTAAAGATCTAGAAATCTAGTACGAGTAGAGGGGAGGCGAAACGGACACGAATGGCGGCACGTCGGCGAGGTTTGCAGCGGTTGGCCATGGTTGAGATGCTCTGGCGATCTCCTGCTCAAAATCCCGATTCTTCAGCAAAAGCTTTGCACCCGGACTCGTTCTCCACTCGATTCCACTCACTCAAGATGATGGTGTGTTCGGTTTGAGCTGGAAGTGGTTGTATATGGAGATACAAACAAGGTGAGCTCGGTTTTGGGTTTGGAGGCCTCACCCTTGGTGCCAAGTGGCCCCCATGCTGCCAAATTCTATGGAAATCCTTGGGTGGCCGGCCAGCAAGCTTTTGGGTTGATGGAGCCAAGGCCAGGTGGCCTCCACCTCTTTAAACTCATCTCACTCCTCTTATCTCTCCTAAAATTCTCATTTTACCCTCATGCATGCGTGCCTCTATTCAAAACCAGAGGGTAGGGGTGGTCATTGACCACTTGGCTTGTTATGGGCCAAGTTTGGTGTGCTTGGTCCAGGGGAAGTGGGCTTAGCCCTCAATTTCTCCTTTAGGTCAATTAGGTTGACTAGGTTGATTTGAGTTGACTTGGTCAACCATGATGATTGGGCTGACCCCACTTGGTGGTCATGGGTCTATTGGCACCAGCCAGCTTGGGTTGGGTCAATGTGGTGCCCTACTTGGGCTAATTGGATCTATAGGTATAAGTTTGACAAAATTAGGGCTATGGTTGACTTTGGTCAACTAGGGTCAAATGGTTGACCAAATGACATGCCCTAGGGTCCACTTAGATTATTTTAGGGTTAGGGCAATGTGATGGGGTCATGCTATCACTTGGGTTCCTATTTAGGCTAGTTTGACCTAGTTTGACTTTGGCCCCTTAGTCTAGCTTCAGTTACCTTTCTTTCATTTGTTACCTTTCAAGGATTCAAAGTCTATAAGATGGATGTGAAGTCAGCATTCCTGAATGTGGACTTAATAGAGGAAGTATATGTAGAACAATCATCAGGTTTTGTTGACACCAACTTTATTGATTATGTTTATAGGCTTAGGAAAGCTGCATATGGGTTGAAGCAAGCCCCTAAAACATGGTATGAGAACTTGTCTAGTTTTATCATTGATAACAAATTCTCAAGGGGGAAAATATACAAGACCATATTCTTAAGAGAATCTAAGGGCAAGATCATCCTAGCCCAGACATATGTTGATGATATTATATTTGGTTCTACTGATGACAACCTTTGCAGGAAGTTTGCTAAACTTATGTAAGGCAAGTTTAAGATGCGTAGTATGGGTGACCTCAAGTTCCTTTTAGGACTCCAAGTAAGACAGATTGATGATGGCTTGGTCATATCCCAGTCCAAGTTCACCAGGGAGTTGATTAAGAAAGATGGAATGGAGAATGCCTCCACCATGAATACTCCCATGGGGACAAGTATGTCTTTAAACAAAGATAAAGCAGGGAAACATGCTGATGAAACTTTGTATAGAGGGATAATTGGCTCCCTTATATAACTCATAGCTAGTAGGCCTGACATCATGTATGTTACATGTGTCTATGCTAGGTATCAAGAATGCCCTAAAGAATCTCACTACTCTACTGTAAAGTGGATCTTGAGATATCTTAAGGGCACAACATATCTTGGCTAATGGTACCTTAGAAATAGTAATTTTATACTAACGGGCTACATAGATGCAGATTTTGGAAGACACAAAGAGGACATGAAAACCATTGCAGTAACCTGTCAGTTCTTAGGACAAAGACTAGTATCTTGAAGCAGCAAGAAGCAAACAAGTATTGTTATATCAACTGCAGAGTCAGAATACATTTCAGCAGTTAGCTGCAGAGCTCAGTTGTTGTGGATTCAGCATCTGCTCCAGGATTATGACTTCCAGGTAAGTAGAACCCCTATTTATTATGATTCTATAAGTGTTATTTCTATTGCTAGTAATCCTGTCTCATACAGCAGGACAAAGCATATATAAATTAGATATCATTTTATTAGAGAGCATGTGGAAAAGAAAGATATCAGCCCTGAGTTTGTCCCAATAGACAAGCAAGTGGCTGACATCTTTACTAAGACACTAGATGAAGCAATGTTCAATACCTTCAAGTTTGAACTGGGTATGTTGAACCTAGTCTAGCTTCAGTCACTCCCTATAGATTTAGTTTTGTTGCAGGATGTATACTTTCTTGCAGGAGATGAAGACCTTAAATGGTAATAATATAAAAGTAACAATCAGAAAATTGATGGAAAAAGTGGCTCCTATTGAGGTGGATCAAGTCAAGGAGGTGAAGGAGCGGAATCAACCTCATATAAAGAGGTAGCTAGCAACTGTAGCAGGGGTATCAACTACAATCAGATAGGTGGAGAAGCACATCAACATAAGCTATCTCTTCCCTAACTATTCTTCAGAAGTCAAAATGGGGGAGTGAAAGAAGAAATCAAGAGAAAGAAGAAATTCAAGTGTTATCAAAGGATTCAAGTGATATCAAAGTACTTCAATGATTGATCAAGTGTGGCATCAGAGCTTGATCAAGTGGATTCAAATCCAAGGGCGAAATAAATGTTGTCTGATAAGCCGGAGAAAGAAATGCTCTCATGCAACATTCAAGTGGTCTCACACAACTTGCAGCAAAATAGGGGGAGTAGACAGAAAATATGGTAACTTTCCCAGATCTACTCTGTTAAAATAATACATTTTATTGATGCAATTGTTGTGTGTGTCAATGACTAAGTAATGTGAAGAATTTGAAAAAGTGTTCTGACTTCTTTCAAATAGGGGGAAATTGTTGGGTCCATTGATCCACATGACCCAAATTTGTAAGCAGTCAAACAAGTCAATGTAACACACATAAGTTGTATTATATGTATGTTTGAGTTTATGCATGCAGGTAGACGCCAACAAGCTGGTGGACATGCAGGAATTTGCCTAAGTTCAAAGGAGTTGAGTGAAGCAAGCTCACTCAATGCCAAGTGCTGGGTGAAAACCTGAAGAAATGACTAAGGACAAAAGTGTCGAGACAAATGTGTCGAGAAAAGATGTCGACACCTCTGTAGGAGAAGTGTCAAGGCAATTCAGATAGAAGTGTTGAGACGGCTTAGGGTTGTAGTGTAGAGAAAATACAACTGTCTCGAAAAAATGAAGAACTGAGTGCAGACTTAAAGATGTTGACACCATGTAGACTATTGTGTAGAGATAACTCAACTGTCTCGACACAGTGAAGATCTGAAAAGCAGCTAAGTCCACAGTCATTGAATGAAATCAATTCACTCAACGCCAGGTAGGGAAATGCGTTGAATATTGCTAGGTTAGTCTAATCTTTACAATTGGCTTGGCAGAAAGTGGGAAAGGACACAAACATTGAATGTTGTCTACTCACTCAACGCCATAGAGCAAAAAGCTATGAGACAGGCGGAGTAGTCAAAGCCTTAAGAGAAAATGGCTGAGAAGTTGCTATGTCCACAGACATTGAGTGAAGTCCACACACTCAATGCCTTACATCAAAATCATTGAGTATTGCTCAGTCAGTCATAAACACAGAAATTCTATGTATATATTTGACTAAGTCCACAGGCGTTGAGTGAAGCTTACTCACACAACGCCATGTGATAAAAGGCATTGATTGATGCTCATCCAGCCAATGTTAGTGTTTACAGAAATAGAAAATCGGCTATGTCCAAAGGCATCGAGTGTAGCTTATGAACTCGACGCCAGATAACAGAAGAAAATCTGTTAAGTTGTTTGGAGTTGAGTGACGCTTACTCACTCATCGATAAGTGGCAGAAAACTAACTATGTACTTTGGCATTGAGTGTTAAAGGCTCACTCAATTCCTAAGAAGCAGAATAGCTAGCTAAGGCAGAAAGCATTGAGTGATGAAGACACACTCAACGATCTCAATGTTAAGTAAAAGAAAGTTGGACAAGGCAGAAAGTGTTAAGTGGACTCAACGCTCTCAACGCCTATAGACAGAATAACTTTCTAAGTGTTTTGGTACTGAGTTAAGGTTGCTAACTCAACGTCTATTGACTAAAATATTATTCCAAGTGTTTTGGCGTTGAGTGAAGGTTGCTCACTCAACGCCTAGTGGAAGAAATATTTTCTAAGTATTTTAGAGTTGAGTGAAGGTTTCTTAGTCAACGCTTAATAATAGAGAATCTGTCTACGTGTTTTGGCATTGATTAAAGCATACTCACTCAATGCCTATGCTAATGTTTGGTTTTGGCTAAGTCCACAGATGGCTGACGTCAGCATGATTCAGCAAAAGTCAACATAGTCAACGGAATTCAAATTCATTGCGTGAATGATGGAGTAAGCCATTAATGGCGCCGATGGCCAGCTTTTGTCATCTTTTACAAATGGAAGGTGGCAAATTGGCAATTAAGGATGGGCCCCTCAACGCAAAGAGTTGTTGATCGACGAGCAATAAAAGGGAAAGTTTGGATGAGTCAACAACAAGAAATTAGGGTTTTCTAATTTTGCAATTACGGCTGAGCATCGTCTTCTTCCTCGCCATTGCTGCTGAGCCAGAAGGACCAGTTTAGTTCAGTCAACCTGAAAGCTAAAAGTGTTAGCTGCAGCGATATTCATCTGCGACAGTAGGCAGAAAAGAAATTTCTGAGAAGGAAGAAATAGAGGTAGATCATACAAGCTCCGCAATAAAAGGTTGTTGATTGAAGAAGATTCAACTGCCATCTCCATAGTTTGATCAACAAAAGCTTGGACTAATATCTGCTCA
Organism: Platanthera guangdongensis; assembly: GCA_039583875.1. Classification (NCBI taxonomy): domain Eukaryota; kingdom Viridiplantae; phylum Streptophyta; class Magnoliopsida; order Asparagales; family Orchidaceae; genus Platanthera; species Platanthera guangdongensis. The sequence continues at coordinate 164,697,329 of CM077152.1, read as the reverse complement.
GTCCAGGAAGAAGTGGACAAAGAGTACTTACTCTGGTGTCAATTCAAAATAAACACCTTTCATTCTTTCTGTAAGATTCTATGTAGAGTCTGATTTTGTAGGACTGGTTTTCAATGGCCGAGTTGTAGGATTCAGTGAGGAATTTCAGTGGGTAAGCCTATGTTATAAAGGCTGAGTGTAGGATCCATTTTGGATCTGAGTGTAGGGCTATCCTCCCATCCTGAGTGGTAGGGCCATTGGCCTGAGGTAGGTGGTTGTTTAGCCACTGAGTTGTAGGGCCTTGTGCTTGAGGAGTAAGTCTTGGGGGATACTGAGTGGTCCTGCGGGAACGAGTTGTAAGCTCATAAGGAGCCGAGTTTTTGGGGAAGAGCCTGATCTAACACACTGTTAGAACGGTGCAGAGGGCCAGTGGAGGTACCAAAGATCTGGGAACCAATATAAACAGCTGTGTCATATGTGATTTATTCTGAAAGGAAAAAATAACCTAATCACTAAATACATCTTTAGGTTAAATGTTAAAAAGACTTGAAGTAAGACCAAAAACCTATTCACCCCAAGGTGTTTAGCTGATCTTGAAAAAGGTACTTTCAATATGGAATGTAAAGACATCAGTCTTAAGTTTGTCCCTACAGACAAGCAAGTGGCTGACATCTTCACTAAGCCACTAGATGAAGTCATGTTTAATACCTTCAAGTTTGAGTTGGGTATGTTGAACTTGGTATAGCTTCAGTTGCTCCTTATTTGGTTTTTATTGCAGGAATTACTACTTCTTGCAAGTTATCAAGACTTCCAGTGGTATTAAGAATAAAATGAACTAAAGCATCTATTAGATAGGATGATAAAAGATGCTCCAATTGAGGGGGATAAGGTCCAACACTTGTAGGGACAGGTTCGACTTCCTGTTGTGAAGGAGCAAGCAGTTGCAATTGTGAAATTCTAAGATTAACATGCTGATCTATATATCCTAAGGATAATGCACAAACTGAGGGGGAGATTAACTCAAAACTCCCCGATATAGAGATTATTTATGACATAGTCATAAAAATTTTGAGTCTGAGATGGAATGCTACTGCTGAGAAGACAAAGTTGTTATTGTATCCCGAGTTGGATTTGGGCTAGGTTCACTAATTAGGATGTCTGACCCACAATGTATAACCAGGGTCATGTCTTTGAGTCCTAGAGTTTAGGCTAAGTCATTAGGCTCAACCTTACATGGACCAGCCAGCAGAAGACCTCAGATTGACTTAAGACTTAGAAGAAATCAAAGATCAGAATTTAAGTTCGACGTTCGTCGAACTTTGCTCGACGATAGTCGTGCTCCACTCGACGGACCCAGAGTTAATTCTCCAAGTGGAGCTCGATGATATTCGAGCTCAGGTAGATGAATTCTGGAGTTCAACTTCAACACATTCTTTCCAGATTACTTTTGCTGAACTCAGCTCGACGAAGACAGATTATCAGCTCGACGTACATGGAGCGCAGATTAGGCAAGTTATCTCTAGAATGTAGTTCACTGAGCTCAGGTCAATGAACAGGTTTTCTCAGGTCGACGAATAGGATTTCTCAGCTCGACGAAAATGGATCTCCGGTGGACAAAATCTGTTCAGATGTGGACGAATTCTGTCCAAGCCTGACTTTGAGTTTTTCCCTCCTTTCTATCCCTACTTTCTATATTATTTTGCGTTGATTTCTCTGAGTAAGTAATTCACATATTCTCTTGAATATAGCTGTTATTGGCAGCATTGATTATGGTCCTCATCAGGGATTAATTATTTGCTTAATTAATTAGGATAGTTGGGAAAATCATTAAAGCAAATATTCTTCAGCAGATTTTCATTCTCCATGCAATCAATAATTAATGAAGGGAATTCAAAATTCAAAGGAGAATTCAACTACAGAATATAAAAGAGATTTTCTCTTTCAGTCGGCAACAACATAGTAGAGAAGATACAGATACACAAAGAATATATGGAAAAATATTTAGAAATTCTCTAAAGAAGAAAACAACATGTTTTCTCCTTGATTTTACTGAAGAAGAAGAAGAACAACAATCACAATCAAGAGTCTTCTTCAACTTCAACTCCAGGAGTTTTCAAGGACAACAAACTCTGAATCAGTCAGAAGTTCCTGGATTACTTCAAGTCAAGGCTGAAGGCCTACACCCTGTGCAAGGTTCTAAGTTATTTTGGAAGGAGCCTTGACAATAACAAATACACTAGTCTTCTCTGTTGATTAGAGAAAGAGAAGACACCATCAAATCTCTCTACGCCCACTTGTAAAAGGGTTAATTAACTTCCTTCAAAAGTTTATGCTTTGTTTTTGGGCACTTGATCAAAAGCTAAAAGGGTTGTGAGATCTCACTATAAATAGATTTTGTGGTGGCAGTCACCTGATCAAAAACCTGCTAGTGGATTCCTACTAGGGTGGTAGAAGAGTGGATGTACCGAGCTTGGGGAACCACTATAAAATTCTTGTGTCGTCTGGTTGTTCATTTTCTATGTTGTTCTTACTATAGCTATGATAGGCTAGCTGTGTTGTGATAGATTAGGCTAGCTGTGCTGTGATAGATAAGATTAGATTAGCTTTTCTTTCTATTACAACTACTGGTATCACTAATATACTCTGATAATATTTAAAACAGCAAAAAGATTTAATTACTCTATTCACCCCCACCCCCTCTCTAGAGTAAATCAGATCTATCACCTATCTTTCAATTGGTATCAGAGCGATGTTCCTTTGTTTGTACAAGCTAACACTTGAACCAAAAGATCCTTGTTAGATCTGATCTTCATTTCTCCTAGTTTTGTTTATTTCACAGCATGACACAGAACAAAGATTATGCAAGAACCAGACCTCCAACTTGCAAATTAAATAAGTTTTCCATCTGGAAGGCAAGAATCAGACTTTATTTGAATACAATTGATGAGGAAATATAAAATTCTATTTTGACAGGTCCTCCTCAACCTACAGCTGCCACATCTACCTCTACTTCGAGCACTCATGTTGTTCCACCACCTAACTGGATAGGTGCTTAGAAAAAGGCAAATATAGCGGATGCAAAGGCCATGAAAATACTGGATCAAACTATGTCAGATGACATCTTCCAAAAAGTGGCTGAATGCACATCTGCCAAGGCAATCTGGGACTCTCTCAACCAGATGGTTGCTGGTTCTGTAGATGAGAGATGGATAGAGGATCAACTCTCATCTCAAGGTATGAAAACTTCAAGAAATATGAATCTGAGACTATCAGTGACATGTATAACATACTGAGCTTAATCATCAATGAGCTAAAAACTCTGGATAAGGATATGAGTCGAGTGTCTAGAGCAACACTAAGGTAACTCCACCCTCCTATAGTGAACTTCTTGAGATTTACGAACACCTATATGATAAGTTAGATAGTGTTATACTAGAGAAGAAATCCATTAGAAATGTAAACAAGAGAATTAAAAAGGACTTACAAAATTTAAAAAGTCTTTTAATAAAATATCACAAAGAGAAGATCGAGTGACCAGAGTGTCCTCACTCGATGGCAACGATCGAAGAGCTAAATTCAAGTCTCTCTAAGGAATTTTCAAAAATGAATAATCTCACAAATGAAAAGAATGTCTTCGAGAAAAGACTTCAAATGTCTCTTGCCAAAATAGAAGAATGTAAACAACAGTTCTCCAATCGGTGTGTAATGCTAGTCACTGAAAACACTGTCCTAAAGGAGAGGATACATGATTCTAATTATGCTATCCAGAACTTTGGAATAGGGCAAAAATCTCTGAATATGTTGTTAGGCACACAATGTCATGGATCTGGAAAATTTGGACTAGGATATGTAAATCCAATGCTACAAGCAAGCGATAATCATAGTCAAGCTAAGACTAAAACGAATTATAAGGAATCATACAATATGTTCAATAATTCTGGAAGGTTATCCCCATGCTCAAGAACGAGCTCTAAGAACATGATAAAGGCAACATCCACTACCTATACTTTGTGTGTAAACTGTCAAAGGTTTGGTCACACCTCCGGGTTGTGTATGAGGTGTACGAATAAAAAAAAGAAGCCGGAAATTGGAATAATAGAAATCTTTATTATCCAAAAAAGATGTGTATTACATGGTATAACCACTCTTTTATAGAATGGAGGAGATGAGAGAGATTACAATAAAATAATGTGGGACTAAAAAATTACATGTACAAGCGGTTAAACATAAATACAAGCAGATAATGCCTCGCGGTTAGACGAATAGGCTAACCGCCCGACAACCACCATAGGGAGATTACAAGACGCCAGGGAGACCTCTAGGTCGCTCGGTCTCCGAGTCGTCAGGGACAGAGCAGTAGACCGCCATGGAACCCACAACAACAGTCCTACAACCAAACTACTGCAGAGAAACCGACAGACTGCAGGGGCTGTAATCCGCCAATTGTCTAGAGACTGACCAGCAGGTCGCCCGGTCTACAAGCCGCCAGACCGCCCGGTCTCTATTCTGTAACACTCCCCCTCAAGCTGGAGCATATATGTCGATCATGCCCAGCTTGTCGCAAATGTGATGAAAGGAGACGGATGCTGGCATGGTGAAAATATCAGCCAACTCTTTGTCTAAGGTGACGAATGAAGTATAAATTTGTTCTTTCTGAATCTCTTCCCGAATGAAGTGGCAATTGACTTCAATGTGCTTTGTTCTCTCATGGAAGACTTTATTTTTGGAGATGTATATAGCGGCCTTGTTGTCACAAAACATAGGTGGAGGATGGTTGTAGACCTCTTCTAAGTTAAGAATGAGAGCCTGTAACCACTTCAGCTCACACGTTGTCGACGCCATACTTCAATATTCTGCTTCTACACTGAACCTGGAGTTGACAGACTGTTTCTTGCTTTTCCAGCTCACAAGGTTTCCCCCACAAAGGTACAAAAGCCTAATGTTGACTTGTGGTCTCCTTTATCATCAGCATAGCTCGAATCGGAGTATGCTTCAATCCTCAAATGTCTATTCTTCTGAAAGAGGAGACCTTTACCAGATGCTGATTTAACATTCTCCAATATCCTCAGGGCAGACTGTAGATGACATTCCCTAGGAGTTTGCATGAATTGGCTGACCTTGCCTACAACATAGGCAATATCGAGTCTGGTCACCATGAGATATATAAGTTTACCAACCAGACGTTTGTACCTCATAATATCTGAAAAAAGAGGAGAGTCATCCGTCTAGGTTTTATCTTCTCCAGTCACCATGGGGCATTACGCAGGTTTAGCCCCAGTCAATCCTGCATATTTTAACAAATCAAGAGGATACTTCCGTTGGGAAAGGACAAGGGAATTGGTCTTCCGAGAAATTTTTATCCCCAGATAGTATTTTGGAGAGCCCATATCCTTTGTAACCAGGTGTTGTCGAAGACACTTTTTTGTCAAGGTTATCCTAGTTTGGTCATCTACAGTGAGAAGAATATCATCCACATATACCACAAGCACCACTAGACCCATAGAGGTTTTACGAGTAGATAAGGAGTGATCAACATAACTTCTCGTAAAATCCACGACCGTCACAATCCCGCTAAACTTGTCAAACCAAGCCCGTCGACTTTGCTTTAGGCCATGGATATCGTTCCTAAGCCTGCAAACCTGTGTCTCCCCCTGAGCAACATACCTTGGAGGTTGCTTCATGTATAGATCCTCCTGAAGATCCCCATATAAAAATGCATTCTGGACATCCAGCTGTGAAATGGGACAATCCCTGTTGACAGTCACCGAGAGGAGGACCCTGATAGTGCTGAGATGAGCAACTGGAGAGAAGATGTCAAAGTAGTCAACCCCATAAGTCTGGGTAAAGCCCTTGGCAACAAGCCGAGCCTTATAATGATCCACACTACCATCTGGGCGGAAATTCACCACAAAGACCCAGCGACAGCCAACAACATCTGTGCCGAAGAGAGGAGGAACCAGGGTCCAGGTGCCCTATTCACGGAGAGTAGCAATATCTTCATCCATAACATCCTTCCAATGCGGAACAGTAAGGGCCTCCTGCTAGGAATGTGCAGTGGAAGTGGCAGAGATAGCCAGCGCAAACCCCCTGTGAGTAGGGGGTTAAATGATCATAAGAAACAACAACATCAAGCGGGTTCTTGGTACACTCCTGAACCCCTTTGCGAAGAGCAGTGGCAAGGTCCAGGTCAGCAGGTTCCTCAGTAGCCGGAGCATCCGTGGTGGAGAGACCTGGCCCGAGAGTAGAGGTCAACGATGGCAGAGATAGTAGAGGTGAAGAGAGAGGAGGAGATGATGGATACGGTGGAGGAGGAAATACCTCGGTAGGTGTCGATGGACTGGAGGGAATAGGAGGAGAATTGGAAGCCATAAGGAGAGGAGAGGATTCATCAGATAAATTTAGAGCATTCTCGAAGAAGGTAACGTCTGCGGAGACGAACTGCTTGCGAAGAATGAGGTCAAAACAACAATAGACTTTCTAAATAGTAGAGTAGCCCAGAAAGACACATTTGGGGGAGCAAGGGCAGAGTTTGTCACAGTTAGCGGAGGGAGCGTGCATAGAGGTTGTGCACCCAAAGATTTGTAGAGGGAGGGGAAAAGGATCCATGCCCGAATAGAGAATGGAGAAAGGGTTTTGACCGCGGAGAACCAACGAGGGAATGCGATTGATGATATAGCAAGAAATAAGAACTGCATAGCCCCAGTAGGAGCGAGTGACATGCATTTGCGTTAGCAGAGTGCGAGCGACATTAAGGAGGTGACAGCGTTTACATTCGGACACTTCATTTTGTTGTGAGGAATAGACGCAACTTGTTTGATGAACTATTCCATGTCGCAAACAAAAAGTTGAAAAAGCTTGACTAACATATTCTTTAACATTATCAGAGCGTAAGATTTTAATGGAAACACCAAACTGATTTTTAATTAAATTATAAAAAGATTCCCATAAATCAAATAGTTCGGAGTGTTCTCGTAAGAGATACACCCAAGTACATCGAGAGAAGTCATCAATGAAAGTAACAAAATAAGAACTTCCCCGACCAATGGTGAGGGTAGGAGCAGGACCCCAGATATCAGAGTGAATGAGATCAAATGGAGCGGTGGAACCATGATCTTGCTTCAGTGGGAAGGAGGAACAGCGATGCTACCAAGATAACAGGCATCACAGTTTAGAGGAGAGCTATGCGGAGGGAGCTGGGGCAGAAGCTGACGAAGAAGTCGTGGAGGAGGATGCCCAAGGTGGAGATGCCATTGTAGAAGGTATGTAGAGGAGGAGGAGAAGGCTGATAGAGCAAAAACATTGTCAAGGAAGTATAGGCTGCCACTGTCAATCCCAGTAGAAATCGTCCGTTGGGAGCTCGGATCCTGAAAAGAACAAGAAGTTGGAGTGAATGTCAAGGAGCATTGAAGTTCCTTGCACAAAGAAGTAACCGAATATAAATTGCATGGAAACTTGGGCACATAGAGAGTGTCGGCCATGCAGAAAGAATGAGTGACATGAACCACTCCCGTCATATGAACCGGGGAGGGAGAGCCGTCTGCAATATGGACCGGTGGCAACCGATCATGTGTTTCGAGGAGAGAAAAGCATTGAGGGTTGCCCGTCATGTGATTAGTCTCACCAGAGTCGATGAGCCATTTACCTTGAGTAACCACTTGAGCACTACCTGATGACGTGACCACCGATGCAGACGGCTCGGAAGAGGAGGCAGAAGAGTCACCAGAAGGGCGAAGATGTGGATGTTTCATCAAACAGTGATCCATAAGTTGCTCGGTGCGGCCACAATGAGAGCAGAGGAAGCATGAAGTGCTAAGCCCACCGGAATGGTGGTTGCGACTACCAGAGCCACTCTGTTGAATATGGTGAGCATAGTTGTCGAGAGGAGGGGAAGATAGAAGTTGATGCTGAAGTAGTGAGGTAACTGTGGCAATGCGTTCAGCAGTTGTATCCAAGGTGGGAGAGTACGCCTCGCCAAAGATTTGTTAGTGGATCATGTCGTAGGACTCAGGGAGCCCAGAAGATAGCAAACAACAAGAAGTTCCTGGAAGTGCTTGTGCTATTCGGCCAAATCCGCAGGGAAGGGGCGATGTTGAAAAATCTCGGCCCCAAGAGCGTAAACTTGTTGATAAGTGGTAGTATGAGTCTTGGAAGGATGGGCAAAGAGTTTAGTATACAATGTATAGATTCGGTACGTCTGAGCCCCCTTTGAGTACAAAGCAGCAAGATGAAGCCAAGCCTTCTTGACTGTCTCATCATGACTGATGACGGAAGACATTCATCAGAAAGACTGTTGGCTAGCCAAGTGCACACAAATGCATAGCTAGCATCCCAGTCGTCAAACTTAGTGGAAGTGGGAGGAGGAGGGTGTTAACCCAGAAATCGGCGATCCTTCCCAAGGTGGCCATATGGCTAGTAGCGACCCTTAGATTCTCCCTTTTGATCGCGACAAGTCCCAGCGTAGGCGGACAGTTTTCCCTGTCCGCCTAGGTTTCCTAGCAACTGCGTGCCCTGCGGGACGGCGGGCTATTCCCATGGCTCACCCTCGCGGGACATGCGGTTAGGTCCGCTAATCGTGCAATGCTTTTCCTTGCAGGAGTAGGCCAACAGCACCACCAGGAGCAACCTCCTAGTCAGCCCAAGGGGCGGAGGTCTCCTGCCACCGTCCGCCGAGGCCGCCAGCCAGGGGCGGCCTCCCTGCTGCCCGAGGGGCGGCGGCCTCCTGCCTCCGTCCGCAGAGGCCGCCCACCAGGGGCGGCCTCTGCCCGCCAGCCGGGCGGACTCCACCGGGAGTCCGCCCAGGCCGCCCGCTAGGGGGCGGCCCCGGCATTTGCCGGGCGGACTCCACCCGGAGTCCACCTAGGCCGCCCGCTATGGGGCGGCCCCGGCATCCGCTGGGCGGACTCCACCAGGAGTGCGCCCAGGCCGCCCGCTACGGGGCGGCCACGGCATCCGCCGGGCGGACTCCACCCGAAGTCCTCCCAGACCGCCCGCTAGGGGGCGGCCCAGTCATCCGCCGGGCGGACTCCACCCGGAGTCCGCCCAGGCCGCCAGCTAAGGGGCGGCCCCGGCATCCGCTGGGTGGACTCCTCCCGGAGTCCGCCCAGGCCGCCCGATAGCGTGCGGCCTCCGGCCAGCCGGGCGGACTCCACCCGGAGTCCGCCCAGGCCGCCCGCTAGGGAGCGACCTCTAGCCTGCCGGGCGGACTCCTCCCGGAGTCCACCCAGGCCGGCCGCTAGGGGGCGGCCTCCAGTTCCCTCCAGGGCCTCCTGCAGCTTGCTTTGCTCAACAATGGCAGACGCAAAGTTCCAGTCCGCGGAGTCCGCGCAGGTCGTCATGCTGATGTCACTGGGCCCCGCTTCTTCAAGAACTTCCCTGGGCCTATAAATACCACCTAAAGCCTCTCATTCAAGGATCCTGGAGGGGGAGACAAGTCTTGCCAGCAGCCCCTGCGGACTCTGTTTTCCAGTCCATGTAGTCCGTCATCACCCTTCAAGCAAGCCCTGCGGACTCAGATTTCCTGTCCGCGCAGTCCTCCACAGCTCTTCAACAGCTTGCCAGTAGACTCTGTAGACTCAATTTCCCAGTCCTCCAGCAGCTGCCAGACTCTTTTACTTAGTCTCTGGCAGCTTCTCCTCCTCTGCTTTCTGGCAATTTCTTCTCCTTTAGCTGCCAGCTTCTCCTTGTACCACTTTAGTGATTTTATTGTAAAGGTGTAGTTGTAAGCTTGTAATCTATAGTTATTATTCAAAGGAAAGCCCGTCGCAGGAGTGGCATTTAGGCTGCAACGGGCGAAGTGCGTTATTGCCGCTGCTAGCGGCCCCCTCTTCTATTCTCTGCTCATCAAGCCTTGCTGCTCTGCTAAGCAAGTCTTTCTCTTCTGCTCAGCAAGCCTTACTCATCTGCTCAGCAAGCCTTGCACCTCTGCTCAGCAAGCCTTGCTCCTTTGCTCAGCAAGCCTTGCCCTCAGCACAGCTCAGCTCTTCTCGGCAACCAACCTGCAAGTGCAACCATTGCAGTTACTGTCTGCTCGACCGCTCCTAGTCTTCCTTCTCTTCCTCTCTTGATCAACCCTCTCTGTTGATCAAGGCTCGCATCTTCTCTCAAGCCTCTCCCCTACCCCCATAACCTTCTCCTTCCTCCTTACCTAGCCTGTAAGGCCAAACACCCCCTCGGTGATAGTTGTGACCTCGGTGCCGTTTCCGCGCATCAACAGTTTTGGTGCGGTGAGCATGGACGTCAGCTCACGCACAAACCTTCAGATCAGAGCAGGCAGTGAAAGCAACAGTTAACCATGTCAGACCATCAATCAGCAGAGAACCATGCTCCAAGTCCCAGTGAAGATCCTCTCTGGGAAGCCTTTGAGCAGTCGCGTCGTGAGAATGCTCAACAGTTCCAGGCTATCAACAAAGTTCTTGCTGCAATCACGCAGCGATTGGACGCTCATCCATCAGCTGCTCCAGCTGCTCCAATCAACCCAACCCCAACATCAGAGCATCAGCAAGCTTACTCTCAAGCTTGCCCTCCGTTCTATCCTCTGTACACTCCAACCTTTCCGCAAGGGCCTGCAGCTCCTTTGCGAAGTCAAGATGAAGAGTTTGCTGCTCGCCATAACTTCTTCCGGGAAGCAGCCCGGGGAAGTCCTGCTAGATTTTTCTATTTTCAGGGAAGTCATCCCTACCCTTCGGCTCCTGCCCCTGCTCCTCCTGCAGCAACTTTTCCTTGTTATCCTCATGCTCCTTTTGCAGTTGCAGCTTATGCTCCTTTCTTTCCCTATGCTGTAAGAGAGCAAGAAGAACCTTCACCATTCGCAGAGAATGTTCGCCATAAGCCAACTCCAGCAAACTTCAGAGAGCCTCGACTACCAATCTACACTGGAGAGACATATCCAGTAAAGCACCTCCAAGCTTTTGAGTCAGTCGTTGCTCTCAAAACTCTTTCAGATGCAACCAAGTGCAAGCTCCTTGTTACCTCTTTTGATGGGCAAGTGAGGGACTCGTTCTATGGCCTCCATCCTTACTCCATCACTTCCTTCCTTGATCTTCGAAGGGAGTTTCTTCTCAGATTCTCTATATCAACCAAGAGAAATGGCGGTCGTGAAGCCCTCTTTGAGACCAAGCAGCGCGGAAATGAGACTTGGTCTCAGTTTGTTGATCGATTCCAAAGAGAGATTTTGGACATCAAAGTTACTGATCAAGAAATGTACCGAGTGGCTCTTATCCACGGTCTCCGTGAAGGGCCACTCAAATTTGAAGCCAATGTCCGTTCTCCAAGGACATATCAAGAGTTGATTGCTCTAGCCAACTCATACATCCGAGGCGAAAAGAGCAATCCATGCTTCGTCTCTAAGCTTCTATCTGAGGAGGATCCCTCTCGCAAGCATCCTCCAAGGTCTCCTCGCAATCACTTCCCAACTCACTCAAAGAAGGAGAGAAGGATTCATCGCCATCGATACTCCTTCCCGAGCCGTGATCATGCTCAAGATCCATTGCTGCCGCTAGCTCCGTCTTTGCAAACAGCAGTTGTTCAACAGCATCAAGACGATGACTTACATGAGTCTGATCTCGACGACGTCGTATAAGAAGTAATCCAAATCATGAAAGATAGGGAAAGCTACAAGAAGCCCTATCGGCCGACCGATCAGAGGTCTAGAAACTCAGAGCCTTTCTGTGAATTTCACAAAGAGTCAGGCTATCGAACAGAAGACTGCCGAGCATTCCACCAGCTTGTGCAAAGGATGCTCCGGCAGGGAAAGATGCATGACCTGCTTCCTAAAGAAGAACGCCCTGATCAAGCAACTTCAAGGGGCAAAGAACTTGCAGACGCTCCTTGCTCCTCAAGAGGGGTGAGCCAAGTCGAAGAGTTTCCTCTCCTCGTTGTTAACAAAGAAGTCGAATGCTTTGATGCCAACGACGAGGGTGTGCTGGGAATGCTTCAATGCTAGCGATGGACTTCAAAGTCCTCCAAAGCGATGGACTTCACAGTCCTCCAGAGCTCCTTACAACTTTCAGGGGTTATCTCAACCCTTACACTCTCTCTCTCCTTTTGAAACATTTTCATTACAACACTTCTCAGTGTTCTTTACTTGCTTTCCAGCAAAGCTTTTATTCAGGGATCCCGTACTGACACAGTTCTCTTCTTGTGATGCCCCTTCCTCTCTCTCTCTCTCTCTTTGCGATCGTTACACCAATGAGATATAGCCGAGTCTGAAACATTCCCTCCGTAGTTTGTTCTTGCACAACCGCTACGACCACACATGGTGGGATTATACCCATGTGTGCAGTGGGAGCAGTTCAATCACGGGAATGGGCTTCAGACTTAGGATCATAGCCGACATCTGACACAGAGTGTGTGCTAGGGGATCCCCATGTGTTAGCTCTGTTGTGCGTCTTATAGGATACATTACGGTTAGGATGATCTTTGTTGGACATGCAATGATGATCAAGCGTAGCCTTGTCTCTTTGATCATCCTTCAACTGTGGTGGTCGGGCACTCTCCGGTATCCTCGATCCATGCCTTCTCGGGTTCGCAACTCCACTGATCAATAAACAGACAAGCTAGGCCTCTTGGCGCAACCCGTCTCGTTGATCAGTGATGCTTGTACCCAGGGAGAGAGAGCGCTCCTTCTAGCGGTCCTTCTCAGGATCTTTCCCTTGCTTTTCTCTTTTGTGCCCTCCTTGAGGATTAGCGGCCAGCCCGCCTTGAGAAGGACCATACTCAGAATGATTTTCTCAGGCCAGTGATGCATAAGGCCCACGGGGAACACCTGTGCCAGCATTCAACCATCTTTTGTCATTCCTAATATGGACCTCCTTTTCATTTTACCCTCCTTAAAGATGCGCGATCAGCCCGCTTTGGGTAGGACTATACTCGGGATGATTTTTTTGGGCAAGTGATGCATAAGGCCCACAGGGAACACCTGTAGCAGCATTCAACCCTCTTTAGTCATTCCGAGTATAGACCTCCTTTTCTCTCTTCCCTCCTTTCACAGGTGAACAGGTTAATCCAACCTACCAAAAGGATTTCCGGCAATCACTTTGCTTATGCTCATCTCATGTACTTTGCCTTCTCAAGCTCTATCATATGGAGATTCATAGTGCTACTCATTATTCTTGTCAAAGTATAATGGCGTCAAACATTAATCGAATCATATCAACATTTTTGGTATGATTCTGGCGCGGTTATCCTCGCGTCTTGTTTGCTTCTAATCTCTCTCCTCACAAAGGTTAGCAAACCCTTGCAAGCCTTCTCCACAGGTACTTGCAAGCTCCTTTCATATGAATATTGTCTGCTTCTAACTTTTCTCTTTGTAGAGAATAATAGACACTTGCAAACCTCATCCAGGTACTTGTAGTTTAAATCATTATTTTATCTCTGCTGCTTACTCTTCACATTGCAGTGGTTAGCAGACATCTGCAAGCCATATTCAGGTACTTGCAGCTTATCTTTATATACAATATCTACCTCTAACTCTCTTCTTGCAGAGGTCACCGACACTTGCAAGCTCCATTCAGGTACTTGCAAGTTACTTTCATGCACTATGCGTACTCTTAACTCTTCTCTTGCAGAGACCACCAAAGATTTGCAAGTTCCTTCCAGGTACTTGTAACTCATTTTTTCTGTCCTTGTATACTATCTTCCCTTCTCTTTTTGCAGAGAATAACAGGTGCTTGCAAACCTCTATCAGGTACTTGCAAGTTATTATGCCTTTCTGTTTTCCCTCACTTTTGTTTTGCAGAACTTAACAGAAGACACGCCTTCTTCGTTTCTCAAAAGCAAACTCAGGTACACACTCGATGTACCACCCATACATGCTTACCCTTAATTTTCCTCTTGCACGAAAATAGACAGGAAACACCAAGCTTGTAAGGAGAGACTTCAGGTTCTATCTCTCCTTGCCTCCCCTTCTCTTTCCTTTGGGGTGGATCACGATTTTCGTGGGTCTCCAACTTTTTCGAAGTTCCCTTCGGAACATAAAAAAGTGCGGGGATTATGTTAACCCAGAAATAGACGATCCTTCCCAAGGTGGCCAGCTGGCTAGTCGCGACCCTTAGATATCCCTTTTGATCGCGACAAGCCCCAGCGTAGGCGGATAGTTTTCCCTGTCCGCCTAGGTTTCATAGTAACCGCATGCCCTGCGGGACAGTGGGCTATTCCCATGGCTCACCCTCACGGGACATGCGGTTAGGTCTGCTAATCGTGCAGTGCTTTTCCTTGCAGGAGTCGGCCAACAGCACCACCAGGAGCGACCTCCTAGTCAGCCCAAGGGGCGGCGGTCTCCTGCCACCGTCCGCCGAAACCGCCCACCAGGGGCGGCCTCCCTGCTGCCTGAGGGGCGGCGGCCTCCAGCCGTGATTCGCCAAGGCCGCCCACCCGGGGCAAACTCTGCTCACCAGCCGGGCGGACTCCACCCGGAGTCCGCCCAGGCCGCCCGCTAGGGGGTGGCCCCGGCATCCGCCGGGCAGACTCCACCCGGAGTCCGCCTAGGCCGCCCGCTAGGGGGAGACCCCGACATCTGCCGGGCGGACTCCACCCAGAGTCCGCCCAGGCAGACCACTAGGGGGCGGCCCCGGCATCCGCCGGGAAGACTCCACCCGGAGTCCGCCCAGGCCGCCCGCTTGGGGGAGGCCCCGGCATCCGCCGGGCGGACTCCAACCGAAGTCCGCCTAGGCCGCCCGCTAGGGGGCGGCACCGGCATCCGCCGGGGGGACTCCTCCCGGAGTCCTCCAAGGCCGCCCGCTAGGGGGCGGCCTCCGGCCAGCCGGGAGGACTCCACCCGGAGTCCGCCCAGGCCGCCCGCAAGGTGGAGGCCTCCGGCCTGCCGGGCGTACTGCTCCCGGAGTCCGCCCAGGCCGCCCGCAAGGGGGCGGCCTCCAGTTCTCTCCAGGGCCTCCTGCAGCTTGCTTCGCTTAACATTGGCGGACGCAAAGTTCCAGTCCGCGGAGTCCGCGCAGGTCATCATGTTGATATCACTGGGCCCCGCTTCTTCAAGAACTTCCCTGGGCCTATAAATACCCCCTGAAGCCTCTCATTCAAGGATCCTGGAGGGGGAGACAAGTCTTGCCAGCAACCCCTGCGGAATCCATTTTACAGTCCGCGCAATCCGTCATCACCCTTCCAGCAAGCCCTGCGGACTTAGATTTCCTGTCCGCGCAGTCCTCCACAGCTCTTCAGCAG
The DNA here is from genome assembly GCA_039583875.1 of Platanthera guangdongensis. NCBI lineage: Eukaryota > Viridiplantae > Streptophyta > Magnoliopsida > Asparagales > Orchidaceae > Platanthera > Platanthera guangdongensis. The sequence continues at coordinate 164,682,176 of CM077152.1, read as the reverse complement.
CTTGCCACCAGACTTTGCAGACTCAGTTTCCCAGTCCTCCAGCAGCTGGCAGACTCTTTTACTTAGTCTCTGGCAGCTTCTCCTCCTCTGCTTTCTGGAAATTTCTTCTCCTTTAGCCGCTAGCTTCTCCTTGAACCCCTTTAGTGATTTTGTTGCAAAGGTGTACTTATAAGCTTGTAATCTCTAGCTATTAATCAAAGGAAAGCCCGTCACAGGAGTGGAATTTAGGCCGCGACGGGTGAAGTGTGTTGTTGCCGCTGCTAGCGGCCCCCTCTTCTCTTCTCTGCTCATCAAGCCTTGCTCCTCTGCTCAGCAAGCCTTGCTCTTCTGCTTAGCAAGCCTTGCTCCTCTACTGAGCAAGCCTTTCTCCTCTGCTCAACAAGCCTTGCTCCTTTGCTCAGCAAGCCTTGCTCTCAGCTCAGCTCAGCTCTTCTCGGCAACCAACCTGCAAGTGCAACTGTCGCGGTTACTATCTGCTCGACCGCTCCTGGTCTTCCTCCTCTTCCTCTCTTGATCAACCCTCTCTGTTTATCAAGGCTCGCCTCTTCTCTCAAGCCTCTCCCTACACCCGCAACCTTCTCCTTCCTCCTCACCTAGCCTGTGAGGCCAAACACCCCCTCGGTGATAACTGTGCCCCTAGTGCCATTTCCGCGCATCAACAGAGGGTCATCGGTGAGGTGGTGCCATTTGCATTGTGAGCGAAGAAGGAAGGTGGAGGAGACACTCCAATCCGGGTAGTTGGAACCAACAAGTTTGGAGACGGTGCCAAGATTCCCAGAAGGAATGGGAGGAGACAGCGGATTGGGCACAAGAGTAGCGGTGGTGGTAGAAGAGCCAGAAAGAGCCATGAAAAAGAAGCCATGCTGGTAGAGAGAAGCCAAGCGAACAGCAGGTTGTGGAGACAAGGTTGAAGGCCACAGTGGACACAAGCAAAGGATCTGCAGCGGTCAGGGTATCAAAACAACAGCGGCAAGAAGTGCCATGACCAAGTAGTATAGATAAGAACCAGAGAGACCGCGGTGGACAGAACAAGAGACTGTAGCAGACAAGAGAGGCCGTGGCGGACACAGAGGAAGAAGTCAGGCGGAAAGAAAGAAGACCATGCGAACAGAGAAACCACATAAACAAGCCTCGGAGAGAGAGAGAGAGAGAGCGAGAAGAGGGCTGCGTGCATAAAGAGCAGCGACTAAGAAGAGAAGGGTGGAGAGGCCGTGCGAATAAATGGAAAGAAGGAGAAAAAGTCACGCGGACAGGGGAAGGCACAGAATCAGGCGAAAAAGATCGTTGCCTTTGATACCACGTGTGAACAGAAAAAGAGAAGCCGGAAATTAGAATAATAGAAATCTTTATTATACAAAAATTTTATGTAACACATGGTATAACCTCCCTTTTATAGAATGGAGGAGAAGTGAGATATTACAATAAAATAATGTGGGACTAAAAAATTACATGTACAAGCGGTTAAACATAAATACAAGCCGATAAAGCCGCGCGATTAGACGAATAGGCTAACCGCCTGACAACCACCAAAGGGAGATTACATGTCGCCAGGGAGACTGCCAGGTTACACGATCTCTGAGTTGCGATGGACAGACCGGCAGACCGCCATGGAACCAACAGCAACAATCCTGTAACCAAACTGCTGGAGAGTAACCGATGGATAGGACAGACTATAATCCGCCAACACGCCAGAGACAGACCGGCAGGTCGCCCGGTCTCCAAGCTGCCAGACTGTCGGGTCTATATTCTGCAACATGAGGAAAGGTAATAAGAAATCTATGCAAGTATGGCTACCAAAGACTTCTACCTTTTGTATGGGTGGACTGACTTGGGTAACCAGATCTTTACCCTCATCTTCTTTTTAGGTGTGTTGGCAGGCTAAGGACATGGATAATGTTTGGTACTTGGAATCTGGGTGTTCCACGCACATGACAGGATATAAAGACAAGATTCTTAGCTTAGTGAAGACGAAGGGAGGCATGGTGACGTTTGGAGACAATAGCAAAGGACGCATTCTTGGAATCAACACCATATGCAACACAACATTTTCTATTTCAAATGTTTTTTTTTGCAGATGGACGTAAGTATAATTTAATTTCAATTTGTCAAATATGTGATAAAGGCATAAATGTTATATTTGAATCCTCTATAAACACTTGCAAGATTATAGATGCCAAAACTAATAGTGCTTTACTTACTACTCATAGAACTCATAATGTTTACATTGTTAGCTATGAAGGTATATCTTCTTCTGATTTGAAATGCTTAGTTACCAAGAATGATTTATTAGATCTTTAGCATAGGAGTATAGGACACTCAGGAAGTAAACTAATTGTCAAACTATCAAAGAATAAACTTGTTCGTGGACTTCAAAAATTATGAGGTAGTTTAATCTCTTTATACGCTCCGTGTCAAAAAGGGAAATTTGTTAAAACATAATTAAAAAGCAAAAAATACATTTCCACGTATAGACCACTTGAACACATTCACATGGATCTGTTTGGTCCTCTTAGTATGTGTAGTTTAGGTGGAAAATGATACACTTTTGTTCATATTGATGACTACACCTGTTATTGTTGGATGATCTTCCTTACGAATAAATCTAACACATTCCTTGAGTTCACTAATCTATGCTCTAGACTTCAAAATGATAAGAAAATAATTATAAAATGCATATGATCAGATCATGGGGGAGAATTTGAGAATGAAAATTTCACGAACTATTGTAGTAATTTAGGAATTAATCACGAACTTCAACCCCACATACTCCTCAATAGAACAGGGTAATAGAGAGAGAATAACATGCTTCAAGTGTTAGCACGCATAATGCTCGCCGAGTTCGGCTTGCCTCGATATTTTTGGGCTGAAGCGGTTAACACATCATGTTTTTTGATGAGTCGAGCCATGCTTCGCCAAAATCTTAAGCTAACTCAGTATGAACTCTACTTGAATAAGAAGCCATCTATTTCCTATCTTAGAGTCTTTGGTTGCCCGTGTTTTATTCTAAACACTAAGGATCACTTCGGAAAACTTGATGAAAAATCACACCATGGCATACTGTTAGGATACTCTAGTACGAGTCGTGCTTGTAGAGTCTATAACAAACAAACCTTAGTTGTTGAAGAATCGACCAATGTCCACTTTGACAAAAATACACCAATCGAAGAACCTAGGGCAAACGAAGAGGAAATTGATGATGATGCATAGTTTGAAGCTAAGGGTGAGGAGAAGGAAGTGTTGGTTGATGTTCCAACTCATGTAGATGAATATAGTACTCCAAGTATTCTAAATTACTTAATGCAACATCCACGAGAACTAGTATTAGAAATGACCTCACATGGAGTTATAACTCGATCAGTGTTACATGAATCTTTTTCAAACTTGTGTTTTCTATCTGAAATTTAACCCAAGAACATCTCAGAAGCTTTAAAGGATGAATCGTGGCTGTTGGCTATGACTGAAGAGTTAAAGTAATTCGAGAGAAGTAAAGTCTGGGTGTTAGTGGAGCGTCTAGATAGCCATCCAGTTATAGGTTTGAAATGATTTTACAAAAATAAACTTGATGGTGAATCTAGGATAACTAGAAACAAAGCTAGGCTGGTGGCTCAAGGTTACTCACTGATAGAAGGGGTGGATTTTGAAGAATCATTTGCACCAGTTGCACGCCTTGAATCCATTCACATGTTCTTAGTGCTGGCAAGTTATAAAAAAATTAAACTATATCAAATGGATGTTAAGAGTGCATTTTTGAACGAATATATTATGGAAGAGGTGTATATCGAGCAACAACCCAGATTTAAGAATGCTGACTAACCAAATCACGTATACAAGTTGGTGAAAGTCTTGTACGGACTGAAGAAAGCATCCCGTGCTTAGTATGATAGGCTCATGATTTTTTTCATAGGACATGGATTTAGGATGGGTAGGGAGGACACCACTCTCTTTCTGAAGCATGAGAATCTTGATTTAATTGTCTTACAAATTTACGTGGATGATATTATGTTTGGGGCCACAAATGATAATTTATGCAAAGAAATTGTAACTTTAATGGAGTATGAATTTTAAATGAGTCTTGTTGTAGAGTTATCTTATTTCTTAGGATTTTAGATATCTCAACATAATGATGGCATTTTTATAAGTTAATCGAAATACATAAAAGAATCACACTTGAAAGTGGTGAAACATATCTTTAGGTATCCTATAAGCACCCAAAATCTTGGTCTTTGGTAACCCACCCCCCTCCCCCCCCCCCCCACCACTGATTTCACATTCCACAGGTACTCTGACTATGATTATATTGGATTCTCACTTGATCGCAAGAGCATGAATGGTACTTGTCACTTCCTCGGTCCGGCACTAGTCTCATGGTCAAGTAGGAAACAAAATTCAGTTGCCCTCTCTACTACTGAAGCCGAGTATGTTGCCTTAGGGAGTTGTTGCGCATAAGCTCTTTAGGTGTCTCAAACGTTAGAAGACTTTGGCTTAATTTTTAGGAACATTACTCTTAGGTGTGACAACAAGAGTGTCATAGAGTTGACAAATAATCTAGTGCATCACTCTCATTCCAAACATATTGACGTTCATCATCATTTCATTTGGGATCACATTAAGAAAGAGAATGTTAGAATAAGCTTCATTGGCACTAACTACCAACTAGCTGATATATTCACAAAACCCCTCCTAGATGTGTGTTTCTCGTTACTTCGACTGGAGCTGGTTGTTTCTGCTTTTGTTTCCATTTTTAAATAATCTAGCAACACAAAATTTTGAAAAATCTCCCAAAAATCCAAAAACATTTCTTTGAATATTTACTTTCTACTTCTTCATTTTGGCTTGGTTTGTTGTTTATTTCATTTATTTTTGCCGAATCTTAAAAAATGAAAAATAAAATTATAAAACTTAAAAAATCAAAACGAAAAAAGACTGTGGGGTGATCACTCTTAGAACACACAAGGCTAGAACTTAGAACATAATATATATGTACAGTGTTTGAGTTAGTCTTGTTAATCCCTATGAACATTGTCTACCTATGTCATGATGTGTCGAATCTATAGGTGCTTAGCCACTGGGTGTGACTAGACATGTTAGTGCTCGTTGAATATGCCTCTATGTTTGTGTGAGGATTTAGGTACTGGAATGACTTTACATTGTCCACACATCCCTAGATGGAGCAATCATGTAGAAATTATATGCTTACATGTTATAACTCATAATATTTTGTTTACCACATTAGAAATAACTTGAATAATCAATGTCACAATACATATGCGCTTCTAGAAAGGGTAGAACATTGGTCCAAATCTCTAGTGCTCAAGTCCTGTGTATACAAGTTAAAGTGTATCTATCTATGTTGGTAGATTTCGATTGATTTGGGGTCCTTGAAATCCAAACTATAAAATTGATAGCCCAACATGTCTAAATTAAAATGAATGCTATCAAGCCTTGTGTCAAGGATATACCCCAAGCACTACTCACTCCTCTTGTTAAGTCTTTCTGAGCATTGTGAGGATGACCACCTCGGTCCAAAAACTCATTTCGATCTTGTGCATAGAAAACTACCTTAAGCTTAATGCCCCTAGTTTTAGCATTGGTATAACATATATAGCAACGTGATGTGATTTTTCAACTTATTCCTCTCGCAATAACATATTTAATTACAGAGATAAATGTTTAATGAATGTTTACTGTACTTGATGTTTGTCTTCTGATGCTACATGTGCAGATGTCATTGCTCTATCTAACGCTTCTAAGAATAATATTTTGACTGACATGACATTATATTTCTATAACATGTAAGTTCTAGCACATGATTTCAATTTGTGACTTATATAATGTTCCTATGTATTAATTCTATAACTCTTGTAGCATTGTACTGTAAATTGTTATGGGCTTTATTTCCCTATGTTATCCAATTGTTTATAACTCTAAAATTTTTTTCAAAACTATTTCTCTGCGTCATGCACTCATCAGTTTGACCTCTATGCTTAATATTCTCTGATTTCATGTTTGTCACTCATACTGTTTTCGCCTCTCATTTCACTTTCTATAACTTGCACTATTTGCTTTCTTTCTCATGTTCATTAGCTGCTGCATTTCGTTTCTCCCATGCATACGCATGTTTACTATTGGTCTAGCCCATCCCCTTTTGATAATATCAAAGGAGGAGAATAAATGGTTCATGTGTCATGGGTAAGGGTAGATCACATGTAGGCGGAGCTCATTTCACCGTGTGTACATAGATAGGGGGAGCGTGCATAATGCATATATAGAGGAGCACATGCGTATGGGAGTTATATGTAACCTGAAACCTGAGATTTAAAGATTCTCTCGTATATATAGATTGTATCATGCACTTCTTGTTATATCTCATGAAAGGGATTTGATATTATCAAAAGGGGGAGTTTTTTGGAGCTGACTGTTCACATATCCTATGTCTGATAATATCAATTCTCATGTTGTAGTTGATAACATCTTGTGTTTGGTAGAGTGTGCAGGTTTACAGGTCCAAGCAATGCAAGAAGCTCTCATATGACACCTACGACCGAGCGGTAGTAGTTACCGCTGCGCGATAGACTGAATTAATTATACATGATGCTCAGGATTCTACGATGCCACGCTAATACTACCTCTCGCGATAGCTCAAGGAATTATTTCAGACAAGCGCACGGGCACCTACCGCGCCGGCGCTAACTTTGTCAGTCATACTGTTTTCGCCTCTCATTTCACTTTATATAACTTGCACTATTTGCTTTCTTTCTCATGTTCATTAGCTACTGCATTTCATTTCTCCCATGCATACGCATGTTTACTTTTGGTCTAGCCCATCCCCTTTCGATAATATCAAAGGAGGAGAATAAATGGTTCATGTGTCATGGGTAAGGGTAGATCACATGTAGGGGGAGCTCATTTCACTGTGTGTACATAGATAGGGGGAGCGTGCATAATGCATATATAGAGGAGCACGTGCGTAGGGGAGTTATATGTAACCTGAAACCTGAGATTTAAATATTCTCTCGTATATATAGATTGTATCATGCACTTCTTGGTATATCTCATGAAAGGGATTTGATATTATCAAAAGGGGGAGTTTTTTGGAGCTGACTGTTCACATATCCTCTGTTTGATAATATAAATTCTCATGCTGTAGTTGATAACATCTTGTGTTTGGTAGAGTGTGCAGGTTTACAGGTCCAAGCAATGCAAGAAGCTCTCATATGACACCTACTACCGAGCGGTAGTAGTTACCGCTGGGCGATAGACTGAATTAATTATACATGATGCTGAGGATTCTACGATGCCACGCTACTACTACCTCTCGCGATAGCTCAAGGAATTATTTCAGACAAGTGCACGGGCACCTACCGCGCCGGCGCTAACTTTGTATCCGAAAACTTTGTTAGACAACTGTCAAAATTCTTATCTCACTAACTGAGTTAGTGACTCTCATGCTCACTATGACGCTAGATGCAACTAGATTCAACATCCTTAAGTTAACATGAGAATGTTGAATTTAGTTCAAATAGCACTCCACTAAGATACATATTACATGTGCAATACAAGTTGAGATAAATTAGTCAAGAAAAGATGTTAGACAAGTATCAAAATTTGTTTTAACAACTGAGTTCGGGGCTAACACACTCACTGTGTCACATGATGTAACTGGACCCTACATCCTCAACTCAAATTGGGGATGTTAAAATTATGTCTACTCGCACACCACTAGGACATATATTATATTGTGTATTGTATGATAATCTTACCCTTGCAGGTTAGGCCAACATAATACGTGGCTACATGCAATTTAATTTCTAAAGAAAACAAGGGTTGAGGAAAATGAGCTTACTCAACAAAATTTGTAGAAATGACGGAATACAGCTAAGTGTCAGGATTCAATCCTGGTCATTGATCAAAATTTGATCACCAATCAGGTATGTTTCTTTCCACCTTCACTTAAGAAATAACTATAAATAGAAAAGCTTGTGCATAAAGCAAAAACATTGTTCCTTGCCCTCTCCCACCCATATTCGATGTATCGATGGAAAGCCCTTCTCGCTAGGTATCCGAAAATCGCAAGCAAAATGGAGCCTAAAGGTCAGGATTTGCTCTTTGAGGGAGCAGAGGTTGTTCACAATGGATTCATTGACACTCCTAAAGAGATTCAGCATGTGCTTCATCATCTGCAAAAATCTGACCTAGCCTTCGTCTTGACTGGGCCCTGTCAGCTGTGGAAGAGCAAAGTTCTAGAATTATTTGCAAATGCCAAAGCAGATGCATCGGAAGACAAAGTTAAGACTGTGGTAAGTGGGAAGAATATAAAGATTATCCCCAGAAGGCTTAGCAAAGCACTTCATTTTCCAAAGCTCTCTATGAATGATGACGAAGATGAACTGACACAGGGTGACATTAGAACTGCAACGAAATGGTATGGGTTGTCCAAGCACTCCACCGGCACAATTTTAAGAAAAAGAACTCATCCTAAAAGGTAAGTTCTTAGTTGTTATCGTTGGAAAATCTTTGCTCTACAAAATCGGCTCCCATGATAAAATATCAAAGAAGATATTCAAGGTAATCGCAAGAATTATCATGTCAAAGAAGACCTACTTGGGGAGAATCCTATTTGAGAGGATAATTGAATGCATTGCTGAACCAAACCTCAGTAGAATTCTATCCTTATTTCTCGGACAATCCGTGCCAGAAATTCTTAATTTAAAGATTGGGGCAGGAATACATTACATGCGAAGAATGGACATTAAGATGCTGGATCGATGGGAAAGAGTTCTTTAACCCCATAGACCATCAGTTGTAGAAAAGAAAGGAAAGAAGATGGATGCTTCTGATCCTAGCTCCTCTAGGAGCTCATTTGAGGAAGAAGAACCTCATAATCCAGAACTATCATCTTCTGCTGAAGAATCCAGGAGGGACATGAACAATCAGGTATCAGCCTCTTTAGAGCTTACCCCACTAAGTATTGTAAGCAGACTTGAGCTAGACAATGTCCCTAGGGATGATGTGCCTGCTACTGAGATGGATGAAACTGTAGCAAAGGAAGGTATTGATAGGATATCTGCAAGGATGGAGGAAGATTCAGATAGGCATCTTCGTATGTTTGAAGAAGCTAATCCTCCCAGGCCTCAGAGTGAGGGGGAGATCAATTTTGATTATTAAAAATAGATATCAATTTCTGAAGGTGAGCAACCCCTTACTCAAGTTACAAATGCTACATTTATTGAGGAAAGGGATGCTCAAGTTGAGTGGGAGCAACTAACAAAAGAGATAATGTAAGAAGCATTATTTATGGGAGTGCAGCTACAGGTCCCCTCATAAGAAACTAAGACTGATAATGTTGTTGTTGTAACTGGTGACCTGTATACAAATGAAGGCTTGGCAGATGTTGAGGGGTGATTCCATCTAAACTCCCTGCTCATGAAGTTCATGATCTTGCCTCCTCTAAATCTGAGAAACCAGAATCTAGTCATGAGAAAACACACTCCTCAACACACACAAAGAACAGGCTAGTACAGAAAGTTGTAGATGAAGGCACCTCTTCTCAAACTGACTAGATTCCAACTACCTTTTTTGCCAAACTGAGAGATTTGCTGGAGCAGAGGAGGGCATTAGAAAATTATGTAGATGATGCTCTTAAAGGTAAACTGAAATCAAGTCAATCAGATTTGAAGTAAACCTGCTAAATGGGAAACTGTCAAATTCTATAAAAGAGCTGCTCCAGCTATAGATTACACCATGGAAAAGTTGGATGTGTCAGGCCAGCATATTGCCGTTATCATAGAAAATCAAAAGATTTAGGCCAAGAACTGTGTGACCATTCATGAAAATTATAAAATTCTGTGGGATCAATAGAAAACTTAAATCTTTACCAGGATGGATGCCTGCACTAACCTACTTGATGAACACATGTTGGAAGTCAATTACCATGTTACTGCTGAAGTTAACTATCTGGAAATAGAAAGAAGCAAAGCTTGCAGGTCCTAGACCATTCAAGTAATTGAAGAAGTCAAATAGAGGTATAAATAAGCCATAAGGACTAACACAAAAAACATGGTCTGGGCAACTAATGTGGTGAGAGGCTCATTGGGATTGGAGCAAGTGCAATATGATAACATCTCAATGAATCCTGCTCATGTGCTAGATGGTTTGAACAAAGAACCTGCTCAGCAAGATAATCAGTAGTATGGTTATATATAAAAGAAGGTGACAGTGCTGGTAATCAGTGGGGAGTGCAGTCCACTGCTGCTAAAATTCCTTCCTTCAGCCCCACTGTAGACCGGACACTACAGACAAAGGAAATGACTACAACTGCTAAAACTGAAGAAAAAGTCAGGATGAGGATGAGGAAATACAAAAAATAAAAGGGAAAAACACCTGATTTCGAGCAGTGGAGCACTGAATCCATATCCATCATTCTGCTTGCTTAGGTCAGGTAAAGAATAAGAGATCATACATAGGAAAATTTTATAGAAAAACTGAAGGTGACATGATGGAGAAGAGGGACACAGAAAGAAGGATTTACTAGAAGAACAAAAATGGCAACATTCTAGCTCCAGATGCTGTTGAACCATCCAAACACTTCCCCAAGCCCTTCAACTATTTTCAAAGATAGGAAGATAAAGCTGAACCTAAACCTGAAAAAGAAAAAGCAACCAAGGCTAAGGCTACTATTGAAGCAAACAAAAATGGATAGAAGATAGCTGGGCCAAAAGACAAACCTGCAAAGAAATTCAAAGGCAGTGGGATTGTTATAAGCGAACCTGAAACTTGAAAAGTTTCAGGTTTTTCTTATAGAGCTAAGGAATGTGAAATTTTGTTTTTTGCACAAACATTAAAATTTCTTATATGTTAAATAGAATATCATTTTTTTATGATTATGATTTATCTGATTTATTTTGTGACAATATATTTTGTATATGTAGGAAAAGTATGTTAGTGTATACATTGTCTTATGTTTTGACTTCTTCAAATAGGGGGAGATTGTTGGGTCCATTGATTCCAATATCCTAGATTTGAAGAAGGCCTAGCAAACAATGTATACACATGTGGTGATCTAATTTGGGCTCAAGCTTAATGATTGCAGGATGTCCTAGTAACAATGATGGGACAGATAGCTTAAGTGGCTAGGTCATGTATATACTTACATAAAGTGTGGAAAGAAAACTGTCTAAGTCCACATGGGTTGAGTGAAGGTCATTCACTCAACACCAGATGACTTATAGCGCTGAGTGAAGCCTATACAGTGAAGTCAAGAAATGGCAGGCTGAGAAAGTGCCTAAGTCCACAGGTGTTGAGTGAAGTCAACTCACTCAATGCCAAACAACAAAAGGCTTTGAGCCAAGCTAATGCAGTCAAATCCTAAGAAGAAATGGGCAGAAAAGTCGCTAAGTCCTTAGGCGTTGAGTGAAGATCATTCACTCAATGCCATAGCTCCACAATCGTGGAGTATAGCTCAGTAAGTCAACACAACAGGAAAACTATGAATATTTACCAAGTCCACAAGTGTTGAGTGAGACAAGCTCGCTCAACGCCATGTGATAATATGTTGACTAAATCTCAATGTTAGTGTTGTTTCTTAAACACAGAAATTTGGCTAAGTCCAAATACATTGACTATACTTCATTCACTAAACGCATGATAATAGAAGAAAATTTGATAAGTAGTTTGGCATTGAGTGGAGGTTACTCACTAAACGTCAAGAAGCAGCAAAATCTGGCTAAGGCAGAAAGCATTGAGTGAGGCATGCTCACTTAACGCACTCAACGCCATGACTCAAAAAATATGGCTAAAGTAAAAAAGCGTTGATTGAGGCATTCTCACTCAACGCTCTCAACGCTTAAGTTGCTGAAGAAATAGAAATGGTTAAGGAAGAATCTGTTGAGGGTGCTATGCTCACTCAACACTCTCAATGACTAAATTACAGAATGTATGGATAAGGCACAAGGCATTGGGTGAGGTGTGCTCACTCAACAATTTCAATGCCAGGCATGCGGAAAAGGCTGCAGAGATGGTTAAGGCAAAACGCATTGAGTGAGGCTTGCCCACTCAACGCTGTCAACGCCTAGATAGACAAAATTGCCTAAGTACTTTGGAATTGAGTGAAGCTCATTCACTCAATGCCTATTCTACTGATGCTTGATTTTTGACTAAGTCCTCAGGTGCTGATTTCAGCAAGTGAAAAATTCAACCTTATTCAAATTGTTAGTGGTAAAGCTACTGTACATGACAAAAGATGTCGTAGACTAACTGTACGTCAGTTAGGCGTTAAAGCAAGTATGCAGCTGGCATTAAATATGTGGTGCCAACTACTCAAAGAGTCGTTGGGACATAAATGATAAAAGTAAAAGCCTTTTCTTAGGAAGACAACTTTGGGAGTGAAGCTGTTAAGATAGTCCTTCTTCATCTCCCTTGTTGCTGTGCAGAGAGGAGTAAAGAGCAAAATGACTGGAGGTCTAAAGGCTCAAAAAGTTAGATGTTGGTCTTCATCCACTACTACAGAAAGATAAGTGAAAATCTCTAAAGAGGAGTGATAACTCTAATTTTGTCCATGTTTCTATGTTATTTTTATTTAATAATTAATTAGTTTATAATTATTTTTTGTAATTTTATTATTGAATTTTTCTAATTTCTTATTTCAGGACAATCTGGGCTGCAAACTTCAATTTGGAGTCTATAGGGTTGACCAGGAGGAGACAAAACTGGGCAAAAGAAATAATTTTCAAAAGACACGCCATAGTCACGGGCGTGACCGACATGGTCACGGGCGTGACATCCGGGCTAGAATCCGGCTCGTGGAAGGAGCTACCTGCCACGTCAATTAAAATTACACGCCTTAAGGTCACGGGCGTGACAATCATTACACGGGCGTGTACACCAGGCGTGACATCCAGTGGTTTGCCCTGACTTCCAGTCAACGGCAGTTTCAATTTGCAACAAGTCACGGGCGTGACACATTTGGCACGGGCGTGACATAGCCCGTGACAGCCCGGCGTGCCGACTTAATGCTGCAGTTTCAGTCGCTGGGAGTTTTATCAAGACACGCCCATGGTCACGGGCGTGACCAGGGGCGTGACCCCTCCAACAACGGCCGGAGTTATTCCCGCCGTTTCTGCTTCCCGCCGTTTTTCTACAACCGTCAAGACACGCCCTAGGTCACGGGCGTGACCTAGGGCGTGACCCACAAATTAACGACTTTTGGCGGTTTCGCGCCAACGTTCAGAAGACTTGAAGACGACGGTTCCGAGACCGACACGCCCTAGGTCACGGGCGTGACCTAGGGGCGTGACCACCCAGCAACTTTTTCTATAAATTCCAGACAGCTTCAGATGGCAAGAGAGGAGATTTGGGGAGCTTAGTTCTGTTTATTTACTGTTTTCCTGCATTTTCAATTCCTAGTGTAATCTTTACTTTCAAGTCTTTTCTTTAATCATGTCTTTCTTTATGCTTTCATGTAATCCTCCCATCATGATGAGTAGCTAATTTCCCAATTAGCACTTGATCATGATGAACTTTGGAATGGAATAAAATTCTTATTTTTGTCTCAAATTAGCAAGCATTCTATTTTCTAAACTTTGATTTATCTTTGATTTAATTTTTCTTCGAATTCATAAGTTGCAAATTATGTTTATTTCGAGCTTAGATTTGTATCCTAGATTTACCGAGAGGTTGTGGATACGAGTAGATCACTCAAGGATAAAGAGAGTTTCTTGCTCCCCTCGAGAGAGGAACGCAAAATTCTTACCGCCTTGGAGTCAACTCCATTAGTGAGGTTCACCGCCTAAAGCAAGCTTAGGTCTTTCGACTGGCCGAGAGGTCTTAATCGATCTACTAAGGTTAGTCGAGTGCGTATTCTCGAGAGAGCGCTTCGTAGCTTTGGAACCTCCGCGGTCAAAGTTAATAATTTAGATGCTTGTGCTCTTTAATTTCGTGGATTTTATTCTAGCCCAAAGGGATTCTAGATCAAGTGCTAGTCTTTTAATCATCGAATTTCTCCTCTTCATTTAACGTTCGTTTTCGTTTTTCGCAAAACCAATTTTCCGATCGATAAAATAATAGTTCGTCCTTGTGAGTACAAATACTCAACGGTCCCCCGAGTTTAAATACAATATTTCCTATACTAAATTTCGATAGGTGCACTTGCCTAGTTGAGAGTTTAGTTTGGATATTTTTCAAAACTTATAAAACTTCATCAAGTTTTTGGCGCCGTTGCCGGGGACATTTTTTTTGTTGATATTTTGAAAGCAAGGCTCTATTAATTTTATCATTTTCTTTTTGTTTTAGCAATATCAAAAATCAAAAAAAAAAAAAAATATTTATTTTGTTTTATTTTGGTGTATGACCCGAGGGAATCCGTCGCCTCTTTTTGATTTGGATCCGGAAATCGAGCGAACCCTTCGGCATCGCTTACGATTTCAAGTTCCGAATTTTCAAGATACGGACTCCTTAGGAGACACTCCTAATCCTTCATTAATCCTCTCTCCGTCACCGCCTTCTTCTTCTCCTTCTTCATTTAGTTCTTCTTCTCATTCTCCTAGATCTCCTTCTTCTGCTTCTTCCAATATGGGTGAGCCAAATGCGGTTGAACAAAGGACTATGTCCTATTATGCCCGTCCAAACTTGGACGAGACTCAATCTAGTATTGTTCGCCCCGCTATTGCCCCCAATAATTTTGAGTTGAAGCCAAGCATCATCCAAATGGTACAACAATATGTACAATTTGATGGGCTTCAAGATGAAGATCCAAACGCGCATATTTCAAATTTCTTAGAAATATGCGATACTTTTAAAATTAATGGTGTATCCGATGATGCCATCCGGCTAAGGTTATTTCCATTTACATTGCGCACTAAAGCCAAGCAGTGGTTGGGTTCTCTACCAAGAGGATCCATCACAACATGGGCTCAAATGACGGAAAAATTTCTTACGAAATACTTTCCGCCGGCTAAAACGGCTAAATTGCGCAATGATATCACTTATTTCTCCCAAATTGATTCGGAAACGTTATATGATACTTGGGAGCGTTTCAAGGAATTGCTTCGTCGATGTCCTCATCATGCAATTCCGGATTGGTTACAAATCCAAACCTTCTATAACGGCCTAAATTCTCAAACTAGGCAACATATTGATGCCGCCGCCGGTGGAACGCTTAATAACAAAACACCGGCGGCCGCACAAGAGCTTATAGAAGGTATGGCTTTGAATACCTATCAATGGAGTACACCTCGGTCTAAACCACCTAAACCGGCCGGGATGTATGAAATCGATACGGTTTCAAGTTTGTCTCTCCAGGTTGAGCAACTGCAAAAACAGATGAACGAGATGTCTGCTTCCTCGTCCAAATCTACCTGTGAGCCCCATATTGGGAGCCTTCTACTATTGCCGAGCATGTGGATTACATGGGTAATCCGAATCGGCCACCTTATAATCCGGGTAACAATTTTGGCAATACCTATCACCCGGGTATAAGGAATCACCCCAACTTCTCTTGGAGTAATCCGGGGAACGCGGCGCGCCCGCCGAACACGATTCCACCCGGCTATTTTCCACCGCAAGCTCCCAAAGCTCCCAATCTCGAGGAATTGTTCACTAAATATACAACTACAAATGACGCCAACATCCGGAATCTCACCGGATCTCTTCGAAGTTTGGAGACGCAAATCAGGCAAATCGCTAAAATGCTCTCCGATCGTCAACAAGGAGCGCTACCGGGCAATACAGAGCCCAACCCCAAGGAGCATGCAAAAGCCATCACCCTACGGAGCGGGAAGGAGGTAACCACTTCTCCAAATCCGGTTGATACTTCTCCAATTCCGGTTGATACGAAGGTAATAATTTCTCCATCTTCTCCTCCGTCTAAGCCTTCTACGCTTAATAAACCAAAAGCTTATCAACCACCTCTTCACACCAACCCAAAAAAAAAATATCCATCTAGAATGCAAAAAAACCGGGTGGATGAACATCACGGTAAATTTTGGACATGTTTAAACAAATCCAAATTAATTTACCGTTTTGTGAAATAATCGCACAAATGCCGAAATATGCCAAGTACCTCAAGGATCTTTTATCTAATAAAAAG
This sequence comes from Platanthera guangdongensis, assembly GCA_039583875.1. Classification (NCBI taxonomy): domain Eukaryota; kingdom Viridiplantae; phylum Streptophyta; class Magnoliopsida; order Asparagales; family Orchidaceae; genus Platanthera; species Platanthera guangdongensis. Next base: position 164,666,095 of record CM077152.1, on the reverse strand, counting down.
AAACTTGAGGATATCTCCACGGTTCAATTAAATGCGGAGTGTTCGGCAGTTTTACTTAATAAATTACCTAAGAAATTACCCGATCCGGGTAGTTTCTCCATTCCATGTTTGTTTGGTGATTTATTAGTAAAACGTGCGTTAGCTGATCTAGGCGCCTCAATCAATTTAATGCCTTATTCTTTAGTTAAGAAGTTGGGATTAGGAAAACCTAAACCCACAAGAATGTGCATTCAATTGGCGGATCGGTCTGTCAAGCTCCCTATGGGGATCATAGAGGATGTGCTTGTCAAAGTTGACAAATTTATCTTTCCGGTAGATTTCGTCATCTTTGACATCGAAGAGGACACCGAGGTCCCACTCATTCTCGGTCGCCCTTTCTTGCCACCTCGCGCGCAATTATAGACGTTAGTAATGGGAAACTTCTCCTTAGAGTCGGAGATGAAGAAGTTACCTTTACTATTGACACGTCTATGAAAAACTCGCTCTCAAATGACGACTCATGTTATTATTTGGAAGCTTCTCCTGAAGAAGACTCTCTTCTTTTTTCTGAACAATCTTTATCTTCTATTGATCATGATGCCAATTTAGAACATTTAGATTTAATTGCTCATGAAAATAGTGATAATCTCTCGATCACGCACGCACCTATTTTTGAACTTTTAGAAATTGGTAGTGATCGTTTGAAAACTTCTTATGATGAACCTCCCGCGCTAGAATTAAAACAATTTGCCTGATCATTTAGAGTATTTATTCTTAGCGGAGGATTCAAAACTTCCAGTTATTGTGTCGGCCTACTTAACCAATGAAGAAAAAATTAAATTATCTCATATTTTAAAACTTCATCGCCGCGCAATTGCGTGGAAGATCACGGATTTGAGAGGGATTAATCCCTTCTTTTGCACCCATAAAATTTTTTTAGAAGAACACGCTCACAAAACTATTCAACCTCAACGCCGGCTAAATACTAACATGAAGGAGGTAGTCAAGGCCGAGGTCATTAAATTATTAGATGCGGGTATCATCTATCCAATTTCGGATAGCTCTTGGGTGAGCCCGGTCCAAGTGGTGCCCAAGAAAGGAGGGTTAACGGTAGTTCCTAATGATAAAAACGAGTTAGTTCCCACTCGAACCGTTACCGGATGGCGGGTGTGCATCGATTACCGTAAATTAAATGATGCAACCCGTAAGGATCATTTTCCTTTGCCGTTTATTGACCAAATACTTGAACGGCTATCCGGGCACTCATTTTATTGTTTTCTTGATGGTCTCTCGGGATATTTTCAAATCCCAATCGCACCCGAGGACCAAGAGAAAACAACCTTCACTTGTCCGTTTGGCACCTTCGCTTATCGAAGGATGCCTTTTGGTTTGTGCAACGCGCCGGCAACCTTCCAAAGGTGTATGCTAGCGATCTTTGACGAATTAGTGGAGGATATCATGGAGGTGTTCATGGACGATTTCTCCGTTTTTGGAGATTCGTTTGATTTATGTTTAGCAAACCTTTCCCGTGTACTCCAAAGATGTGAGGACACGAATCTAGTTTTAAACTGGGAGAAGTGCCATTTTATGGTACGGGAGGGTTTGGTCTTAGGCCATAAAATTTCTAGTAAGGGCATAGAGGTAGATAAAGCAAAAATTGAAACTATAGAAAAGCTACCTCCCCCTTCAAATGTTAAGGCCGTTCGTAGTTTTTTTGGGGCATGCCGGTTTCTATCGCCGGTTTATTAAAGATTTTTCTAAAATAACTAAGCCCCTAACCCACTTGTTAGAAAAAGACGCGCCGTTTATTTTTGACGAAAATTGTTTGCGTGCTTTTTCTCTTATTAAAGAAAAATTGATTAACGCTCCTATCATGATCGCTCCCAATTGGGAGCTTCCCTTTGAGATAATGTGCGACGCTAGTAGTTTTGCCGTTGGTGCGGTGTTAGGACAACGCATAAATAAAAACTTTCATCCTATCTATTATGCAAGCAAAACATTAACCGCCGCACAGGAAAATTACACGACCACCGAAAAAGAATTATTAGCCGTAATTTTCGCATTTGATAAATTCCGCTCATATCTCACTTTGTCTAAAATTATTGTTTTTACTGATCATTCGGCTTTGAGATATTTACTAGCAAAAACAGATGCAAAGCCGCGATTGATTAGGTGGATCTTACTACTCAAGAATTTGATTTGGAGATTCGCGACAAGAGAGGAGCGGAGAACTTGGCGGCTGACCATCTTTCGCGGTTGGAGAACCCAAATTCGGGGGAGCTCATGGAGGAGGACATTGACGACACTTTTCCCGAGGAGCGCCTTCTCGCCATTCATAAGGTAATCACCCTCCCCACTCCTTGGTTCGCCGATTTCGCAAATTATCTTGTTGCGAGACTCCTCCCGAATGATTTTTCTTATCAAGAAAAGAAGAAATTCTTTTCTGATTTGAAAAATTATTTTTGGGAGGATCCCTTCCTTTTTCGTGTTTGCGCGGATCAAGTAGTGCGGAGGTGTGTTTCTCATGAGGAAGGCGCACAAATTTTAAAGCATTGTCATGAAGGACCCACCGGTGGGCACTATAAAGCTAATCGGACGGCTCGGAAGGTACTTGAAGCGGGCTTCTATTGGCCATGCATCTTCAAGGATGCTCACGCCCATGTAAGTCGTTGTGAACAATGCCAACGCTCAGGTAATATTTCCCGCCGCGATGAAATGCCGTTAAATACATTTTTAGAAATAGAAGTTTTTGATTTATGGGGGATCGACTTTGTTGGACCGCTACCAACATCGCATGGACATAAATATATATTGGTAGCGGTCGACTATGTGTCACGGTGGGCGGAAGCGCAAGCCTTCCCCACTAATGACGCCCGAGTCGTGACCCAATTTCTCAAAAAGCTATTTTCACGATTTGGAGCACCGCGGGCAATAGTTAGTGATAGGGGCACCCACTTTTGTAACGCACAATTCGCCAAAAGTTTTGTCTAAATATGGCGTTACACATAGGTTAGCCACCCCCTATCACCCTCAAACAAGTGGTCAGGTAGAAGTAGTTAACCGTGAAATCAAACGAATTTTGGAGAAAACGGTTTCTACTAATAGAAAGGATTGGTCGGTCAAGCTTGATGATGCTCTTTGGGCTTATCGGACCGCGTACAAGACCGCTATGGTTGTACGCCGTACCGATTGGTCTATGGGAAAGCATGTCACTTACCGGTTGAGCTTGAGCACCGCGCCTTTTGGGCGCTTAAATTTTTAAATCTAGATGAAACTTTGTCCTCCGAGCTTCGGAAATTCCAAATTAACGAGCTCGATGAGTGGCGCTCCTTAGCCTATGAAAGTAATAAACTTTATAAGGAGCGCACAAAATTTTATCATGATAAAAAAATTAAGCACCCTAAAGATTTCAAACCGGGAGATCAAGTTCTCCTTTATAACTCGCGCCTCCGACTTTTTCCGGGCAAACTCAAGTCCCGATGGTCCGGCCCTTTTATTGTAAAAGAGGTATGGCCATATGGGACAGTGCTTATCTCGCACCCGGAACAAGGCGAATTTAAAGTGAATGGGCACCGGTTGAAGATATTCCTCGCCGGTGATACTAGTAATGAGTACCGGGAGGAAATTAACCTCCCGAACCCATAAACGAGTGCCCCGCTTGGGTCGAGCTCAACGACCATAAATAAAGCGCTTGTGGGAGGCACCCCATGCTTATCTTTTCTTCTTATTTTTTTTTAATTTTATTTAAATTTTCGCAGGTTTGAAGGAAATCTTTCTCGGCGTGACGATCGAAGGAGTTGAGCGTCAAGTCTACGCGTTTCTTCAAGTCGGTAACTTTTGTTTTATTATTGTTTAGTTGACCCTTAAAAAAAAAATTTTTTTTTATAAACAAAAACACAAAAAAAAATCAAAAGAAGAAAACAAAAAAAAAAACAAAAACAAAGAAAAAAATTTTCTGCTCCGACACGCCTCTGTCACGGGCGTGACCTATCGGTCACGGGCGTGACCGAGACGTGTTTAGTTCGTCGAGCGAAACCCGAGAGTGGTTTCGTCGAGCGCAGCGTCCCGATCGTCTTTCGGTACTATCACGGGCGTGACCATCATTGGTCCACGGGCGTGTCTAGCCCGAAATTTCGTTCGACGAAGAGAAGCTGGAAACCTTCTCTTCCTGCCCAGTCATGGCCGTGACAGCTAGTGTCACGCCCGCAAAAACTTGATGAAGATTTTATAAGTTTTGAAAAATATCCAAACTAAACTCTCAACTAGGCAAGTGCACCTATCGAAATTTAGTATAGGAAATATCGTATTTAAACTCGGGGACCGTTGAGTATTGTACTCACAAGGACGAACTATTATTTTATCGATCGGAAAATTGGTTTTGCGAAAAACGAAAACGAACGTTAAATGAAGAGGAGAAATTCGATGATTAAAAGACTAGCACTTGATCTAGAATCCCTTTGGGCTAGAATAAAATCCACGAAATTAAAGAGCACAAGCATCTAAATTATTAACTTTGACCGCGGAGGTTCCAAAGCTACGAAGCGCCTCTCTCGAGAATACGCACTCGACTAACCTTAGGTAGATCGATTAAGACCTCTCGGCCAGTCGAAAGACCTAAGCTTGCTTTAGGCGGTGAACCTCACTAATGGAGTTGACTCCAAGGCGGAAGAATTTTGCGTTCCTCTCTCGAGGGGAGCAAGAAACTCTCTTTATCCTTGAGTGATCTACTCGTATCCACAACCTCTCGGTAAATCTAGGATACAAATCTAAGCTCGAATAAACATAATTTGCAACTTATGAATTCGAAGAAAAATTAAATCAAAGATAAATCAAAGTTTAGAAAATAGAATGCTTGCTAATTTGAGACAAAAATAAGAATTTTATTCAATTCCAAAGTTCATCATGATCAAGTGCTAATTGGGAAATTAGCTACTCATCATGATGGGAGGATTACATGAAAGCATAAAGAAAGACATGATTAAAGAAAAGACTTGAAAGTAAAGATTACACTAGGAATTGAAAATGCAGGAAAACAGTAAATAAAAACAGAACTAAGCTCCCCAAAATCTCCTCTCCTGCCATCTGAAGCTGTCTGGAATTTATAGAAAAAGTTGCTGGGTGGTCACGCCCCTAGGTCACGCCCGTGACCTAGGGCGTGTCGGTCTCGGAACCGTCGTCTTCAAGTCTTCTGAACGTTGGCGCGAAACCGCCAAAAGTCGTTAATTTGTGGGTCACGCCCCTAGGTCACGCCCGTGACCTAGGGCGTGTCTTGACGGTTGTAGAAAAACGGCGGGAAGCAGAAACGGCGGGAATAACTCCGGCCGTTGTTGGAGGGGTCACGCCCCTGGTCACGCCCGTGACCATGGGCGTGTCTTGATAAAACTCCCAGCGACTGAAACTGCAGCATTAAGTCGGCACGCCGGGCTGTCACGGGCTATGTCACGCCCGTGCCAAATGTGTCACGCCCGTGACTTGTTGCAAATTGAAACTGCCGTTGACTGGAAGTCAGGGCAAACCACTGGATGTCACGCCTGGTGTACACGCCCGTGTAATGATTGTCACGCCCGTGACCTTAAGGCGTGTAATTTTAATTGACGTGGCAGGTAGCTCCTTCCACGAGCCGGATTCTAGCCCGGATGTCACGTCCGTGACCATGTCGGTCACGCCCGTGACTATGGCGTGTCTTTTGAAAAATTATTTCTTTTGCCCAGTTTTGTCTCCTGGTCAACCCTATAGACTCCAAATTGAAGTTTGCAGCCCAGATTGTCCTGAAATAAGAAATTAGAAAAATTTCAATAATAAAATTACAAAAAATAATTATAAACTAATTAATTATTAAATAAAAATAACATAGAAACATGGACAAAATTAGAGTTATCAAATACCCCCATACTTACTCGTTTGCTCGTCCCGAGCAAACAACTTCACATGTAGAGTAGAAAAATTTCAACGCTAAAAAACGAAAATTGAATATAAGGAGTAGAATGCGAAGTCTTATGCCTATGCTTGTAGTAATTATTGTAGAAGAACCTACTCAGCATACAAATTAGTTTTTTAATTTTCTAAAATGTGTTTCCACTTATTATTTTTACTTCAAAGATGGAAACACGATAAATCTTCGAATCATGTTTAGGGAGAAAGTAGCGTGTTTGCTAAGATAACATTGCACAAATCGAAGATCGGGATACCCTCCAAAGAAATCCATCAATGTCGATGGCCATAGGCTTGCCCTTTCACACTCTCGCCACGGCACTAGGTTAACTTATAAGCACAAATCAGTAGGACTTAAGTAGGTTGGAATGTAGGCTTAGGTTTTTGGTTTGGAAAAACAAAGATAAATGCGATGGGTAGACACACCAAAACCTAAAGAGAGCTTGCACAAAATAAATTGAAAAACTTCGCCAATTCCTTTTGTTTTTTTTTTTCAATATGTTGAATATTTTTTCAACTTCATCTTTTTTTCTTTTTTTTTTCTTTTTTTTTCTTTTTTTTTGTTTTTTTTGGGTTTTTTTTTTTTTTTAGAGGAGAAGTGAAAAATAGAACAACTCTTGTATATTTTTTCAAAAGCCACCAAAATAAAATGACTTCTAATCACACATAAACTGGTTTTATCTATAATTTCAAGCTCGGTTTTAGGTGTGTAATTAGGATGCTTTTTAGGCTTTGGTAAAGTGTTGGTGGAGCTATAACAAAAGGAAGGGTATAGGCTCAAATTGGCTTAGCAAGGGTAAAACGTTAGGTACGGGTGCAAAGGCTCAAACTAGCCAAAAGAAATGCCTAAATCATTTTCATGCTAATGAGTTTAACCTATGCAAAGTCTTGAGAATAGCTAGAGGGCAAGTTCTAGACATCGAGAAAGAATACCTCTTTCTTGATCCGCGAAATATCTCTCTAGTAAACTTCTACACACTCTCCTAAAATATTTTTAGATTTTGTCGGTTTCCAAGAATAAGTAAAATAAACTATTTCTACGCATTCAGAAAAAGAAAAATCTAATTGTATGCTGAATATTTAATTCTACTCAAATTCTACTAACATGTGCACTTAACTAGAAACACAGCATGGCCAACAGTTCTACTACAAAATTCAAAATTCAATTAAAGCATCAAAAATTTTCTAAACTTATGTAAAAGTTGAATACCTAGAATGTCGCATGTGAGTAAATATAGAAATACAGATTTCTCTAGTTTGAAAATTTACCCCCTTTTTTGTTTGTTTTTTTGTTTTTTTTTTTTTTTTTTTTTTTTGTAAAAAAAAATAAAAAAATAAAAACATAAATTTTGTATGTTTTGCTAGAAAACTATCCCCCATACTTAAATAAGACATTGTCCCCAATGAAAAAGAAATAAATAAAGAGAAAAGATAGGAGACTTCCCTGAAACGGGTCATGCAGCACCAAAATGTACCTGGAAGAAAAAGCTGAAGCAAAACATATTTTTTTTTTATTTTACGAAAAAGAAAGGATACATGACAAAGGATAAGAAAATGATAAAAATAAAAGATACAAGAGGGCGGTCTACAATCGCAAAGAAAAAGAAAGCCAGCTAATCCTCATCGCTATGCTGCCGCGGCTCCTGATAGTGCGTCCGGAGGTCTAAAAACTCACGCTCAATACGTGCCATGGAGGATGCTTGATTTGTCGCTAGCGTGGTAAATCGAGTGTCAAAACTCACAAATCGAGCATCAAAATCGGCCTGCATCGTATCTAAGCGTGTGTGAAGAGACGCAAACTGACGATCCCAATAGTTCTGAGGGCCGGGCTCGGAAGAAGGGTCCTGCGGTGGTGGAGGAATCTGGGGCGAGTGAATAGTGCCGCTGGGACCGGCACCGTAATCAAGGCCAAGATCTCCACCAACGACTGCGGGGGGAATAGCCTCAAACTCTCCATCACGTCGTCGCGCTAGGCCGAGGGCCTGAAGGGTCTGGAACTGGATAACTTGCGGTGTCTGGACGCAGCTGAGACGTGGAAGAGCATCCCAAATGCCGAGCTGCTTCGCGAGGAAAGTGATGAAGTTCCCGCCGTGCACTGCTCCCAACCTCGCATTTTCGGCCTGGTGCCGAAAGAAAATGGCGAGCAGATAACCAAGGTTGAGGGGGACCCGGTAAAACATACTATATAAATATAGTAAGTCTGCCCGAGTCACCACCCCGTGGCTATCGCCGCGACCAGAAATAGTGAAGGTAAGGAGGTTGTGGAGAATACGTAAGGCGGGAGAAATGAGTTGGCTGCCTTTGGATTTCTTTGGGGTGTAGGGGGCGGCGTCACTACTGATTTCCGCCCAAAAGGCGAGAAGGTTGAAATCGGTCGGGAAATCAGTAAGTAAATCGAGATAGGCGGGAGATTGGGAAAAAGCCTCCGAGCAGAAGCCCATGACGACATTGAGCTGGCGGATGGTGAGCTGATGCACCATCCCACCTATGCGAAAGATGATGAAGTCGTCATCGGCCGCCCAGCGGAACTCGAAGGAAGCCAAGAACTCAACGGTGAGTTCAAGAAAGGCATGCTCGGAAATAGAGAAGAGAGAACTCCATCCAGGGGTGGACAGAAATCCCCGTACCAAATCCGCAGCTCCAAAAGTGGCGAGGATCGCCCAATCTAAAATGCGGAACACGCCAAGGGGTTTGGCGCGTAGGCGCTCGCTGCGCTCCTGCTGGGTTTGGTTTTGAAAAAGAAGCATGGCTTCCGCTGCGGCGGGATCCGCGGGGTGCTCGGAGGAGGAAGCGGTGGAGCGACGGTGGTGGCGAGGCATTTTGGTTGAGTGGAGAAGAAGGAAGGAATCGGGTTAGCAAAGGGAGAAGAGAAGGGTTGGATGGTGTGGAGGAAGAAGAGGGGGAAAGGCCCTATTTATAGGGTTTTCGGCTTGGTCACGCCCCCCTGTCACGCCCGTGACAGGGGGCGTGACAAGCACGGGACAAAAATAAAAGAGGATCCGAGGCCTCCTGCCTCGGATTCCCTGATCACGCCCCAGAGTCACGCCCGTGACTCTGGGCGTGTAAGGCGTGTACGGCGCAGGAATCCAATGCGCTGGCATTGGATTCCAAGGCCACGCCCATGGTCACGCCCGTGACCATGGGCGTGTCTCATAAAAAAATAAACTTAAGGGAATCTGAGGCGTTGACCCGGGGTCACGCCTCGGATTCGACGACACGGCCCAGGGTCACGCCCGTGACCCTGGGGCGTGTAGCTGAAACGAGAATTTAAAAAAATCGGTGTTTTTTTTTTTTTTTTTTTTTTTTTTTTTTTTGTTCGGGCTAGTCACGACCGTGACTAGTTAGTGTCAAGGAGCAAGAAAGTTAGATGGTTGCATTTTCCATTTGCACTAGAAGATTCTTCACAGATCTAGCAGCATAACACTGAAGATCATCTGCTGGAGGCTATGGAGAAGATGTTAGGGATGAACTTCCTCAGCCCAAGAAATAAAGAAGAAGAAGAACTCATTCTGCTAGTTACTTCCAGCACAAGTTGTTATCCTTGTTACTATGAAGAAGTTAAGCTGAGAATTCTTCAGCTCAGGTAGCATCAAGCTTTGCTGCCATTACTTTGCAGATCCAGCAAGAAAAATCCCTAGTGCTATGAAGAAGAATCTAGGACTGAGTGTATCTATGTTCAGGTAAAGGAAGACTCAGGAAATATATTCATATAGTCAAAGTTAGGTTGAGTCTATCTCAGTCAAGTTATATTATCATAGAGAAATTTCTATTATGTCCATTCAAGAACCTCACAAACTCACTTCCATCCTATAGGATCCTTTAAGATCTGAGTGGTAGGAGCAAGTTTGCTCTGAGGTAGGATTTTGTTGACATTATGAGTTGTAGGAGTTGGTTTCAAGTCTGAGGTAGTTGTTCAATTGATCACTGAGCTGTAAGAGACTACGACTCTCTGATGTAGGATCCTTTAGATCTGAGGTAGGGCAGTCCTCCCAGCCTAAGTTTAGGGCCTTTGGCCTGAGGGATGTGGTCTGCTGATCACTGAGTTGTAGGCCCTTTGTGACTGAGTTGTAAGTCTTGGAGGAGACTGAGAGATCCTGAGGGATTTGAGGTGTAAGCTCTTTGAAGCAGACTTTTGGTGAAGCACCTAGTCCAACAAGATAGTCAGATAGGTGGGAGGGAAAGTGGATGTACCCTTATTTGGGGAACAACTATAAATCTTGCGTGCCTTATGTGTTTTCTAAGTGTAGGTTTTTTTGCATGTTGCATGTCTTGAAAGTAGAATAAAATCGAGCAATAAAGCATCCAACTAAAAGAAAATAAAAGATAGTCATTAAGGACTAAGAAACCTATTCAGCCGCCCCCTCTAGGTGATTTAGCACTCACTGAAAAAATGACTTTTAGCCGGATCAAACACCTTTCTTGGATGGAAAAGGAGACAGCCAACCGGCCCGGTGAGCGGGTCGGTATAGAAAACCAAACGACTTTCTTCATTCACTGCCTCCAATCTCTGGCGTCACGGAGATTAAGTTTTTGTAATCTTTAAAACAGCTGTTGATTTTACTTTGAAATGAAATTCATTTTCTATTTCTTCTCCTACATATAACATTGTGTGTGTTAGCCTGTAATTTTTTAAAGTGGGCATAGATTTCCACGGTGGAATCTGTCCAGAAAAATGAGTTCTATGACATACCACCACGCGTTAGCTGACTAATGCCCCACGATAGCTTCCTGAACCAGTTTTTCTGGTTAGAAATAATTCAAATTTCTAGCAATCACTGTTAAACCTTATTCACCCCCTCTCTAAGGTTAGCCACTATATCCAACATAGGTAAATCTCCTTTGGGCCCTAAATCTTTCGCCTCTTTTCCACCTCGTATGGCGGGGGAGAATTGTTTCCTAAGTACAGAAATCAAGTCAGAGGTTCTAACAACTATCAGAACTGTCAGAACTGTCAGAACTATCAGAACTGTCAGATGTCAGTTTTTAGAAGGATTAGCCGGTTACCTTTGACAGAGCCTATATAAAGGGATCAACTCTACAAAAGAAATGAGAAGAAGAAAATGGAAAATTGGCAAAGCCAGATCTAAGAATCAATCAACTAGAATTCAGAAGGTGGAGAGAAGTTGGATCAAGAATCATCTTCAACATTCTCCGGCTTAGATCTACCATATTTTCACCTTCAAGATGCTTTAAAAATCTAAGAAGGGTTGGATCAAATCCATTACCAAAACGATCAAGGGAAGCAAACACATCAAGATCAGATCAAGAAGCAGTCACCCATTTCTCTCTTGTTGCATGACTAATTCTGAATTCCTTCTCCTTTACCTTTATTAATTTTGTAAGATCTACTTGTAGATCTGAGTGTAGAGAAATCATTTCCTCTGATTTGTAAGCCTGTGTTATAAAGGCTGATGTAGGGTAGGAATTTCCTGAGGTAGGAGAAGTGGGAAATTCTCTGAGTTGTGGGAACTGTATGTTTTGATGTTTTTCCTGAAGAGTAGGAGTATGGAGACATTCTGAGGTACAGTTCTTATGAAGAACTTGAGGTGTAGGATCTTGGTGATCTGAGTGGTAAGTCTTATATTGTCTGAGCTGTAGGAGTCAGTTAGGCTTTGAGCTGTAAGATCTGAGAATCTGAGTAAAGGAAGAAGGAGTTTGGCTGAATCTAGTTCATTGCTAGATAGGAGAAGAAGGAAAGTGCATGTACCCATAAATTGGGGAACCACTATAAAACTGTGTACTGAGCTGTGATTTTTGTGATTTCTGTGCTGTGATAATTTTAAGTTGTTGTTTAGTTTTTCTAGTTTTATCTGACTGAGATATTTAACATAGAGAAGTAATTTTCAGAATCCAATAATAGCCAAGAATTAAATTGGACCTATTCACCCCCCTCTAGGTCACTCTCAATCCAAAAACAAACATTCACAATTGGTATTAGAGGGAGGTTCACTAAAAAGGCATAACATCCTAGTGAGAATCCAAAGGATTGCAGAGAAAGATAAATCATGGCTCAGAGGGAAAACCATTTCATGAAGCTCCCAGTCTGCTCCAAAGAGAATTTTTGAATTTGGAAGGAGAGAGTCAAATTATTCATGGAGGCAACATATCCAAGAATATACATCACAGTGATTGAAAGACCTTTCATTGCTGTGAAATTGTTAGTTCTTGATGCAAACATCAAGACACGAAATGTAACACCTCAAAAATATATTTGTGTTTCAGGTGGGGTGACACGGCCTGGAACATGGGCGTGTCCCAGGGCGTGTCGTGCCTGGCTTGCAGAGTGGGGTGTCTGGTCGACGATATGTTTCGATGGTCATGCCCTGTAACACGGGCTTAACAGGGGGCGTGTCCCCTTGGTTCGACGATTTTGCTTGTCGATTATCAAACGTCGATCGTGGAGCGTCGATCGTCGAGCGTCGATTGTCGAGCGTCGATCGTCGAGCGGCAATCGTCGAGTAGGGGTATACGGCCTGTGACACGGGCGTGTCATATAGCGTGTCAGCGCGTTCAACGATCTCAACCCGACAACTTTGAGCTGGGGCGTGTCTGGTGTCATGTCATTGGCACACGACCTGCGACACGGGCGTGTCCCAGGGCCGTGTGAGTCTCGGGTGATTTTGAGGTTATGTAACATGATGTACACGGGTGTCCAACACAGGCGCGTCAAGATGACACGGTCGTGTAGGGTGTGACACGGGCCTTTCACACGGCCGTGTACTGGCTGGAATTAATTCGGTTGACTGCCGCTTAAGGGACACGGCCTGTGACACGGTCATGTCACAGAGCATGTCAGGACATGTTCATGATTTTCTGACAATTCTAAGCCGATTGATTCCATATTCCTAGATCCAATGGATAGGTTCTGTCCATGTGTTGCTAAGGCCGGGGAAAAGGGGATTTAAACCCTTCCTCTTCCTCTTCTTCTTCTTCTTCTCATTTCTAGAGAGAGAAAGAAGAGGGGAGGGCAAGGGAAGGAAGGAGCAAGAGAAGCCAGCTGTTGGAGGAGCTGCGGAGTGCGGAGCGAATATCCGAGAGCAGCTTCGTGAAGGATAAGTTAAGGCGGTGACTTCCGTCCGGCTACTTCATGGAACCGAAGCGATCTTCAAGGGTAACGATCTGCTTATTGGACATCGAAGTCCTTTCTTTATGCATATGCGTGGAATCCTCCACCAAAAGGTGGATTCACGAAGTGATTCTGTCGTTGAGTCTGCATCTAGAGCTGGAATTGTGGAGTATGGAATAGGCATGCTGTGTGAAGCCCATCTTGACTGTTAGTCTGGATTGGTGATGATCATGGGTAAACCGGAGAAGACTCTGTGGATTTGCAAAGATGTTATATGCTTTGTGTCTTGGATGAATGAATGTTATGTGTGGATGGTATGCTCATGTGTTAGTTAGCCATGGATATGATCTTGGATGCTTTGCGTAAGCACCTTATGATGTGAGCGCTGCGTGTGATCGTTTGCTCTGCGAGAGTGGAAAGCTGCGTCTACCCAAGAAGGGAAGGCCGACCCGCGTCACGGTGCGCTAGTGATGATATGAGCACGGGCAAGGCTAACCTGTACCTGGGCATGTGGAGAGATCGATTGGTAATCATTCTAGACTCTATAGACAAGAGGGCTCAGAATATTATAGTCAGTGTACTAGATGATTCCACTTTTCAAAACCTAATTCATTATAAAACATCAAAAGAAATGTGGGAGTTACTGATTGTCTATATGGAAGGAACTGAAGAGGTCAGAGATGATAGAAAATCTCTGCTAAAGCAACAGTATGAAGCTTTTAGATAGGATAAGAAAGACTCAGTTTATGAATGTTTTGGAAAGTCATTCAGAATTGTAAACAATATGAGGACTTATGGCAGGCGCTTCACTAAATATGAACTGAATGACAAGTTCTTGATGTCCCTGAACAATGAATGGGACATCAAGTTCTGTGTAATAATAGAAATGGGTAATTTAGCCAACATAGACCCCCAAGCTCCATTTGGCAAACTACAGTCCCATGAGTTACAGTTCAATCTCAGGAAGTCTGAAGAAGATTCAGCTAGAGCACAAAGCATAGAAAAGTGCTTTGCCCTAAATGCTGAGACTTCCAAGAAGGTCAGAGAAATGTCAACACTCTCAGAGAAACAAGACACAGTCTCTGAGTGTACAAAATCATCCTCATCAGGAGGAGACCTGACTAAGGAGGAACTGTCTCTCTTCTCTTAACAGTTCAAGAAGATCTTAAGGAGAAGAAGACCAATCATCCAAAAAAAACCCAGGAAGAAGAAATTTGGGGACAGGTATGGTTCTTCACAGAACAAATATATTAAGACAAATATTGTGTATTATTATTGCAACAGGCAAGGGCATGACATAACTGATTGCCCAACAAAAAGAAAGGATAAAAAGTCAGAGACCTTGAAGACTGGACAACACAAGAAGCCTGACAAAAGCCTCTTGGCAAAGAAATAGTCTACACTATCTGATAGTGAGTCTGATTCATCAGAATCAGAAGAGGTGGAGGCTCTAATGGGCTTAATGGCTATTGAGGAGACCCAATAAGGAGAAGGATATCAGGACTATTCAAGTCCAGCTAAGGTAAAACCAAACTCACCTAATTTTAGCACAGATTCCTTTTCTACATCAAAAAAATGAATCATGTTCACACTCCTCTAATAATAGAGAACATGATTCAGATACTGAAGCTGATTTCAACACCCTTATCAATAGATATGGGAAGTTATTAAAGGCCTTGATTGCAAGCAAAGAGCTTGCTAATGATCAGGCCAGTGAATTAGAATCTTTGAGGGGATGACAGTAACCCCAGTACTTATCTTTCAGTTCCTGTATTTTTATTTTTTATGTCTATTTTAATTTAGTATTTCTTTGTATATTGTATTTTGTTCTTTTGTTTTTGCGGAGCTCACCCCTATAGGTATTCTTGAAAATATCATATTGATGGGGTTGTGATTCTTCATATGGCAGAGCTGCTTCTTTGTTTTTCACTCGTGTTGTGGTATGCTCACTTCCTGAGCATTGGGTAACCTCTTCCCTTATCTCTATTTGATTTTAATTTCAATATCAATTACTGTGTGGCTTGGTTTAAGTCTGGGGAGAGAGTCAGTATGTGTTACCTTTTGCACGCGCACATTTCATGTGCATACTAGAAGCTTTTACTGTTTTATTTTGATTAGTTCATCGCATCACACACCACTGCACCCACATGAGCGTGTGCTTAGCTGTTACCATGCTGCGAGTTAAACTATTTTCTTTTCTATGATTTGGGAAAATTTTTGTGCTGGCATAGGATTGTGAGACGGAGTAAAATGTTGACCATGTTGTGCTCCAAGTCAAGTGCTTTCATCTCGTGTAGAAATTTGAGTAGATTTAATTTATCTGTATGCTTATAGTTTTATATTTTTCTAATTGTGTAAATGCTTTTTATTCCACTCAAAACTTGGTGAATCTGGTGCGAATCTGACTCTAGTTTAGGGATGTGTGTAGATGTCTGTTAGTTTCCTATTGCTCGAGTCGGGAGGATGGATAGTCTTTCTCATTGGCTAAGAACTTGCCCCAAGCTATTCTTGAAGCATGGGTATAGGTTAGTCATGCATGAGCGTGATGTTGGCCATCATTTTGGCCCAGTTGAGCTTTGTACCGTTCTTAACATCTTGTCCTCGCTAGCCCCGTTGTGCCTACCCATTCTTTTGCTTCAGCTCCACAATTACTTTATCAAAGCCTCATAAACGATCCTAGTCGCAGACCCAAGTCGAGCTTTAGTGTCTTATATTTCCATGTTGGGGCGTTGATGCGGCTATAATCTTTATGAATATGTGGTTGTGCTCCAAAGATTTATTTGCTGAAATTGTTAAAAGAAAAGTGATTTGAAAAAGATGATTTGAAAAAATGCATAAAAATGAATTTTAAAAAAAAAGTGGAAAGAAAAAGTATAATTGAAAATTCTATTTGAGATGAGATTATATTTTGAGTAGGCGGTGCACACACCCATAATTTTTTAAAAAAATTAAGTCTGGGGGTGAGGTGTACCCATATGTATTTTGGTTAGCGTATAAATTATTTTTATGCTAGCTCATTTTGGTTTGGTGTGTAGCCTTTCTGTTTATCTTTGTTTACCTCACTGAAACTCACGCCCCATCTCTTCACATAAAGTCCTACTGATTCGTGTGTGAACCAAACCAGTGTCGTGAAGAGAGTGCGATAGGGCAAGCATATGGTCACCGACATTGGTGGATTCCTTTGGAGGTCATCCCGAGCCCTGATCTTTGGTAATTCTCGCCTAGTGATTAATTTACTTTCTCCCTACATGTTACCAGAAGATTTACCGTGATTCCATGTTTGAGTAGTAATAAAATGTTGATACGCTTTGTGAAAAGTGTAAATTATTTTGCATACTTAGAAATTTACTCTATTTATATTTTTACGCGTACGAGCATGGAACTTCGCATGGTAATCCATATCACAATTTCTTTGTTAGCTATGTCATTTTTTCTGTCTACATAGATTTTGTTTGCTCGAGACGTGCAAATAGGTAAGTCTGGGGGTGTGATGAGTCCGATTTATATAGGGTTTTTCGGACTCATCTGGGCTAGTTTTCACGCACTTGCACTTCAATTTTAGTTTGTTATCGTTGATATTTAATTTATATAGTGTTTCACACATAGTGCACTATTTTGGCCCAAGGGTGTGCAATTGATAGTATAGTTAATCTCTTGTATTTGATGAAGTGTGCTAAGTTTTGTAAAACGTATGTATTTAATCATGTCTATGTGATTTCTTATATATGTTATTTGCTTGAGGTGCGCCCTTATTTTCCATCCACCATCCATCCGTTCTTATCGTTCTAACAATTGCTAGAAGCATGCGTAGCGAAGAGGTTCTTACGACCCTCAAATTCCGATTCTTACTCTTGCCTACTCGTCCATCCGCCAAGCAATTCGGTGCATAGCGGCCCGTGTAGTCTTCCATCCTGCCTGGCGAAGCATCGCATAGTGGCGTTGCATAGGAGTAGTCGATAGTGTTTTATTTTCCATTATCGCAAAAATCAAAACCCCCCATAGTTAACTCCGACCAAAGGACTTCAATCTCAAGTCCTCCTCGATAATAACTCCCCCCTTACTGTGTTCCTTGAAGAGATCGATATTTGGGGAAATCCCTTTTTATATTACTTGTGCAACCGGTACACTTATCGTTCAACGCATCACCTATTACACGGGCATATGACATGGCCATGTCCTTCTCTGGATTTACCTAGGGAAGTCGAGTTAGGCACACATCCTGTGATACGTGCGTGTCACATGCCTGTGTCCTTCTTTGGATTTGACCGGAGATGTGAGGCTTGGTGAACAAGGGATAGACACGTGCGTGTCTGAAGCCATGTCAGGGCACATGGCCTGTGACACGGGTATGTCAAATGGCCTTGTCTTGTTCGGGTTAAGTCGGTTGTGTGCCTCTTAAGGTACACGGCCTGTGACATGGGCATGTCACACGCTGTGTTTAGCCCAAAATGGACATTTTCAGGGCGATTCGTGGCCGTTCATTCCCTCCAAACAGGATCTAACGATTCAGGTTTCCCCCTGCTGCTTTAAGGCTAGGAGAGAAGAGATCAAATCTCAGTCATCTTCGTTTTTTCTCTTTCTAAAAGAGATAGAGAGAAGGGAGAGCAAGGTGGAGGATGAGAAAGGGATCCGGCCGTCGGTGGAGCTTTAGAGTTCCGAATCGAGATCCGAGGCCAGATTTGTGGTGGTTAGGCTGCTACGGTGCTTTCTAACTGGCTAGATTTTAATGGCTCCAAAGATGTCATCAAGGGTAACGATATTCCTTCTTGGACATGTGAAGTCCTTCTTTTTGGCATGTGCATGGATTTCCCCCACCATAGGGTGGATTGCGGAGGGATTTCCCTTGAGTTGATTCTTAGAATCCCCAATAGTCTTGCATATAGATCCGAAAATGTATAGTACGGAATAGGCATACTGTGTGAATCCCATTTGGATAGGTTGGTCTGGATTGGTGATGTTTCATTTGCACACCGGAGAAGACTCCTCGGTTAAATGTGTAGTTTGTGGAGTCGATGGGTTGGACCTGTGAAGGGAAGTAGTAGGAAGTACTGGATTGGTAGTGCAGGAAAATACCCTTGTGATGCTTGTGCTGTGTGCTATGGCAAGACCAGTTTTCGAGCACTGCAGGATGCTGCAGGTTTTGGGCGGAGTTGGGTGCAGAAAGAGAGTTTCTGCTAAACCCACTAAGAGATCGTGAAGGACGCTAGCATGAACTCCCTTTTTTATGGTGAAGCCAGTCCTTGGTGGACATTGTGTACATCGTGAAGCCAGTCCTTGGTGGACATTATGGCTATTGTGAAGCCAGTCCTTGGTGGACAGTATGGCTATTGTGAGTTGTAAGCTCTTAAAAAGGCTTCATGCCGAACAGGAAAGGTGAAACCGACCAGCGCATTAGATTTTCCTCAAGTATGTTGGTATTCGTGATGGCAAGGCAACTTGTGCAACGATGGGGTGGCTGATCCGTACCTGAGTTATGTCCGTCCGACTTGGAGACCTGAAAGTGTGGTCATTGGAGCGCAAATTGAGAGTCTTAGGTATGTGCGTCGTTATGACTAAATGCTCAAAACCGTTGGGCTTCGGACTATGAACGGTGGTATTTACCTGGTTTTCCGGTGCACCAAAAATATGCCCGGAGTGCACGGATCGTCGGGCGCATGACTGACGGTTGTGATGTATTGTTTGTGCATGAGAGCACAATATGTGATATATCTGCCTATGAATTGCTATGCCTGCAGGGAAGGAATTCCACTACACCGGGAAAGGGGTATGGTTGTTATAAATTGGTCAACTGAATGCTAATGGTTGCTTTGTTTTCCACCTCTTGGTTGACTGTCCCTATGCAGGTGCTGGAGAGTCGAGCGGGAAATATAAGTGCCGAAGTCCCTACTGCTGCTGTTACTATTGTTGTTAGCCCTTGAAGGCTAAGCAAAGTCTTTTTTTGTTGTGTTCATGTGTGGCCGGCCTGCACGCCAATGTATATAATCCACACTTGTAAAGAGCAACTGTAAGGCCTTAAGGCCAAACGTTAATGTATTTGTTGTACATTGCTATATAAATGTTAGTGGACATTTCTGGTTTGAGTTCAGTATTATTATTAAAAGCTTCTGCTATAATGCTCTGTGCTAGGATGTGATTATGAATTTGTATTAACCTGTAACCTCGCCGCTAGTTTTGTGGCATATGGTGTTGTGCCCCGACCGAACCTTCTATTATATGCTATATGAACGGATAGAGTCGTTACAATCCTCCTATGTTTACGGGTGTGTGATCCCCAACGTATGCAGAGGATTGGTTGTAGCGCATCATGCGTATATTGACGGTAATCAGGACGGAGGAAGATCAGATGGTCACCTTGTCCACCTTCTTATTGGAAGGAGAGGCTCGGCTATGGTGGGTCGAGATAGAGTTACACCACTTAGCTGGCAGGCAATTATCGCAAGTTTCGATTGAGTAGTTCTCGTGACTATTTTTGGCAAAGCACCTACCAGCGGCATAATGCATTGCCACGGAAAATGAGTTCCAATGGCTAACGCAAGGAGAAAATAGTGTTGATACTTACCTGCATGAGTTCACAAGGTTGGGACGTTATGCGGGCTCTATATTCGCCGATGGGCAATGGAAAACCAATAGGTTCTATGAAGGATTGCGTGATGGGTTTTGATTCCTGCTCTAGAGTTCGGTAAAATAAGGGTTTCAGGCGTTGGTCGATACTGCTTGTGTGCTGGAGAAAGATATGAAGCGGGTGCAAGGAAAAAGGGCCTTGGCTGTGACAAAGCTAGAGTTCAAAGAGCCCCGACCAGGGAAATCGTACCTGTTATATTTGTGGTAAAGTGGGGCATATAGCCCATAACTGTCGGAGTGATCCACCAAAGGGTAACAAAAAGATGGGAGAGTCTTATGCTGAGAAGGGAAATGCAGTGGTGGATTCCTCTGCTTCCCAGGCACAGCCCCAAGTTTATAATCTTGGCCAGCAGGAGGCCATGAAGCAAAGTGACGTCATCATAGGTACGATTGAAGATATTGATTTCTTTATATATTACATGCCTTGTATGTAGCTTTTGTGTGATGTGTTTTCCACGGGCTTTGTTATGATTCGGAACACGCTGGCGAGAGAGCTATTTGATACGGGTGCTTCGCATTCATTTCTGTCTAAGGTCTTCGTAACTCGAATTGGTGTACCTAGTCATATGATGACAGATAGCATCAAGGTGTTATTACCGAATTGATGTCTGATGCTTGCGGATAAGGCTTGCGATGTGGAGGTTCAAATAGGAAGTCAGGATTTCTGTTTGAATGCATATGTGCTACTGATATCGGAATTTGATATGATCTTTGGTATGAACTGGCTCTCAGAGCAGCGTGCCTTTATTGATTTTAATTCAAAAAAGATAACAATGGGACAGAATACCGAGCATGAGACTAAGTTCGCTGGTATGCGAGGGGTGAGCGGGGCCCTGATGTCTGCATTCCAAGTCGTCAATGCTGTTCGGAAGGGCGCGAAGTTATTCTTCATTCTTATTCAGGTTGTTGAGCCAAAGGCCTGCGTGGGTGATGTTCCGATTGTATCGGAGTTTGTTGATGTGTTTCCTAAGGATCTTCCTGGGTTACCACCCCAGCGGGAGATAGACTTCACTATTGAGTTTGTTCCAGGTGCGAAACCTATGGCCCGCTCACCATATTGCGTAGCGCCAAAGGAAATGGCTGAATTGAAAGTCCAATTGCACGAGTTGTTGGAATAGGGGTACATACGCCCAAGTTTGTCACCTTTGTGAGCACCTATTCTTTTTGTGAAAAAGAACGACGGTAGTTTGCGGTTATGTATTGATTATTGTGAACTGAATAAGCTGACAGAGAAGAACAAGTATCTGATTCCGCGGATAGCTGAATTATTCTATCAGCTAGTGGGATCAACCGTCTATTCCAAATTGAATTTGAAATCTGTATATTACCAATTGAGGATTCGGGAAGGTGGCATTCCCAAAATAGCATTTGGAATACGATATGGTCATTATGAGTTCACTGTAATGCCGTTTGGGCTATGTAATGGGCCATCGGTGTTCATGGACCTAATGCATTGAACATTCCGAGAGTACTTGCACCTGTGTGTGATTGTATTCATTGATGATATCTTGGTGTACTCTCAATCTGAAGCTGATCATGCAAACCATTTGTAATTGGTGTTGCATACCTTGCGGAGGAATAAGCTCTATGCCAAGTTCTCAAAGTGTGAGTTTTGGCTGTCGTCAGTGGCTTTTCATGGCCATGTGGTAAGTGGAGAGGGCATAGCTGTGGATCCGTCAAAAATAAAAGGCATACGGGAGTGGCCGATTTTTTCTTCGGTGGCCTAGGTCAGGAGTTTCCTTGGGCTGGCAGGCTACTACAGACATTTTGTTGAAAACATTTCACGGATCGCTTTGCCTCTTACCACATTAATGCGAAAAGATCAAAAGTTCGTTAGGACTCCAGAGTGCGAGCGTGGGTTTGAAGAGCTAAAGAGTTGTTTGACCACGGCGCCTGTGTTAACATCGCCATATGGTACAAACGGCTATGAGATCTATAGTGATGCATCAGGGAGCGGCTTAGGCTGCGTTCCTCTGCAGTTTGGAAAGGTGATTGTGTATGGCTCACGCCAGTTGAAAGTGCATGAGCAAAATTATCCCATCCACGACTTGCAGTTCGCAGTGGTGATCTTTGCGCTTAAATTGTGGCGACATTATCTATATGGTGTAAAAGTGGATATCTTTACGGACCATAAGAGCATAAAGTACTTGTTGGATCAGAAGGATCTTAATATGAGACCACGAAGGTGGACGAAGTTCCTTGGGGACTACACCTTTGATATTCATTATACTTCCGGGAAGGGAAACGTGGCCGCAAATGCCTTGAGTCGTAGGACACCGTCAAGGGCAAATTGGTTGTAGATGCATGATGAGCGTCTGATCCAGGAGTTGGAAGCATTAGAGATTCTTGTGTTGACAAGAATTCCACAGCCGATGCATGCTTAAACTGGACGGAGGTACAATATGACCTTGGAGACAGGGTTCGACGAGCAACGGAGCTAGATGAAAGTCTCCAACGCTATGCAAAGGATGGGTAAATGGCCAATTCTCCTAGGATGATGGCCTTTTGCGGAAAGAGGGTCGTTTGTGCGTCCCGAGTATGGGTAAGTTGAGAGAAGAATTGATGTATGGAGCTCACTTTACAAAATACTCAATTCACCCTGGGAGCACAAAGATGTTCAAGGACATGAAAAAGTTATTCTGGTGGCCAGGATTAAAGAAAGACAAACCGCATTATGTTATGAAATGTCAAACCTGTGCCTTGGTGAAAGCGGAATGCCAGAAGCCCGGAGGTTTCTTGAAGTCGTTACCTATTCCGAAATGGATGTTTGATGATATTTCAATGGTTTTCGTGCACGGGTTGCCGAGATCTCAACATAGGAATGATTCAATCTGGGTGATTGTAGACCGGTTGAATAAAGTGGCTCACTTCCTTCTGAACAAGCGGGACGATTCAGTGGAAAGTTTGGCAAAACTCTATGTGGAGCAGATTGTATGATAGCACGGTGTTCCCCGTAGCATCGTGAGTGACCGTGATGGGCGATTCAGATCAAACGATTGGAGGCTAATCCATCAATTGTTGGGAACAAAGTTAACGTTCAATACGGCCTTTCATCCCCAAATGGATGGCCAGACTGAGAGGACCACCAGAACAATGGAGGATATGCTCCGAATGGGTGCCCTGGATTTTGGTAAAAGATGGGAAGATCATCTCTATATGGTGGAGTTTGCCTACAACAATAGCTACCAGGCAAGCATCGGTATGGCACCGTTTGAAACTTTGTATGCTCGTATGTGTCGTACACCGTTAGATTGTGTAACACCTCCCCTGTAATGAACGTATAATATGGGTCCGGCCGGGGCCCCACAACATACGGACGCCACAGCTTTAGTATTAAAAGTTGATATAGCTACCCACACTCAAAACTCTTAGCACAACACAGCGGAAACAAAACAGGACTAGAAGTTATCCACCACTAAAGAGTAAAACAAATGGCCTTAAGGCCTAACATCAAGTGTCCAAAAGAATAATAATACATCAATCATGAATGTGCTCAGCACTCCTAGTCTACCTCGGCATGCAAGCCGGACAAAAGAGTCTCAAACAAACATCATCATAAATGTAGTGCTACAAAAGAGGGAAAAACACTTCATGGGGCTTAGGCCTTTTTGGACGGCGTGCTAGCTCCTGCATGCGATCCTTGCCCTGTAAAAATTATTAGTAACGTGGGTCAGCAAAGGCTGACCTCAAACTGTGTAACAACACATCTCCTCCCGGCCGCCCCTAACGGACCCCGGGGAACCCTCCAACCTGCAAGTCAGCACTTCGTATGCAATATAAACATCTATAAATAGAAAAGCATTAAAACAGGCTTGGATGTCTCAATCATCAAACACGTTCTCTACTGGTTGAGCATGTAATAAAAGGGCCTATTATGCAACATGTATGCAACACTCGGGCTTCGCCCAAGGCACCCTACTGCGTATGCATCTAGCACAACATCACAACATTTGGGTACTCACGTTTCCCCATTGGCATAAAGCCGCAAACACTAAGGGAGACAAAACTCCCTCAAACGGCACACAGGCCGCCACATGGAGTTCTTGCCAAGGCCCCACCCGCTCGAGGGCTTAGCCCCGGGCTTGCCTGCAAGCTCTGACGTCTCATGTCAGGATTCCAACAAACACAGACTGACCGATTCTAAGAAGCCTTGCTGGACCCCACCCGCTCATGGCCTCATTGCCCGGGCTTGCCCCAAGCTTGGCATTCTCGTCAGTCTCACAGAAGGGGACTAGTCTCGTCGGGACACTCTCCACACATGACGCACATGTCACGGGATAGCCAACCGACCACGGAGACATAGCCACGCCTTGGCACATCACAATCCAAGACTAAAATCACCATAATCCCTCATTCGTACTGCAGCGT
Organism: Platanthera guangdongensis; assembly: GCA_039583875.1. Classification (NCBI taxonomy): domain Eukaryota; kingdom Viridiplantae; phylum Streptophyta; class Magnoliopsida; order Asparagales; family Orchidaceae; genus Platanthera; species Platanthera guangdongensis. The sequence goes on along the minus strand of CM077152.1, from coordinate 164,642,130 downwards.
TCCCGCGCACCAAGGAAACCATCTCCAACTCGTGCGGAGCTAACCTTGTCCATCAAGGAAACCATCTCCAACTCATACAGAGCTAACCTTGTCCCTCAAGGAAACCATCTACCGCCACGAGGAGCTAACCTTGTCCGGTCCCGACTACACATACTCTTTCAAACAAAAGGGAATCACCACCACATCACAAACGGCTTCTTGCCGCAATGGAATCTCTACGAATCCCTAAGTTTGTATGCAACATCACCGAGTCGGACTAACGATCGCGACTACGGCTTCACCCACCATGCCTAATCCACTAGCGAAGCAGATCTTTAATGCAAAATATTCCGGGGATGGACTCAATCAACCCGGAGGTTCCTCTTGAACCTTGGCAAACCAAAACCCCTCTCATTTGAGAGTTTGGTGCCCAAAAACTAGAAAGAAAGAAAATAAATGATGCTAAGACATGCATCCTAAGACCGAGAGGAGAGGTGTCGTTACCTTCCGACTCCTCTTCCTTGCCATGGCAAAAAAATAGCCGGATGGAAATCTTCGCAACGATCTAGGCTTCACGGATCTGGACTCGGCTCGCAATTTGGAGTACCAAAGCTCTTGCTACAGCCCAAACTCTCCTTCTCCTTCTTCCTTGCTCTCACTTGGCTCTAGATCTAGAAAGAAAAGCTTGGAGAAGAAATGAGGGTTTTCAACCCTATTCTCGGACTTAACTCCCCAAGAACAGTCCTGAGCCGTCAGATCCCAAAATCTGGGAAAGAATGGCCACGATTCGCCTTGAAAATAAAAGACCTGGGCTGAACACGGCCTGGCACACGCCCGTATCCAGGGCCGTGTGCCTCATTCACCGTCTCAAATAGACGCGCCTGGAACAGCACACGGGCATACGACACGCCCGTGTTCAATCCGACACGCCCGTGTCCCCGATGACACGGCCGTGTGGCCGGCCGTGTGCCTCCATCGACACGGCCCCGAAACAAACCCGAGAGGTGACACGGCCTGGGACACGCCCGAGTCCTAAGCCGTGTGCCAAGTCTCGACACCCGTCGACAGGCTTTGTGTCGACACCACAGAAAAACGTCGAGCAAAGATCGCCGACCAAGTGGGACACGCCCTGTGACACGCCCGTGTCACAGGCCGTGTGCCCCAGTCTCGACACCCTGTTGAGCAAAAGTGTCGACACTTGGGCTGAGTGTCGACACGGCCTCGACACGCCTTGCGACACGCCCGTGTCGCAGGCGGTGTGCCCCACTCTCGACACTTTGTCGAGCGAAAGTGTCGACACTTGGGCCGAGTGTCGACACAGCCTCGACACGCCCTGCGACACGCCTGTATCGCAGGCCGTGTGCCTCCTGCCAGAACCCAAATTTTTCCAGAACTGCACAATGACTCTCTTGCAAAACTGGGGTGTTACAACTCTCCCCCACTTAACAGAATTTTGTCCCGAAATTTAAAACAAAAGGGTACAAAACTTAAATTGTACCTGACAAGAAGAGTTCTGGATAATCTTCTCGCATGGCCTGATCTCGCTCCCAAGAGAACTCCTCACGACCGCAGTTGTCCCATCGAACTTTCACGAGTTTAACTTCTTTATTTCGCAACTGTCGAGTCTCTGAATCCTCTATAGCAATTGGGAGGACTCGCGTTCTCAAGTCTTCCTCAATCGGCACCGATGCCGGCTCAATCACTACGCTAGCCTCTACCAAGGCCTTCCTCAAAATGGAGATGTGGAAGACGTCATGTAATCCACTCAAATCTGCGGACAACGCTAATCGATAGGCTGCTTCTCCTACCCGCTCAACAATTTCAAAAGGCCCCAAAAACCTTGGACTCAACTTCTTGAGTCGGCGAATCCGTGAGACGCCTTTGAACGGCTTGACCTTCACATAAACTCAATCACCAATCGCAAATTCCAACTTCCGGTGACAAGCATTAAAATATTTTACTTGCCTGTCTTGCGCCACCTTCATACGCTCTTGGATGGTCAGTACCAACTCACAAGCGTCAACTACCACATCCTTTCCCAAAACTTTGGTGTCTCTCGCCTCTGCACAAGACATTGGCGTTCGACACCGCCTCCCATACAAAGCTTCGTATGGCGCCATTTTTATGCTTGCTTGAAAACTATTGTTGTACGCGAATTCTACCATGAAGAGGTGATCCTCCCACCTCTTGCCAAAATCAAGAACGCACATCCTCAACATATCCTCCATAGTACGGTTCGTTCTTTCAGTTTTCCCATCAGTTTGAGGATGGAACGTTGTACTAAACTTTAGCTTCGTGCCCAAGCTCTTCTGAACCAATCTCCAGTCCTTGGACGTAAACCGTCCATCGAGATCACTGACTATGCTTTTAGGAATTCCGTGCAGTCGCACAATGTTGCGAACATACAACTCCACCAGCTTCTCTACGCTGTCCTCTTTCTGATTTGGGATGAAGTGTGCTACCTTGGTTAGGCGATCCACGATCACCCAAATAGCATCATTACCCTGCTGCGATCTAGGCAAACCATGTACAAAATCCATTGAGATGTCATCAAATTTCCACTCAGGAATTGGAAGGGGCTTCAGGAACCCACCCGGTTTCTGACATTCGGCCTTCACCAAGGCACATGTTTGGCAACGATTCACATAGAAAGCTACATCTCGCTTCAACCCCGGCCACCAAAAGGATTTCTTCATATCCAAGTACATCTTTGTACTGCCCGGGTGAATGGAGTACTTTGAGAAGTGAGCCTCAAACATCAACTTCTCACGGAGATTGCCAAACAGCGGTACACAAACCCTTCCATCCTTTCTCAAGATTCCACCAATCATCTCCCAGGCGCTGCTCTCGCCCTTTTGAGCCTCCAACACAAAAGGTTGAAACTCCACATCCAACCGAGTCGCTTCCCGAATACGATCGGACAAGTCGTTTTGCACTTCAATCCAGTTCAACCGAGCCACGCTAGACTCGCCTCTCGCAACACATTCCAATCCAAGGAACTCCCATTCCCATACCAACCGCTCATCATGAGCTTCGATCCAATTTCCTTGCCCCAAGTACTTTCTACTCAAAGCGTCTGCCACCACATTGGCTTTACCCGGCATATACTGAATCGCCACTTCGTAGTCTACAAGAAACTCAACCCATCTGCGTTGCCGCATGTTCAAGTCCTTCTGATCCAAGAGATACTTCAGGCTTTTATGGTCCGTGAAGATCTCCAACCTTGCGCCATACACATAGTGTCGCCATGTTTTCAACGTGAAGATTACCGCCGCCAACTCCAAGTCATGGACGGGGTAATTCCTCTCATGAGGTTTCAGCTGTCTAGACCCAAAAGCTATCACCTTGCCATGTTGCACCAACACGCAACCCAAACCGCATCCCGATGCATCACTGAAAATCTGAAATCCATCGGTCCCTTGCGGTAAACTCAGGATTGGAGCCATCATAAGCCTCTCCTTTAGTGCCTCAAATGCTTGACTGCACTCTTGGGTCCATTCATACTTATGGTCTTTATGAGTGAGAGAGGTGAGGGGTAGAGCTATCTTCGAGAAATTCTCCACGAATCTCCTATAATACCCGGCTAGTCCAAGAAAACTTCTAACTTCCGCCACGGTCCTCAACACCGGCAAATCTCTGATGGCTTCCACCTTCGCTGGATCCACTGCCACCCCATCATCACTAATCACGTGGCCCAAAAATGCCACATTGGCTAACCAGAACTCGCACTTTGAGAACTTCGCAAACAACTGGTTCTCCCTCAACACTTGCAGGACCACTCTCAAGTGGGTCTCATGCTCCACTTCAGACTTGGAGTACACCAAGATGTCATCAATGAAGACAACCACAAACGAATCCAAGTAATCCCGAAATACTCGATTCATCAGATCCATGAACACCGATGGTGCGTTCGTCAACCCGAACGGCATCACCGTAAACTCAAAGTGTCCGTACCTTGTCCCAAAAGCAGTCTTGGGTATGTCCTCATCCCGAATTCGCAGCTGATAGTAATCTGACTTCAAGTCCAACTTCGAATATACCACTGACCCCACCAATTGGTCGAACAAATCGTCTATCCAAGGAATCAGATACTTATTCTTGACGGTCAACTTATTCAGCTCTCTGTAGTCTATGCATAGGCGCATGCTACCGTCTTTCTTCTTTACAAACAACACCGGTGCGCTCCACGGTGAAGAACTGGGTCTAATATACCCTTGCTCCAACAGTTCCTGTAACTGTACCTTAAGTTCAGCCAACTCCTTTGGTGCCATCCTAAACGAAGGACGTGACACCGGCCTAGCCTCCGACACTAACTCGATCGAGAAATCGATCTCCCGCCGAGGAGGCGCTCCAGGAATTTCATCCGGAAACACATCCTTGAACTCTGCCACCACAGGCACTTCCTCAATAGATAGTTGGGAGAGACGAACATCTAACAACGCTACCAGCGCCACACCACCCTGGTTAACCGCCCGCATCATTTGTATGGCTGTAATTAGGGAATGGGCTACTCCACAAAGGCCCACAAATTTGACTTCCGCTTGCCCCTTACTCTTTAGGGTCACTACCTTGGATAAACAATCAATGCTGGCACGCTGCTCTGCAAGCCAGTCCATGCCCAAAATGACATCGAACTCTACTAACGGTAACACTACTACTTCCAAAACGAAGTCAACTCCGTCTAGCTCCCAACAAATGCGCCCTTTAGCCCCGGTGGTCATAGAAGACCCATTGGGCATGTGCACTTTCAGTTCCGCGTCCGTCGAGAAAGACTCGACTCCTACCCTTCGGATGAAACTCTCCGCAAGAAAGGAGTGCGATCCTCTTGTTTCAAACAATACCCTAGCGGGGTATCCGGAAACTAACACGAAGCCTACAACACAGACATCACACAAAAGTCTAAAAGGATGAAGCACAAAATTTAGACTTAAATTTTCTTCATACTTGTCACCACATCAGTTTGGCGGATCGCTTCTTGCTGTCCAAGGTTGTAGGCCCTTGGTTGCACCGGTTGGAACCGAGAAGCGCTCGACTCCGCCATCTTTCCTTTCTCTGTAGCACTGGGGCTGGAGCGCACAGTCTGCTCCTGCTTTGCCTCTTGCCCCGCTCCCCCTTGCTGACAAGCACGAGCTATATGCCCAACCTTCCAGTAGTTGTAACACGTCGGCGGTCCCCTAGAGTGGGAACCCCCAGGCGTCCAATTGCTCCTCTCACCCGATCTGGAAGTGTGAGGCTTCCTCCTCCACCTACTCCCATCAGACTTTACATGAGATTGGGAGGGCTTCCCTTCCCCATGCTTGGGAGTAAAACCCTTTTGACGCTGGGTTCGCTCCAGATCATTCTCCAAACTCCTGGCGTCTTCAACTAGTTCATTAAATCCCGCCCACTTCATGGAGATGAGGGGTTGTCTCAGATTCTCCCTCAACCCTTGGTAGAAGAGGTTATCCCTCTCTACATCATCCGCCATTGTCGTTCCCGCATAACGACCAAACCGGGTGAACTCTTGCATGTATTCGTCCACCGTCTTGTCTCGCTGCATTAGATGCAGAAACTGCCTCTGCAAGGCCAACCGCATAGAAACTGGAATATATCTCTTTAGAAAAGCATCCCTAAATTCCTCCACCGACGGGGTGCGTCTAGGGAACTGGCGGCCACTAAGGCTCACCCACCACAACTTGGCGTCTCCTTCCAACATGAACGCCGCATACTCAGATTTCTTTTCCTCTGGCATCTCCGCCGCCCTCAAAAGTTCTTGAGTACGAACCCACCAATCCTCCGCATCCGTTGGCATTCCAACACCCTTGAAAGACGGGGGATGGAAACTCAGGAAATACTTCATGTGTCGGTCTCCATGTCCTACCACCACCCTTTCTGCCAACGGCTCCACTCGCCTGGCTTCTCCACCTGGCACAGCCGTCGCCGTGTCTGGTGTAGCAGGGGTTGCTACCTGGGCTGTAGCCGCCGCTTGGGCTGGCACCATCGCCTCTGCAAGCATACGGCAGAAGTCGCCTGGGTTTACACCCGTTCCAAAAAGGCCTGGAGCAGTAGCACTGCTCGCTGAGAGATCATCCCTTGCTCTTGAAGTGCCCGCCTCGTTGCTTTCACTCTTCAGGAAAACAAGAAATAAGGGATTAGTCTCCAATCTCAAGACTAAAACATAAGGACACTCACGATCCCGCGTTACTCTTATGTGGATAACTTCTCTACGCACTAACCCTGAATCTAACCTGGCTCTGATACCAAATTGTAACACCTCCCCTGTAATGAACGTATAATATGGGTCCGGCCGGGGCCCCACAACATACGGACGCCACAGTTTTAGTATTAAAAGTTGATATAGTTACCCACACTCAAAACTCTTAGCACAACACAGCGGAAAGAAAACAGGACTAGAAGTTATCCACCACTAAAGAGTAAAATAAATGGCCTTAAGGCCTAACATCAAGTGTCCAAAAGAAAAATAATACATCAATCATGAATGTGCTCAGCACTCCTAGTCTACCTCGGCATGTAAGCCGGACAAAAGAGTCTCAAACAAACATCATCATAAATGTAGTGCTACAAAAGAGGGGAAAACACTTCATGGGGCTTAGACCTTTCTGGCCGGCCTGCTAGCTCCTGCATGCGATCCTTGCCCTGTAAAAATTATTAGTAACGTGGGTCAGCAAAGGCTGACCTCAAACTTTGTAACAACACATCTCCTCCCGGCCGCCCCTAACGGACCCCGGGGAACCCTCCAACCTGCAAGTCAGCACTTCGTATGCAATATAAACATCTATTAATAGAAAAGCATTAAAACAGGCTTGGATGTCTCAATCATCAAACACGTTCTCTACTGGTTGAGCATGTAATAAAAGGGCCTATTATGCAACATGTATGCAACACTCGGGCTTCGCCCAAGGCACCCTACCGCGTATGTATCTAGCACAACATCACAACATTTGGGTACTCACGTTTCCCCATTGGCATAAAGCCGCAAACACTAAGGGAGACAAAACTCCCTCAAACGGCACACAGGCCACCACATGGAGTTCTTGCCAAGGCCCCACCCGCTCGAGGGCTTAGCCCCGGGCTTGCCTGCAAGCTCTGACGTCTCATGTCAGGATTCCAACAAACACACACTGACCGATTCTAAGAAGCCTTGCTGGACCCCACCCGCTCATGGCCTCATTACCCGGGCTTGCCCCAAGCTTGGCATTCTCGTCAGTCTCACAGAAGGGGACTAGTCTCGCCGGGACACTGTCCACACATGACGCACATGTCACGGGATAGCCAGCCGACCACGGAGACATAGCCACACCTTGGCACATCACAATCCAAGACTAAAATCACCATAATCCCTCATTCGTACTGTAGTGTTCCCACGCACCAAGGAAACCATCTCCAACTCGTGCGGAGCTAACCTTGTCCATCAAGGAAACCATCTCCAACTCATACGGAGCTAACCTTGTCCCTCAAGGAAACCATCTACCGCCACGAGGAGCTAACCTTGTCCGGTCCGACTACACGTACTCTTTCAAACAAAAGGGAATCACCACCACATCACAAACGGCTTCTTGCCGCAATGGAATCTCTACGAATCCCTAAGTTCGTATGCAACATCACCGAGTCGGACTAACAGTCGCGACTACGGCTTCACCCACCATGCCTAATCCACTAGCGAAGCGGATCTCTAATGCAAAATATGTCGGGGACCTACTCAATCAACCCGGAGGTTCCTCTTGAAGCTTGGCAAACCAAAACCCCTCTCATTTGAGAGTTTGGTGCCCAAAAACTAGAAAGAAAGAAAATAAATGATGCTAAGACATGCATCCTAAGACCGAGAGGAGAGGTGTCGTTACCTTCCGACTCCTCTTCCTTGCCATGGCAAAAAAATAGCCGGATGGAAATCTTCGCAACGATCTAGGCTTCACGGATCCGGACTCGGCTCGCAATTTGGAGTACCGAAACTCTTGCTACAGCCCAAACTGTCCTTCTCCTTCTTCCTTGCTCTCACTTGGCTATAGATCTAGAAAAAAAAGCTTGGAGAAGAAATGGGGGTTTTCAACCCTATTCTCGGACTTAACTCCCCAAGAACAGTCCTGAGCCGTCAGATCCCAAAATCTGGGAAAGAATTGCCACGATTCGCCTGGAAAATAAAAGACCTGGGCCGAACACGGCCTGGCACACGCCTGTGTCCAGGGCCATGTGCCTCATTCACCGTCTCAAATCGACGCGCCTGGAACAACACACGGGCATATGACACGCCCGTATTCAATCCGACACGCCCGTGTCCCCAGTGACACGGCCGTGTGGCCGGCCGTGTGCCTCCATCGACACGGCCCCGAAACCAACCCGAGAGGTGACACGGCCTGGGACACGCCCGTGTCCCAAGCCATGTGCCAAGTCTCGACACCCGTCGACAGGCTTTGTGTCGACACCATAGAAAAACGTCGAGCGAAGATCGCCGACCAAGAGGGGCACGCCCTGTGACACGCCCGTGTCACAAGCCGTGTGCCCCAGTCTCGACACCCTGTCGAGCAAAAGTGTCGACACTTGGGCCGAGTGTTGACACGGCCTCGACACGCCCTGCGACACGCCCGTGTCGCAGGCCGTGTGCCCCACTCTCGACACTTTGTCGAGCGAAAGTGTCGACACTTGGGCCGAGTGTCGACACGGCCTCGACATGCCCTGCGACACGCCCGTGTCGTAGGCCGTGTACCTCTTGCCAGAACCCAAATTTTTCCAGAACTGCACACTAACTCTCTTGCAAAACTGAGGTGTTACAGATTGGGAAGAAGCAGGCGAATCCAAACTATATAAGCGTAAAAATTCGAAGAAGCTAACTCGACGATACGCTCTATTCGGGAGAGCATACTGATAGCCCAGGATCGTCAAGCAAAATACTATAACGCCAAGCATCGTAACGTGCAGTTTGCGGTTGGCGATTGGGTATATTTGAAGATTAAACCCTTCAAAGGCGTGTCCAGGATTCGGCGTACGAAAAAGTTAAGTACGAGATATCTTGGTCCGTTTGAAGTGGTGGAGCGAGTTGGGGAGGCTGCCTATCAGCTAGCTCTTTCGGCATAATTGAGTGGATTACATGATGTGTTTCACAGATCTGTGCTTCAAAAAGATATCAAAGATCCAGCTGAAGTGATTGAGAACGATCGTGTGCCAGTTGAGTATGGTCTAATGACGAAGGTTAGGCCTATTCGGATCGAGGATAGAGCCGATAAACAGTTGTGGAACAAGACAATCGGGATGGTCAAAGTCTAATGGGACAACTGTGGTCGTGATGAGCTAACATGGGAGCGAGAGCAGACCATGCGAGCTGAATATCCCGAGCTGTTTGTCTAACTATTGTATAGTACATATCTGGTTGTACCATACACTTTGACATTATATCATTTTGACTGCTGGTTTCCTAATTACTGTGTGTAAATTTCAGGACGAAATTATTTGTACGGAGGGGAGGGTTGTAACACCCCAAATGCCAAAATGGAGCTAATGCTGGGCAACACGGCCTAGGACATGGGCGTGTCCCAAGCCATGTCCTGTTGTGTACGGTTGAGCAGCCTGTCGAGTTCTCAATGAAATGCACTCGACTAGTTCTCAAGAGGGAACACGGCCTGCGACATGGGCATGTCTGAGGCTGTGTCCTCCTCTGGGTCGACGAATTCCACTAGACGAAATGCACTCGAGGCTTCTCGAGAGGTGAGTCGAGTTGGGCACACGGCCTGTGACACGAGCAAGTCATATGGTCATGTCCTTCTCTGGATTTAGCCAGGGAAGTCGAGTTAGGCACACGACCTGTGACACGGGCGTGTCACATGGCCATGTCCTTCTCTGTATTTGGCCATGGATGTGAGGCTTTGTGAACACGAGATAGACATGGGTGTGTCTGAAGCCATGTCAGGGCACACAGATTGTGACACAGGCATATCACATGGCCGTGTCCTGTTCATGTTAAGTAGGTTGTATGACGCTTAAAGTACATGGCCTTTGACACGGGTGTGTCACAGGCCGTGTTCAGCCCAAAATGGATATTTTCAGGGGGATTCGTGGCCGTTCATTCCCATCCAAGCAGGATCTAATGATCCAGGTTTCCACCTACTGCTTTAAGGCATGGAGAGGAGAGATGAACTCTCAGTCATCTTGGCTATTTCTCTTTCTAAAAGAGATAGAGAGAAGGGAGAGCAAGGAGGAGGAGGAGAAAGGGATCTGGCCTCCGGTGGAGTTACAGAGTTCCGAATCGAGATCCGAGGCCAGATTTGTGGAGGTTAGGCCGCAATGGTGCTTTCCAACTGGCTAGATTTCCATGGCTCTAAAGAGGACGTCAATGGTAATGATCTTCCTTATTGGACATGTGAAGTCCTTGTTTTTGGCATGTGCATGGATTTCCCCCACCCGAGGGTGGATTGCGGAGGGATTTCCCTTGGGTTGATTTTTGGAATCCCCAATAGTCTTGTATATAGATCTAGAAATGTGTAGTACGGAATAGGCATGTTGTGTGAAGCCCATCTGGACAGGTTGGTCTGGATTGGTGATGTTTCATTTGCACACTGGATAAGACTCCTCGGTTAAATGTGTAGTTTTTGGAGTCGATGGGTTGGACCTGTGAAGGGAAATAATAGGAAGTACTGGAGTGGTCGTCCAGGAAAATACCCTTGTGATGCTTGTGCTGTGTGCTATGGTAAGACCAGTTTTCTGGCACTGCGGGATGTTACAGGGTTTGGGCGGAGTTGGGTGCAGAAAGAGATTTTCTGCTGAACCCGCAAAGCGATCGTGAAGGACGCTAGCATGAACTCCCCTTTTTGATTATGAAGTCAGTACTTGGTGGACATTGTGGCTATTATGGAGCTATTCCTTGGTGGACATTGTGGCTATTGTGAAGGCAGTCCTTGGTGGACAGTATGGCTATTGTGTGTTGTAAGCTCTTAAAAAGGCTTCGTGTCGAACACGAAAGGTGAAACCAACCTGTACATTAGATTTGGCCTTGAGTACGTTGATATTTGTGTTGGCAAGGCGACTTAAGCAACGGGCGGTGGCTGATCCGTACCTGCGTTATGTCCGTCCGACTTGGATACATGAAAGTGTGGTCAGTTGGAGCGCATAATGAGAGTCTTAGGCTTGCACGTCGTTAAGACAAAATGCTCAATATCGTTGGGTTTCGTAACGTGAATGTTGGTGTTGACCCTGGTTTTTCGGTTCACCAAAAATGTGCTCGGAGTGCACAGATCGTCGGGTCGTGTGGCTGACGGTTGTGATGTATTGTTTGTGCGTGATAGCATAATGTGTGATATATCTGCCTATAAATTGCTATACCTGTAGGGAAGGATACCACTGCCCAGGGAAAGTGGTAAGGTCATTATAAATTGGTCAGCTGAATGCTGACCGTTGCCTTGTTTTTCACCACTTGGTGGGCTGTCCCTGTGTAGGTGCTGGAGAGTCGAGCGGGAAATATAAGGGTTGAATTCCCTAATGCTGCTGCTGCTACTGCTACTGCTAGTCCTTGAATACCACATAAAGTCTTTCTGTGTTGTGTTCATGTGTGGCTAGCCTGCGCGCCGATGTTTGGAATCCACACTTATAAAGAGGAACTATAAGGCCTTAAGTCCAAATGTTAATGTATTTGTTGTACATTCCTATATAAATGTTAGTGGACATTCCTGGTTTGAGTTGAGAATTATTGCTAAAAGCTTCCACTAGAATGCTCTGTGTTAGGATGCGATTATGTATTGGTATTAGCATGTAACCTTAGCGCCTGTTTTGTGGCATATGGTGTGGGGCCCTGGACAGACCATCTATTATATATTATATGAACGGATGGAGTCGTTACATCAGATTCATATAAGTATCTACATTGAATAATTTATTAGCTTTATCATACATTTTCAGATCTTCTTTTCTGTAGGATGACATGGTAGAGTACTGAGAAGGATCTCTGCCTTCAACTTTAGCTTTGTTTATCAAAGAGAGTCCAACTAACTCTTGAAATCTTGTCATTCTAGCAGTTATTTCTAGTTCAGGAACCACAAAAGGGATTGGAGGGGATTCTGGCCTTTTTGGACTGTTATCTCTTTCAGATTTATCAATCTCAGATGCTTTATGTTGCTTTTATAGCTTCTGATGTTGTTGTCTGCTGCTACTTGAATGTCTCTATTGTCTGCTTTCTTGAAAATGAGATATTGAGGATCTATCTTGTTGCCTTTGATAAGTCTGAATATATGAAGTAGATCTCTAAGAAGTATTTCCTGAAGCACCAGCAGCTGGAGAAGGAGGAGGAGGACCTCTCCAATTTCTTTGAGAAGGAGGAGGAGGAGAGTACCTTCTGTCATTTTTCCTAGCTTTTTGGTCATTCTTAGATAGCCACATCCAATTAGGCATCACTGGGTAAGGAGTGATCTTCTACAAGATATAATAGGGAGTGTCTGTATTGGGATTTAGCTTTGGAACAGCCTTGGCAGGAGCTTTTCTTTTCTTGTCAACTTTCTTCTTTGCTTTTGAATCATCAGACTCATCAGAGTATTCATCATCATTGTCATCATCTGATGATCCAGGAGGATTGTCATAAAGAGCATCTATTACCTTTAGAATATCTTTAAAAATCTGTTTCTCGGCCTGAGGCTGTACTGGAAGTTCTGTTTCTTCAATTTCTGGTTCAACAAGACTTTCAGAAACTAATTTATTCTCTTCTTCTATATCAGCTAGAATAATATCATATAGATTAGGTAAAGGACTATCATCCATCTTATAATTAGGAGGGGAGATAGCCTTAGGAGGATAAATAGCCTTGGGGGCTGATACTGCTGGAGGCTCTACTACTACAAAACTTGCCTTATGTTGCTTAGCAACTGCAGCGCTTTTTGGGGCAATATAGGGGACTATAGTCATAGAAGACTTTAAGAAGACTTCTAGAAGATGATTCAGATAGGCTGTATCAAAAGAATTTAGCAAAAGAAATAATCCACTGTGGGCATGATAATACAATCACCAATAGTTATAATCTCTGCAGTTTCTACTGCTACAACTGTACAGTTCATATCAAAATCAAAATCAGTCTCAACTTTTTTATTCATATGAACTTCTACATCTGCATCTGTCTCCAAAACTGTTGTATCTGTTGTTGCTGGAGGAGAGGAAACTGGATCTTCTTCATAGGATATCTCCCCCTGCCTGGTTTCAGAGGGTCCTGAAGCCAGGCACCCAGAAGAAGTGACAGTGGAGGCAGCAGAGATGATGACAGAAAGGGATACAATAGAGTCAACAAGAGGTTTAATGACCTCTGCTATAAGATTTTAGATATGGGGAGTGAGGAGTTCCAGAAGAGATGGAAGTGAAGGGGAATCCACTTCCATAAACTCCGAGTGTGTCTGAGTTGATAAATGGAGGATGGATGATGAAGGAAAAGTGCTGATGTCTGGCATTGGTTCATCATGAGGAGATGGAGAATTGATGGGAGATGAGAGTATATTAAACGATGGAATAGATGTGAGGTTATGGAGGGGAATGCCATCCAGATGAGGTGGTAATGGAGATTGAGGTGGTGTGATGTGTTCTGGAGGTGGAACTGGTGTTGGTAGATGTTAAATTTGTGTGGGTTGATGCTTTGGAGATGGAATTAGTGGAGTTGGTTGATGTGCTGGGGATTAAATTAGTGTGTGAGTATGAGTTGGAGAAGAGGATGGTTGTTGAGGTGGACGTGTAGGTATCTGGGAGGATGGAATGCCGGTGGAGGGGAAACTTTTTGGGGTGGGTAATCAGCTATTGCAGCTCTTGTACCCTTAGAACCTATGGAAGTGGTTGAAGCCTTAGATGGCTTGGAGATAGTCCTCTCCCATCTTCCAAACAAGGCACAAGTAAGCCTTTTAGAAGCATTGATGAATATGGTCTAGGAGACTAGGGATTCAGCTTTTTCCTGTAGGAAAATGCCCAGAACTCTTCCAAAGCAATCTTCTTTCTTATTATTCTTCTTCTTTATCAAATCAAACAGTAGTTTTGCCCAATTAAATGATTTCTTCTCAACTAGAGCACTCATCACTAGAAACTAGTGCCTGGTGATAAGTCGTGGGCTGTGTGTTTGCCCAATAGAACTTTCCCGACAACATCAGCAAGGAATTTGTATTCAGATGACAAATTCTTCTTTAGTAATTTATTAGGGTTTCCTCCAGCATGACCCATTTTAATCAACATGTTATCATATTCAATACTATCCATTTCTATATCTTCATCACCATTCATCAAACTGAAAATTTCAGTTAACACGATGGGGGTTATAGAAATCGGGTTACCAAATATATTCCCGGTCATTGTGTCTGCATCTGGAGTTGAGGAGGTAAATACCCATTCTCTTATCTCTATTGCTGTTATCTGGATTCTGTGTCATGATGTTTTTCAGTTGTTGGTCCATAAACAGTTTCAGTATATCAAAGAAGATTTGGTCTGAATGTTGGAATGATTCAAAGTCGATGTCGAAACCCATGTCAAACTTCATCGATGCCAAGGAGCTCGCTGGAATCGCCATTATTCTCCTAAAAAAGAAAACAGAGAGATCAAGTGCAAGGGGAACAGAAAGCGCGGGATGGAGCTCGAAGAAAACCTACATATATGATTTTCAGAATATGAAGCTGCAGACTCCATCCGACAAAAAATAAAAATTCTTCGATCTGGGTTCGACAAAATATTTTATTGATAAAAGAGTTCATCGATCGCAGTCAGAAGAAGGGAAAACATTTCGTCGAGCTCAGGTCGACGAAACATTTTATGAAGAAATATCGTCAATCTCCGTTCGATGAATAAAACTTCACACAGAGAGTTCGTCGATCTCAGGACGATGAATTTCTCAAGAATTTTCTCAGTTCGTCGATCTTCATTCGACGAACTGTGGCAAATTCTCCGACCACAGATAGAAAATTAAATTAATGCATCTCCATTGATCATACCTAGTTGATTCATAAAGAACAAATGCTTCTTCTCATTCAAGGGTTTGGTGAAGATATCTGCCTTTTGCAAATCAGTAGAGACAAAGGTTAGATTAATTTTCTTTTTGTTTACATACTCTCTAATGAAATGATGTCTTACATCTATATGCTTAGTCCTACTATGATGCACTAGATTCTATGCAATAGAAATTGCACTTGAATTGTCACAAAGTATAGTTGAATTATTTAAGTTGACACCATAATCTAAGAGTTGGTTTTGAATCCACAGCATCCGTGAACAATAACTGTCAGTTGCTATATATTCAGCTTCTACTGTTGAAGTGGACACATGTATTTTCTTCTTGGAAAACCATGACACTAGCATATCACCAAGGAACTGACATGTCCCTGATGTGCTCTTTCTGTCTACAATACATCCAACAAAGTCAACATCAGAGTATCCAGTTAAATCAAATTCTGACTCAGTTGGACACTGGAGTCCTAGATTAGGGCAACTCTTTATATATCTTAAAATTCTTTTTAAGAAAATAAGGTGAGATTCTTTAGGGTTCACCTGGAACCAGCACAAAGATATGTAGCAAACATAATGTTTGGTCTACTTGCTATAAGATATAACAGGGACCCAATAATGGGCCTATATAATTCTGATCTATAGGTTTCCCATGTTTATCAGAATCAATTACAGCATTGGTAGCCATAAGTGTTTTCTTTGCTGAAGCATCAGCCATCCCAAACCTTCTAATAGGCTCCTTAGCATATTTATATTGGGATAAGAAGATTCCATCAGGAGACTGCTTCAATTGGAGACCAAGGAAGTGGGAGAGCTCACTCATGCTACTCATTTCAAACTTGGAATGCATAAGGTTGGAGAACCTTTTGCATAGTTTGGATTCTGTAGAACCAAATATAATATCATCTACATATATTGTACTAATTATATTTTATCATGATGATGCTTAATAAATAAATTTCTATCTACTATGCCTCTAGAAAATTTATGTTCCAAAATAAAGCTAGCTAAGGTTTCATACCAAGCTCTTGGAGCTTGCTTTAGACCATATAGAGTCTTATGCAATTTAAAAATATAAGAGGGATGGGTAGGAGAAATAAAACCCGGTGGTTATTCTACATAGACCTCTTCTTTGATTTCACCATTAAGGAATGCACTTTTGACAACCATATGGTATACAGTGAACTTCTTGTAGGCTGCAAAAGCAAGGAAAATTCTGATTGCTTCCATCCTTGCAACAGGTGCAAATGTTTGGTCATAGTCTATGCCTTCCTCTTGTCTATATCCTTGACCAACTAGTCTGGCTTTGTTCCTTATGTTAAGACCTTGAGCATCAAGTTTGTTTCTGAATACCCATTTAGTTCCAATGACTGGGTAGTTTTTTGGTCTTGGAGACAAAATCTCAAACTCTACATCTCTCAAATTGGTTGAGCTCCTCTTACATTGCAATAATCCAGTGTGGATCTTGCTGTAACGCCTCCATTCATCATATGGAATATAACGGTTGGTCCGGCCGGGGCCCCACGCCATATTTCATAAGCAAATGGTGGAATCACGTATGAATATCAAAATCACGTTCTACTCGCATCTTAGCTCAGAGTATGCTAGCGAAAGAGTTTTAATTTACAACAACTCAACATAATGAATGTCCATTAAATATATAAACCACACATTTATATATATCACCAGGAATGTATACACATACACAAACGCTCATGGCCTTAAGGCCTTACATGTTTTCTTTACAAATATGGCTTCATACATCAGCATGCATGCCGGCCACACAAGACATATAAGATTTCACACGGCCTTCAAGGTCCTTTAAGCAGCAAAGGCATCAACCTGCTCAATCCAGTTCAGCCCGTCAGCACCTACGGTTGGACATCCACCCTAAGGGTGGTAAATAAAGCAGCGGTCTACATTAGCTGACCAATTATAACGACCCTACCACTTACCCGGGGCAGTGATTCCTTCCCTGTATGCATCGCAGTCACAACATATATATATGACAACAAGTTCTCTTAAGCACAACAGTATCATAAGCGCCCACCTCCGCCAGACACTCCGTGCACTCAGGGTACATTTACGGTGGACCGAATCAGCCTTGGCACCACCACCGATCAGAGGCTTTTAAATTGTTAGCTTTGTGCCTTCGTCTACCACAACATACATGCTGGAGACTGTAATGCCTCCACTCATCACATGGAATATAACGGTGGGTCTGGCCGAGGCCCCATGCCATACTTCATAGATAAGCGGCAGAATTATGTGTGGAAATCAAAATCTACTCGTACCCTAACTCAAAACATTCTAGCGCAGTATTTTAAGTTAGATGAACTCAGCACAGCTAATGTCCACTAATATATAAACTTCACATTTATATATCTATAACTAGGAATATATACAACACACACACACATGGACTTAAGACCTTACAGGTTCCTCTTTACAAACACGTACAATTTCATACATCGGCACGCAGGCTGGCCAGACATAAAATTCAAACACGCTTTCTTCGCAGGAAATTCAAGGGCCGTTAGCAGCAAGCCTCCTTTCCACTCAAATCAATTCAATCATCAACACCTGCAATTAGATATCCACCAAAAAGCGGCAAACAAAGTAACAGTCAACATTAACTGACCAATTATAATGACCCTACCCCTTACCCGGGGCAGTGGTTCCTTCCCTGTATGCATTGCCATCACAAGCTATCAATCTACCAATCACAACCACATCACAAATGTTGGTACCCACCAGACGCTCCGTGCACTCAGGGCACCTTATTAGTTCACCGGATATCCCAGTCGTACACCACCGATAAGAGGTTCTTCACTTGTTGGTTGGGCGGTTCAATCCTAGTCCACCAATCCCGCGGGCTGGCTACATTCCGTCCATAGCACTCAGAGGTACTACCTCACAACATCCACAAACATAACCTGAGCAGATCGACCCACATTAGTGGTGTAGCAAGCCGGTTTTGAAAGATATGGTACATAAACACCTAGAGGGGGGGGGGGTGAATAGGTGACCTAATCCGTTTTAAACTTTAATGGCAGCCAACAGTTAATATCACAGATATCTAACTATTCTATCACAGCAAACACAGCAATAATCACAGCACAACACATCATACACGGTGGTTTATAGTGGTTCCCCAAGATATGGGTACATCCACTTTCCCCCTTCGCCTATCTAGCAGTGTACTAGATTCGGCCAAACTCCTCTACTGTCTCAGAACCCAAATTGGTTCCTACACCTCAGGCCCAAAGCCTTACAACTCAGCTTTATCCCAAAGCCTACACTCAGCCAATCAAGGCCTACACTCAGCCAACCAAGGCCTACACTCAGCCAACCAAGGCCTACACTAAACCAACAAAGCCTACACTCAGAGATCTCAATCTCCTACACTCAGGCTCTCAAGCACTACCCTCAGCCTTTATAATTATAGGCTTACAATTCTCTCAGATGCAAAGGATCCTACAAGTTAAAAATGTATTACAAAAATTAACTCAACAACTCAGAAATACAAGAGGGGAGTTGAGAGTTTCATGATGAGTTCTTGGAAGAACTCAGCTAGATTCAATCTGACTTAGCTTTCTTCAAAGCTTCTTGAGTATAACTGAATAAGACTGAATCATCCTGCAGTTGTTCCTTGACCTCTGCCACTTTAGATCCAGAATGAATATGAATCCTTCTTCTCAGCCTAGTTCCAGAGGCTGATTTCTTGGATGGAGCCCTCTCTCTCCAACTTCTTAGATCTGCACTTGGACTGCAAGATCTTCTTGTGTTGATACTCTATGTACCACTTTTATAACTTGTTCTTCAACAATGTGAACTCTTTGAACCACCCCATTTCTGTAAACTGTATGAGCCTATTTATAGGCCTTCTTCATGGTAACCGGCTGGTCCGGTCCATAACTGTCTTCTGACATCTCTGACAGGTGCTGTAGACCGGCTGGAACGGCAACTGTCAAGTCATCCAGTCATTTCTTGAAAATCTCTAACTGTCTGTAAGTGTCGAGACTTTCTGTCTTTAAGTGTCGACACTTATAGTCCAAGTGTCGACACATGTTGTGTAAGTGTCGACACAAGTCTACAAGGTGTCGACACAACTCCTTGTATGTCTCGACACAGATTCTTCTTCAGGTGTCGACACTGAAATTGAGTGTCGACACAAGTACTTGATCTTCTATCTTTTACTGAATCCTTCTAATTGTCGACACATCTCCTTTGTGTCGACACATCTTCATGTGTTGTAACTGTTAAGTGTCGACACTGCTTCTTGGTGTCGACACATAGTCTTCAATGTCGATACTTGCTGAGTGTCGACACAGCTACTTGTGTCGACACACCTTCTTCTTGTTGAGACTTCAGCTGAGTGTCAACACATTCCCTTAGTGTCGACACTTGTACTTAGAATAATTTTGTTGATCTTTCTGATCTTTGCTAAGTGTCGACACAGCTCCTTGTGTCGACACTTTCTTCAAGTGTAGAGTCTTTAGCTGAGTGTCGACACATTGTGCTGGGTGTCGACACTTACTTCATGTGTTGACTCTTCTGGTTGTGTGTCGACACATTATGCTGGGTGTCGACACATACTTCATGTGTTGACTCTTCTGTTGAGTGTCGACACATTGTTCTGAGTGTCGACACTTTAACTTAGTCTCTGCAGACTTTTGCTGAGTGTCGACACAGCTCCAAGTGTCGACACTTTCTGGTGTAGACACAGCTTTACTGGGTGTCGACACAGCTCCTTGTGTCGACACTTTCTATCTGCACTTTTCTTCACTGAGTGTCGACACAGCTCCAAGTGTCGACACTTTCTGTCTGGTGTCAACTCTGCATCCCAGGTGTCGACACAATGACTCCAAGTGTCGACACTGCTTGTCTGGGTGTCGACACAAGCCTTCTTAAGTGTCGACACTTTCCCTCTGGGTGTCGACACATGGACTTAGAAACTTTTTGCTTCAGTCCAGTGATTACTTAACCTGCACAAGTAAACTCAACATACATCAAATACATTATGATGTATATCATTGAGTTGGGTGAGGCTTCTTCAAATCAGGTACATTTGACCAATGTACCCAACAATCTCCCCCTATTTGGAGAAGTCATAACCCTTAGTCAATGATATACACCATTCATAATTAAAAAATTACAAAATGATGTAAAGCAGATTATATTCAGCAGGTAAACATAAACATGTATTAATTCACACATGTATACACATTCATCATTTCAGAACAAACAAGAAATAGACACATTCACAGAACAATCATGAAATATATTTATCATATATTGTTCTAACATTTTTCTTATACATTTTCAGTAGTTTACAAAAATGTTTTACATTTAAAAGATTACAAAATAATCTTCAAGTAAAATCTTAATCTATTTCTGATCAGGTACATTGATAACTATTCCCTTGCCAGCTTGAACTTGAGCTTTGACAGGGGCATCAACAGTTTCAGCAACAGCAGGCTTCTTGCCTTTTAGATCTTTCTTTTTAAGTTCTTCTGCCTTGATCTTCTGCCTCTCAAAATAATGATATGGCTTAGTGAAGTACTTGCTAGGCTCTACTGCAGTAGGAGGTAGCTTTCCCATCTTAGCCTTCCTTCTAAATTGAACAATGGCCTCTTATCTTATTTCATGTTTTCTCCATTCAGCTTCAGAGAACCACTTGTTCCTGTCATGAGTATTGTCCTTGGCAGCTTTCCAGGCAGTTAATATTATATTCCTAGAGGTAGGGCTCCACTGTTCAAAGTCTGGCCTTTGTTCTGCTTGTTCCCTAAACCTCTTCTTGGACAAACTTGTCTCTTCCTCCTTCTGTAATGCCTCTTGCATGGCTTCAGATATAGGTTGAACAACCTTTTCAATATGGACATGGTCCTTGCCCTCAGGTGGGCTATACATTGTGCTCACATCTGCTTGAATCATTTCAAAGTCTGGAGGTGGATAAATGACCTGAGCTACTTCTGGTTGCTCACCTCCAAGATATGCAGTTTGAATCCCAGATTCAGCAACATTGTCATCATCACAGAGTGGAGGATAGCCCAGTATAGCTCTGATGGAATTCGATATCCATTTGGCATGGTCAGAGCTAGCTTTGACTAAAACTCTCTCCCCCTTTATGACTTCTCTAGCCATATGATCTCTGACATCATCCTTCTGAAATCTGATTTGACTGTCCAAGTATCTGATTCCCTCTTTAAAGAATGGTTTCAACTTTTGAAGTTGATCAGATATAGCTTTCTGGGATGCTTGGATAGCAGTCTTTACAGCAGTAATTTCTTCTTGAAAGGCTTTGTCAAAGTCAGCTTTAGCAGCAGCAGGAGATGTAGAAGGTTCAGCAGCCTTGTTCTTCAACTCAGTGATTATAGCATTATGAGAATCAGTCAAATTGTCATTCATTCTTATCTGATTTTCCAGTACATATCCTTGTTTCAATGCTATATCATCAACTTGTTCTTTGATCTTCTCTTGGTGTGTTGCCAAATACACCACTGCATTTCCACCTTTGTGGAAGCATTCATTCATCTCTTTCTTGTTAAGGTTCATTTCAAACCTTATAGACTTTATATCTTGGGCCAGATCAAATTGTAAAGTTTTGTGCCCTACATCTACATAAGCATCTATAGATTTTCTCTGTTCATCCAGTTTTATCTGCATTGCAATCATTAATGCACTATAATCAATAGTTGGAGCTTGTTGAACTATAGGCTGTGGGGCTATAGATTGCAGATCTTTCTTATAACTCTGACTTCTCCTTTTAAAGACATATAGTTTCTTCTTCTTTTCCCTAGCACTCTCCTCATCTTCAGAGGCAGAAGTGCTGGCTATGTCAACCCTATCCTTAGGGCTTGGAGGTCTGTCAGCTTGCACATCAGGTGCCTTCTCATTCTCTTGCCTCACAGGCTCTTCCATAACTTGCACTTGCTCCCCCTCAGCAGCAGCATTATCTCTTTCAGCAGCTTCCTTATCTCGGTCAAAATCTTGTTGGTCTAGATTGAGGAATAAATCTTTCATGGTGAATTCAGGGGGTGAAGAAGCTGGAGACATTCTTTGCTCTTCAACTACTGGATCAGGAATCTCTTCTTGTACAGCAGATGTGTCTCCTATAACAACATCTGGAGCTTAACTATGCAGCTGAGTTTGCTGATTAACATCAGACAGATCAACATCTTCTATAATAAAATCTAAAGTATTTAGGTCAGTGAGTACCTCTTGTATGATGGTGGTGGCTTGCTTACTGTCCAGTGTAGAGGGTTCTTCTACAACTGGAGGCTCCCCCTGGCTTTGATCCCTGTGGATGGGGCTAGCTTGTTGTAGCTCCCCCTGGATCTCAGCAATCTCTTGAGGAGCAGGAGTCTTCACTACAGCCTCTTCCTCTTGATCATCAGGAGTGAAAACAACCTGTTCTTCACTTTCAAAACTACATGTGGACACTTGTTCCACTGGAGCAGTTTTTCACTTTTTCTTTGGGGGAATCTCCTTCTCAGTAACTGTCTTCTCTGGGGTTGGCATTTCCTTGGACAACACCCTGTCCCATCTTGAAAAGATCCTTTGATCCATCTTCCTCATGTGATTTATCTTGCTTCCAACAGCAGTATTCATTACCTCTGGTATGGTACCAGCTAGGTAGAGGCTTAAGATTCTGCCCAGATTGGGCTTCTTCAGACTTTCTTTAATTTTCTCAAAGACTACCACTGACCAATCAGTTCTTAGAGTAAAGATAATTCTTGTCATTATATGGAACATGGAGGCAGACACTCTGTCATGCCCTCCTGGCTTACTGAGTAAGACCTTTCCAATAATCTCAGACATGAATTTTCCTTGAGTATTCATGCCTTTTCTATTAAACACAGAGCCCAGCTTCATCTTTGGATCAAGTCCACACCAGGTTAGAGCTTCCCTGGTCTTGGATGCAGTAATTTCGTCTTCATCTTGAGTTTTTGGTAGCTGGAGCACCTTCCTCAGATTTTTAGGTGAAACCTTGACCTTAGTTCCATGAACTCTGGATTTGATTCTGTATCCAGATTCATCTACTGCAGCTCCATTAAGGAATTCAAGTACCTCCTTCTTCCAAATCTTAGTAGGTTCAGAAACTAAGTATTCTAGTCCAGAATCGGCGACTAGGGTTACGACCGCCTTGATTTCTGCATCTGCATCGTCGAACGCGCCGCGCACAAGCTCATATCCTTCGTTAACGTTCTCCTCAAGCTTAGGTGTCATTAGGGTTTGTAGAATTTGTCTTTAGAAAAGAGAGGTGTCGACACAGTAGTTTTGGTCTCGAAACTTTGAAAGCGTGTCGACAAACAAAGACAGAACCCTATTTATACCTTTCTGATTTTGAAGATGAACAGGCGGGACAGCTAACTTAAAATGTGTCGACACTGGCAATAAGTGTCGACACTGACTTATAATGTCTCGACACACATGTGTCGACACAAGTTTAGTCAACAGATTTTATGTGTCGACACTTGTTTATGTGTCGACACAACATAACTCGACACATTGTCGAGACTTTACTTAGAAAATTCTGAGTAAAACATAAGTGTCGACACCACTTTGGATGTGTCGACACCTACTGGACATGTGTCGACACTAATATTCTGAAGTGTCGACACCTACATCCTAGATGTGTCGACACCTTTTTCCTGAAGTGTCGACACCACTATTCTGTGTCGACATAGACTTGTCTATGTGTCGACACTTTTTTACTTAGCCAATTTTAATTCTATAAACTTACTCTAAGTTTATCATTCCTAGTTCAATTTTGAATCTATTGAACTTAGCTTCTTCTAGGGGCTTAGTAAACATATCAGGTATCTGATTATCAGTTTTAACATATTCTAATAAAATATCTTCTCTTTCTACATGCTCCCTAAGAAAATGATATTTAATTTCAATATGTTTAGTTCTACTATGAGATACAGGGTTATTAGCTATTAAAATAGCACTTGTAGAATCACAGAAAAGTGGAGTTCTACTTACCTGAAATCCATAGTCCTCTAGCTGATGTTGTATCCACAGAAGTTGAGCACAGCAACTTCCTGCAGCCACATACTCTGACTCTGCTGTGGAGATAGCCACACTGGTTTGCTTTTTGCTACTCCATGAAATTAGTCTCCCACTTAGGAATTGACAGGTTCCAGTAGTGCTCTTTCTATCCTCTTTGCATCATGCAGAGTCTGCATCTGAATAACCTGTTAGATCAAAATCTCCATTCCTAGGGTACCAGAGGCCTAGATAGGGAGTGCCCTTTAGATATCTCAATATTCTTTTGACTGCTGTCAAATGAGACTCTTTAGGGCAGGCTTGATACCTGGCACAAACACATGTAGCATACATGATGTCAGGTCTACTAGCAGTCAAGTATAATAGGGAGCCAACTATCCCTCTATACAAGGTTTCATCTACAGGTTTCCCTGCATCATCCTTGCTAAGAGACATACTTGACCCCATAGGAGTCTTCATGGTAATGGATGAATCCATACCATACTTCCTTATGAGTTCTAGGGTGAACTTGGACTGACATATGGATAAACCACTTTCAGTCTGTTTAACTTGGAGACCCAAGAAAAACTTCAGCTCTCCCAATACTACTCATCTCAAACTGACCTTGCATAAGTTTTGCAAACTTTTTGCAAAGGCTGCTTTCAGTAGACCCAAATATAATGTCATCTACATATATTTGGACTAGTATGACTTTGCCTCTAGATTCCCTAAGGAATAGAGTCTTATCTATTTTCCCCCTTGAGAACTTGTTCTCAATGAGGAAACTAGATAGGGTTTCATACCAAGCCCTAGGGGCTTGCTTTAACCCATATAAAGCTTTCCTAAGTCTATAGACATGATGAGGTAGAGTTGGATCAACAAAACCTGAAGGCTGCTCCACATAGACTTCTTCTTTAAGATTACCATTTAGGAATGCTGACTTGACATCCATTTGGTAAACCTTGAATCCTTGATAGGTTGCATAGGCCAAGAACATCCTTATGGCTTCCAGTCTGGCTACTGGAGCAAAGGTTTGATCAAATTCAATACCTTCTTCTTGCCTATATCCTTTAGCAACCAGTCTAGCCTTATTCTTAATGATGACCCCTTGTTCATCCATCTTATTCCTGTAGATCCACTTAGTTCCTATTACATTGTGGTCTTTAGGTTTAGGAACTAATTCCCAAACCTTGCACCTCTTGAACTGATTAAGCTCTTCTTGCATTGCTTCAGTCCATTGTGGATCTTGTATTGCTTCTTCAAACTTTTTAGGTTCAACTTGAGACAGAAAACTGGAATAGATTGCAGCATTCTGATTTCTGCTCCTTGTTTGAACTCCTTGTCTTGGATCTCCAATAATCAGCTCTACTGGATGATCTCTAAGATGCCTGTGAGCTGGAGGCATCCTAACTTCTGGTTGAACCACTTCAACATCTGCATCATGCTGAACTCCTTGGATTTCTTCAGCAATTGGCACATGTAGTTCTCCCCCTGGACAACAACTACTTTCTTCTACTTGCTGTCTTGCAGCAGGCACTTCTTTTATAGTAAGCTTGTCCATTTTCTTTGTCAAACCTGTGGGGCTGCATACACTACTAGACAATTCATTATTAATAAGTTTAGTCTCATCAAAAACTATATGCACTGATTCTTCTACAACTTGTGTAGTCAAGTTGTAGACTCTATAAGCCTTACTATTATTGATGTACCCAACAAAAATTCCCTTTTGGGACTTGGCAGCAAACTTAGTTAAGTAAGACTTCCCATTGTTAAGTATGAAGCATTTGCAACCAAAGATCCTAAAATAGGATAGGTTTGGTTTCCTGCCTTTCACAACTTCATAGGGGGTCTTGTTAAGCCTTTTAGTGATGGTAACCCTATTTATAACATGGCATGCAGTATTAACTGCTTCAGCCCAGAAATATTCTGGCAGTGATGTATCACTTAGTAGGGTCCTACCAGCCTCTATCAAGGTTTTATTCTTCCTCTCAGCAATGCCATTTTGCTGAGGTGTTCTAGGTGAAGAGAATTCTTGAAATATCCCAAAGTCTTCACACAGTTTTGTCATGCTATCAGACTGAAATTCAGTACCATGGTCACTTCTAATTTTGACCACTGTACTATTTAGTTCATTCTGAATTTGCTTGACAAAGCTATAGAAGACACTAGGTGTTTCAGATTTCTGTCTTAAGAAGAACACACAGGAAAACCTTGAGTAGTCATCTACAACTACAAAGGTATAGACCTTCCTACCTAAGTTGTGAACTGGCATTGGACCAAAGAGATCCATATGCAAGAGGTATAAGCACCTCACAGCATCTTTGTTTTCTATGCTTCTAAAGGTGGATTTAGTCTGCTTGCCCTTTTGACAAGCTGAGCAAATACCATCTTTAACACACTTAACTTGAGGACCATTCCTCACTAACTCTTTGCTAAAGAGTTTGCTAATAGTCTTGTAGTTAAGATGGGCAAGCCTCTTGTGCCATTTGACACAATGAGAGACTGTCTCATCAGCTACAAGACAAACTGGAGAACCATTGTTCTCAATCATAATGTCTAGGCAGTAGACATTCCTCTTCATATAACCTGTCAAAATGATCTCTTGATCACTTGACCTCTTGATATGACAACCTTTTTTGACAAATGAGATGTCATACCCTACATCACTTAATTGACTTATACTTATTAGGTTGTGTTTTAACCCTTTAACATAAGCCACTTGAGTAATGGTAACTAAGTTTGTAGAAATGTTACCAAATCCTTTGATGATTCCTTTTTCAGAACCACCAAAGGTTACTTTTGGACCATCTTTTACTGGAATGTAATCCTTTAGTAATTTTCTAGTTCCAGTCATATGTCTGGAACATCCACTGTCCAAGTACCATGTAGGGGTATGACCACTTGGACTCACCTGCAAAACAGATTAATGAACCTTAAAACCCAAAGAATTCTTGGGTCCTTGGTACTTGTTAGTCTGCAACTTGACAAAACTACCTACTGGCTTTCCACCAGGTAGCTTGCTACTCACTTTGGCACTAACATTGTGCCAACAGTCTACTGCAAAGTGGCCAACCTTGCCATAACACCAGCATTCAAACTTATTGTACCTTTGCTTAGGTACAGCCTTTGCTGTCTTATCTACAGCAGACTTGTTGAATGCTGGGGCTTTGCCCTTGGACATGGACTTGGACTGCTCAGTCCTTGCAGGTCTAATAAAGCCCAGTCCAGCCTTGCATTTATGATGAACAAAATCATCAATTAAAGGTAACACTGACTTAGGTTTAGAAAACCTAGCAACTAAGTCCTTCTCCTTCTGAAGATTGATCTCCAGACTCTTAATTTGATCATTCTTAAAGGTGTAGTCCCCATCTGAATCACTGTTATGTGTTTCAGTCTGGCTATCTCATTCAGCTTTTGATCAAATTGCTTCTCAAAATCTGTTGCAGCAGCTTTAAGATCAGCAATTTCCTTTGCCTAACTTTTGGCTAGGGACTTGCTTTTCTTGTAAGCTTGCAACAGCACCTTATATTCATCTATAAGCTGATGAATATCATCCTCAGACTCAGATACATTCTCATCACTTGATGAAGAAGAATCTGAATCTGAACTAGAACAAGAAACTGAATTTAAACTTGAACTTTGTACCTGACTGTGTCCTGGCTGCTCCAGGATTTTGGCACTCTCTGTCAAAGCCATTAGCCCTTGGCATTGACTGTCTTCTTGTTCATATATAGACTCCATTAACTGCATGAATTCTTCCTCTTCTTCTTCAGCAAACAGCCCTATGTAGGCTTCAGCCTCAGACTCAGTTTCTGAAGAAGAGATATCTGATAGAGTCTTCTCTTTCTTGGCTACAA
Source organism: Platanthera guangdongensis (assembly GCA_039583875.1). Lineage (NCBI taxonomy): Eukaryota > Viridiplantae > Streptophyta > Magnoliopsida > Asparagales > Orchidaceae > Platanthera > Platanthera guangdongensis. The sequence goes on along the minus strand of CM077152.1, from coordinate 164,614,363 downwards.
AAGACTTCTCTTTCTTGCCTTTGAAGTGAGTCTTTTTCCTGTCACCAGATTCCTTTCTCTTCTCTGGACAATCTGCAATAACATGGCCCTGTCTATTACAGCAATAACACACTATCTTTGATCCAGTTGCCTTGCTTGACTTTGTCCTCTTCTTGTCTTTCTTTGAAGGCTTTTTATCCTGATAAAAGACTTCCTTTCCCTTTGAAGTAGAAGGTCTTGACCTCCACTGTTTTTTCTTCAAGAATTTCTGAAAGTGTCTAGTGAAGGCAGCAAAGTCTTCATCACTTTCACTGCTCTCAGTCTTTGTGCTGACTGACTCATCTGATTCTGATTCAACTACCTCTGGAGGTGGAGTTGATGACTTATTCCTGCACTTTCTGGGAACTTCTGTCTTGAAAGCAACAGTTCTTTCCTTGTGCTCAGTCCTGGTTTATTTCTCCTCCTCTTTCCTCACTGTCAATTGCATTTCATAAGACAATAACTTGCTAAACAGTGTAGGAGGAGGAATTTCACCCAACTTAGCCATTTCTCTAATGGCACAGATCTTTGTGTCCCAATCTTTGGTTAGGGACCTTAGGAACTTATCATTTAGTTCATAGTTACTGAACTCTCTTCCATAAGACATGAGTTCATTAACTATTATGTAGAACTTCTTGTAGCACTCAGTTATGCTATCACCTTTTTCTTGCCTAAAACTCTCATACTCCTGATTTAGCAAGGATTTTCTATCTTATCTAACTTCTTCAGATCCTTCCATATACACTATAAGAGTGTCCCACATCTCTTTAGCTGTTTTGCAGTGTATAAGATTCTGAAAAGTTGCATCATCAATGGCACTCACTATTATGTTCTGTGCCCTCTTGTCCATTGTGGCTAGGACAATCTCATCCTTAGTCATCTCAGAGAAATCCTTTGGAGTTCTCTGATTTGCATCCAAAACTGAAATCTTCATGGGCACATAAGGCCCTTCCTTTACTGTGATGTAGATTTTAGGGTCTGAGGCCTCCATAAACAGCCTTACCCTTTCCTTCCAGATCCCAAAGATCTCTTTCCTGCATATGGGTAATTTCATGGAACCCAATTCCTTGTGATTCTCTGAGGAACCCATGTTTCTTGATTTTCTTGACTTTCTTGAATCTCTGTTTTGCCTTATACTGAATCTGCCAAACAGGATCTCCTCAGACTGTTAGTCCTTTTTGAGGAACCTCCCTCTGATACCACTTGAAAGATATGGTACCTAGACACCTAGAGGGGGGGGGGTGAATAGGTTACCTAATCCGTTTTAAACTTTAATGGCAACCAACAGTTAATATCACAGATATCTAACTATTCTATCACAGCAAACACAGCAATAATCACAGCAAAACACAACATACACAGTGGTTTATAGTGGTTCCCCAAGATATGGGTACATCCACTTTCCCCTTCGCCTATCTAGCAGTGTACTAGATTCGGCCAAACTCCTCTACTGTCTCAGAACCCAAATTGGTTCCTACACCTCAGGCCCAAAGCCTTAGAACTCAGCTTTATCCCAAAGCCTACACTCAGCCAATCAAGGCCTACACTCAGCCAACCAAGGCCTACACTCAGCCAACCAAGGCCTACACTCAGCCAACAAATCCTACACTCAGAGATCTCAATCTCCTACACTCAGGCTCTCAAGCCCTACCCTCAGCCTTTATAATTATAGGCTTATAATTCTCTCAGATTCAAACTATCCTACAAGTTAAAAATGTATTACAAAAATTAACTCAACAACTCAGAAATACAAGAGGGGAGTTGAGAGTTTCTTGATGAGTTCTTGGAAGATCTCAGCTGGATTCAATCTGACTTAGCTTTCTTCAAAGCTTCTTGAGTAGAACTGAATAAGACTGAATCCTCATGCATTTGTTCCTTGACCTCTGCCACTTAAGATCCAGAATGAATCTGAATCCTTCTTCTCAGCCTAGTTCTAGAGGCTGATTTCTTGGATGGAGCCCTCTCTCTCCAACTTCTTAGATCTGCACTTGGACTGCAAGATCTTCTTGTGTTGATACTCTATGTACCACTTTTATAACTTGTTCTTCAACAAAGTGAACTCTTTGAACCACCCCATTTCTGTAAATTGTATGAGCCTATTTATAGGCCTTCTTCATGGTAACCGGCTGGTCTGGTCCATAACTGTCTTCTGACATCTCTGACAGGTGCTGTAGACCGGCTGGAACGGCAGCTGTCAAGTCATCCAGTCATTTCTTGAAAATCTCTAACTGTCTGTAAGTGTCGAGACTTTCTGTCTTTAAGTGTCGACACTTATAGTCCAAGTGTCGACACATGTTGTGTAAGTGTCGACACAAGTCTACAAGGTATCGACACAACTCCTTGTATGTCTCGACACAGATTCTTCTTCAGGTGTCGACACTGAAATTGAGTGTCGACACAAGTACTTGATCTTCTGTCTTTTACTGAATCCTTCTAAGTGTCGACGCATCTCCTTTGTGTCGACACATCTTCATGTGTTGTAACTGTTAAGTGTCGACACTGCTTCTTGGTGTCGACACATAGTCTTCAATGTCGATACTTGCTGAGTGTCGACACAGCTCCTTGTGTCGACACACCTTCTTCTTGTTGAGACTTCAGCTGAGTGTCGACACATTCCCTTAGTGTCGACACTTGTACTTAGAATAATTTTGTTGATCTTTCTGATCTTTGCTAAGTGTCGACACAGCTCCTTGTGTCGACACTTTCTTCAAGTGTAGAGTCTTTAGCTGAGTGTCGACACATTGTGCTGGGTGTCGACACTTAATTCATGTGTTGACTCTTCTGGTTGTGTGTCGACACATTGTGCTGGGTGTCAACACATACTTCATGTGTTGACTCTTCTGTTGAGTGTCAACACATTGTTCTGAGTGTTGACACTTTAACTTAGTCTCTGCAGACTTTTGCTGAGTGTCGACACAGCTCCAAGTGTCGACACTTTCTGGTGTAGACACAGCTTTACTGGGTGTCGACACAGCTCCTTGCGTCGACACTTTCTGTCTGCACTTTTCTTCACTGAGTGTCGACACAGCTCCAAGTGTCGACACTTTTTGTCTGGGGTCGACTCTGCATCCCAGGTGTCGACACAATGACTCCAAGTGTTGACACTACTTGTCTGGGTGTCGACACAAGCTTTCTTAAGTGTCGACCTTTTCCTCTGGGTGTCGACACATGGACTTAGAAACTTTTTGATTCAGTCCAGTGATTACTTAACCTGCACAAGTAAACTCAACATACATCAAATACATTATGATGTATATCATTGAGTTGGGTGAGGCTTCTTCAAATCCGGTACATTTGACCAATGTACCCAACAGGTTTTATCGATGCTCCCCAGGCATTACCACCAATCGACCCCTTAACCTATTCCTGATCGACCCACCCTTTTGGTGTAGTAAGCCGGGTTTAACTCGGATCCCTAAGCGTTGCCACCAATCGAACACTCATCTATCCAGATCAACCCACCTTAGTGCTGTAGCAGGCCAGGTTTATCCCGCGCTCCCCAGGCGTGATACCAATTGACCTCTCATCACAACTAGGATCTTACTCAAAGCATCCATGCATCCATAAGCAACATCCATACATACATTCATACATCCATCCAACAAAGTATAACCTTTCATATCATCAAATCCACGGATTCTTCTCCGCTTTACCCATAATCATCACTAATCCAGACTATCCATCCAGATGGGCTTCACACAGCATGCCTATGCCATACTCCACATTTCCGGCTCTAGATGCAGACTCAACCAAGGAATCACTTATGATATCCACCTCTTGGTGGAGGATTCCATGCATATGCATAAAGAAAGGACTTCGATGAGCAAGAAGGAGATCATTACCCTTGAAGATCGCTTCAGATCCATGGCATAGTCGGATGGAAATCACTGCTTCGACCTTGCCTTCACGAATCTGATCTCGGATCTTCGCTCCGAACTATGCAGCTCCTACAACAGCTGGTTTTCTACTTCGTCCTTTCCTTCACTTGTTCTCCCTCTCTCTTTCTCTCTCTTGGAAAGTAAGGAGAAGAAGAAGATGAAATGAAAAGATAAGTCCTCATTTTTGGCTTTATATCCACAGGGAAGAAGCGTGGCCCTTGGATTCAGGATAAGGAAAACGAACGGCTCAGATTTGACCCAAAATAGGCTGGACACGGACTGACACTCCATGTGACATGCCCGTGTCATAGGCCATTTACTTAAGCGGTAGGCAACCGAATCAAATCCAACTAGTATACGGTCGTGTAACACGCCTGTGTCACACCCTACACGCCCGTGTCATGCTCGACACGCCCGTGTCTAGTAGTCGTGTACATCACACAACACAATCTCCACTTCACCCGAGTAGGATACAGCCATGGGATACGCCTGTGTCCCGATCCGTGTACCCCAACACACACCCATGTCCACCAGTACACATAGTCCCGCCTGAACCCGAATAGGACACGCCCTGTGAAACGCCCGTTTCACAGTGTAACACCATGAAAATCTTTTTTGAGTTGATCGCATCCAAAAGAAATTTTAGTGCCTGTATAGTGGTAGACGGCGTAGGACACGGGCGTGTCCAAGGCTGTGTCTTTCTTTTTGTTTGGCCGTCTGCATCCAGAGAAGGACATGGCAGGAAATACGGGTTGTTCACAGTTTTGATACGCGCGTGTCAGGTGTGACACGGGCATGTTCATACCCATGTCCCTACTCGTGTTCAGGAGGGTCGTGTCGGTTGGCGTGGCAGTTATAGACATGGGCGTTTCGAGGACCCGACACGGGCGTGTCATATTGAGACACGTGCGTGTCACATTGAGACACGTGCGTGTCTTAGCCCGTGTGAGTTTCTGTGCTCGACGATCGTGCCTGGATCGAGGCACACAGCCTTGGACACGGCCGTGTGCAAGGCCGTGTTTTGCCCAGGTTTGTGGATTTTTGAACGGATCTGAGCCGTTCGATTTCTTTAATTAAGATCCAACGGACCAGATGAGTCCCTGCTCTGTTAAGGTCGGAAATAGAGGATCAATTCCTCATTTCTCTCTTAAGATCTCTCTTTCAAGGAGTTAGAGAGAGGAGGAATAAGAAGGAGGATTTCGGCCACTGGCGGAGCATCGGAGCACCGTTTAGAGAACCGAGAGCGGATCCGTGGAGGAAATTCCGTTGTGAAGAATTCTATCTGGATAGTTTTCCATGGAGCAAAAGCGTACTACAAGGGTAATGATTCTCTACTTGAGCATGTGAATCTCTCTTACCTTTTTCATAGGGATACCCTCTCCCATGAGTGTGCGGCGAGTGTACGGTGTTCCCAGGGGTTGACGTGAATAGTCCCCCTTGTGTTGCATATAGAGTTCGGAATCGAAGTACGGGCATAGGCATTGTGTGTAAAGCCTACCCGGACATGTTGGTCTGGATCTGTGATGTTGGATTTGTTATGGTTTGCCGGAGAAGACTCCGTGCTTTGGGTTTTCGGGTCTCTTTGCGGTAGATTGCAGAAGGGATCCTTGGGGATTAACTCCAAGGCACACCCAAAAACTGAGCGGAATCGTTGTTCTGCTAGCTTTGCGGTTAGAAAACTGGCCTTGAACATAACTAGTTATATGATTATTTGGAATAGTAGGATCCGAGAGAAGCTTGGCTCGTGCATGCGTCTTAATGTGAACTGCGTTATGTGAGCAACGGGCAAGTGGAATCGGACCTGTGCTATGTGGTTCGGTGCGAGAGTCCCGAAAAGGGGACTGGGTGTTGGCATAGTCGGGAGCCTTAGACGGTGGTCCGAAAGGCTAAATGCTCATGAGGTTGCCATCCTGGGGGTGGTGGTGAAGACGCTGAATTGTCAGACTTCACCGATAATGTGCCCTGAGTGTACGGGGTGTTTGGCAGTGCCAGCCTACACCTGTGGCGTAGTATGTTTGTACTATATTGTTTAGCTGGGCAAACGAATTGCAGGGAAGGAGCACATCCGTGCCGAGTTAGGGGCAGGGTCGTTATAATTTGGTCGGCTTTGGCTGACCATTGCTTTATTTTCCACCGTGCGGTGTAATGTTGCTTGCACATGCCGCGGAGCCGAGTACCAAATAGCGGGCTGGAGCCCATGTTGCTGTGCTGGCCCTAGAAGGTCAAAGCGAATAGTTGTTCTTTATTTTGTCATGTGTGGAAAACATTATTTTGCTAAGTGAACTCTTGTAAGGCCAAGTGTCTTTCAGTGTATTTGTATTTCATTCCAGTTGTAGTAGTTGTGGACATTCATGATTATTGGATTACCGTTATGGGTTCTTTCAACTGTTTAAAAGCTTCCGCTAGAATGGTCTGTGTTAGGACGAGTAGTCTTAATTGGATAGTTTGGATATTCATACGTAACCCTTCCGACTGTCCGTGGTATATGGTGTCGTGTTCCAACTGGACCTTCTACTATATGCCTTACGATGGATGGGGGTGTTAGAATTTGGTATCAGAGCGAGTTTTCAATCCTCCAACCTGTGGGTTATGGGCCCACCACGCTTCCGCTGAGGTTTCGATCCTCCGAGATTCGATGGGGTTGGAACGACAGTTCAAGCTGAGGATTGTCTCTCTATGATAAAGTAGGTCTTGACAACCACATTAACTGAGGAGTGGCAAAAGACCACCATAAATACCTTCCTTTTGGCTGTGGAGGCGAGGCTGTGGTGGGATGAGTTGGAGTTTCATCTCTTAGTGGGAAGGCATCTTGCTGATGTGCCTATGGAGGAATTCTCAAGATTGTCCTTGGCCAGATATTTACCCTCTACTCAGAAGCTCGAGATGGAGAATCAGTATCTTGGGTTGACTCAGGGAGATAGAAGCATGGACGAGTATCTCCACGATTTTATGCGGTTGGGTCGGTATGCGGGTGCTATGTCTACGGAAGAAGAGAGGAAGAGCAACCGATTTTATGAGGGTCTACGTGACGACCTACAGTTACTCCTTGCTGGGCCTAAGGTGCAGGGCTTCCTAGCCTTGGTCAATTCGGCCTGGTCATTAGAAAAGGTCGTAAAGAAAGTGCAAGAGAAGAAGGACCCAGGGGAATAGAAGGCAGAGTTCAAAGTGCCAAATGCAAAGTCAGGATTTCGCAGATGGAACAAGAAGCAGATGACTTCGAACTCAGCCCCTTCATCTGTTGTGTCGGGGGCAACTATAAGTCGAGTTCCAGGAGCTTATTACAACTGTGGGAAGACGAGGAACTTTGCTCGTGAGTGTTGGAGCGGACATGCAAAGTCCGAGAGGAATCCTGGAGCGACCTATGAAAAGAAAGGGAAGGCGGTGGAGTCCACCACATCCCATCATGCTCCAGCCCAGCCTAGAGTTTATAATCTTGGTCTGCAAGAGGCCATAAAGCAAGCTGACGTGGTGACAGGTATGAGTTAAATTTTAGCAGTTTAACTTTATGTAGTTGTTACCTCTTTTATATGTTAGCTTGTTATTATTGGTGCTAGGCTTCGTGTTGATTTTCGATTGTCCGGTGAGAGCCCTGTTTGATACGGGGGCTTCACATTCCTTCTTGTCCGAAAGATTTGTGTCGCACATCGGGGTCCCTTCCTCGATGGAAAAAGACGGGTTGGATGTGTTGTTGCCCAATGGGTGCTCAATGCACGCGGATAAGATCTGTGTGGTAAAGATACGGATTGGGGACCAGGAGTTTGTTTTGCGAGCGTTGGTACTATTGTTAGTAGAGTTCGACGTAATCTTTGGTATGGACTGGCTCCTGGAGCAGCGAGCTTGCATCGATTGCAACCGAAATGAGGTTAAGTTGGGAATGCATACTGAACGAGAGACTATGTTTGTGGGCATGAATGGGTCGGGTAAAGTTTTGATGTCGGCCCTTCAAGTGATCAAGGCAGTTCGGTCTAGTGAAGAGCTGTTTGTCACCTTAGTGCAGGCTTCAACGCCTAGGCCAAGTATGGACAGTATCCCAATTGTTTTCGAGTATCCTGATGTGTTCCCAAATGATCTCCCAGGAGCCCCTCCTCAGTGGGAGATTGATTTTACTATTGACCTGGTACCGGGTACCAAACCGGTGTCACGCTCTCCGTATCGGATAGCACCGCGAGAGATGGAGGAGTTGAAGGTGCAACTACAGGAGTTGTTGGAACAAGGGTATGCGCGTCCACGTTTGTTGACTTGGAGAGCACAGGTTCTTTTCGTTAAGAAGAAGGATGGGAGCTTGTGACCTTGTATTGACTATCAGTAGTTGAACAAGCTTACGGAGAAGAATAAGTATCTGATCCACCGGATTGACGATCTATTTGATTAGTTGGTTGGTCAACAATATATTCGAAGTTAGATCTGAAGTCCGGCTACTACCAATTGAGGATAAGGGAAAGCGACATCCCTAAGACAGCATTCAACACGTGGTTTGGGCATTACAAGTTCACGGTCATGCCGTTTGGGCTGACCAATGCACCATTCGTGTTTATGGATCTGATGAATTGGACGTTCAGAGAATACCTGGATAATTTCGTGATAGTATTTATCGATGATATCTTGATATACTCGCAGTGTGAGGAGGACCATTACAAGCATCTACACATGGTGTTGGAGACATTGAGGAAAAATCAGTTGTATGCTAAGTTCTCCAAGTGTGAGTTCTGGTTATCCTCAGTAGCTTTACTTGGTCATATAGTTAGTGGAGAAGGAATAGCGGTGGATCCGGCGAAGATAGTGGCGATACGGGAGTGGCCTATTTTGACTACAGTGGTGGAAGTCCGGAACTTTCTGGGGTTTGCCGGCTACTACAGGCGCTTCATGGAGAACTTCTCGCGGATAGCGTTACCACTCACGACGTTGACAAGGAAAGATCAAAAGTTTTTTGTTCACTGGAGTGTGAGGAGGTTTTTGAAGAGTTAAAGATGTGGTTGACCACGACGCTTATTTTATGTTCGCCGATTGGAAGCAAAGGATTTGAAATTTATAATGATGCTTAGGGCAGTAGTTTGGGATGTGTTCTGCTACAGCATGGGAGCGTGATAGCCTATGGTTCACGACAATTGAAGGTTCATGAGAGGAATTATCCGATTCATGACTTAGAGTTAGCGGCCCTGATATTCGCTCTGAAGTTGTGGAGGCACTACATGTACTGTATGAAAGTTGATATCTACACCGATCATAAGAGCCTTCAGTACTTGTTAGATCAGAAGGATCTGAACATGAGGTAGCGGAGGTGGATGGAGTTCTTGGTAGACTACACCTTCAAGATACATTATGTACCTGGGAAAGGAAACGCAGTGGCGGATGCATTGAGCCGCAGGGCTCCTGCGCAGTCCAGTTGGTTGTCGGTACATGATGAGAGCTTGGTCCGTGATTTTGAGGCATTAGAGATCTCCTGCGTTGATAAATGGTCTATAGCTGTGGCGATATTGTGTTAGATAGAGGTTCAGTATGACATGGCTGATAGAGTTCAACGGGTTTTGATTCAGGATAGCAGTATGAAGCGGATCTTAGATGAATCTTTGGATGGGTCAAATTCCCAGTTTGCTATTGAGGATGGACTGCTAAGGAAGGACGGTCGTCCATGCGTCCCTACTGAGGATAATCTTCAGGAGGAGTTGATGTACGAGGCTCATCATACCAAGTACTCAATCCATCCGGGAAGCACGAAGATGTATAGAGACATGAAGAAGTCATTCTGGTGGCCAGAATTAAAAAGGATGTAGCACTTTATGTGGCCAAGTGCCAAACTTGTGCCTTGGTGAAGGCGGAGTGTCAGAAGCCCGGAGGTTTCCTAAAGTCCTTGCTTATCCCAAAATGGAAATTCAATGACATTTCTATGGATTTTGAGCATGTTTTGCCAAAGTCTCATAGGGGAAACGAAGCCATCTGGGTGGTCATAGATAGGTTGAAAAAAGTGTCGCATATCATCCTGAATAGGAAGGAAGATCCGGTGGAAAAGTTAGCCAAACTCTATGTGGATAATATTGTGTGATTGCATGGTATGCCCCGCAGTATTGTTAGTGACCGAGATGGACGCTTCATGTTGAAGGAATGGAGGCTGTTGCGTAGTTTGTTGGGAACTAAGCTGAGTTTCAGCATAGCCTTCAATCCATAGACGGATGGTCAGACCGATGTTGGAGTTACCATGGTGATCTAGAAGTGGTCAAAAATGTAATCTCACTGCCAACGCGATATGAGCCTGCAGGGTCGCACATAAGAGATGTGGAGAAGTTGGATGATTGACTGTGTTGGTAAAGGTTACCAATCACCGACCTGAATGGGGTTGTGGGCAAGGTGTTGCCTTAAAGGAGAGTCGGGTTGGGCAAAGTGTTGTCTTGGTGGATTGGTGCTCGGATTCTTGCCGATCGATGAGAATCGTCGAGTAGTGTACTCTGATTCTCGCCGATCGACGAGAATCGTCGACCCTGTTCGACGTGTATCATCGGTGATTCTCGACGATCGACGAGAATCGTCAACCTACGATTCTACGTGAATCATCGGGCATTCTCGCCGATTGATTCTCGTCGAATCTGCTGGTGATTCTCGCCGAACGATTCTCGCTGACTGGTTCTCGCCGATCCTAGCCGATACTCGCCGATCCTTAGTGATTCTCGACGATCTATTCTCACCGATCGGCTGGTGATTCTCGCCGATTCTGGAACCCTTATTCTTGGATGGTCTGCGGATAGCGACACTCCTAAGTCTATTTTATACTTTATGTATAAATAAAATACTTAAGGTTTTTTGGGATCTGTCTGGATATCTATCTGGCAACTGATCGAAACCCGCGACGGAAGAGTTTCGTTCCGCTCGTTCCGCCGATCCCGAATCCCGCCGCCGACGGAAGTGTTCCGCCGCCGCCGTGTTCGCTCCATCGACCTCCTTCTATCCGGCGATCGTCACTGGTGTTGCAATCCCTGGCGTGAACCTAGCAGTCCATGGGAAAGCAAGGTGCGGTCTTCATCCTTCCCGATCTTCCGTGCGACGGAAAGTTCGACGTTCTCCCGCTCGTGTGGATTTCTGCAGAGACGTGGACATTATTCCACGTAGAACTCGCCATCAGTAGGAATACTAAGCTTGGAGCATCTCCGTTGAGTTGTGACTCAACGCCACCGAGGTAATTTTTGCATAGTTGTTTGTTAACTTCTTGATTCAACTATCATGGCCCGATCCCATTTCTTTTGGGTTTTCTTGATGTTTTATTCTTCCGCTGCGTGCACAAGTGTTGTATCATCCTCATAGAGAAACCCAACAGTGGTATCAGAGGGAGGTTACAGCCATGACTGTTGTATTGGAAGTTTTGTTATTCCAGTGCGTGTAAACCTAGGGATTTAGAAGTGTTCTGAATGTCTAGATTTAGTCTTGGTACCCCGCCAAGAACGTCTAGGATTTCGTGGAAATTTCTAATTGTTAGAAATTGTTGTCTCCTTAGCAGTAACCATCCCTCGAGTATGTTTTGGATTTTGAATCCAACATAGAGAGATGAGCTTGTCTACTGCTTTAAGTTGAGTTGTCTTTGCTTTTTTCCAATGAATGTAAATCTGAGGATTTGGAAATTTCCGGATGTTCAGATTTAGCCCTTCCTTCTATCAAATGTTGATGGTGTCAGGTTGTGCACATAAGGGATGCATGTGGTTTTAGAAAAAAAATTATTTTTCCTTGGATGTGCACATTGATCAAATGTTGATCATGGTTAACTGTTAACCTATAATTAAAATCCCTTCATCAAATATTAAGTGTTCGGATGCCTTCCAATGGATGACACTCTTCCTGTCTCGATCGATGAAGTGTGGGCTTGCCAAAGCAAGGTGCATTAATCTATCTTGGTAAGGGTGAGAGCGGATAATGGTGATATCCCACTGTCGACATCGGGTCCAGCTTAACTAGGTGACCTCAAAGGTTGAGTGCCTAGAGGCATAGGGTTGGCATGCACCATATGATGGATGCGGGTAAGGAGTTATTCACCAACCATACAAGAATTGCATGAGGATGCAATTGGCAAGCGTTGCCTACCTAAATAACCGCATCGTCAGAGGAAAGCCAAAGCTGACTCATTGTGTTGGTGAAATACGGATCTTGTCCACTAAGAGAGTAGCTCGCATGAACTCTCCGAATTGTTAGTGAGGGCTATCATTTCGAATAAAATAGTGGGAGTGTTTTAATTGAAGTCCAAATTAAAATAAATTGTATTTGAAATTTTGGTACTGATTTTAATCTGCATAAATTCTTGTAGAATTCCATGGCAAGTGTTTCACACTCCACGTTGTCTCTGAGAGCGATCCTTGAGAAGGATAAGCTCAGTGGGACAAATTACATGGACTGGTACAGGAACCTGAGAATTGTTCTCAGGCAAGAGTGAAAGCTCTATGTCTTGGAAGAAGAAGCCCCCGAGGTGCCGACCGGGAACTCTTCCTGTGCTGAGAAGGATACTTATAAGAAGTATACTGACGATGCTTTAGATGTCGAATGCCTTATGCTTGCCACTATGAACTCTGAGCTTCAGAAGCAACATGAGAACATGGGGTGCAAGGAGATTGACGAGCATCTCAAGAAATTGTTTCAAGGGCAGGCTCGTCAAGAGAGGTTCGACATCACAAAAGCGTTGTTTCAGTGCAAGATGGGAGTTCGAGACTCAGTAGGGACTCACGTACTCAAGATGATTGGGTATATAGAGAACCTTGAAAGGCTGGGTTTTCCTCTTGGTCAAGAGTTGGCCACAGATCTAATCCTGCAATCGTTGCCGGACAGTTATGAGCAGTTCGTCTTGAACTACAACATGAATGAAATAGACAAGACACTGCCCGAACTCCTAGGCATGTTGAGAACTGCCGAAATCAATATGAAGAAGGCCAAGCCTGTCAGCCCCATACTGATGGTGCATAAGGGCAAGGGCAAAGCCAAGGGCTCTAAGAAGACGAAGGTGGGACCTAAGTCATATCTTGAGCCCAAGTCTTCTGCACTGATGAAAAAGAAAAGAACGGTGAAGGAAGGGAAATGCCACCACTCTTGCATGGCTGGTCATTGCCGGAGCAATTGTCCTTCGTACATTGAAGGTCTGCAGAAATTGAAGGGAGGTATGACTTCCGCTTCTAATGTTTACATTATAGAGATAAACCTTTCTGCTCCTTCATCTTGGGTATTGGATACCGGATGTGGTTCTCACATTTGTACAAAATTGCTGGAACTGGGAAGGAGAAGATTGCTGAGTAAAGGGGAGGTGGACCTCCGCATCGGCAATGGAGCAAGAGTTGCTGCTGTAGCCGTAGGAGTTTACCGTCTTTCTTTGCCCAGTGGGCTTGTAATAGAACTTGATAATTGTTATTTTGTTCCGGCCATAATTAGAAACATTATATCTATTTCATACTTGGACATGATTGGATTTTCTTTTATAATTAAGAATAACTGTTGTTCTATATTTAAGAATGATGTTTGTTATGCTGTAGCCCAATTATTTAATGGTCTTTATGTTTTGAACTTGGACCATCTGATCTGTAATGTTGAAAATAATAAAAGACTAACAACAAATGACTCGAACCCTACTTTTCTCTGGCATTGTCGTTTGGGCCATATCAACGAGAAGCACATATCCAAGCTCCATAGAGATGGACTTTTGGACTCATTTGATTATGAATCATTTGAGCGATGTGAGTCTTGTTTGTTAGGCAAGATGACTAAAGCTCCTTTCACTGGTTATACTGAGAGGGCTGAGGATCTCTTGGGTGTTGTACATAGTGATGTATGCTGACCCATGAGTTCCATGGCTAGAGTTGGGTATTTCTACTTTGTTACATTTACTGATGATTTCAGTAGATACGGATATGTGTATCTTATGAAGTGCAAATCCGAGACCTTTGAAAAGTTCAAGGAGTTCAAGAATGAAGTAGAAAACCAGTTGGGTAAAAGGGTTAAAGCACTCCGATCTGATCGAGGTGGCAAATACCTGAGTCATGAGTTCCGTGATCATCTGAAAGAGTGTGGTATTGTATCACAGCTCACTCCACCGAGAACACCACAATATAATGGTGTGTCTGAGAGGAGAAATCGTACTCTGTTAGGCATGGTACGTTCGATGATGAGTCATGCAGACTTGTCAGTTTCCTTTTGGGGTTTTGCTTTAGAGACTACTGCAATGACATTGAATCGCGCTCCAACGAAAACGGTTCTGAAGACACCATATGAGATATGGACTGGGAAGCGTCCTAGTATGTCGTTCATTAAAATTTGGGGCTGTGAGGCATACGTGAGACGTCAAATGCCTGACAAGCTAGAACCCAAATCGGATAAATGTTATCTGGTGGGATATCCTAAGGAAACGAAAGGGTATTACTTTTACCTACCGTCTGAGGGCAAAGTGTTTGTCGCAAGGACTGGTGTCTTCTTGGAGAAAGAGTTCTTATCAAGAAAGACTGAAAAGGTAGAGCTTGAAGAAGTTCAAGAACCACATGTAGTGAATGAACCGGAATTGGATTCTGAGACCGGACTACAAGATGTTGTAGCTAGAGAACCTGCTCAAGGAACACAAGTCCTACGTAGATCTGGTAGACCGAGGTTTGAGCCTGAGAGATATGGATTTTTCATGTCTCAAATAGGTAATGTGTTGCTTATGGATCATGATGATGAACCAGCAACCTACCAAGAGGCTATAAATGGACCGGACTCCGACAAATGGCTTGAGGCTATGAAATCCGAAATTTACTCCATGTATGCAAACCAAGTTTGGAACTTGGTGGAACCACCTGAAGGGGTACGACCCATAGGGTACAAGTGGGTCTTCAAGAAGAAGACTGACATGGATGGGAATGTACAGACATTCAAAGGGCGACTGGTGGCTAAGGGTTTCAAGCAAATTCATGGTATTGACTATGATGAGACCTTTTCCCCTATTGCCATGGTAAAGTCCATAAGGATATTGCTTGTTATTGCTGCGTATTATGACTACGAGATCTGGCAGATGGATGTCAAAACGGCTTTCCTTAATGGAAACCTCCTTGAGGAAGTGTATATGACACAACCCGAGGGTTTTGTATCCCCAAATGAAGCCACTAAAATATGCAAGCTGAATAAGTCCATTTATGGACTGAAACAGGCCTCTCAAAGTTGGAATCTTCGTTTTGATGAGAAAATCAAAGAGTTTGGTTTCATCAAGAATGAAGATGAGCCTTGTGTTTACAAGCGAATCAGTGGGAGCATTGTTGTCTTCCTGATACTGTATGTAGATGACATACTGTTGATTGGGAATGACATTCCTACCCTGAAGGTTGTTAAGAACAAACTAGGGAACTACTTTTCTATGAAGGATTTGGGTGAAGCGACTTATATACTCGGTATTAAGATCTATAGAGATAGATCGAAGAAGTTGCTGGGTTTGACCCAGAGTACGTACATCGAAAAGGTGTTGAAGCGGTTCAACATGCTTGAGTCCAAGAGAGGATTTTTGCCCATGTCTCATGGTGTGAATCTCTCTAAGGACCAGTGTCCAAAGTCTTGTGAAGATAAGGACCGCATGAAGTTTATTCCATATGCTTCGGCAATTTGATCAATCATGTACGCGATGTTATGTACTCGACCCGACGTCTCCTTTGCTTTGAGCATGACTTGCAGGTATCAGTCAGACCCTGCTGAGTGTCACTGGATTGCAGTCAAGAATGTCCTGAAGTACTTAATAAGGACTAAGGATGTGTTCTTGGTGTATGGTGGAGTGGAAGAGCTCATTGTAAGTGGTTACACGGATGCTAGCTTCCAAACTGATCGAGACGACTCCAAGTCTCAGTCAGGTTTTGTGTTTTGCCTGAATGGAGGAGCTGTGAGCTGGAAGAGTTCGAAGCAAGAGACAGTTGCTGATTCTACAACAGAGGCCGAGTATATCGCCGCAGCTAATGCAGCGAAGGAGGCTGTATGGATTAGGAAATTCATCGGCGAGCTTGATGTAGTTCCTAGCATTGTTGGTCCCGTAGTTCTCTACTGTGATAATAATGGTGCAATTGCACAATCTAAGGAACCTAGATCCCATCAGCGCTCCAAGCACATACTTCGGCGGTTTCATCTTATTCGTGAGATTGTCGAACGAGGAGATGTGAACATTAGCAGAGTGCCGACTGAGGAAAATATTGTGGATCCACTGACAAAGCCTCTCGCGTAGAGAAAGCATGATGGTCATACTAGATCAATTGGTATACGATACCTAAATGATCAACTCTAGTGAGAATCTTGTGGATTGCATGTAAACATGTATTTTGTTGGCAATTTGTTCATATGATGAACAATGTACCTAGTTTTTCTCTTACAATTAATGGCAAGTTCTTTTATTATGAGTTTTTCTATTTGATAGTTAAATGTTAACATAATAGATACCCTTAGAATGTTCGCTTCCATGGGACATCAAGTACGTGACTTGAATGTGAGAGCCTATGATTTATTTGAAGCTTCATTCTTAAAAGGTCCCTGGTCGAGTATCATCATAGAAGCTAAGGGTGATGATGGTACATGAAGGCTAGCACGTGCGATGACTGATGACCGGTTCTCGCAGGTCATGATATTATGATATCAAGTCATCACGTTGGTACTTGTTAGTGAACAAGTTGTACTGGACAGACCCAACCTGAGAGTACTCTATGCATTGTCATCCAATCATGTCACGAGTAGGTCTCAATTGACAATGGTGTTGTGGTCCTTTGACCTGAAGTCACAGCATTTATCAAGTGAGGAAGAGCGTGCTTTGATGCCATCTAAAGTCCTCCTTGAGAAAGGTTGATGATAAGGGTGGTTGTTGGGCATGTTACGAATCATTTGGGTGTTTGTGTGTGAGCAGATATGGAATTTGTCCTCCTGTATGACAGGAGTTGCATCCATGGGCCCCTTGATGGAACTGGACTGAGAAATGCATGGCCATGCTTGGTTGAGTCAATATGTGATATTGGACTCACCATTCTCTGGAAGTCCGTCCTGGATCAAGAAAACTTGGATTGAGCTATTACGATGGTGACACGGTCCATGTCTCTAGTTCTTTCTGGATGTAAGGGACAAAGGGACAAAGACAACGCTGATACATTGGTCATAAAGGCTTATGAGTTATAAACTCTTATTGCTTGGGGAGCAATGATGCATTGCTAGATGCCGCTCATTGTTTGTGAGGTTTTTGGTTTGATACTTTCAGGATCAAGTGGGAGTCTGTTGGAGTTACCATGGTGATCTAGAAGTGGTCAAACATGTAATCTCACTGCCAACGCGATATGAGCCTGCAGGGTCGTACATAAGAGATGTGGAGAAGTTGGATGATTGACTGTATTGGTAAAGGTTACCAATCACCGACCTGAATGGGGTTGTGGGCAAGGTGTTGCCTTAAAGGAGAGTCAGGTTGGGCAAAGTGTTGCCTTGGTGGATTGGTGCTCGGATTCTCGCCGATCGACGAGAATCGTCGAGTAGTGTACTCTGATTCTCGCCGATCGACGAGAATCGTCGACCCTGTTCGACGTGTATCGTCGGTGATTCTCGACGATCGACGAGAATCGTCAACCTACGATTCGACGTGAATCATCGGGCATTCTCGCCGATTGATTCTCACCGAATCTGCTGGGGATTCTCGCCGACAGATTCTCGCTGACTGGTTCTCGCCGATCCTTAGTGATTCTCGACGATCGATTCTCACCGATCGGCCGGTGATTCTCGCCGATTCTGGAACCCTTATTCTTGGGTGGTCTGCGGATAGCGACACTCTTAAGTCTATTTTATACTTTAGGTATAAATAGAATACTTAGGGTTTTTTGGGATCTGTCTGGGCATCTATCTGGCAACTGATCGAAACCCGCGACGGAAGAGTTCCGTTCCGCTCGTTCCGCCGATCCCGAATCCCGCAGCCGACGGAAGTGTTCCGCCGCCGCCGTGTTCGCTCCGTCGACCTCCTTCTATCCGGCGATCGTCGCTGGTGTTGCAATCCCTGGCGCGTACCTAGCAGTCCGTGGGAAAGCAAGGTGGGGTCTTCATCCTTCCTGATCTTCCGTGCGACGGAAAGTTCGGCGTTCTACCGATCGTGTGGATTTCTGCAGAGATGTGGACATTATTCCACGTAGAACTCGTCATCAGTAGGAATACTAAGCTTGGAGCATCTCCGTTGAGTTGTGACTCAACGGCACAGAGGTAATTTTTGCATAGTTGTTTGTTAACTTTTTGATTCAACTATCATGGCCCGATCCCATTTCTTTTGGGTTTTCTTGATGTTTTATTCTTCCGCTGCGTGCACAAGTGTTGTGCCATCCTCATAGAGAAACCCAAAAACCGAGAGGGTCAACAGGACGATGGAGTACATGCTTCACATGTGCGTCCTAGAATTCGGAAAGCATTGGGAGGATCACCTGTACATGGTGGAATTTGGGTATAACAACAACTTTCAAGAGAGTATTGGAATGGCACCTTTCGAGGCCTTGTATGGGAGGAAGTGTCGTACGCTGTTGTCTTTATTAAAGACGGGCGAGTCGAAGTTGTATAAATGTCAAGCGGTGGAAGACGCCACTTCAATGGTACGTACAATTCAGGAAAGGTTGAAGATCGCTCAGGACAGGCAAGCAAAGTACTATAACGCCAAGCATAGTAACGTGGAGTTCGGTGTTGGCGACTGGGTGTATTTAAAAATTAAGCTGTTCAAGGGTGTTTCGAGGGTTCGACACTTGAAGAAGCTGAGTCTGAGATACCTTGGAGCATTTGAAATCCTGGAGCGTGTTGGCGAAGCAGCGTATAGATTGAAGCTATCAGTGGAATTGAGTGGGCTACACGATGTGTTCCACGTATCGATGTTGCGTAAGGCAGTGCAAGAGCCTTCGCAGATAGTTGCGGTCGATTAATTGTAGGTCGATTACGAGTTGACGATAAAGGTCACGCCTATACGTATAGAAGACATTGAAGTCAAACGACTCCGCAATAAGGAAATCCGAATGGTTAAGGTCCGTTGTGATAACTGCGGACGTGAGGAGCTTTCATGGGAGCGAGAGCAATCTATGTGTGAGGAATACCCCGAGTTATTCCACTCAGGTAACATTGAGTTTTATGTACCTTTACTTGATTTCAGGACAAAATTCCTTAAAGGGGGGAGATTTATAACGCCCCGAAAATCATTTTTGAGTTGATCGCGTCCAAAAGAAACTTTGGTCCCTGTATAGGGGTACACGGCCTAGGACACGGGTGTGTCCAAGGCCGTGTCTTTATTTGTGTTTGGCCGTCTGCGTCCAGAGAAGGACACGACAAGAAACACGGGTTGTGCATAGTTTTGACACGGGCGTGTTCATACCCGTGTCCCTACCCGTGTTCAGGAGGGTCATGTCGGTTGGCGTGGCGGTTATATACACGGGCGTGTCGAGGACCCAACACGGGCATGCCAGATTGAGATACGGGCGTGTCTTAGCCCGTGTTAGTTTCTGTGTTCGACGATCATGCCTGGATCGAGGAACACGTCCTGGGACATGACCGTGTGCAAGGCCGTGTTCGGCCCAGGTTTGAGGATTTTTTAGCGGATCTGAGCTGTTCGATTTCTTTAATTAAGATTCAACGGCCCAGATGAGTCCCTGCTCTATTAAGGTCGGAAATAGAGGATCAATTCTTCATTTCTCTCTTAAGCGCTCTCTTTTAAGGAGTTAGAGAGAGGAGGAAGAAGGAGGAGGATTCCGGCCGCCGGTGGAGCATCGGAGCACCGTTTAGAGTACCGAGAGCAGATCCGTGGAGTAAATTTCGTTACGAAGACTTCTATCTGGATAGTTTTCCATGGCGCAAAAGCGTACTATAAGTGTAAGGATTCTCTACTTGAGCATGTGAAGCTCTCTTCACTTTTCATACGGAGACCCGCTCCCGCGAGTGGGCGGCGAGTGTATGGTGTTCCCTATTGTTGACGTGAATAGTCCCCCTTGTGTTGCATATAGAGTAGGGAATCGAAGTACGGGCATATGCATTGTGTGTGAAGCCTACCCGAACATGTTAGTCTAGATCACTGATGTTGGATTTATTATGGTTTGCCAGAGAAGACTTCGTGCTTTAGGATTTCGGGTTTCTACGTGGTAGATTGCAGCAGGGATCCTTGGGGATTAACTCCAAGGCGCACCAGGAAAACTGAGCGGAATCGTTGTTCTTCTAGCTTGGCGGTCAGGGAACCGGCCTTGAACATAACTGGGTTATGTGATTGTTTGGAATAGTAGGATCCAAGAGAAGCTTGGCTCATGCGTACGTATTAATGTGAACTACGTGGTGTGAGCAATGGGAAAGTGGAATCGGACCTGGGCTATGTGGTTCGGTGCGAGAGACCCAAAAATGGGACTGGTCGTTGGCATAGTCGGGAGCCTTAGACTGTGGTCAGAAAGGCTAAATTCTCATGAGGTTGCCATCCTGGGGTTGTTGGTGAAGACGCTGAAGTGTCAGGATTCACCGATAATGTGCCCTGAGTGCACAGGTTGTTTGGCCGTGCGAGCCTACACCTGTGGCGTAGTATGTTTCTACTATATTGTTTAGCTAGGCTAATGAATTGCAAGGAAGGAGCACCGCCGTCCCGAGTTAGGGGCATGGTCGTTATAATTTTGTCGGAGTTGGCTGACCGTTGCTTTGTTTGCCACCGTGCGGTGGAATGTTGCTTGCAGGTGCCGCGGAGCCGAGTACCAAATAGCGGGCTGGAGCCCATGTTGTTGTGCTGGCCCAAGAAGGCCAAAGAGAATAGTTGTTCTTTATTTTGTAATGTGTGGCCGGCCTGCGTGCTGATGTATGGAAAACATTATTTTGCTAAGTGAACTCTTGTAAGTTCATAAGGCCAAGTGTCTTTCAGTATATTTGTATTTCATTCCAGATGTAGTGGTTGTGGACATTCATGATAATTGGATTACCGTTATGGGTTCTTTCAACTGTTTAGAAGCTTCCGCTAGAATGCCCTGTATTAGGATGAGTAGTCTTAATTGGATAGTTTGGTTATTTATACATAACCCTTCCGTCTGTCCGTGGTATATGGTGTCGGGTTCCAGCTAGACCTTCTACTATGTGACATACGACGGATGATGGTGTTACACACAGGTCGTGTACCCTGCACGCGATGATCGTCGACCAAACTTCGTCGACCACACACCCAACTCCTCAACACTAGCACGACACGCCCTGCGACACGCCCATGTCCCTGGTCGTGTCACCCAATCCTGAACCCAAAGTGGGCTTTGGGGTGTTACAATCCTCCCCTCCTTCAAAAAACCATCATCCCCAAAATTTGACTCAGCAACCACATGCAACATAACCACTCACGTTGCACCATACGCAACCGCACACTCAAATAAGGCGAGCCGGGTTAGTGCTCAGACGTCGTACCCCAAGGCCTCGCACAAACCAAATAATACATGCAGTTAATACACACACACATATCTCCTCAGGTGCACATCTATCCACAATTTTATCGAATGCGATAGATCCAACAAAACACATCATATATATATCCACCATGATGCACCAATATTTACATAACATATGACATCTATGTACACAACCATCTCCTTATTCGTGCTGTAGATCCACCAGTAAGCACATCAACAAGTGATATGAGTCACTTTTCTATGTTTACTTCCGCTCAGCTGCCTGATTTAACACTCGAGGCGTCAAATTAAACACTTGAGGCTGAATTTCCTTAATTGAACTTTGCGGCTCTTGCACATCCAAATTATACAGTCGAGGTTGCGTCAACGATGCAGATGACTCGGCCACTGCTTTACCCTTTTCTTCATTAGACGCACCTGTCGTTTTCTCGCTCCCTGAAGGGTAATTCCAACAAAATTTAGCAATATGTCCTTGCTTCCCGAAATTATAACATATTCGTGTATCCGCACGTCCCTGCCATAAGTTGCCCCCGAAGAGACAGTCGACGGAGCTGAATCCGCAGGCATGAACATTTTCTTCTCTCGTCATCTAAACTCTGATTGCACCGCCTGTGACACTTTGAATTCTGGCTTCTCCACTGCCAGTCTCTTTTTCTCTTGTACCCGCTTCAAATCCTTCTTCAACGGATGGGCTGTATCTACCAACGCTTGGAAGCCTTGGTTCACTGAACTCGGGAGTACCAATCTCAACTCATCCTGCAGTCCCTCATAAAAATGATTCGTATTTCGCGCTTCCTCAGCAAAAGTTGACCTCGCATATCTCCCAAGTCTAGTAAACTCATGCAGGCACGTATCAATATCAGTCTCACCCTGCACCAAACGTTGAAACTCGTTCTCCATCACAATCCGTTGCGACACTGGCAAGTACTTGGCTAAACAAATCTGGATAATTCATCAATTGAGACGTACTCTAATCCGCGACCTGCCAAGTAATGCACTTCTACGACATCCCACCACAATCTCGCATCTCCTTCTAGCAGAAAAGTGGCTAAGGTCAATTTTTGCTCCTCCGCCGTCCTGATTGCAGTCAGGATCCTCTTCACTCTAGCAAGTCAATCTTCCGCCTAAGTTGGGGAAATCGCCCCACCAAAATAGGTGGATTAAATTCAATAAATTGTTTCAATGACTCATCCATTGCTTGCTCGTCCAGCACAACTTCAGCGCACTCCAGCCTTGTATCAGGTCGTACTGGCACCCCTACAGGCCTTGCCTGCCCAGTAGGTTGTTCCTGTAATACTGCAAGCACTGTCTACGTCACCATCTGTATGGTCTCCGCCGAGGGAGGCATAGGCACTTCAATGGGTGTTGCACTCTCCTCGGACCGCTGGGGCTCAGATTGCCGAGCACCACTCCTCGCCACCTATCAATCAATGTAAAAAACACCATAAATCATGCAATTCATAATGGCAAATATACATTGATGCACAATCCTAGTGGACATTCTTGAGTTCAATTATGTTCTTCCCTCCCAAACAATCTCAACCTGGCTCTGATATCACTTTATAACGCCTCCACTCGTCACATGGAAAAAAACGGTGGGTCCGGCCGGGGCCCCATGACATATCTTATTTATTGTTTTTATTTAAAAATCCAAAATAATGAAAAATCTTTAAAAATTAAAAATTGTTTTCTTTTTATTATAAAAAATACAAAAAATATTAAAAAAAGAAAATACAAAAAATATATTAAACCCTGCTTAAATTTTTGTGAATTTTCAAAAATTTATTTTGAGTTAATTTGTAAGGATTTCTATAATTTTAGGTTTCCTAATATTTTATTTCATCAAAGTTAGTTAACTTTAATTTTTAGGTGATTTGATTTGAAGAAATAAATTTGTTTAGAGAAATCAATTTAGCCTTTTTTCACTTTTATTTTAATTAGTTTCAATTTTGTAGTACTTAGATTAACAATTTTTAGATTTTAATTATCTTCACTCTATGCTTTAAGATTCTTAGGAAAACTTAATTCATTATAGTTGTTATCTTAGTTTTTTAATTTAATCTAAATTTTGCCAAATCTTTCCCTTGTTTTTAACTTTCTTGTTAGATCATATGTCATGGGGATAAGATGATAAAATTCATTATCCCGTGGTACTCATATGCAATTTTTTATTTTTGGTTAGATCATATGTCATGGGAATCAAGTATTCCCTGATACACATATTCAACCCAAAAAAGAGTAAGAGGATAAAATTCATTACTCATAAGCAATTTTGTTTGAAGAGAAAGAACATCAAAAAGAAAAAAAAATGTGTGGGGTGAGAGGATAAAATTCATCACCCTCAATCTAAGATCTCTTCAATTTTCTTTTTCCTTTTTCCAATCGAATAACCAATATTATTGCTTTAGATTTAAATTAAATTTGTAAGAGAGCATAAGTAGTGTTTGATTTTTCCTTGAAGTCTCTTTTTAGTGAAAAAAGTGTTTATAATTTTTAATCTAACTTTATTTGCTAAATACTTAATTTTGAGTTCTAATTATTTTATTAGAGAAACTTTGCTAAATATTTAACCCTTCACATTTTACTTTCATATTTTAGGACTTAAAAAATTTGAATCCCTAAAGTTAAACTTTAACTTTCTTTTGATTTAATAAATTTTTAGTTTAATTAAAAATTATATTAATTCTTATAAGTATTCTCATAGTTTTGCTCTAGAATAATAAAAGATTAAGTACAGGGTTATTTCTTTATTTTTTATTTATTTTTATTTTTTTTAATACCCCCGTACGTAATCTTTTGCTTTTCCAGAGCAAAACTATGAGAATACTTATAAGGAATTAATATAAGTTTTAATTAAACAAAAAATTTATTAAATCAAAAGAAAGTTAAAGTTTAACTTTAGAGATTCAAATTTTTAATTCCTAAAATATGAAAGTAAAATGTGAAGGGTTAAATATTTAGAAAAGTTTTCTCTAATAAAATAATTAGAACTCAACATTAAGTATTTAGCAAATAAAGTTAGATTAAAAATTATAAACACTTTTTTCACTAAAAAGAGACTTCAAGGAAAAATCAAACACTACTTATGCTCTCTTACAAATTTAATTTAAATCTAAAGTAATAATATTGGCTATTCGGTTGGAAAAGGAAAAAGAAAATTGAAGAGATCTTAGATTGGGGGTGATGAATTTTATCCTCTCACCCCACACATTATTTTTTCTTTTTGATGTTTTTTTCTCTTCAAACAAAATTTCTTATGAGTAATGAATTTTATTCTCTTACTCTTTTTTGGGTTGCATATGTGTACCAGGAAATACTTGATTCCCATGACATATGATCTAACCAAAAACAATTTGCATATGTGTACTAGGGGATAATGAATTTTATTCTCTTATCCCCATGACATATGATCTAACAAGAAAGTTAAAAACAAGGGAAAGATTTGGCAAAATATAGATTAAATTAAAAAACTAAGAGAACAACTATAGTGAATTAAGTTTTCCTAAGAATCTTAAAACATAGAGTGAAGATAATTAAAATCTAAAAATTGTTAATCTAAGTACTACAGAATTGAAACTAATTAAAATAAAAGAGAAAAAAGGCTAAATAGATTTCTCTAAACAAATTTATTTCATAAATTTATTTCTTCAAATCAAATCACATAAAAATTAAATTTAACTAACTTTGATGAAATAAAAGATTAGGAAACTAAAAATTATAGAAATCCTTATAAATTAACTCAAAATAAATTTCTGAAAAGTCACAAAAATTTAAGCAGGGGTTTAATATATTTTTTGTATTTTCTTTTTTTCCTATTTTTTGTATTTTTTATAATAAAAAGAAAACAATTTTTAATTTTTAAAGATTTTTCATTTTTTTGGATTTTTAAATAAAAACAATAAATAAGAATCCACCCCCATACTTAAAAATAAACATTGTCTCCAATGTTTATAAGTCAAGTAGGAGGGGGGGAAAGAAAAACTGTTTGTGAAAATTTAGAAAAAAAATTCATAAAAATTAAAAGATAAGCAAGGGGTGTCTACCAAGAGTGCAATTCTTTTTCCCATGTCTAAGCTAGACGGTTGTGGTTAGGAGAAAGTAAAATAAAAAATAAAATAAAGGGGCAACTCCCTTAATTCATGCTTTGGCGAAGATGCCAAAGTTGGTCGCCCTAGTACTCCTCTGCTTTCTTTTTGAGTTTCTTTCTCGCAGTTGACTTGAAAATTTAGATTCAAATCACCTATCAATACTTGAGGTGATTTGAATCTTTCTAGATGAGCGGCGAATGGATCGGGGATAACATTGTATTGCAACGCCTCAACTTCTTCCTGAAACTCGTTAGTGAAAGAAAAATCAAGAATAAGAGCGTCAAAAAAATCCTCGCAAGGAGGAGGCTCTTTCGAAGTTATATGATTAGGTATAGGTTGTCTATTTTCTAAAATAAAGTTGTGATCTAAAAGAAAATTACTGGGCACTATAGTTTCATGAATTTCAATTTCTAAAAATTCATAAGTGGAGTTTGAAAATTCATGAGGAGAAGGAAAATCGGGAGAAATAGGAGAAGAAACATATTTTTCTTCTATTTCACCCGGTGTTCCCATGACCTTAAAATATTTTGGATATAATAATTCTTCCTTCTCTTTCGAATAAGTCAACAAGGGGGCACATGAAAATTCATGTTCCATATTAGGTGAACTATTTGAAGAGGGTGAAGAATCATTAGAACAAGAAACAATGTCTTCTAAATTTTGGGGTGGATCAACGATGAATTCGTAAAGTCCCCAAAATTAGAATAAAACGGTTGTGGTGTGCTAAAAGAAGAACAAAAATTAGGATCTATATAATTGTTCTCATAACTCGAAAAGTTTTTCGGTTGATCTTGCGAACAAGAAAAACCAAAATCCGAGTTAGAAGAAAAATTATTTAAATCAAAATAATTATTCGCATTTGAAAAGTTATTTCATGAAAAATAGGTGAATTGAAAAAATTAGTTTCATGAAAATTTGAAGCAGAAGCAGTATCAAAGGGGGGATAATTATTAATTTCAAAATTATTTTCATAACAAAATTGTTTATAATAATCATAATAACAATTATCACGATGATGAGGAGCACCACAATAAGAACAAGAAATTTGACGCTGTCTTGCAGCTTTCAGAATATCTAGTTGATTTTGATGCTCTATAATTTTGGCGACCAATTGTGATAACATTTTCTTATAAAAGGAAAATAAATCAACTGTTACCTAATAGAAATGAATTTGAAAAAAAAATAAAAAATCATTGGGGAAAGATAAAGAGAGTGATAAAAGTAATAAAATTCGTGCTTTCAAAATATAAACAAAATGTCCCCGGCAACTACGCCAATAACTTGATGAAGAATTTTATAGTTTTAAAAATTATATCCAAATTATAATCTCGAAATAGGCAAGTGTACCTATCAAAATATAGTATAAGAAATATCGTATTAGACTCGGGGCCTGTTAGGTACTCCTACTCACGCAAATTAATATTATTTTATCGATTAATAAAAGAAGTCAATTAAAATTACAACTAGAAAATAAACTAAAATGAAAACACCTGATCTAGACGTACTTTATAATAAAATAAACATCATCATTAAGGTAAACTTCTACATTACCTACTTCGACCGTGGAGGTTCTTAAATTACGAAAACGCCTCTCTCAAGAATACTATCTCGACTAAACTTAGGTTGATCGATTAAGATGTCTCGGGCAGTCGAAACCCCTAAGCCTGCTTTAGGAAGTGAACCCCTCTATTGGATTTCACTCCAATCTAGAAGAGTTATGTCGTCCTCTCTCGAGGAGTGCAATCAACTCCTTTTATCTTTGAGTGATCTCCCCATATCCGCAACCTCTCGGTCATTTAGGATATGGATCTTAAATCGAAATCGGAAGTAATAAATCAAAGATAAATCAGAAGCGATAAATAAAGAGTTGACAAAAATAAGAAGATTAATTTATTCCGAAGCTTGACAAGATCAAGTGCTAATAGAATTAGATTCTCATTATCATAATAGAAGGATACATGAAAAGAAAAGCAAAGACATTCTAAAAATTAAAAGGCTAGAATTAAAGACTACAATTATGAAATTGAAATTACAGGAAAAAAATACATAAAACAGGAAAACTAGCTACTGAACTACTCCTAGATTGACCTCCTTGCACCTCCTCAGCTCTTGAACTCATCTGGAATTTATAGGAAAAAACTTCTGGAAGGTCACGCCCTTGGTCAAGCCCGTGACCTAGGGCGTGTCAAGTTCGGAAACCGCTGTCTTGAAAGCCCGGGAATGTTGGAGATAAACCACCAAAAGTCGTCATTTTGCGGGTCACGCCCCTAGATCACGCCCGTGACCTAGAGCGTGTCAAGTCTGTTGTTGGAAACGGCGGGAAGGAGAAACGCCGGGAACTAAGTTGTGGTAGTTCCTGAAGTGTCACGCCCCTTGGTCACGCCCGTGACCCAGGGCGTGTACTTGGGAAATGTTCTAGAATTGCCCCGGGAAGAGTTTTGGACGAAACTGCATTCTTGAACTAGACAAGCCCGTTTTCATGACCTGGTCACGCCCATGTCATTGGGGGAGTTTACTTGTGAAACTCTCCAGATTTGTAGAGGACATCGTCCTCTTTCCGTTGACGGGTTGCACGTCCCGTAACTCTTCCTGGTTTGAAAGTTATGACCATTTGAAGTTCAGCTATCCGCGACCAAAAATGTTAATTTTCTCCAAATTGCCTCCAGAACATGGGCATGGACATAAAACTGATATTTAAAGCCCAATTATACCTAAAATTAGAAAAATAAAGTACTTTAGAAAAATATTAATCTAAACTAAATAAAAATCGATTCTTTATTTAATAAAAACTATATAAAATAACTATAAATATAGACTTATCACCATACTTCACACACAAGCGGCGAAATTTCGTATGAAAATCAAAATCTACTCGTACCCTAACTCAAAACATTCTAGTGCAGTATTTTAAGTTAGATGAACTCAACACGTGTATAGTCCCCCTTGTGCTGCATATATAGTCCGGAATCAAAGTACGGGCATAGGCATTGTGTGTGAAGCCTACCCGGACAAGTTGGTCTAGATCGGTGATGTTGCATTTATTATGGTTTGCCAGAGAAGACTTCGTGCTTTGGGTTTTCGGGTTTCTACGCGGTAGATTGCAGCAGGGATCCTTGGGGATTAACTACAAGGCGCACCTGGAAAACTGAGCGGAATCATTGTTCTTCTAGTTTGGAGGTCAGGGAACTGGCCTTGAACATAACTGGGTTATGTGATTGTTTGTAATAGTAGGATCCGAGAGAAGCTTGGCTCGTGCGTACGTCTTAATGTGAACTACGCGGTCTGAGCAACGGGCAAGTGGATTCAGACCTGGTCTATGTGGTTCGATGCGAGAGACCCAAAAAGGGGACTGGCCGTTGGCATAGTCGGGAGCCTTAGACTGTGGTCGGAAAGGCTAAATGCTCATGAGGTTGCCATCCTAGGGGTGGTGGTGAAGACGCTGAAGTGTCAGGATTCACCGATAATGTGCCCTGAGTGCACGAGGTGTTTGGCCGTGCAAGCCTACACCTGTGGCGTAGTATGTTTATACTATATTGTTTAGCTGGGCTAATGAATTACAGGGAAATAGCGCCATCATCCCGAGTTAGGGGCATGGTCATTATAATTTGGTCGGAGTTGGTTGACCATTGCATTGTTTGCCACAATGCGGTGGAATGTTGCTTGCAGGTGCCGCGGAGCTGAGACCCAAATAGCGGGCTGGAGACCATGTTGCTGTGCTGGCCCAAGAAGGCCAAAGCAAATAGTTGTTCTTTATTTTGTTTTGTGTGGCCGGCCTGCGTGCCGATGTATGGAAAACATTATTTTGCTAAGTGAACTCTTGTAAGACCATAAGGCCAAGCATCTTTCAGTGTATTTGTATTTCATTCCAGTTGTAGTGGTTGTGGACATTCATGATTATTGGATTACCGTTATGGGTTCTTTCAACTGTTTAAAAGCTTCCGCAAAAATGCTCTGTGTTCGGACGAGTAGTCTTAATTGTATAGTTTGGTTATTCATACATAACCCTTCCGACTGTCCGTGGTATATGGTGTCGGGTTCCAGCTAGACCTTCTACTATATGTCATACGACGGATGGGGGTGTAACACACAGGTCGTGTACCCTGCACGCGACGATCGTCGACCAAACTTCGTCGACCACACACCCAACTCATCAACCCTAGCACGACATGCCCTGCGACACACCCGTGTCCCAGGACGTATCACCCAATCCTGAACCTAAAGGGGGCATTGGGGTGTTACAATCGTCCCCTCCATCAAAGACATTTCGTCCCCAAAATTTGACTCAGCAACCACCTGCAACATAACCACTCACGTTGCACCATACACAACCGCACACTCAAATAAGACGAGCCGGGTTAGTGCTCAGACGTCATACCCCAAGGCCTCGCACAAACCAAACAACACATGCAGTACATGCACACGCAAATATCTCCTCAGGTGCACATCCATCCATAATTTTATCGAATGCGATAGATCCAACTAAACACATCATATATATAGCCACCATGATGCACCAATATTTACATAACATATGACATCTATGTACACAACCATCTCCTTATTCGTGTTCTAGATCCACCAGTAAGCACATAAACAAGTGATACGAGTCATTTTTCTATGTTTCCTTCCGCTCAACCGCCTGATTTAACAGTCGAGGCGTCAAATTAAACACTTGAGGCTGAATTTCCCTAATTGAAATTTACGGCTCTTGCACTTTCAAATTATACAGTCAAGGTTGCCTCCGGGATGCAGATGACTCGGCCATTGCTTTACCCTTTTCTTCATAAGACGTACCTGTCTTTTTCTCGCTCCCTGAAGGGGAATTCCAACAAAATTTAGCAATATGTCCTTGCTTCCAGCAATTATAACATGTTCGTGTATTCGCACGTCCCTGCCGATAAGTTTCCCCCGAAGAGACAGTCGACGGAGCTGAATCCGCAGGCCTGAACCTTTTCTTCTCTCGTCATCTAAACTCCTATTGCACCGCCTGTGACACTTTGAATTCTGGTTTCTCCAGTGCCAGTCTCTTTTTCTCTTATACCCGCTTCAAATCCTTCTTCAACGGATGGGATGTATCTACCAACGCTTGGAAGCCTTGGTTCACTGAACTCGGGAGTACCAATCTCAACTCATCCT
This sequence comes from Platanthera guangdongensis, assembly GCA_039583875.1. Lineage (NCBI taxonomy): Eukaryota > Viridiplantae > Streptophyta > Magnoliopsida > Asparagales > Orchidaceae > Platanthera > Platanthera guangdongensis. The sequence continues at coordinate 164,583,874 of CM077152.1, read as the reverse complement.
GCAGTCCCTCATAAAAATGATTCGTATTTCACGCTTCCTCCGCAAAAGCTGACCCCGCATATCGCCCAAGTCTAGTAAACTCACGCAGGTACGTATCAATATCAGTCTCACCCTACACTAAATGTTGAAACTCGTTCTTCATCGCAATCCGTTGCGACACTAGCAAGTACTTGGCTAAAAATAATCTGGAGAATTCATCAATTGAGACTGACTCTAATCTGCGACCTACCAAGTCATGCACTATAAGAACCGAACAAAAAACAAACCGAAATGGTTTTAACTGAAACTTTATTATCCGAAAAAGGTGTCTATTACAAAGGTATGCCCTCCCTTATATAGAATGGAGGAGAGATGAGAGAATACAAATTAGAGATGTGGGACTAAAAATTTACAGGACTAAGCGGACTATACAAAACAAACCGCACAAGCCGCGCAGTTAGACAGAAGGGCTAACCGCACGGCTACCACCAGAGAGAAAGAGAGATGCCAGGGTAGACCGCCAGACTGCATGGTCTCCAAGTTGGCTGAGACAAACCGCCAGACCGCGCGGTCTTCAACCCGCCAAGACAGACCGCCAGACCGCCCGGTCACCAAATTCAACACTCCCCCTCAAGCTGGAGCATATATATCGATCATGCACAGCTTGTCACAAACATGAAGAAATGAGGCGGAAACTGGCTTGGTGAAGATGTCAGCCAGTTCTTTATCAGAAGTGACAAAGGGAGTGCAAATTTGTTCCTTTAAGATCTCTTCATGAATAAAATGACAGTCGACCTCAATGTGCTTTGTTCTCTCATGGAAGACCGGATTTTTGCAGATTTATATGGCGGCCTTGTTATCACAGAACATAGGTAGAGGATGGTTGTAGACCTCTCCTAAATCTAGCATGAGAGCCCGCAACCATTTTAACTCACAAGTGGTTGATTCCATACTGTGATACTCAGCTTCTGCACTGGACCTGGAGACAACAGACTGCTTCTTGCTCTTACAGCTCACCAGATTTCCCCCAACAAAGGTGCAAAAACCTGAGGTTGACATGCGATCCCCTTTGTCATCAGCATAACTTGCATCTGAGTATGCTTCAATCCTCAGATGACCATTCTTCTGAAAACGTAATCCTTTCCCAGGCGGTGCTTTGACATACTCCAAGATCCACAAGGCGGACTATAGATGGCACTCCCTAGGTGCTTGCATGAATTGACTCACCTTGCCCACAGCATAGGAAATGTCGGGCCTGGTCACTGTGAGATATATGAGCTTACTAACCAGACGCCTATACCGCGAACTATCTGAAAGAGTAGGCGAGTCATCTGTCCATGTTTTGTCTTCTCCAGTTGCCATGGGGCATCAGGCAGGTTTTGCTCCAGTCAATCCTGCCTCTTTTAAAAGATCAAGGGCATACTTACGCTGAGAGAGAACTAAGGAGTCGGGCTTCCGAGAGATTTCGATCCCCAGAAAGTACTTTGGAGACCCCATATCTTTCGTGATCAGATGTTGGCGAAGATGTCGCTTTGTCAGGGCTACCCCTTCCTGGTCATCGCCAGTGAGAAGAATATCATCGACGTACACAGCAAGAACAACCAGCCCCAAAGGAGTTTTGCGAATAAATAGAGAGTGATCAGCATAGTTTCGCGCAAAACCAACGGCCGCCACGATGCCGCTGAACTTGTCAAACCAAGCTCGAGGGCTCTGCACGAGGCCATTAATTGCCTTTTACAGCTGGCATACTCGTGTCTCCCCCTGAGCAACATACCCAGGAGTTTGCTCCATGTAAATGGCCTCGTGAAGATCACCAAAAAGGAATGCATTCTTGACATCCAGCTGAGAAATCGGCCAATCCCTATTGACCGCCACAGAGAGAAGGACCCGGATAGTGCTGAGATGAGCCACGGGGGAGAAGGTGTCAAAGTAATCAACCCCATAGGTCTGAGTAAAGCCCTTAGCAACAAGGCGAGCCTTATACCGATCCACAGTGTCGTCTGGGCCAAATTTGACCACAAAGACACAGCGACAGCCAACAACATCAGTACCGAAGGGAGGAGGAACAAGAGTCCATGTACCCCGCTCCGTGAGGGTCGCCATTTCCTCATCCATGGCAAGCTTCCAGTGGGGAATAGCAAGGGCCTCCTGATAGGAACGAGGCGTGGCAGTGGAAGAGATAGCCAGTGCAAAGGCCCTGCGAGAAGGGGTAAGACGATCATATGAAACAACAACAGCAAGGGGGTGTAGGGTACATATCTGCACCCCTTTGCGAAGAGCCATAGGGAGATCCAGGTCGACGGCCCCCTCGGTATCCGGAGCGTCCGTGGCAGAGAGAGCTGGCCCGGGAGAAGAGAGCGACGACGGCAGAGAGGATGGAGATGGAGGTGGAGAAGTAGGAGAGAGAGGTGGAGCAAGAGTAGGGGACGGAGATGGCGGAGGGGTGGATATCTCGGTAGGAGATGAGGGAACGAAGGGAATAGCAGGAGAATCAGAAGCTGGGGGAAGAGGAGAGGAAGCGGGGAAAAGAGAGGAGGATTCAGCCGAGAAGTAGGAGACATTCTCGAAGAAGGTAACGTCAGCGGAGACGAACTGCTGACGAAGAACAAGGTTAAAGCAACAATAGCCTTTCTGAGTGGTGGAGTACCCCAGAAAGACACATTTGGTGGAGCGAGGGGATAACTTGTCACGGGTGGCAGATGGGGTATGCACAAATGCAGTGCATCCAAAGATTCGGAGTGGGAGAGGAAAAGGCTCCTGGCCCGGATATAGAATGGAGAATGGTGTTTTCCCATGGAGAATGGTGGATGGAAGGCGATTGATGAGGTAGCAGGCAAGGAGAACAGCATAGCCCCAATAAGAGCGAGGGACATGCATCTGGGTCATCAATGTGCGAGCCACGTCGAGGAGGTGATGGTTTTTGCGTTCTGCCACCCCATTTTGTTGGGAGGTGTAAACACAGCTAGTCTGATGAATAATGTCATGTTGCACACAAAAAGATGTAAAAGCATGACTCAGATACTCTTTAGCATTGTCAGAGTGAAAGGTTTTAATAGAAACATTAAACTGAGTTTTTATTAACTGATAAAAGGAGATCCATACATCTAAAAGTTCTGAGCGGTCTCAGAGGAGATACACCCAAGTACAGCGAGAAAAATCATCTATAAAAGTTACAAAATAAGAACTACCCCGGCCAATGGTGATGGTAGGAGCAGGTCCCCAGATATCGGAGTGGACAAGATCAAACGGACGAGTAGAGCCCCGACCTTGCCTTGGTGGGAAGGAGGAACGGTGATGCTTGTCGAGCTCACAGGCGTCGCATTGGAGAGGAGTACGAGACGGAGGGAGCTGGGGCAGAAGCTAATGTAGAAGTCGTGGTGGAGGATGACCGAGGCGGAGATGCCACTGGATAAGATCCGGACAAAAAGAGGAGAAGGCGGACAAGGCAGAAACATTGTCGAGGAAGTAGAGGCCGCCGCTCTCAGTCCTAGTAGCAATCGTCCGGTGGGAGCTCGGATCCTGAAAAGAACAAGAAGTCGGTGTAAATGTCACAGAACACTGAAGCTACTTGCATAACGAGGTTACAGACAATAGATTGCACGAAAAATTGGGCACATAGAGAGTGTCTGCTAGTCGTAGTGATGGAGTAACATGAACCACTCCCGTCCCATGAACCGAGGAGGGAGAACCATCCGCAACTAGGACCGGGGGCAACCAATCATGTTGTTCGAGTAAAGAGAAGCACCGAGGGTTGCCAGTCATGTGATTAGTGGCACCAGAGTCGATGAATCATTTACCTTGAGTCACCATGTGGGCACTACCTAAGGATGTTACAACAGAGGCAGATGGCTTGGAAGAGTCACCAGAGGGGCGAAGATGGGGATGCTTCGTCCAGCAGCGGTCTAAAGTATGTCCGGTGCGGCCACAATGAGAACAGAGGTAGCGGGAAGAAGCACGGCCACCAGACTGGTGACTGCGGCTACTAGAGCCACTCCGCTGAGTGTGATGAGAATAGTTGTCCGGTGGTGGAGGAGGAGCGGGCAAAAGGGGGCACTGAAGAAGAGAGGTGACAGCAGCGATGCGAGCAGCGGTGACATCTAAGGTAGGAGATTCGGCTTCACCCAGAATTTGCTGGCGGATCATGTCATAAGTATCAGGAAGCCGGAGCAGATAACACACAACCAGAAGCTCCTGGAAGTGCTTGTGTTGTTGAGCCAAATCCGTAGAAAAGGGGCGATTCTGAAGAATCTCAGCCACAAGAGCCTGAACCTGTTGGTAGGCAGCAGCAGGAGACAAGGTAGGATGGGCAAAGACATCCTCATACAACGTATAGATGCGGGACGTCTGAGCCCCCTTGGAGTACAGAGCGGCAAGATGAAGCCAAGCGGCCTTGAACGTCTCATCATGACGTATGACGGGAAGGCACTCATCGGAAAGACTGTTCGCGAGCCAAGTACGCACAAGCGCGTCACTTGCATCACAGTCATCAAAGAGAGGTGAATTGATAGGAGGTGGGTCATCAACGAGATGGTGGCGTTTGCGTTGTGAGCGAAGTAGAAAGGTAAAAGAGACGCTCCAATCCGGGTAGTTGGAGCCAACAAGCTTGGAAACGGTCCCAAGGTTCCCGGAAGGAGTAGGTGGAAGAGGCGGAGCCGGATTGGTGACAGGGGTGGTGGTAGTAGAGGCATCAGAAAAAGCCATAGGAGCAGAAAAAAGGAAGCCGGGCGGTTAGGAAATAACCCGCGCGGATAGGAGAAAGATAAGCTGCAGCGGTCACGAGGGTAGAAACCAGCGGCCAGAAAAGCCACGACCAAGATGCAGACCCAAGTAGAGGGGAAGAAGTTGGACGGCTAGAGGACAGGCCGTGCGAACAGAAGCAGGACAAAAACAGGTCGCTGCGACAGGATGCGGTGACTTAGAATAGGAAACAAAAAGTCGCACACACAGAGGGCAACATGAAGGAGAGGAAGAGGCCGCGCGGACAGGGAGTAATCCGGCGAGACAAGCCGCGCGGACAGCGAAGGCACATAATCAGGAGGAGTAGATCGAGTCCTCTGACACCATGTAAGAACCGAACAAAAAACAAACCGAAATGGTTTTAACTGAAACTTTATTATCCGAAAAAGATGTCTATTACAAAGGTATGCCCTCCCTTATATAGAATGGAGGAGAGATGAGAGAATACAAATAAGAGATGTGGGACTAAAACTTTATAGGACTAAGCGAACTATACAAAACAAACCGCACAAGCCGCGCGGTTAGACAGAAGGGCTAACCGCACGGCTACCACCAGAGAGAAAGAGAGATGCCATGGTAGACCGCCAGACCGCCCGGTCTCCAAGTCGGCTGAGACAAACCGCCAGGCCGCGCGGTCTTCAACCCGCCAAGACAGACCGCCAGACCGCCCAGTCACCAACTTCAACATGCACTTCTACGTCATCCCATCACAATCTCGCATCTCCTTCTAGCACAAAAGTGGCTAAGGTCACTTTCTGCTCCTCCGCCGTCCTGATTGCAGTCAGGATCCTTTTCACTCTAGCAAGTCAATCTTCCGCCTACGTTGGGGAAATCGCCCCACCAAACATAGGTGGATGAAATTCCATAAATCATTTCAATGACTCATCCATTGCTTCCTCGTCCACCACAACCTCAGCACGCTCCAGCCTTGCATCAGGACGTACTGGCACCCCTACAGGCCTTGCCTGCCCAGTAGGCTGTGCCTGTAACACTGCAAGCACCGTCTACGTCACCATCTGTATGGTCTCCACCAAGGGAGGCGTAGGCACTTCAATGGGTGCTGCACTCTCCTCGGAGCACTAGGGCTCAGACTGCCCAGCAACACTCCTCGCCACCTATTAAACAATGTACAAAACACTATTAATCATGCAATTCATAATGGAAAATACTCATTGATGTACAATCCTAATGGACATTCTTGAGTTCAATTATGTTCTTCCCTCCCAAACAATCTCAACCTGGCTCTGATACCACATTATAAAGCCTCCACTCGTCATATGGAATAAAATGGTGGGTCTGGTCGGGGCCCCATGCCATACATCACAGACAAGCAGCGGAATTACGTGTGGAAATCAAAATCTACTTGTACCCTAACTCAAAACATTCTAGCGCAGCATTTTAAGTTAGATGAACTCAGCACAGTGAATGCCCACTAATATATAAACTCAACATTTATATATTTATAACCAGGAATGTATACAACACACACACACACACATGGCCTTAAGACCTGACATGTTCATCTTTACAAACACATACAATTTCATACATCGGCACGCAGGCCGGCCACACATGAAATCCAAACACGCTTTCTTCACACGTCCTTCAAGTGCATTTAGCAGCAAGCCTGGTGGATGGTGCTGAACCAGACCCTTGGTGTCCAGGGAAATGGCTGGAAACTTCTCCCCTTCCTCAGGGGAGTTGAATCCAACCATTAAGGGTGGCCTTTGTCCTCCCCTTGGCCGAGCCCCTTTCATTCCACCTCCTTCATCATTTCTCTCTCCTCCATTAACATGGAAATGGAGCTCACCCTCTCTCCTAGTCACCAAGTTGACTTGGTCAATTAGGAGAGATATTTGCAGCCCAGTCATTCATAATTTCAAGATATTAAGGCTAGCCTAAGAAGGAAGGAGGGCTTGAGCTTGGGTTAGCCCATTTGAGCTAGGTTTATCTTAATCTTGACTAGGGTTGACCTAGGTCAAGTTGACTTTTTCAATTACCATCACTGGGTCTTTGGTGACCTATTGGTCTCCCCTAGGGCCTAGGTAGGGTTGGGGAGGGCTGACATGGCACTTTGGGGGTCACCTGCACTTAGGAAGGGTACTATGACCAAATTAAGGTTAGGGTTGACTTTGCTCAATTTAGCCACTAGGGCTAACCCCAATGGGTCCTTGGTGACCCATGGACCGCACCTTAGGGTTAGGGGGTATAAATGGGGTCCACATAGCTAGGGGATGGTCAATTAACCCAATATAGTTCTGTTTGGCCAATTTAGGGTTAGAGTTGACTTTGGTCAACTTAACCACCTTGGCTATCCTCCAAGGGTCCTTAGTGAGCCCTTGACCCCATTTTAGGTCTAGGAAGACCCTGGTAGGGTTAGTTGGGCTTAACTAGGGCACGCTGCCCTTAATTAGGGCACCTTGCCCAATTTAGGCCTAGAGTGGTCCTAGGTCAACTTGGCCACCCTGAGTCGACTCCAATGGACCCTTAAGTTTCAGATGAACTTCACAATGGATTGGTGAGGCCATGGTGTGGTCTTGAAGTCCTGGTGAAGCTCCATGATCAGCTTAACCAGGGTTCATAAATCTACTATTTGCAGACCATAGTGGTCCCACCTACATCCCTATGTCTACTTAGCCGTCTTGGGTTTCCTAGGGTTTTGTCATGACCTAGTCATGACAAAACCACTCCTATGGGTCTAGTTGTCCGAGGGATTTTACAAATCCTAATATATAACAAAAAAAATTTCGTCCTCAAAATTCTAGTTAGGCCTAAGGGGTTTCAAATATGAAAGGAAAATTGTAACATCCCGAGAGGTTGTGAGTAATACCTGACTGAAAAACTCCGGGTACCTTTGTTGCATCAAGTCCTGGGGCTCCTAGGTGTGCTCCTCTCGCCCGTGATTCCTCCACAGGACCTTGACCAATGGAACCTTCTTGCGGCGCAAGACTCGTATTCCCCTGTCGTCAATCCGGACAGGTTCCAGGTGAACTGATCAATCAGATGCTACTAGACCATCCGTGGTCATAATCTGCTGCTCCGGGCATAGTAGAGCCCTCCTGAGTGAGGATACATGGAATACGTCGTGCAGGCTTGCCAGCTCCGGTGGCAGCTCCAGCTGCATGCCATGGGACCGATCCGCTCTCGGATCATATAAGGCCCCATATATCTTGGGTTGAGCTTCTTCTTCTCAAACAGAACCAAAGAAGTTTGAAGAAGCCAATATAGACCCATTTTGGATAGGGGCTATGCAGGAAGAATTGGATAATTTCAAGAGATGTAATGCCTGGAAGCTGTTTCCCAGACTAGATGACTGTAACATCATAGGAACCAAGTGGATCTACAAGAATAAATTGGATGAGAATGGTATTATAGTCAGGAACAAGACAAGACAAGTTGCAAAGGGTTATAGACAAGAAGAGGGTATATATTATGATCAAACCTTTGCACTAGTGGCTAGATTGGAGTTTATTAGAGTCTTCTTGGCATATACAACCTACAAAGGATTCAAAGTTTAGCAAATGGATGTGAAGTCAGCCTTCATTAATGGTAACCTCAAAGAAAGGGTCTATGTTGAGCAACCCTTAGGTTTTGTTGACTCAACTCATCCTAAGTATGTTTATCTTTTATTAAGAGCTCTCTATAGATTAAGGCTCCGTTTGGCAGGACTTATTTTCACCGGTCAAGCGGTCATGACCGCATGAACCGGACCTTAATTATGGCCAGGTTTATGCGGTCGTGATCGCTTGACCAGTGAAAATAAGTCCTCCCAAACGGAGCCTAAAACAAGCCCCAAGAACTTGGTATGAGACTCTGTCTAAATTTCTTCTAGAGAATAAATTTTCAAGATGAAAAATAGACAAAACATTATTCCTAATGGAAGTTAAAGGCAAGACCATATTAGTACAAATACGGGACTCTAGACGCTGGCTTAGCCCCTGACACCAGTTATATCCGGAAATCATGCTCTCGGTGTGGGGGTAGCCCTGACAGCTTCTTTCGAAATACGTCGGCAAAATCTCGCACCACCGGAATATCTGAGATGGAACCCTTAGCCTCGGCCATCCCGTACAACACTTCATAGACCTCTTCCCCCTATAAGTGGGCCTTGACGGCCGGTATGGATGTCAGCAAGAGCGGGGGAATAGATCTAATACCTTCGATGACGATTAAGGAATCCCCATGCCTCACAGTAATCCTCTTGGACATTAAGTCGATCTGAGCATGGTTCCAGCGCAACCATGTCATTCCCAGGATCAAATCAAAGAATGGCATCTTCATGATCGTCGCCAGTGCTTCAAATATCTTTCCGCCAATCTCTGCCTCCATGTTGCAGCAGGCAGCGGTGAATAACTCTGATCCGTCAGGTAGCCGTATCCTCATCATCAGGCTGGTGAACCGCTCCACGCCTTCCAGCCCTTCCAGGAAGGCTTCCGACACGAACGAGTGCGAAGCACCCGTATCGAATAGTGTATAGGCAGGCTTGCCATTGATGAATACTATGCCTGGGCATTTAACTTAAATTCTTAGAAATCTAATTATGGTTTTCTTCCCTAGTTTATCAGTCCTATATTCATAGCTTTAATTGTCTACGAAGAAAAGATTAAAAATTAACTGGCATACCTGTGATCACTTGCTCTGGGTTCCGTTGTTGAGTCAGATCCAGTGCATATACTTGCTCCCCCTCCTGCCTATGGTCTCTGCCATGGTATCCACGTCCTCGGCCTCCAAAATACTGAGCTGGCGGGGTAGCCGGTGGTGCTGCTGGTGGTGCCCCCTCATGGGGAACTTCCTCCTGATGTGCCCCACCTGATGACAATTGAATCATTCTGGCGGGGGATATGCCATTCCCCAGGGTCTCTGTGCCTCCCACATCTGGGGTGGATGAGGGACCACCACTACTGGTTCCCTCTACTCCTGTCTCGCCTCCTGCAGTGGCTGGTCTTCTAATCTTCTCCCATCTGTGACGCGGCCCCGTTTCTGATCATTTCGCCCCCTACCCTGGTCCTCAGCTGGCCTCTCCCGGCTACGGGTTGTATGCCAATCTTCCTCGATCCTTTTCTCCATCTCCAATATCCGTGGAATAGGTCCGTCGGACAGAAACAATAGAGCCTCCCTTTGATCCTCTTGCAGGCCCTGGTAGAACCTCTTGGTGTAACCTGCCTCATCCAACTGGTAAGAATCCACGAACTGGGTCAGATGGTTGAACTCCCGATGATACTCCACCATTGTCTTGCTACCCTGTCTCAACTGCAGAAATCTACCCTCTAGCTCGTCTCTGGCCAACTGCGGAACGAAATGATACAGCAGTGCAGCACTGAAATCCCCCCAAGCTATCTCAACAACCTCTCTGTCGGCAAACATCGTGTCCAGCGAAGTCTTCCACCATCTCTTGGCATGGGACTCCAGGCAAGAGACGACCAAGGACACTCTCTCCTCCCACGGGTAAACGAAATAATGTATCGTCTTTTATTTTGCATGAACTTTAATTTGGAACAATTTGTTAATCATGTACTGTCTTGTTTTCATCGAATTTGTGGTAATTTGTTCGAATGTAGGCTTGCAACCAAAGAGATTTCTCCTAATTATGAATTTCTTATTTGTTTTACATGAATTTCAAATCTCTAGATTAAGAAATTAGAAGTTTTTGATGACAGTTACATGTTCATATTTTGGTGTTAAATCTTTTTGTAATTCAAATTTCATGATCGAGAGATATGTTTTTTGGATACTTGGAATGCGAATAAATGGATTCATGATATTTTAGAGATAAGATTTCATGAATATATGTAGTAGATAGGGTGTTTCCACTAATGCAAACTTGAGTGTTGTAAATTATTCGGGAGAACGTTTACGAACTTAGGTTTAGATCTTGAATTGCTCGAGAGAGAATTCGATAGATGTTTACCCTTTACATTACAACAAATTTGATAGTCTTATTATTTCATGATTACGTAAAATTGAGTTAATGAATGAGTATTTCATGTAATTGCTCATAAACTTTAGACTTTTTATCATCTTGAATTCCCCAATGTTTAATTATCCAAATAGTCATAGTTAGGTTAATTTAGATTAAAAATCAATTTTAATTGTCGGTACGTTAATAGAGTGAGGGTGAGTACGAGTATTTTAAATGGCCCTGTGGAATACGACACGAGATGTAGATTTCTCCTATACTATGATTGATAGGTGCACTTGTCTGAAAGTTAATTCAATCTAGCTTATGCCCATCTACATAGTTTATACTAGAGTGTAGAATGAATCTACATCGAGTTATTACTCGTTAGCAAACGAAATCATCATATTTTCGGCGCCGTTGCCGGGGAATCGATTTCATTATTTTGAAAGCCTAAACTATATTAATCTACCAATTGTTGTTTATTAATATATCATTGTAAATTAGTTATGGAATAATTATATCGCTTAATCTCTGTTTTGTAGTCTGTTAGTCTATGACCAGGGGCAGAAATTCTGGGCTAGCACTATTCCATCCTGACCCTGAGCGAATTATTCATAACACCAACCAAAGGGACGTGTGAGTTAATACCACAGATATTTCAAACAAACTAGTAGAAGAAGAAACAGTTCACCAAAGAGAGAATCATTCGGAAAATTTGGATACCATGGCCAACCATAACGAGCAAACTATGTCTGACTTTGCTAGACCTAACATCCAAGGAACTGGGTCAAGCATCATTAGACCGCCAATAGTCATCAATAACTTCGAATTGAAGCCTAGTGTCATACAGATGGTTCAACAGTATGTCCAGTATGATGGCCTGCAAGATGAAGATCCTAACACCCACTTGGCTGGATTCCTGGAGATATGTGATACATTCAAGATCAATGGTGTTTCCAACGATGCCATTCAATTGCGATTGTTTCCATTCTCGTTAAGGCATAAGGCGAAGTAATGGTTGAACTCATTACCTAGAGGGTCGATTACTACTTGGGATATGATGGTTGAGAAGTTTTTGATGAAGTATTTCCCACCGGTAAAGACTGCAAAGCTAAGGAATGACATCTATACGTTCATGGAATTGGAATCTGAATCGTTGTACGACACATGGGAATGATTCAAGGACCTTTTGAGGAGATGTCCCCACCATGCTCTACCTCCATGGCTTCAGATTCAGATCTTCTACAATGGTCTCAATCTAGCCACTAAACAGATGATTGATGCAGCTAGTGGAGGTACTTTGTATAACAAGACAGCTGAAGTGTCTTAGTAGTTGATAGAAGACATGGCGATGAACAACCTTATCAATGGACTACCGTAAGACAAAAGCCTAGCAAGCCCGCAGGAATTTATGAAGTGGATGTTGTCACTGCCTTAGCCATTCAAGTGGAGAAGCTTCACCAAACGATGGACAACCTTGCCTTAGCATCACCCTCCGTGGCACCTCAACGATGGGACCATTCATATAGTGAAATGCCTAGTTGTGAACCTTCAGTACAAGAGCAAGTTGACTATATGGGAAACAATATTAAACCTCCATTTAACAAAGCAAACAACCCATAGAGTTCTACATACAATCCTGGATGGAGGAACCACCCCAATTTCTCATGGGGAGGACAAGGTATGTCCTCCCCAAGTTCATGCAAGGATGATTTTGAGAATCAGATTGGATATCTTGCAAGGATGGTTTCTGAAAGGCAACAAGGAACGCTTCAAGGAAATACTGAGACAAATCCTAGAGAGCATGCAAAAGTCATTCAATTGAGGAGCGGAAAGGAGTTACAAGACCCAAGGATTACGAAGGAAGTGCCCCAAGTGGAGTCTAGTGGCGAAGTACCAAGCGAGATGAACGTGCAACTGATGGAGTAACAACCAGCAGTACCATACCTAGCAAAGCTTAACAAGGAGCGCATGGATGCGCAATATGGTAAATTTTTATCTATGTTTAAACAATTACATGTCAAGTTACCTTTTTCTGAAATTATTCAAATGCCTAAGTATGCGAACTTTCTTAAAGATTTAATTTCTAATAAAAGGAAAATAGAGGAATTATCTTTAGTAACAATTAGTGAAGAATGTTCTGCTATTTTGCAAAAAAAATTACCACAAAAACTTAAGGATCCTGGTTCATTTTTAATTCCATGTTTAATCGGAGATTTGCAAGTAAATAAAGCTTTAGCGGATTTAGGAGCAAGTACAAATTTAGTGCCTTATAAACTATATTTGAAAGTAGGTCTAGGAGAACTTAGCCTAACTAGAATGAGTATTCAATTAACAGATTGATTGGTTAAGTATCCTAGAGGAATAGTGGAGGATGTATTGGTTAAGGTAGATAAGTTTATATTTTCTGCTGATTTTGTTATTCTAGATATGGATGAAAATATTGAAGTACCACTCATATTAGGTCGTCCATTTTTAGCCACTTCTAGAGCGCTTATTGATGTTTTTGATGGTAAATTAGTTTTGCTCCAGCAGTGCGGCCCTGAAATCCCCCCAAGCTATCTCAGCAACCTCTCTATCGGCAAACGTCGTGTCCAGCGAAGTCTTCCACCATCTCTTGGCATGGGACTCCAGGAAAGAGACGACCAAGGACACTCTCTCCTCCCATGGGCAAACGAAATCATGTATCATCTTTTATTTTGCATGAACTTTAATTTTTAACAATTTGTTAATCATGTATCGTCTTGTTTTCATCAAATTTGTGGTAATTTGTTCGTATGTAGGCTTGTAACCAAAGAGATTTCTCCTAATTATGAATTGCTTATTTGTTTTACATGAATTGCAAATCTCTAGATTAAGAAATTGGAAGTTTTTGATGACAGTTACATGTTCATATTTTGGTGTTAAATCTTTTTGTAATTCAAATTTCATGATCGAGAGATATGTTGTTTGGATACTTGGAATGCGAATAAATGGATTCATGGTATTTTATAGATAAGATTTCATGAATGTATGTAGTAGATAGGGTGTTTCCACTAATGCAAACTTGAGTGTTGTAAATTGTTCGGGAGAAAGTTTACTAACTTAAGTTTAGATCTTGAATTGCTCGAGAGAGAATTCGATAGATGTTTACCCTTTACATTACAACAAATTTGATTGTCTTATTATTTCATGATTACGTAAAATTGAGGTAATGAATGAGTATTTCATGTAATTGCTCATAAACTTTCGACTTCTTAGCATCTTGAATTCCCCAATGTTTAATTATCCAAATAGTCATAGTTAGGTTAATTTAGATTAAAAATCAATTTTAATTGTTGGTACGTTAATAGAGTGAGGGTAAGTATGAGTATTTGAAATGGCCCTGTGGAATACGACACGAGATGTAGATTTCTCCTATACTATGATTGATAGGTGCACTTGTCTGAAAGTAAATTCAATCTAGCTTATGCCCATCTACATTGTTTATACTAGAGTGTAGAATGAATCTGCATCGAGTTATTACTCGTTAGCAAACGAAATCATCAAGTTTTTACCACTGTTGCCGGGGAATCGATTTCAGTATTTTGAAATCCTAAACTTTATTAATCTAGCAATTTTTGTTTATTAATATATCATTGTAAATTAGTTATGGAATAAATATATCGCTTAATCTTTGTTTTGTAGTCTGTTAGTCGATGACCAGGGGCAGAAATTCTGGGCTAGCACTATTCCATCCTAACCCTGAGCGAATTATTCATAACACCAACCAAAGGGATATGGGAGTTAATACCACGGATATTTCAAACAAACTAGTAGAAGAAGAAACAGTTAACCAAGGATAGAATCATCCGGAAAATTTGGATACCATGGAGAACCATAACGAGCAAACTATGTCTGACTTTGCTAGACCTAACATCCAAGGAACTGGGTCAAGCATCGTTAGACCGCGAATAGTCATCAATAACTTCAAATTGAAGCCTAGTGTCATACAGATGGTTCAACAGTATGTCCAGTATGATGGCCTGCAAGATGAAGATCCTAACACCCACTTGGCCGGATTCCTGGAGATATGTGATACATTCAAAGTCAATGGTGTTTCCAATGATGCCATTCGATTGCGATTGTTTCCATTCTCGTTAAGGCATAAGGCAAAGTAATGGTTGAACTCATTACCTAGAGGGTCGATTACTACTTGGGATATGATGGTTGAGAAGTTTTTGATGAAGTATTTCCCACCGGTAAAGACTGCAAAGCTAAGGAATGACATCTCTACGTTCATGCAATTGGAATCTGAATCGTTGTACGACACATGGGAACGATTCAAGGACCTTTTGAGGAGATGTCCCCACAATGCTCTACCTCCATGGCTTCAGATTTAGATCTTCTACAATGGTCTCAATCCAGCCACTAAACATATGATTGATGCAGCTAGTGGAGGCACTTTGAATAACAAGACACCTGAAGTGGCTCAGCAGTTGATAGAAGACATGGCGATGAACAACTATCAATGGACTACCGTAAGACAAAAGCCTAGCAACCCTGCAGGAATTTATGAAGTGGATGTTGTCACTACCTTAGCCATTCAAGTGGAGAAGCTTCACCAAAAGATGGACAACCTTGCCTTAGCATCACCCTCCGTGGCACCTCAACAATGGGACCATTCATAGAGTGGAATGCCTAGTTGTGAACCTTCAGTACAAGAGCAAGTTGACTATATGGGCAACAATATTAGACCTCCATTTAACCAATCAAAAAACCAATATAGTTCTACATACAATCCTGTATGGAGGAACCACCCCAATTTCTCATGGGGAGGACAAGGTATGTCCTCCCCAAGTTCATGCAAGGCTGGTTTTGAGAATCAGATTGGACTGCTTGCAAGGATGGTTTCTGAAAGGAAACAAGGAACGATTCCAGGAAATACTGAGACAAATCCTAGAGAGCATGCAAAAGCCATTCAATTGAGGAGGGGAAAGGAGTTAGAAGACCCAAGGATTACGAAGGAAGCGCCCGAAGTGGAGTCTAGTGGCGAAGTACCAAGCGAGATGAATGTGCAACTGATGGAGTATCAACCAGCAGTACCATACCTAGCAAAGCTTAACAAGGAGCGCATGGATGCGCAGTATGGTAAATTTTTATCTATGTTTAAACAATTACATGTCAATTTACCTTTTTCTGAAATTATTCAAATGCCTAAGTATGCAAAATTTCTTAAAGATTTAATTTCTAATAAAAGGAAAATAGAAGAATTATCTTTAGTAATAATTAGTGAAGAATGTTCTGCTATTTTGCAAAAAAAAACCCACAAAAACTTAAAGATCCCGATTCATTTTCAATTCCATGTTTAATCGGAGATTTGCAAGTAAATAAAGCTTTAGCGTATTTAGGAGCAAGTACAAATTTAATGCCTTATAAACTATATTTGAAACTAGGTCTAGGAGAACTTAGCCTAACTAGAATGAGTATTCAATTAACAGATCGATCAGTTAAGTATCCTAGAGGAATAGTGGAGGATGTATTGGTTAAGGTAGATAAGTTGATATTTTCTGCTGATTTTGTTATTCTAGATATGGATGAAAATATTGAAGTACCACTCATATTAGGTCGTCCATTTTTAGCCACTTCTAGAGCGCTTATTGATGTTTTTGATGGTAAATTAGTTTTGCGAGTAGGGGAAGATGAAGTTACTTTTCAAATTGGTAATACTATGAAACAATCTTTAGATAATGATGATTATTGCTATTTTCTCATGGTGTTGATTATTTTATGCCTTCTATAAATTCTAATTTTTATTATAAAGATCTTTTAGAAATTTGTATTACAAACTGCTATCTAGAAGAAGAAAAAAATAAAGATATTGTTGAACATTTATTTTTTCTATATAATTGTGTGGCGATGAATAGAACGACTGAATATAGTTAGATTACTCAAGGAGATCATGAAGCTCTTAAGAATAATGCAAGAATCCACCAATAGTAGAACTTAAAAATTACCGGATCATCTTGAGTATGCATTCTTAGGAACTAATTCTTCTTATCCAGTTATTATTTCCTCTAATCTGTCTAATACTAAAAAAGATAAATTAATAACTATATTGAAGAAATGTAAAAGTGCAATAGCATGGAAAATATCTGATATAAAGGTTATTAATTCTAGTTTTTGCACTCATAAAATTCTTTTGGAAGAAAACTATAAATCTTCTATTCAACCGCAATGGAGGCTAAACCCGAATATGAAAGAGGTAGTTTAGGCGGAGATTGTTAAGTTGTTAGATGCTGTTATTATATATCATATTTTGGATAGTTCATGGGTTAGTCCTGTCCAAGTCGTTCCTAAGAAGGGTGGTCTAACAGTGGTAGCTAACGATAAGAATGAGTTAATTCCTACGCGAATGGTAACAAGTTGGCGTGTTTGTATTGACTATAGGAAATTAAATGATGCCACTAGGAAAGACCATTTCCATCTGCCTTTCATTGACCAAATATTAGAACGTTTGTTAGGACATTCCTAATATTGTTTTCTAGATGGACTTTCCGGATACTTCCAAATTCCTATAACACCAGAAGAACAGGAGAAAACAACATTTACTTGTCCATTTGGTACATTTGCCTATAGACGTATGCCTTTCGGGTTATGTAATGCACCCACCACTTTTCAAAGGTGCATGCTAGCCATCTTTAACGAATATGTTGAGGATATCATGGTAGTATTTATGGATGATTTTTCTGTTTTTGACGACTCGTTTAATCTATGTTTGGATATTTTAGAGAAAGTTCTTAGGTGGTGTGAGGTAACTAACCTAGCGCTTAGTTGGCAGAAGTGCCATTTCATGGTCAAGAAAGGGTTAGTGCTTGGCCATAAAATCTCAAGCCAAGGAATCCAAGTAGATAGAGCGAAAATTGAGACAATCGAAAAGTTACCGCTGCCAACCTCCGTTAAGGCAGTGAGAAGTTTCTTAGGACATGCGGGATTTTATCATCGGTTTATTAAGGACTTCTCTAAAATCGCTAAACCACTTACCGGGCTGTTGGAAAAAGACACACCTTTCATTTTTGAACAAGAGTGTCTACATGTCTTTGATTTTTTAAAAGAGAGATTAATTAATTATCCTATTATTATCGCGCCCGATTTTAATCAACCATTTGAGATCATGTGTGACGCTAGTAGTTTTGCGGTAGGGGCTGTTTTAGGACAACGCCGAAAAAAACACTTTCATCCTATATACTACGCTAGCAAAACACTTAATAATGCGCAGCAGAATTATACAAATACATAAAAAGAAATCCTAGCATTGGTATTCGCCTTCGATAAATTTAGATATTATTTAAAATTATCTAAAGTGGTAGTATATACCGATCACTCTGCCCTAAGATATTTTGTTGGGTACATTGGTTAAATGTACCTGATTTGAAGAAGCCTCACCCAACTCAATGATATACATCAAAATGTATTTGATGTATGTTGAGTTTACTTGTGCAGGTTAAGTAATTACTGGACTGAAGCAAAAAGTTTCTAAGTCCATGTGTCGACACCCAGAGGGAAAGTGTCGACACTTAAGAAGACTTGTGTCGACACCCAGATAAGCAGTGTCGACACTTGGAGTCATTGTGTCGACACCTGGGATGCAGAGTCGACACCAGACAGAAAGTGTCGACACTTGGAGCTGTATCAACACTCAGTGAAGAAAAGTGCAGACAGAAAGTGTCGACACAAGGAGCTGTGTCGACACCCAGTGAAGCTGTGTCTACACCAGAAAGTGTCGACACTTGAAGCTGTGTCGACACTCAGCAAAAGTCAGCAGAAACTAAGTTAAAGTGTCGACACCAAGAACAAAGTGTCGACACTCAACAGAAGAGTTAGCACATGAAGTAAGTGTCGATATTGAGAACTATGTATCGACACTCAGCTGAAGACTCTATACTTGAAGAAAATGTCGACACATGGAGCTGTGTCGACACTTAGCAAAGAACAGAAAGATCGTCAAATTATTCTAAGTACAAGTGTCGACACTAAGGGAATGTGTCGACACTCAGCTGAAGTCTCAACAGAAGAATCAAGTGTCGACACAAGGAGCTGTGTCGACACTCAGCAAGTAACAATATAGAAGACTATGTGTCGACACCAAGAAGCAGTGTCGACACTTAACAGATTCAAGATAAGAAGTTGTGTCGACACAAAGGTGATGTGTCGACACTTAGAAGAATTCAGCAAAAGATAGAAGATCAAGTACTTGTGTCGACACTCAATTTCAGTGTCGACGCATATAGAAGAATCTGTGTCGAGACATACAAGGAGTTGTGTCGACACCTTGTAGACTTGTGTCGACACTTACACAACTTGTGTCGACACTTGGTCTATAAGTGTCGACACTTAAAGACAGAAAGTCTCAACACTTTCAGACAGTTAGAGATTTTCAAGAATTGACTGGATGACTTGACAGCTGCCGTTCCAGCCGGTCTACAGCACTTGTCAGAGATGTCAGAATTTAGTGATGGATCGGACCAGCCGGTTACCATGAAGAAGGCCTATAAATAGGCTCATACAGTTTACAGAAACTGTTGTTCAGACTATTGTTCAAGTAATTATTGAAGTGGTACACATAGTATCAAATCAAGAAGATCTAGCTGTCCAAGTGCAGATCTAAGAAGTTGGAGAGAGAGAGCTCCATCCAAGAAATCAGCCTTTGGAACTAGGCTGAGTAGAAGGGTTCAGATATTGTCTGGATCTTAAGAAGCAGAGATCAAGGATCAACTGCAGGAGGATTCATTCTTATTCAGTTCTACTCAAGAATCTTTGAAGAAAGCTAAGTCAGATTGAATCCAGCTGAGTTCTTCCAAGAACTCTTCAAAAAACTCTCAACTCCCCTCTCTTGTTTCTGAGTTGTTGAGTTAATATTTGTAAAATAATTTTATCTTGTAGTATCCTTTGGATCTGAGTGAATTGTAAGCCTGTAATTATAAAGGCTGAGGGTAGGGCTTGAGAGCCTGAGCATAGGAGATTGAATTCTCTGAGTGTAGGCCTTGTTGGCTGAGTGTAGGCCTTTGTGGCTGAGTGTAGGCTTTGGGAAAAGCTGAGTTATAGGGACTTGGGCCTGAGGTGTAGGAACCAATATGGGTTCTGAGACAGTGGAGGAGTTTGGACGAATCTAGTACACTGCTAGATAGGCGAAGGGGGAAAGTGGATGTACCCAAAGCTTGGGGAACCACTATAAAACTCTGTGTCTGCTGTGCTGTGATTGTTGTTGTGTATGCTGTGTGTTTGTTGTGATAAAATAGTTAGAAATCTGTGATATTAACTGTTTGCTGCCATTAAAGTTTAAAAAGGATTAGGTCACCTATTCACCCCCCCCCCCCTCTAGGTGTTTAGGTACCATATCTTTCATATTTTTTAGCCAAGTCGGAAGCCAAGCCTCGTTTAATCCGTTGGGTTCTCTTATTAAAAGAATTTGATTTTGAAATTAGGGATAAACGAGGAGCAGAAAACATAGCGGCAGACCATCTTTCATGTTTAGAAAATCCACTGCGATCAATGTTAGATGAATCTGAAATTTCTGATACATTTCCTGAGGAATCACAATTTACCATATCTACAAATATATATCTTGATTATCCATGGTTTACAGATTATGCAAACTATCTTGTAGCTAAGGTTCTTCCAAAAGAAGTTTCATACCAGCAGAAAAAGAAATTTTTCTCTAATTTAAAACATCACTTTTGGGAGGACCCCTTTCTTTTTCGGATATGTGCAGATTCTATTATACGAAGGTGTGTATCAGCGGAGGAAGGTTGGAAAATTTTGGAGCAGTGTCATTCAGGCCCTACCGGTGGTCACTATGGAGCAAATCGCTCGGCAAAAAAGGTTCTTGATTCTGGTTTTTATTGTCCCCTTCTATTCAGGTATGCCCAAAGGTATGTGCTTTCATGTGATTTTTGTCAGAAAGTAGGTAATATTTCAAAATTACATGAAATGCCACAAAAATATATTCTTGAATGTGAAGTATTTGATGTGTGGGGGATTGATTTTATGGGACCATTTCCAGTTTATTTTGGGAATAAATATATTTTAGTAGCTGTGGATTATGTATTGAAGTGGGTTGAAGCACAAGCTTTGCCTACTAATGATAGTAGGGTAGTAGCCCGATTTTTAAAATCCTTATTTGCACGATTTGGCACACCACGTGCACTTATTAGCGATATGGGTTCACATTTCTGTAATTTGCAGCTAGATAAAGTATTGAAAAAGTTTGGAGTTACACATAGGATAGCTACTTCTTATCATCCGCAAACTACTGGTCCAGTTGACGTTTCCAATCAAGAGCGTAAGAGGATCCTAGAAAAATCTATTGAAGGGAATAGAAAGCAATTGTATAGATAACTTAACGATTGTTTGTGGGTATATAGGACCGCCTTCAAAACACCTATAGGGACCACCCCCTTTAGATTAGTCTATGGCAAATCCTGTCACCTGCCTATAGAATTAGAACACAAGTCGTATTGGGCGATACACTCTTTGAATTTTGATACCAATTTTATAGGTGAGAACCGTAAACTTCAACTTAACGAGTTTGATGAGTGGAGAACCATGGCCTATGAGAACCCCCGAATTTATAAGGAGAAGACCAAGCTATTTCATGACCGTCACCTTCACAAACCCAAGACATTTCAGAAAGGTGACCAAGTCATCCTTTTCAATTACCGTCTTCGTTTATTCCCAGGGAAGTTAAGGTCTAAGTGGTCCGGACACTTCAAGGTTAAAGAAGTCTTCCCCTACAGCATCGTCGAACTTACCCACCCTAAGAAGGGAGATTTTAAGGTTAATGGACACCGACTGAAGATTTATTATGGTGAGCTCCCTAAAGACTTCGCTCGTCAGGAGACTTGCCTCCGTCTAGATTAGGATTATGAAAAATATAGTAATGTTCATAAGTTCTAAAATTTTTAGTATAAGTATAGTTATTAGAAAAAAAAATTTCTTGTAATAAATTACACTAAAGGAAGAATTCGAGATTTAGAAGCGCACACGGGTGACCACACGCCCGTGTGGGTGGCCGTGTGCTTAACACAGCCTTAGGCCCAGCTGTGTCACTTAAATCTAGAGTAGGATGATTTCATACCGAGAACCACACGGGTTCACACCAACCCATGTGTCTGGCCATATCATATGGCTTCTCTTCGCTCGACAATCGTCGAGACCATTATGTCGACACATCCGACATGCCCGTATCAGATGGTACATGCCTGTGTCTCTTCACTCGATGATCGTCGAGACCATTTTGTCCACACATCCAACACGCCCGTGTCGGATGGTACATGCCCGTGTCTCTTCACTCGACGATCGTCGAGACCATTATGTCGACACATCCGACACGCCCGTGTCGGATGATACACGCCCGTGTCTCCTCACTTGACGATCATCGAGACCATTGTATCGACACATCTGAAATGCCCATGTTGGATGGTACACGCTCGTGTCTCTTCACTCGACGATCGTCGAGACCACTGTGTCGACACATCCTACATGCCGGTGTCGGATGGTACACTCCCGTATCACGTGTCACCCACCAATCATTGTGTTTTTAATGCGCTGTGCCAGATGAGACACAGGTACACACACGGCCGGGTGTCCCCCTGGCCCCCCACAACCCGTGTTTCACGAGGCTGAGATTCCGCAACACAGGTACGCACACGGCCGTGTGCGCACCCATGTTCGACCCCTTTAAATGGAGGTCGTGTGCTGTTCTTCTTTCCAACTTCCTAATTCCAGCAGTTCCTCCCAACATCCATCTCCTCCACGGCCTGAGCTCAAATTTGAAGTTTTCGCCTTGAACGTGCGTGGTTTTGCCCCCTCTACTAGCCTTCTTTCCTCCTAGGCAACATTTCGTTTCCATTTTATGCATCTTCTCCTTCAACTCCACCTTTCTCTCCGAATTTTCCTCCACCAATTTTTTCTTTAAAGAAAATTTTTTTTCCTTTCTATTTTTCCACAAATAATGTCTTCCGGAAGAGGCCAAGGCGGTCGCCATCGTCGACCAGAAGTCCAGGCTCTATCTACTGAGAGGCACGACACTGCTGCGCCGCTAGTGTTCACCGATCCTACGCACGTCGCCCGCTACAACCGCCTCCAATCAAAGAAATTTTAAGACATCTGCACCATTGACTGGAGTGTATTAGAAGAAATAAATTTAGCGGGGGATGTCTGGGAATTAATTTTTGTATCGGGTTGGGAGCAATTCTTTGCGATAGAAGAGTTAGACTTTAAGGAAATCACACTCGAGTTCTTGTCCTCATTTTACTTAAATATTAGGCATAATCTCACTGATTCTGCTAGCGAGAACAAGGGGGTCATCTTCTTTCGGGTAGGGGGCACTTTTTACAAACTTACCGTGCTCCAGTTCACCGAATACCAAGGGGTATATGAGGCATCTTTCCTCTTTAGTGTCGCTTACTCCGACCTTCATTTCGACCTCCCCTCTCGCGATCTTGCCGGTAGTATCTGGGCTCGGCTCGCTTTTGACCTTAGTCCATATGATTCCATGAGGTCAAAGGCATCCCTGTATGCATCTCAGTCACAACATATTTATATGACAACAAGTGCTCTTAAGCACAACAGTATCATAAGCGCCCACCTCCGCCAGATGCTCCGTGCACTCATGGCACATTTACGGTGGACCGAATCAGCCTTGGCACCACCACCGATCAGAGGCTTTTAAATTGTTAGCTTTGTGCCTTCGTCTACCACAACACACATGCTGGAGACTATAATGCCTCCACTCGTCACATGGAATATAACGGTGGGTCCGGCTGGGGCCCCATGCCATACTTCATAGATAAGTGGCGGAATTATGTGTGGAAAACAAAACGTACTCATACCCCAACTCAAAACATTCTAGCGCAGCATTTTAAGTTAGATGAACTCAGCACAGCGAATGTCCAGTAATATATAAACTCCTCATTTATATATCTATAATTAGGAATGTATACAACACACACACACATGGCCTTAAGACCTTACAAGTTCCTCTTTACAAACACGTATAATTTCATACATCGGCACGCAGGCTGGACAGACAAAAAATCCAAACACGCTTTCTTCACATGACCTTCAAGGGCCGTTAGCAGCATGCCTCCATTCCGCTCAAATCAATTCAATCATCAACACCTGCAATTAGATATCCACCAAAAAGCGGCAAACAAAGTAACGGTCAACATTAGCTGACCAATTATAATGACCCTACCCCTTACCCGGGGCAGTGGTTCCTTCCTTGTATGCATTGCCATCACAAGCTATCAATCTACCAATCACAACCACATCACAAATGCTGGTACCCACCAGACGCTCCGTGCACTCAGGGCACCTTATTGGTGCACCGGATATCCCAGTCGTACACCGCCGATCAGAGGTTCTTCACCTGTTGGTTGGGCGGTTCAATCCTAGTCCACCAATCCCGCAGGCTGGCTACATTCCGTCTATAGCACTCAGAGGTACTACCTCACATCATCCACAAACATAACCAGAGCAGATCGACCCACCCTAGTGGTGTAGCAAGCCGGTTTATTGATGCTCCCCAGACATTACCACCAATCGACCCCTCAACCTATTCCTGATTGACCCACCCTTTTGGTGTAGTAAGCCGGGTTTAACTCGGATCCCTAGGCATTGCCACCAATCGACCCCTCATCTATCCAGATCAACCCACCTTAGTGGTATAGCAGGCCGGGTTTATCCCGCGCTCCCCAGGCGTGCTACCAATTGACCTCTCATCACAACCAGGAGCTTACTCAAAGCATCCATTCATCCATAAGCAACATCCATACATCCATCCAACAAAGCATAACCTTTCATATCATCAAATCGACGGAGTCTTCTCCATTTTACCCATAATCATCACTAATCCAGACTATCCATCCAGATGGGCTTCACACAGCATGCATATACCGTACTCCACATTTTCAGCTCTAGATGTAGACTCAACCAAGGAATCACTTATGATATCCACCTCTTGGTGGAGGATTCCATGCATATGCATAAAGAAAGGACCTCGATGAGCAATAAGGAGATCATTACCCTTGAAGATCGCTTCGGAGCCATGACATAGCCGGATGGAAATCACTGCTTCGACCTTGCCTTCACAAATCCGATCTCGGATCTTCGCTCCGCACTATGCATCTCCTACAGCAGCTGGTTTTCTACTTCCTCCTTTCCTTCCCTTGTTCTCCCTCTCTCTTTCTCTCTCTTGGAAAGTAAGGAGAAGAAGAAGATGAAATGAAGAGATAAGTCCTCATTTTCGGCTTTATATCCACAGGGAAGAAGCCTGGCCCTTGGATCCAGGATAAGGAAAACGAACGGCTCAGATTTGACCCAAAATAGGCTGAACATGGTCTGACACGCCATGTGACACGCCCGTGTCACAGGCCGTGTTACTTAAGCGGTAGGAAACCGAATCAAATCCAACCAGTATACAGTCGTGTAACACGGCAGTGTCACACCCTACATGCCCGTATCATGCTCGACACGCCCGTGTCTAGTAGTCGTGTACATCACACAACACAATCTCCGCTTCATCCGAGCGGGACACGTCCATGGGACACGCCTGTTCCCGATCCGTGTACCCCAACACACACCCGTGTCCACCAGTACATATAGTCCCGCCTGAACCCGCAAAGGACACGCCCTGTGAAACGCCAGTGTCACGGTGTAACACCCTGGAAATCTTTTTTGAGTTGATCGCATCCAAAAGAAATTTTAGTGCATGTATAGGGGTACACGGCCTAGGACACGGGCGTGTCCAAGGCCGTGTATTTCTTTTTGTTTGGCCGTCTGCGTCCAGAGAAGGACATGGCAGGAAACACGGGTTGTTCACAGTTTTGATACGGGCGTGTCAGGGGTGACACAGGCGTGTTCATACCCATGTCCCTACCCATGTTCAGGAGGGTCGTGTCGGTTGGTGTTGCAGTTATAGACACGGGCGTTTCGAGGACCTGACACGGGCGTGTCACATTGAGACACGTGCGTGTCTAAGCCCGTGTGAGTTTCTGTGTTCGACGATCATGCCTGGATCGAGGCACATAGCCTTGGACACGGCCGTGTGCATGGCCGTGTTCTGCCCAGGTTTGTGGATTTTTGAACGGATCTGAGCCGTTCGATTTCTTTAATTAAGATCTGACGGCGCAGATGAGTCCCTGATCTGTTAAGCTCGGGAATAGAGGATCAATTCATTATTTCTCTCTTAAGAGCTCTCTTTCAAGGAGTTAGAGAGAGGAGGAATAAGAAGGAGGATTTCAGCAACCGGTGGAGCATCGGAGCACCGTTTAGAGAACCGAGAGCAGATCTGTGGAGGAAATTCCGTTGCGAAGACTTCTATCCGGATAGTTTTCCATGGCGCAAAAGCGTACTACAAGGGTAACGATTCTCTACTTGAGCATGTGAATCTCTCTTCCCTTTTTCATAGGGATACCCGCTCCCGTAAGTGTGCGGCGAGTGTACGATGTTCCCTGGGGTTGACGTGAATAGTCCCCCTTGTGTTGCATATAGAGTTCGAAATTGAAGTACGAGCATAGGCATTGTGTGTGAAGCCTACCCGGACATGTTGGTCTGGATCTGTGATGTTGGATTTGTTATGGTTTGCCGGAGAAGACTCCGTGCTTTGGGTTTTCGGGTCTCTTTGCGGTAGATTGTAGAAGGGATCCTTGGGGATTAACTCCAAGGCACACCCAAAAACTGAGCGGAATCGTTGTTCTGCTAGCTTGGCGGTCAGGGAACTGGCCTTGAACATAACTGGGTTATATGATTATTTGTAACAGTAGGATCCTAGAGAAGCTTGGCTCGTGCGTGCGTCTTAATGTGAACTGCGTTGTGTGAGCAACGGGCAAGTGGAATCGGACCTGGGCTATGTGGTTCGGTGCGAGAGTCCCGAAAAGGGGACTGGGTGTTGGCATAGTCGGGAGCCTTAGACGGTGGTCAGAAAGGCTAAATGCTCATGAGGTTGACATCCTGGGGGTGGTGGTGAAGACGCTGAATTGTTAGGATTCACCGATAATGTGCCCTGAGTGCACGGGGTGTTTGGCAGTGCGAGGCTACACCTGTGGCGTAGTATGTTTGTACTATATTATTTAGCTGGGCAAACGAATTGCAGTGAAGGAGCACCTCCGTGCCGAGTTAGGGGAAGGGTCGTTATAATTTGGTCGGCTTTGGCTGACCGTTGCTTTGTTTTCCACCATGTGGTGTAATTTTGCTTGCAGGTGCCGCGGAGCCGAGTACCAAATAGCGGGCTGGAGCCCATGTTGCTGTGCTGGCCCTATAAGGTCAAAGCGAATAGTTGTTCTTTATTTTGTCATGTGTGGAAAACATTATTTTGCTAAGTGAACTCTTGTAAGGCCATAAGGCCAAGTGTCTTTCAGTGTATTTGTATTTCATTCCAGTTGTACTGGTTGTGGACATTCATGATTATTGGATTACCGTTATGGGTTCTTTCAACTGTTTAAAGGCTTCTGCTAGAATGGTCTGTGTTAGGACGAGTAGTCTTAATTGGATAGTTTGGTTATTCATACGTAACCCTTCCGATTGTCCGTGGTATATGGTGTCGGGTTCCAACTGGACCTTCTACTATATGTCATACGACAGATGGGGGTGTAAGTATTTGGTATCAGAGCGAGGTTTCGATCCTCCAACCTGTGGGTTATGGGCCCACCACGCTTCCGCTGAGGTTTCTATCCTCCGAGATTCGATGGGGTTGGAACGGCAGTTCAAGCTGAGGATTGTCTCTCTATGATAAAGTAGGTCTTGACAGCCACGTTAACTGAGGAGTGGCAGAAGACCACCATAACGACCTTCCTTTTGGCTGTTGAGGCGAGGCTGTGGTGGGATGAGTTGGAGTTTCATCTCTTAGTGGGAAGGCATCTTGCTGATGTGCCTATGGAGGAATTCTCAAGATTGTCCTTGGCCAGATATTTACCCTCTGCTCAGAAGCTCGAGATGGAGAATCAGTATCTTGGGTTGACTCAGGGAGACAGAAGCGTGGACGAGTATTTCCACGAGTTTACATGGTTGGGTCGGTATGCGGGTGCTATGTATACGGAAGAAGAGAGGAAGACCAACTGATTTATGAGGGTCTACGCGGCGACCTACAGTTACTCCTTGCTGGGCCTAAGGTGCAGGGCTTCCTAGCCTTGGTCAATTCGGCCCGGTCAATAGAAAAGGTCGTAAAGAAAGTGCAAGAGAAGAAGGACCCAGGGGAAAAGAAGGCAGAGTTCAAAGTGCCAAATGCAAAGTCAGGATTCCGCAGATGGAATAAGAAGCAGATGACTTCGAGCTCAGCCCCTTCATCTGTTGTGTGGGGGGCAACTATAAGTCGAGTTCCAGGAGCTTGTTACAACTGTGGGAAGACGACGAACTTTTCTCGTGAGTGTTGGAGCTGACATGCAAAGTCCGAGAGGAAGCCTGGAGCGACCTATGAAGAGAAAGGGAAGGCGGTGGAGTCCACCACATCCCATCATGCTCCAGCCTAGGCTAGAGTTTAAAATCTTGGTCTGCAAGAGGCCATAAAGCAAGCTGATGTGGTGACAGGTATGAGTTAAATTTTAGCAGTTTAACTTTATGTAGTTGTTACCTCTTTTATATGTTAGCTTGTTATTCTTGGTGCTAGGCTTCGTGTTGATTTTCGATTATCCGGTGAGAGCTCTGTTTGATACGGGGGCTTCACATTCCTTCTTGTCTGAAAGTTTTGTGTCGCGCATCGGGGTCCCTTCCTCGATGGAAAAAGACGGGTTGGGTGTGTTGTTGCCCAATGGGTGCTCAATGCACGCAGATAAGATCTGTGTGGTAAAGATACGGATTGGGGACCAGGAGTTTGTTTTGCGAGCGTTGGTACTACCATTAGTAGAGTTCGACGTAATCTTTGGTGCGGACTGGCTCTCGGAGCAGCGAGCTTGCATTGATTGCAACCGAAAGGATGTTAAGTTGGGACTGCATACTGAATGGGAGACTACGTTTGCGGGCATGAAGGGGTCGGGTAAAGTTTTGATGTCGGCCCTTCAAGTGATCAAGGCAGTTCGGTCTGGTGCAGAGCTGTTTGTCACCTTAGTGCAGGCTACAACGCCTAGGCCAAGTCTGGACAGTATCCCAGTTGTTTCTGACTATCCTGATGTGTTCCCAGATGATCTCCCAGGAGCCCCTCCTCAGTGGGAGATTGATTTTACTATTGAGCTGGTACCGGGTGCCAAACCAGAATCACGCTCTCTGTATCGGATAGTGCCGCGAGAGATGGAGGAGTTGAAGGTGCAACTATAGGAGTTATTGGAACAAGGGTATGCGCGTCCAAGTTCGTCGCCTTGGAGCGCACATGTTCTTTTCGTTAAAAAGAAGGATGGGATCTTGCGACTCTGTATTGACTATCGGGAGTTGAACAAGCTTACGGAGAAGAATAAGTATCTGATCCCTCGGATTGACGATCTATTTGATTAGTTGGTTGGGTCAACAGTATATTCGAAGTTAGATCTGAAGTCCGACTACTACCATTTGAGGATAAGGGAAAGCGACATCTCGAAGATAGCATTCAACACGCGTTTTATGCATTACAAGTTCACGGTCATGCCGTTTAGGCTGACCATTGCCCCATCCGTGTTTATGGATCTGATGAATAGGACGTTCAGAGAATACCTGGATCATTTCGTGATAGTATTTATCGATGATATCTTGATATACTCGCAGTGTGAGGAGGACCATTACAAGCATCTACACATGGTGTTGGAGACATTGAGGAGAAATCAGTTGTATGCTAAGTTCTCCAAGTGTGAGTTCTGGTTATCCTCAGTAGCTTTCCTTGGTCATTTAGTTAGTGGAGAAGGAATAGCGGTGGATCCGACGAAGATAGTGGCGATACGGGAGTGGCCTATTTTGACTACAGTGGCGGAAGTCCGGAGCTTTCTGGGGTTTGCCGGCTACTACATGCGCTTTTGTAGAGAACTTCCCGCGGATAGCGTTACCACTCAAGACGTTGACAAGGAAAGATCAAAAGTTTTTTGGTCACTAGAGTGTGAGGAGGCTTTTGAAGAGTTGAAGAGGCAGTTGACAACGACGCCTATTTCATGTTCGACGAGTGGAACCGAAGGATTTGAAATTTATAGTGATGCTTAGGGTAGTGGTTTGGGCTGTGTTCTGCTACAGCATGGGAGCGTGATAGCCTATGGTTCACGACAATTGAAGGTTCATGAGAGGAATTATCTGATTCATGACTTAGAGTTAGCGGCCGTGATATTTGCTCTGAAGCTGTGGAGGCACTACCTGTACGGTGTGAAAGTTGATATCTACACCGATCATAAGAGCCTTAAGTACTTATTAGATCAGAAGGATCTGAACATGAGGCACCAGAGGTGGATGGAGTTCTTGGGGGACTACACCTTCGAGATACATTATGTACCTGGGAAAGGAAACCCAGTGGTGGATGCATTGAGCCGCAGGGCTCCTGCGCAGTCCAGTTGGTTGTCGGTACATGATGAGAGCTTGGTCCATGATTTGGAGGCATTAGAGATCTGCTGCATTGATAAATGGTCTAGAGCTGAGGTGATATTGTATTAGATAGAGGTGCAGTATGACTTGGCTGATAGAGTTCAACGGGCTTTGATTCAGGATAGCAGTATGAAGCGTATCTTAGATGAATCTTTCGATCGGTCAAATTCCCAGTTTGCTATTGAGGATGGACTGCTAAGGAAGGACGGTCGTATATGTGTCCCTAGTGAGGATAATCTTCGGGAGGAGTTGATGTACGAGGCTCATCATACCAAGTACTCAATCCATCCGGGAAGCACGAAGATGTATAGAGATATGAAGAAGTCATTCTGGTGGCTAGAATTAAAGAAGGATGTAGCACTTTATGTGGCCAAGTGCCAAACTTGTTCCTTGGTGAAGGCGGAGTGCCAGAAGCCCGGAGGTTTCCTAAAGTCCTTGCTTATCCCAAAATGGAAATTCAATGACATTTCTATGGATTTTGTGCATGTTTTGCCAAAGTCGCAGAGGGGAAACGACGCCATCTGGGTGGTCATAGATAGGTTGAAAAAAAGTGTCGCATATCATCATGAATAGGAAGGAAGATTCGGTGGAAAAGTTAGCCAAACTCTATATGGATAATATTGTGCGATTGCATGGTGTGCCCCGCAGTATTGTTAGTGTCAGAGATGGACGCTTCACGTTGAAGGAATGGAGGCTGGTGCGTAGTTTGTTGGGAACTAAGCTGAGTTTCAGCACAGCCTTCCATCCACAAACGGATGGTCAGAACGAGAGGGTCAACAGGACGATGGAGGACATGCTTCACATGTGCATCCTAGATTTCAGAAAGCATTGGGAGGATCACCTATACATGGTGGAGTTTGCGTATAACAACAACTTTCAAGAGAGTATTGGAATGGCACCTTTCGAGGCCTTGTATGGGAGGAAGTGTCGTACGTCGTTGTCTTGTTTATAGACGGGCGAGTCGAAGTTGTATAAATGTCAAGCGGTGGAAGACGCCACTTCAATGGTACGTACAATTCAGTAAAGGTTGAAGATCGCTCAGGACAGGCAAGCAAAGTACTATAACGCCAAGCATAGTAACGTGGAGTTCGATGTTGGCGACTGGGTGTATTTAAAAATCAAGCCGTTCAAGGTTGTTTCGAGGGTTCGACGCTTGAAGAAGCTGAGTCTGAGATAACTTGGAGCATTTGAAATCCTAGAGCGTGTTGGCGAAGCAGCGTATAGATTGAAGCTATCAGTGGAATTGAGTGGGCTACACGATGTGTTCCATGTATCAGTGTTGCGTAAGGCAGTGCAAGAGCCTTCGCAGATAGTTGCGGTCGATCAATTGCCAGTTGATTATGAGTTGACGATAAAGGTCACGCCTATACGTATAGAAGACATTGAAGTCAAAGGACTCCGCAATAAGGAAATCCGAATGGTTAAGGTCCGTTGTGATAACTGCAGACGTGAGGAGATTTCATGGGAGCGAGAGCAAACTATTTATGAGGAATACCCAGAGTTATTCTACTCAGTTAACATTGAGTTTTATGTACCTTTACTTAATTTCGGGACGACATTCCTTAAAGGGGGGAGATTTATAACGCCCCGGAAATTGTTTTTGAGCTGATCGCGTCCAAAAGAAATTTTGGTCCCTTTATAGGGGTACACGGCCTAGGACACGTGCGTGCCCAAGGCCGTGTCTTTCTTTGTGTTTGGCCGTCTGCGTCCAGAGAAGGACACGGTAAGAAACACGGGTTGTGTATAGTTTTGACACGGGCATGTCAGTGGTGACACGGGCGTGTTCATACCTGTGTCCCTACCTGTGTTCAGGAGGTTCATGTCGGTTGGCATGACGGTTATAGACACGGGCGTGTCGAGGACCCAACACAGGTATGCCAGATTGAGACACGGGCGTATCTTAGCCCGTGTTAGTTTATGTGTTCGACAATCATGCCTGGATCGAGGCACATGGCCTGGGACACGACCGTGTGCAATGCCGAGTTCGGCCCAGGTTTGAGGATTTTTGAGCGGATCTGAGCCGTTCGATTTCTTTAATTAAGATTTAACGGCCCAGATGAGTCCCTGCTCTATTAAGGTCGGAAATAGAGGATCAATTCCTCATTTCTCTCTTAAGCGCTCTCTTTTAAGGAGTTAGAGAGAGGAGGAATAAGGAGGAGGATTCTGGTCGCCGGTGGAGCATCGGAGCACCGTTTAGAGAACCGAGAGTGGATCCGTGGAGGAAATTCCGTTACGAAGACTTCTATCTGGATAGTTTTCCATGGCGCAAAAGTGTACTACAAGTGTAAGGATTCTCTACTTGAGCATGTGAAGCTCTCTTCCATTTTGCATAGGGAGACCCGCTCCCGCGAGTGGGCGGAGAGTGTATGGTGTTCCCTATTGTTTACGTGAAAAGTCCCCCTTGTGTTGCATATAGAGTAGGGAATTGAAGTACGGGCATAGGCATTGTGTGTGAAGCCTACCAGGACATGTTAGTCTGGATCGGTTATGTTGGATTTATTCTGGTTTGCCGGAGAAGACTTCGTGCTTTGGGATTTCATGTTTCTACGCGGTAGATTGCAGCAGGGATCCTGGGGCATTAACTCCAAGGCACACCAGGAAAACTGAGCGGAATCGTTGTTCTTCTAGCTTGGCGGTCTGGGAACCGGCCTTGGACATAACTGGGTTATGTGATTGTTTGGAATAGTAGGATCCAAGAGAAGCTTGGCTCATGTGTACGTATTAATGTGAACTATGCGGTGTGAGCAATGGGCAAGTTGAATCGGACCTGGGCTATGTGGTTCGGTGCAAGAGACCCAAAAAGGGGACTGGTCGTTGGCATAGTCGGGAGCCTTAGACTGTGGTCAGAAAGGCTAAATTCTCATGAGGTTGCCATCCTGGGGGTGGTTGTGAAGACGCTGAAGTTTCAGGATTCACCGATAATGTGCCCTGAGTGCAGGGGGTGTTTGGCCGTGCGAGCCTACACCTGTGGCGTAGTATGTTTCTACTATATTGTTTAGCTGGGCTAATGAATTGCAGGGAAGGAGCACCGCCGTCCCGAGTTAGGGGCATGGTCGTTATAATTTGGTCGGAGTTGGCTGACCGTTGCTTTGTTTGCCACCGTGCGGTGGAATGTTGCTTGCAGGTGCTGCGGAGCCGAGTACCAAATAGCGTGTTGGAGCCCATGTTGCTGTGCTGGCCCAAGAAGGCCAAAGCGAATAGTTGTTCTTTATTTTGTAATGTGTGGTCGGCCTGCATGCTGATGTATGGAAAACATTATTTTGCTAAGTGAACTCTTGTAAGTTCATAAGGCCAAGTGTCTTTCAGTGTATTTGTATTTCATTCCAGTTGTAGTGTTTGTGGACATTCATTATAATTGGATTATCGTTGTTGGTTCTTTCAACTATTTAGAAGCTTCCGCTAGAATGCCCTGTGTTAGGACGAGTAGTCTTAATTGGATAGTTTGGTTATTCATACGTAACCCTTCCGTTTGTCCGTGGTATATGGTGTCGGGTTCCAGCTAGACCTTCTACTATATGACATACGACGGATGGGGGTGTTACACACAGGTCGTGTACCGTGCACGCGACGATCGTCTACCAAACTTCGTCGACCACACACCCAACTCCTCAACCCTAGCACGACACGCCCTGCAACACGCCCGTGTCCCAGGCCGTGTCACCCAATCCTGAACCCAAAGTGGGCTTTGGGGTGTTACAATCCTCCCCTCCTTCAAAAAATTTCGTCCCCAAAATTTGACTCAGCAACCACCTGCAACATAACCACTCACGTTGCACCATACACAACCGCACACTCAAAAAAGGCGAGCCGGGTTAGTGCTCAGACGTCGTACCCCAAGAACTCGCACAAACCAAACAATACATGCAGTTAATACACACGCACATATCTCCTCAGGTTCACATCTATCCACAATTTTATCGAATGTGATAGATCCAACAAAACACATCATATATATAGCCACCATGATGCACCAATATTTACATAACATATGACATCTATGTACACAACCATCTCCTTATTCGTGTTGTAGATCCACCAGTAAGCACATCAACAAGTGATATGAGTCACTTTTCTATGTTTCCTTCCGCTCAGCTGCCTGATTTAACACTCGAGGCGTCAAATTAAAAACTTGAGGCTGAATTTCCCTAATTGAACTTTGCGGCTCTTGCACATCCAAATTATACAGTCGAGGTTGCGTCCGGGATGCAGATGACTCGGCCACTGCTTTACCCTTTTCTTCATAAGACGCACCTGTCTTTTTCTCGCTCCCTGAAGGGGAATTCCAACAAAATTTAGCAATATGTCCTTGCTTCCCGCAATTATAACATGTTCGTGTATCCGCACATCCCTGCCATAAGTTGCCCCCGAAGAGACAGTCGACGGAGCTGAATCCGTAGACATGAACATTTTCTTCTCTTGTCATCTAAACTCTGATTGCACCCCCTGTGACACTTTGAATTCTGGCTTCTACACTGCCAGTATCTTTTTCTCTTGTACCCGCTTCAAATCCTTCTTCAACGGATGGGCTGTATCTACCTCACATATCTCCCAAGTCTAGTAAACTCACGCAGGTATGTATCAATATCAGTCTCACCCTGCACCAAACGTTGAAACTCGTTCTCCATCACAATCCGTTGCGACAATGGAAAGTACTTGGCTAAAACAAATCTAGAGAATTCAACAATTGAGACGTACTCTAATCCGCGACCTGCCAAGTAATGCACTTCTACGTCATCACACCACAATCTCGCATCTCCTTCTAGCAGAAAAGTGGCTAAGGTCACTTTCTGCTCCTCCGCCGTCCTGATTGCAGTCAGGATCCTCTTCACTCTAGCAAGTCAATCTTCCGCATAGGTTGGGGAAATCGCCCCACCAAACATAGGTGGATGAAATTCCGAAAATTGTTTCAATGACTCATCCATTGCTTGCTCGTCCAGCACAACTTCAGCGCACTCCAGCCTTACATCAGGTCGTACTGGCACTCCTACAGGCCTTGCCTTCCCAGTAGGTTGTTCCTGTGATACTGCAAGCACTATCTACATCACCATCTGTATGGTCTCCGCTGAGGGAGGCGTAGGCACTTTAATGGGTGATGCACTCTCCTCGAACCGCTGTGGCTAAAACTGCCGAGCACCACTCCTCGCCACCTATCAATCAATGTACAAAACACCATAAATCATGCAATTCATAATGGCAAATAGCACAATCCTAGTGGACATTCTTGAGTTCAATTATGTTCTTCCCTCCCAAACAATCTCAACCTGGCTCTGATACCACTTTATAACGCCTCCACTCGTCACATGGAATAAAACGGTGGGTCCGGCTGGGGCCCCATGCCATATCTTATTTATTGTTTTTATTTAAAAATCCAAAAAAATGAAAAATCTTTAAAAATTAAAAATTGTTTTCTTTTTATTATAAAAAATACAAAAAAATAGGAAAAAAAGAAAATACAAAAAATATATTAAACCCCTGCTTAAATTTTTGTGACTTTTCAGAAATTTATTTTGAGTTAATTTATAAGGATTTCTATAATTTTTGGTTTCCTAATCTTTTATTTCATCAAAGTTAGTTAAATTTAATTTTTAGGTGATTTGATTTGAAGAAATAAATTTTTGAAATAAATTTGTTTAGAGAAATCTATTTAGCCTTTTTTTCTCTTTTATTTTAATTAGTTTCAATTTTGTAGTACTTAGATTAATAAGTTTTAGATTTTAATTATCTTCACTCTATGCTTTAAGATTCTTAGGAAAGCTTAATTCACTATAGTTGCTATCTTAGTTTTTAAATTTAATCTAAATTTTGCCAAATATTTCCCTTGTTTTTAACTTTCTTGTTAGATCATATGTCATGGGGATTAGAGGATAAAATTCATTATCCCATGTTACACATATGCAATTTTTTTTTTGGTTAGATCATATGTCATGAGAATCAAGTATTCCCTGGTACACATATGCAACCCAAAAAAGAGTAAGAGGATAAAAATCATTACTCATAAGTAATTTTGTTTGAAGAGAAAAAAATATCAAAAAGAAAAAAAATGTGTGGGGTGAGAGGATAAAATTCATCACCCTCAATCTAAGATCCCTTCAATTTTCTTTTTCCTTTTTCCAACCGAATAGCCAATATTAATGCTTTAGATTTAAATTAAATTTGTAAGAGAGCATAAGTAGTGTTTGATTTTTCCTTGAAGTCTCTTTTTAGTGAAAAAAGTGTTTATAATTTTTAATCTAACTTTGTTTGCTAAATACTTAATTTTGAGTTCTAATTATTTTATTAGAGAAAACTTTACTAAATATTTAACCCTTCATATTTTACTTCCATATTTTAGGACTTAAAAAATTTGAATCCCTAAAGTTAAACTTTAACTTTCTTTTGATTTAATAAATTTTTAGTTTAATTAAAAATTATATTAATTCCTTATAAGTATTCTCATAGTTTTGCTCTGGAATAGCAAAAGATTAAGTACGGGGGTATTTTTTATTTTTTATTTTTTTTATTTTTTTTAATACCCCCGTACTTAATCTTTTGCTATTCCAGAGCAAAACTATAAGAATACTTATAAGGAATTAATATAAGTTTTAATTAAACTAAAAATTTATTAAATCAAAAGAAAGTTAAAGTTTAACTTTAGGGATTCAAATTTTTTAAGTCTTAAAATATGAAAGTAAAATGTGAAGGGTTAAATATTTAGCAAAGTTTTCTCTAATAAAATAATTAGAACTCAAAATTAAGTATTTAGCAAACAAAGTTAGATTAAAAATTGTAAACACTTTTTTCACTAAAAAGAGACTTCAAGGAAACATCAAACACTACTTATGCTCTCTTACAAATTTAATTTAAATCTAAAGCATTAATATTGGCTATTCGGTTGGAAAAAGGAAAAAGAAAATTGAAGGGATCTTAGATTGAGGGTGATGAATTTTATCCTCTCACCCCACACATTTTTTTTCTTTTTGATATTTTTTTCTCTTCAAACAAAATTACTTATGAGTAATGATTTTTATCCTCTTACTCTTTTTTGGGTTGCATATGTGTATCAGGGAATACTTGATTCTCATGACATATGATCTAACCAAAAAAAAAATTGCATATGTGTAACATGGGATAATGAATTTTATCCTCTAATCCCCATGACATATGATCTAACAAGAAAGTTAAAAACAAGGGAAATATTTGGCAAAATTTAGATTAAATTTAAAAACTAAGATAGCAACTATAGCGAATTAAGCTTTCCTAAGAATCTTAAAGCATAGAGTGAAGATAATTATGAAAGATATGGTACCTAAACACCTAGAGGGGGGGGGGGTGGGGAATAGGTGACCTAAACCTTTTTTGACTTTTGTTTGGCAGCACAACAGTTTTTCACTGATTACTACAGCTAACAGCAAATACAGAAATTAAGCATTCAATTCACAGCACAGCACAGCACAGAAGACACACTAATTTTATAGTGGTTCCCCAATCTTTGGGTACATCCACTTTCCCCCTTCGCCTATCTAGCAGTGTACTAGATTCGGCCAAACTTCTCCACTAGCTCAGAACCCAACAAGGTTCCTACCTCAGGCCCAAAGCCTTACACTCAGCCAAAAGGCCTACACTCAGCCACCCAGGCCTACACTCAGCCAATCAAGGCTTACACTCAGCCAATCAAAGGCTTACACTCAGCCAATCAAAGGCCTACACTCAGAGTTCTTCAACTCCTACACTCAGGCACCAAGCCCTACCCTCAGCCTTTATAAAATAGGCTTACAATCACTCAGATCCAATGGATCTTACAAGTTTAAAATAGAAATTACAAATGCTAACTCTACAACTCAGAAAGGATGAGAGGAGTTGAGAGTTTCTTGAAGAGTTCTTGGAAGAACTCAGCTTGATCCAAACTGACTTAGCTTTCTTCAAAGCTTCTTGAGTAGAACTGAATTAGTCTGAATCTTCTGCAGTTGATCCTTGATCTCTGCTTCTTGAAATCCAGATGACTCTGAATTGTTCTTCTCAGCCTTAGTTCCAAAGACTGAATCCTTGGTTGGAGCTCTCTCTCTCCAACTACTTAGATCTGCAGTTGGACTGCCTGATCTTCTTGTGTTGATCCTCTATGTATCACTTCTTAATTTAATCTGATCAACCACTTCAATTATTCTCACAACAAGTAATGATTGTGAACAACTTAACCACTTAACAATTTAACTGCTCATTCTGTAAACTGTGGGTGCCTATTTATAGGCTTCCTTCATGGTAACCGGCTGATCCGGTTTATAACAGACTTTTGACTTCTCTGACAGTTGCTGTAGAACGGCTGGATTGGCAGCTGTCATGTCAACCAGTCACTTCTTGAAATCTCACTAACTGTCAGATAGTGTCGAGACTTTCTGTTCTTAAGTGTCGACACTTATAGACCAAGTGTCGACACATGTTGTGTAAGTGTCGACACAAGTCTACAAGGTGTCGACACAATTCCTTGTATGTCTCGACACAGTTTCTTCTGCATGTGTCGACACTGAAATTGAGTGTCGACACAAGTACTTATACTTCATTCTTTATCTGTATTCTTCTAAGTGTCGACACATCACCTTTGTGTCGACACATCTTCATGTGTTGAAACTGTCAAGTGTCGACACTGATTCTTGGTGTCGACACAAGTCTTCATTCTTGATTCTTCAGCTGAGTGTCGACACATTCCCTTAGTGTCGACACTTATACTTAGAATATTTTACAACTTTTCTGTTCTTTGCTAAGTGTCGACACATCTCCTTGTGTCGACACTTCCTTCTAGTGTTGAGTCTTCTGGTTATGTGTCGACACATTGTGCTGAGTGTCGACACATTCTTCAAGTGTTGACTTCTTTGAGTGTGTGTCGACACATTGTGCTGAGTGTCGACACATTCTTCATATGTTGACTCTGCTGATTGAGTGTCGACACATTGTGTTGAGTGTCGACACTTGTACTTAGTCTCTGCAGAATTTTGCTGGGTGTCGACACAACTCCAAGTGTCGACACTTTCTGATGTTGACTCAGCTCTTCTAGGTGTCGACACTTCTGCTAAGTGTCGACACAGCTTTTCTGCATCCTTCTACACTGAGTGTCGACACAGCTCCAAGTGTCGACACTTTCTGACTGGTGTCGACACTTCTTCCCAGGTGTCGACACAATGACTCCAAGTGTCGACACTGCATGTCTGGGTGTCGACACAAGCTTTCTCAAGTGTCGACACTTTACCTCTGGGTGTCGACACATGGACTTAGAAATTTTCAGCTTCAGTCCAGTGTATATCTAACCTGCACAAGCAACTCAAACAAACATCAAATACATTCTGATGTATATCATTGAGTTAGGTGAGGCTTCTTCAAATCAGGTACATTTGACCAATGTACCCAACAATCTCCCCCTATTTGGAGAAGTCATAACCCTTAGTCAATGATATACACCACTCATAATTAACAATTACAAAATGATGTAAAACATATAAATGACAACAGGGTAAACTTGAACATGTAATAAAGCACACATGTATACTTATTAAACATTGCAGAACAATTAAGAAACACACATATTTCAGAACATTCATACTATATTTATCATATACTGTCCCAATAATGTTCCTTATACATTTTCAATGAAGTATTACAATGTTTATCACTTAACAGATTACAACAAGCATCAAGTTAATTCCTAATCTAGTGCTGATCAGGTTCTTTAATAACAATGCCTTTTCCAGCTTTAACTTGAGCTTTCACAGCAGCAGCAGCAGCAGGCTCAGCTTCAGCAGTCTTCTTCCCTTTAGAGTCCTTCTTCTTCTGTTCTTCAGCCTTGATCTTTTGTCTTTCAAAATAATGATAGGGCTTAGGAAAGTACTTGCTAGGCTCCACAGCTGTTGGAGGTTAGCTTTCCTAACTTAGCCTTCCTTCTAAATTGGACAATTGCTTCCTGCCTACTCTCATGCTTTCTCCATTCAGCCTCTGAGAACCACTTGTTCCTTTCATGGGCATTGTCCTTGGCTGCTTTCCAGGCTGTAAGAATTATGTTCCTAGAAGTAGGGCTCCACTGTTCAAAATCTGGCTTTTGCTCAGCAATTTCCCTAAACTTCTTCTTTGACAGCCTAGTTTCTTCTTCTTTGTCCAAAGCCTCTTGCATTGCAGCTGTGATAGGTTGAACAACCTTTTCCAGAATAATATTAGGCTTGCCAGCAGGTGGACTATACATTGTGCTTATATCTGCATGAATCATGTCAAAGTCTGGAGGTGGATAGATTACATCAGCCACTGCTTGTTGCTCACCTCCAAGATATGTGCCTTGAATGCCAGAGTCAGCTACATTGTCATCATCACAAAGGGGAGGATAGCCCAGTGTAGCCCTGATGGAATTTGATATCCATTTTGCATGTTCAGAACTGGCCTTGACTAACACTCTCTCCCCCTTTATGACTTCTTGGGCCACATGATCTCTCACATCATCTTTCTGGAATCGGATTTGGCTATCCAAATACCGTATGCCCTCTTTAAAGAAAGGTCTAAGCTTTGTAAGCTGTTCTGAAATGACCTTCTGTGAGTCTTTTATTGCAGTCTGTACAGCAGCAATCTCTGCTTGAAATATCTTATCAAAATCAGCCTTGGCAGCAACAGTGGAGGTTGATGGTTCATCAGACGTTTTCTTGAGTTCAGTGACTATGGCATTGTGAGATGCAGTCAAATTATCATTCATCCTGAGTTGATTCTCCAGCACATAATCTTGTTTTAGTGCTATATCATCAACTTGAGTCTTTATTTTCTCTTGATGGTTTGCCAAATAGACTACTGCATGAGCACCCTTTGTAAAACAATCAGTCATCTCTGTTTTATTAAGGTTCATTTCAAACCTTATTGACTTGAGTTCCTGGCCCAGATCAGATTGTAGTGATTTGTGCCCTTCATCAACATAAGTTTCTAAAGCTTTCCTTTGTTCATCCATCTTGATTTGCATGGCAAGCAATAGAGCACTGTAATCAGTGGATGGAGCTTGTTGAACTAAGGAATGTTGAGCAACTGTTTGGAGAGCCTTCTTATAGCTCTGGCTTCTTCTTTTGAAAACAAAGAACTTCTTTTTCTGAGCTTGCTCAGCTTCATCATCTTCAGAGTCTGATGTACTGGCTATATCCACCCTATCCTTAGGGCTGGATTGTTTTTCAGTATGCACATCTTGTGCCTGCTCAGTATCTAGCCTTATAGGCTCTCCCACAACTTCAATGTTCTCCCCCTCAGCAGCAGCATTCTTTACTGTATCAGCATCATTCTTTTCCATATCAAAATCATCCTGTTCTAAATTCAGAAATAGATCTTCCATGGTATATTCTGGTGGAGATTGTGCAGGAGATGTACTTGGTTCAGCAACTTCTTTATCAGGGATAACTTCTTGTACAACAGATGTGTCAGGAAGACCAACATCTGGTACTGTACTTGCTGGCTGATTGTGCTGATGGTCATCAGACAAATCAGAATTTATTATAGAAAAATCCAAAGTATTAAGGTCAACAAGTACCTCTTGAATGAGGAGGGTGGCTTGCTCACTCTCCAGTGTAGATGGTTCTGCTACACCTGGAAGCTCCCCCTGGATGTCAGCTGCCTCCTGAGGAGCAGGTGTCTTCTCTGCAGCCACATCTTCTGGACTTTCAGGAGTGAAGACCACATGTTCTTCACTGCCTGAGCTGCATGAGGACTCCTGAATCACAGCAGCTAACTTCCTCTTCTTCTTTGGAGGAGAATCTTTCTTCTGAATTTGTTTCTCTGGAGTAGGAACTTCCTTGGATAACACTCTTTCCCATCTTGAGAATATTCTTGAGTCCATCTTCCTCATATGATTGATCTTAGTTCCTGCAGTATTGCTCATTACCTCTGGAATTGATCCAGCCAGGTAGAGACTTAGTATCCTGCCCAGATTGGGCTTCTTCAGGCTTTCCTTCACTTTTTCATAAACCACCATTGACCAGTCTGTTTTCAGATTGAAGATGATTCTGGTCATGACTTCAAACATGGAGGCAGACACCCTGTCATGCCCTCCTGGCTTGCTCAGTATGACCTTGCCCACTATTTCAGACAAGAACTTGCCTTGATTATTCATACCTTTTCTGTTAAAGACTGATCCCACTTTCATCTTTGGATCCAGTCCACACCAAGTAAGAGCTTCCCTGGTCTTAGAAGCAGTTACTTCCTCTTCAGCTTGAACTTTAGGTAGCTGAAGTACCTTTCTTAAAGACTTGGGTGATATTTTGACCTTGGTGCCATGCACCCTTGACTTAATCCTGTAGCCTGAGTCATCTACAGACGCGCCAGAAAGGAATTCAATGACTTCCTTCTTCCATATTTTCGTTGGTTCTGAAACCAAGAACTCCAATCCTGAATTGGCAATTAGGGTTAGCACTGATTTGATTTCTTGGTCACTGTCGTCAAATGCGCCTCGCACAAGCTCATAGCCTTCGTTTACGTTCTCTTCCAGCTTGGGAGCCATTAGGGTTTTGAGAATTAGTCTTGAGATGAGAGAAATGTCGACACAAGAGTTTAGGTCTCGAAACTTTGAAAGCGTGTCGACAATCAAAGACAGAACCCTATTTATACCTTTCTTGTTTGAAGACGAACAGGCGGGATGAATTTCTAATGATGTGTCGACACTGTCAATAAGTGTCGACACTGACTTATAATGTCTCGACACTCATGTGTCGACACAAATTTAGTCAACAGATTTTATGTGTCGACACTTGGTTAAGTGTCGACACCACTATACTCGACATGTGTCGAGACTTTACTTAGAAAAATTCTGAGTAAAACTTAAGTGTCGACACTTTATTGGATGTGTCGACACCTACTCGACATGTGTCGACACTAACATTCTGAAGTGTCGACACTAACTTCCTAGATGTGTCGACACCATTTTCCTGAAGTGTCGACACTTACTATTCTGTGTCGACATAGACTTGTCTATGTGTCGACACCTTTTTACTTAGCCAATTTTTGTTCTGTATACTTAGTCTAAGTTTATCATACCTAGTTCAATTTTGAACTTATTAAACTTAGCTTCTTCTAAGGGCTTAGTAAACATATCAGCTATCTGATTATCTGTTTTAACATATTCAAGTGCAATATCATTTCTTTCTACATGCTCCCTAAGAAAGTGATATTTTATCTCAATATGTTTAGTTCTACTATGAGATACAGGGTTATTAGCTATGGAAATAGCACTTGTAGAATCACAATAAAGTGGAGTTCTACTTACCTGACATCCATAGTCTTCTAGCTGATGTTGAATCCACAGAAGTTGAGCACAGCAACTTCCTGCAGCTACATATTCTGACTCAGCTGTGGAGATGGCCACACTGGTTTGCTTCTTACTACTCCATGAAATGAGTCTTCCACCTAGGAATTGACAGGATCCAGTTGTGCTTTTTCTATCTTCTTTGCATCCTGCAAAGTCTGCATCTGAATAGCCTGTTAGATCAAAATCTCCATTCCTAGGGTACCAGAGGCCTAGATAAGGTGTGCCCTTTAGATATCTCAAGATTCTCTTGACTGCAGTCAAGTGAGATTCTTTGGGGCAGGCTTGATACCTGGCACAAACACATGTAGCATACATAATGTCAGGCCTACTTGCAGTCAAGTATAGTAGGGAGCCAACTATCCCTCTATACAAGGTTTCATCCACAGGTTTCCCTGCATCATCCTTGCTTAGAGACATACTTGACCCCATAGGAGTCTTCATGGTACTGGAGGAATCCATACCATATTTCCTTATGAGTTCTAGGGTGAACTTTGACTGACATATGGACAAGCCACTTTCAGTCTGTTTAACTTGGAGACCCAAGAAAAACTTCAGTTCTCCCATACTACTCATTTCAAATTGACTTTGCATAAGCTTTGCAAACTTTTTGCAAAGGCTACTTTCAGTAGACCCAAATATAATGTCATCTACATATATTTGGACAAGTATTACTTTGCCTCTAGATTCCCTAAGGAATAGAGTCTTATCTATTTTCCCCCTTGTGAACTTGTTCTCAATGAGGAAACTAGATAGGGTTTCATACCAAGCTCTAGGAGCTTGCTTTAACCCATACAATGCTTTCCTAAGTCTATAGACATAATGTGGAAGAGTAGGATCAACAAAACCTGAAGGCTGCTCCACATATACTTCTTCTTTTAAATTACCATTAAGGAATGCTGACTTCACATCCATTTGGTATACTTTGAATCCTTGGTAGGTTGCATAGGCCAAGAACATCCTGATGGCTTCCAGTCTGGCTACTGGAGCAAAGGTTTGATCAAAATCAATACCTTCTTCTTGCCTATATCCTTTTGCAACCAGTCTTGCCTTATTCTTAATGATGACTCCTTGTTCATCTAACTTGTTTCTGTAGATCCACTTTGTTCCTATCACATTGTGATCTTTAGGCTTAGGAACTAAGTCCCAAACCTTGCACCTCTTGAACTGGTTTAGCTCTTCCTGCATAGCTTCAGTCC
Organism: Platanthera guangdongensis; assembly: GCA_039583875.1. NCBI lineage: Eukaryota > Viridiplantae > Streptophyta > Magnoliopsida > Asparagales > Orchidaceae > Platanthera > Platanthera guangdongensis. Next base: position 164,539,296 of record CM077152.1, on the reverse strand, counting down.
ACTGTGGATCTTGTATTGCTTCTTCAAATTTCTTTGGTTCTATTTGAGACAGAAAACTTGAATATACTGCAGCATTCTGATTTCTGCTCCTTGTCTGAACACCTTGTCTTGGATCTCCAATGATCAGCTCCACTGGATGATCTCTTAGATGCCTGTTGGCTGGAGGCATCCTTACTTCTGGTTGTACTTCTTCAGCATCTTCATCATGCTGAGTTCCTTGAACTTCTTCAGCTCCTGGTACATGTAGTTCTCCCCCTGGACATAAGCCATCTTCTTCTACTTGCTGTCTTGCAGCAGGTACATCTTCTATGGTTAGCTTGTCCATCTTCTTAATAAGACCTGAGGGGCTGCACACACTACTAGACAACTCATTGTTAATTAGTTGTGACTCATCAAAAACTACATGCACAGATTCCTCTACAACTTGTGTAGTCAAGTTGTAGACTCTATAAGCCTTACTATTATTGCTGTACCCAACAAACACTCCCTCTTGGGACTTGGCAGCAAACTTAGTTAAGTAAGACTTCCCATTGTTAAGTATGAAGCATTTACAACCAAAGATCCTAAAATAGGATAGATTTGGTTTCCTGCCTTTCACTACTTCATAGGGGGTCTTGTTTAACCTTTTAGTGATGGTAGCCCTATTTATCACATGGCATGCAGTGTTAACTGCTTCAGCCCAGAAATATTCTGGCAGTGATGAATCACTTAATAGGGTTCTACCAGCCTCTATCAAGGTCCTATTTTTCCTTTCAGCAATGCCATTTTGCTGAGGTGTTCTAGGTGAAGAGAATTCTTGAAATATCCCATAGTCTTCACACAGCTTTGTCATGCTTTCAGACTGAAACTCAGTACCATGGTCACTTCTAATTTTGACCACTGTACAGTTCAATTCATTCTGAATTTGCCTAACAAAACTGTGGAAGACACTAGGTGTTTCAGATTTCTGCTTTAAGAAGAACACCCAGGAAAACCTTGAGTAGTCATCAACAACTACAAAGGTGTAGACCTTCCTACCTAAGCTGTGAACTGGCATTGGACCAAATAGATCCATATGCAAGAGGTATAAACACCTCACAGCATCCTTGTTGTCAATGCTTCTAAAGGTGGATTTAGTCTGCTTGCCCTTTTGACAAGCTGAGCAAATGCCATCTTTGACACACTTAACTTGAGGACCATTCCTCACTAACTCTTTACTAAAGAGTTTGCCAATAGTCTTGTAATTAAGATGAGCAAGCCTCTTGTGCCACTTGACACATTGAGAGACTGTCTCATCAGCTACAAGACAAACTGGAGAACTATTGTTCTCAACCATAATGTCTAAACAATAGACATTTCTCTTCCTATAACCTGTCAAAATGATCTTTTGATCACTTGACCTCTTGATATGACAACCATTTTTAACAAATGAGATGTCATACCCTACATCACTTAATTGACTTATACTAATGAGGTTATGTTTCAAACCTTTAACATAAGCCACTTGAGTAATGGTAACAAGGTTAGAAGAAATGTTACCAAACCCTTTGATGATTCCTTTTTCAGAACCACCAAAGGTCACCTTTGGACCATTTTTGATTGGGATGTAGTCCTTCAGTAGTCCCCTAGTTCCAGTCATGTGTCTGGAACATCCACTATCCAAGTACCATGTAGGGGTATGGCCACTTGGATTTTCCTGCAAAACAAATTAATGAACCTTAGAACCCAAAGTAAACTTGGGTCCTTGGTGATTGTTAGTTTGCAATTTGACATAGCTACCTGCTGTCTTTCCAACAGGTAACTTGCTACACAACTTGGCACTGGCATTGTGCCAACAATCCAAAGCAAAGTGGCCAACCTTGCCACAACACCAACATTCAAATTTGTTGTACCTTTGCTTAGGTTCTGACTTAGCTGTCTTAACTACAAGCAGTCTTGTTGAATGTTGGGGCTTTGCCCTTGGACTTGGACTGATCCTGAACAGTCCTAGCTGGATTAACAAAACCCAGTCCAGTCTTTCCTTTATGATGAACAAAATCATCAATCAAGGGTAGCACTGATTTAGGTTTTGAAAACCTAGCTGCTAGCTCTTTCTCCTTCTGAAGATTAATCTCCAGTTTCTTAATTTGATCATTCTTAAATGTAATAGTACCCATCTGAATCACAGTAATGTGTTTCAGCCTGGCCACTTCATTCAGTTTTTGATCATAATTCTTCTCATAATCTATTGCAGCTGCTTTGAGATCAGCAATTTCCTTGGCCAAATTTTTGGCTAGGGTCTTGCTTTTCTTATAGGCTTGCAATAGTACTTGATATTCATCTAGGAGTTGATGAATATCTCCCTCAGACTCAGATATATTCTCATCACTTGATGAAGAATAATCTGACTCTGAACTAGAACTGGAATCAGAACTTTGAGTTAAACCTTGTACCTGACTGGGTCCTGGCTGCTCCAGGTTTTTGGTACTTTCAGTCAAAGCCATCAGTCCTTGGCTTTGACAGTCTTCTTGCTCATAGATAGATTCCATGATCTGCATAAACTCTTCTTCTTCTCAGCAAATAGCCCAATATAGGCTTCAGCATCTGTCTCAGTGTCTGAAGAAGACATATCTGAAAGAGTCTTCTCATTCTTTGCAACAAAGGATTTCTCCTTCTTTCCTTTGAAGTGTGTTTTCTTTTTGTCACTGGATTCTTTCCTTCTTTCAGGACAGTCTGCAATAACATGGCCCTGTCTATTGCAGCAGTAACAAATTATCTTGGATCCAGTTGCCTTACTAGTCTTGGTCCTTTTCTTGTCCTTCTTTGAAGGCTTCTTTTCCTGATACTGAACCTCTTTCCCTTTGGAAGATGAAGGTCTAGACCTCCACTGTTTCTTCTTAAGGAACTTCTGAAAATGTCTGGTGAATGCAGCAAAGTCTTCATCACTTTCACTGCTTGTAGATTTTGTACTTTCTGACTCTTCAGATTCTGATTCAACTACCTCAGGAGGAGGAGTTGATGACTTGGTCCTGCTCTTTCTGGGTACATCTGACTTAAAGGCAACAGTCTTTTCTCTGTATTCAGTCCTTGTTGACTTTTCTTCTTCTTTTCTCACTGACAATTGCATCTCATAAGATAACAACTTGCCAAAAAGTGTGGGAGGAGGAATTTCTCCCAACTTTGCCATTTCTCTGATGGCACAGATCTTGGTGTCCCAGTCTTTGGTGAGGGACCTTAAGAATTTATCATTCAACTCATAGTTTGTGAACTCTCTTCCATATGACATGAGTTCATTTACAATTCTATAAAATTTCTTGTAGCATTCAGTGATGCTATCTCCTCTTCCTTGCCTAAAGCTCTCATATTCTTGATTAAGCAAGGACTTCCTATCTTGCCTTACTTCTTCAGAACCTTCCATATAGACAATGAGGGTGTCCCACATTTCTTTTGCAAGTTTTACAGTGAATAAGGTTCTGGAAGGTGGCATCATCAATTGCACTAACTATTATATTCTGTGCTCTTTTGTCCATGGTTGCTAGGACAATCTCATCCTTGGTCATTTCAGAGAAATCCTTTGGAGTCCTCTGATTTGCATCCAATACTGAAATCTTCATGGGCACATATGGCCCTTCTTTGACTGTGATGTATATCCTAGGGTCAGAGGCTTCCATAAAAAGCCTAACCCTCTCTTTCCAGATCCCAAAGATCTCTTTTCTGCATATAGGTAGTTTCATTGAACCCAACTCCTTATGATTCTCTGAAGAACCCATGTTCTTGATTTTCTTGAAACTGTTTCCTGTTTCCTGACTTATACTGAATCTGCCAAACTGGATCTCCTCAGACAGTTAGTCCTGATTTTGAGGAACCTCGCTTTGATACCACTTGAAAGATATGGTACCTAAACACCTAGAGGGGGGGGGGGGTGAATAGGTGACCTAAACCTTTTTTGACTTTTGTTTGGCAGCACAACAGTTTTTCACTGATTACTACAGCTAACAGCAAATACAGAAATTAAGCATTCAATTCACAGCACAGCACAGCACAGAAGACACACTAATTTTATAGTGGTTCCCCAATCTTTGGGTACATCCACTTTCCCCCTTCGCCTATCTAGCAGTGTACTAGATTCGGCCAAACTTCTCCACTAGCTCAGAACCCAACAAGGTTCCTACCTCAGGCCCAAAGCCTTACACTCAGCCAAAAGGCCTACACTCAGCCACCCAGGCCTACACTCAGCCAATCAAGGCTTACACTCAGCCAATCAAAGGCTTACACTCAGCCAATCAAAGGCCTACACTCAGAGTTCTTCAACTCCTACACTCAGGCACCAAGCCCTACCCTCAGCCTTTATAAAATAGGCTTACAATCACTCAGATCCAATGGATCTTACAAGTTTAAAATAGAAATTACAAATGCTAACTCTACAACTCAGAAAGGATGAGAGGAGTTGAGAGTTTCTTGAAGAGTTCTTGGAAGAACTCAGCTTGATCCAAACTGACTTAGCTTTCTTCAAAGCTTCTTGAGTAGAACTGAATTAGTCTGAATCTTCTGCAGTTGATCCTTGATCTCTGCTTCTTGAAATCCAGATGACTCTGAATTGTTCTTCTCAGCCTTAGTTCCAAAGACTGAATCCTTGGTTGGAGCTCTCTCTCTCCAACTACTTAGATCTGCAGTTGGACTGTCTGATCTTCTTGTGTTGATCCTCTATGTATCACTTCTTGATTTAATCTGATCAACCACTTCAATTATTCTCACAACAAGTAATGATTGTGAACAACTTAACCACTTAACAACTTAACTGCTCATTCTGTAAACTGTGGGTGCCTATTTATAGGCTTCCTTCATGGTAACCGGCTGATCCGGTTTATAACAGACTTTTGACTTCTCTGACAGTTGCTGTAGACCGGCTGGATTGGCAGCTGTCATGTCAACCAGTCACTTCTTGAAATCTCACTAACTGTCAGATAGTGTCGAGACTTTCTGTTCTTAAGTGTCGACACTTATAGACCAAGTGTCGACACATGTTGTGTAAGTGTCGACACAAGTCTACAAGGTGTCGACACAATTCCTTGTATGTCTCGACACAGTTTCTTCTGCATGTGTCGACACTGAAATTGAGTGTCGACACAAGTACTTATACTTCATTCTTTATCTGTATTCTTCTAAGTGTCGACACATCACCTTTGTGTCGACACATCTTCATGTGTTGAAACTGTCAAGTGTCGACACTGATTCTTGGTGTCGACAGAAGTCTTCATTCTTGATTCTTCAGCTGAGTGTCGACACATTCCCTTAGTGTCGACACTTATACTTAGAATATTTTACAACTTTTCTGTTCTTTGCTAAGTGTCGACACATCTCCTTGTGTCAACACTTCCTTCTAGTGTTGAGTCTTCTGGTTATGTGTCGACACATTGTGCTGAGTGTCGACACATTCTTCAAGTGTTGACTTCTTTGAGTGTGTGTCGACACATTGTGCTGAGTGTCGACACATTCTTCATATGTTGACTCTGCTGATTGAGTGTCGACACATTGTGTTGAGTGTCGACACTTGTACTTAGTCTCTGCAGAATTTTGCTGGGTGTCGACACAACTCCAAGTGTCGACACTTTCTGATGTTGACTCAGCTCTTCTAGGTGTCGACACTTCTGCTAAGTGTCGTCACAGCTTTTCTGCATCCTTCTACACTGAGTGTCGACACAGCTCCAAGTGTCGACACTTTCTGACTGGTGTCGACACTTCTTCCCAGGTGTCGACACAATGACTCCAAGTGTCGACACTGCATGTCTGGGTGTCGACACAAGCTTTCTCAAGTGTCGACACTTTGCCTCTGGGTGTCGACACATGGACTTAGAAATTTTCAGCTTCAGTCCAGTGTATATCTAACCTGCACAAGCAACTCAAACAAACATCAAATACATTCTGATGTATATCATTGAGTTAGGTGAGGCTTCTTCAAATCAGGTACATTTGACCAATGTACCCAACAAATTAAAATCTAAAACTTATTAATCTAAGTACTACAAAATTGAAACTAATTAAAATAAAAGAGAAAAAAAGGCTAAATAGATTTCTCTAAACAAATTTATTTCAAAAATTTATTTCTTCAAATCAAATCACCTAAAAATTAAATTTAACTAACTTTGATGAAATAAAAGATTAGGAAACCAAAAATTATAGAAATCCTTATAAATTAACTCAAAATAAATTTCTGAAAAGTCACAAAAATTTAAGCAGGGGTTTAATATATTTTTTGTATTTTCTTTTTTTCCTATTTTTTTGTATTTTTTATAATAAAAAGAAAACAATTTTTAATTTTTAAAGATTTTTCATTTTTTTGGATTTTTAAATAAAAATAATAAATAAGAATCCACCCCATACTTAAAAATAAACATTGTCTCCAATGTTTATAAGTCAAGTAGGAGGGGGGAAAGAAAAACTGCTTTTCTTTTTCCCGTCTTTAAGCTAGACGGTTGTGGTTAGGAGAAAGTAAAATAAAAATTAAAATGAAGGGGCAACTCCCTTAATTCGTGCTTTGGCGAAGATGCCAAAGTTGGTCGCCCTAGTACTCCTATGCTTTCTTTTTGAGTTTCTTTCTCGCAGTTGACTTGAAAATTTAGATTCAAATCACATATCCATACTTGAGGTGATTTGAATCTTTCTAGATGAGCTACGAATAGATCGGGGATAACGTTGTATTGCAATGCCTCATCTTCTTCCTGAAACTCGTTAGTGAAAGAAAAATCAAGAATAAGCACGTCAAAAAAATCTTCGCAAGGAGGAGGCTCTTGCGAAGTTATATGATTAGATATATGTTGTTTATTTTCTAAAATAAAGTTGTTATCTAAAAGAAAATTACTGGGCACTATAGTTTCATGAATTTCAATTTCTAAAAATTCATAAGTGGAGTTTGAAAATTCATGAGGAGAAGGAAAATCAGGATAAATAGGAGAAGAAACATGTTTTTCTTCTATTTCAACCGGTGTTCCCATGACCTTAAAATATTCTGGATATAATAATTCTTCCTTCTCTTCTGAATAAGTCAACAAGGGGGCACATGAAAATTCATATTCCATATTAGGTGAACTATTTGAAGAGGGTGAAGTATCATTAGAACAAGAAATAATGTCTTCTAAATTTTGGGGAGGATCAACGATGAATTGCGTAAAGTCCCCAAAATTAGAATAAAACGGTTGTGGTGTGCTAAAAGAAGAACAAAAATAAGGATCTATATAATTGTTCTCATAACTCGGAAAGTTTTTCGGCTGATCTTGCGAATAAGAAAAACCAAAATCCGAGTTAGAAGAAAAATTATTTAAATCAAAATAATTATTCGCATTTGAAAAGTTATTTTCATGAAAAATAGGTGAATTGGAAAAATTAGTTTCATGAAAATTTGAAGCAGAAGCAGTAGCAAAGTGGGGATAATTGTTAATTTCAAAAATATTTTCATAACAAAATTGTTTATAATAATCATAATAACAATTATCACGATGATGAGGAGCACCACAATAAGAACAAGAAATTTGACGATGTCTTGCAGCTTTCAGAATATCTAGTTGATTTTGAAGCGCTACAATTTTGGCGACCAATTGTGATAACATTTTCTTATAAAAGGAAAATAAATCAACTGTTACCTAATAGAAATGAGTTTGAAAAAAAAAGAATTGGGGAAAGAGAAAGAGAGTGATAAAAGTAATAAAATTCGTGCTTTCAAAATATAAACAAAATGTCCCCGGCAACGACGCCAAAAACTTGATGAAGAATTTTATAGTTTTAAAAATTATATCCAAACTATAATCTCGAAATAGGCAAGTGTACCTATCGAAATATAGTATAAGAAATGTCGTATTAAAGCCGGGGCCTGTTGAGTACTCCTACTCATGCAAATTAATATTATTTTATCGATTAATAAAAGAAGTGAATTAAAATTACAACTAGAAAATAAACTAAAACGAAAACACCTGATGTAGACTTACTTTATAATAAAATAAACATCATCATTAAGGTAAACTTCTAAATTACCTACTTCAACAGTGGAAGATCCTAAATTACGAAAACGCTTCTCTCGAGAATACACTCTCGACTAAACTTAGGTTGATCGATTAAGACCTCTCGGCCAGTCGAAACCCCTAAGCCTTGTAACAGCCCAAAGTTCAGAAACAGGCAATTTTTGGGTGACATGGCCTGGGACACGGGCGTGTCCCAGGGCGTGTCAGGTGACACGGCCTGCGACACGGGCGTGTCGCAGGGCGTGTCGAAGTTGTGTCGACGATGGGGCTTTGTCTCGACGATTTTTGCTTTCGGCGATTCGTCGAGAGGAGGCACACGGCCCAGGACACGGGCGTGTCCAAGGCCGTGTCGCATTCTCGACGATTTTCGCTCGACGATCGTCGAGTATCGAGAAGTGGGTGTCGAGTGTTGAACACGGCCTGTGACACGGGCGTGTCACAGGGCGTGTCAAATCAGGCGACGAACGCAGCCCGCCGAAGAAATTCGACAGGGCGTGTCTTTGTGTCGTGTCTGGGCACACGGCCTGGGACACGGGCGTGTCACAGGCCGTGTGAAGTCTCGGGATGATTTGGGATTTTTTTTCCCCCAGGTACACGGCCACAGACACGGGCGTGTCTGAAGGCGTGTTGGTGACACGGCCCATGACACGGGCGTGTCCCGTGGGCGTGTCACTGGTTTGGATAAGTCGGTTGACCACCGCTTGAGGCACACGGCCAGGCACACGGCCGTGTTCGAGGCCGTGTCAGGTCAAAATAGGTGTTTTTGGCAGAATCGTGGCCGTCCATTCCTTCAGTCTAGATCCAAGGGCTGGAAGCTCTTCTTCTTTTTCCTTAAGGGCCGAAATCAGAGAAAGGAATCTCATTTTCCTTAGCCTTCATCTTTCTTCAAGAGAGAGAAAGAGAGAAAGAAAGGAAGAGGAAGAAGGAAAGGGGGCTGCTGTCGGTGGTGCTGCGGTTTCCCGACGAGAGATCCGAAGCCAGCGTTGCGGAGGAAACGCTCTCGCGAGTCGTGCAAGCTAGCTTGGAGTCCATGGCACCGAAGCGATCGTCAAGGGTAACGACTTTTCTTCCTAGCCATGTGAAGGCTTCCTTTTTGGCATATCTTTTGATTCCCCCACCAAGAGGTGGCTGCTTTTGGGAGTCATTTGGGTGATTCTTGAAATCCCCTTTTTGTTAGCATATAGATCCGGAAATGGAGTACGGAATAGGCATGCTGTGTGAAGCCCATCTGGACAGGTTGGTCTGGATTGGTGATGTTGCATACGAACCGGAGAAGACTCCGTGATAAACGTGTAGTGTTCAGGAGTCTACGGGTTATGCCTGCGAAAAGGAGTAGCAGGAAGTACTGGGGTGGTAGCCCAGGAAAATAGCCATGTTATGGTTTTGGGTCCAACCTGTGGTTATCCACACAGGATGTACTGGTGGGATCAGGAAAGGCCCTTTTTGTGATGCTTGATGTCATAGGGTGTCCACCTGTGGAGCGAGTCACAGGAAGTACTGGTGTGCCCAGGAAAGACCCCTGACATTTGTAATTTGCGGTGTCCACCTGTGACGGGAGTCACAGGAAGTACTGGTATGCCCAGGAAAGACCCGCTGTTGTTGTGAGGAAATGGGTATAGTGACATACCCAGGCTTGAATGCCAGAACAGGATTGGTGAGACCGACCCGCGCCTTTGCTATAGCCATGAGTACGCTGCACGCGGAAAAGGCAAGGCGATTTGAGCAACGGGGGGATGGAGGATCCGACCTGCGCTATGTCCGTCTGACGTGAGACCAAAAAGTGCGGTCTGTTGGAGCGCATAGCAAGAGTCTTCGGCCTGCGCGCCATGACACAACGGGGGGCTACGGGCCATCCCAGTGTCCGAGGACTAACTCCGGCTGCACGCCATGGAGTAAATGCTCAAGAGTGTTACCGTTGGGTGATAACCCTGATACGGTGGTGGGCAAGAGGTTGCCAGAACACCAAGAATGTGCCCTGAGTGCACGGACCGTTGGGCCGGGCGGCGAACGGTTGTGATGGCTTGTGTGCGTGAAAGCACCTTTTGATGATATAGTTTGCCATACTTGTGATATGATATGCCTGCAGGGAAAAATACCACTGCCCCGAGAGAAGGGGTAGGGTCGTTATAATTTGGTCAGCTGAACGCTGACCGTTGCTTTTGTTTGCCACCGGTGGGTGGATTGTCCTTGCACAGGTGCTGGAGAGCCGAGTGGGACGCGTTGAGGTTGATGTTCCTGCTGGTGCTGCTGCTGCTGCTAGCCCTCGAAGGCTAGTTGTGTTCTTTTGAGTGTTTTCTTTTATTGTGGCCGGCCTGCGCGCCAATCTGTTTTAGGCCACTGTTAGAAAGCCATGTAAGGCCATAAGGCCAACACTTTTGACATGTTGTAAGACATTCCTATATGTATATAAATGTGGAGTTTTATGTTTGGACATTCATGAGGAGTTCAAGTAGTTTAGGCTTCCGCTAGAATGCTTTATGATAGGTGCGATTGCGCTACTCTGGTATCATCATGTACCTTCACCGACTGTTTTGTGGTATATCCTGTGGGGCCCCGGCCGGACCTTCTAGAATATATCATATGAACGGATGGGGTTGTTACATTTTTGGTATCGGTTGTCTTGGTCTTTCCCTCTCGAAGTCGTGGTCGACTTCTTTTGTCGGGTGGCGAGCACGGGTTTGTGCAAACTAAAGTCTACGATTGAACTCCTGAATGTCCATGATAGGAATGCAAAGTTTTGTGTTTGAGGAACCTGTGTGTTCCTATCTTGTTGCTTACTTGTGTCATTTTCTATTTGTAGGCGACGAGTGCGATGGTTTGGCAGCAGGAACCCCAACACTCGGTAGGAAGCATGACGTCCACTGTGGTACCAACCTCTCCTTCATCGATAGAAACAGCTCGACTGATTGTCGATAGGGCTTTTGCAACGCTCAAGTCTTACCATGAAGGACAAGTTTCACCCTTTGATCCAGTGATGCGTTCCATGCCGGGTAGGGAACTTGAGCAGCTAGCAAGGGGAAGTGCCTCAGCCTCGTCGGGACATATGTGTTTGAGCCAAGGAGAGAACACGGTTGCGGACTATTTTCATGCATTTGTTGCAATGAGCCAACAACCCGAGTTTATGTTTGAGACCGAGGAGATGAAGATCAATCGGTTTTATGGTGGGCTACGTCAGGAACTCCGTTTCTTGTTGATGGGTCCTAAGTTCTTGGGCTTCCAACCACTGGTGGAGGCAGCGAGACTGTTGGAAATCGACTTGAGGAGAGCCCAGCAGATGCCTGTGACTCGGAAAGTGCGCACTCCAAGGTTTGGGAAGTCGGCTCACTGGAAGAGGCGAAGACAAGAGAAGCGTACTTGTTATGCGTGTGGTCAGGTAGGACACCTTGCTCGTGACTGTGGGGATGGTGTTCAGCAGCCAAAGAAGCAGTCCAAGTGTTATTCGTGTGGGAAAGCAGGACATAAAGCCCGAGATTGCCGCGTTGGCGCGTAGCAGGCAAGAAAGGGCGACAGCACGATGTAGATAAATAAGGAGACTCCTCATGTACATAACTAATGGTGACTTATATATGTTCGATGTACAGTAAGCCGTTTTGGATGAAAATGTTATGAGGACCTGTGTCCGATATGGATGTGTGGGACCAACGTGTATTGTCAATTGTTGATGTCTACCATGGGGACATGTGTGCCCAAACTTGGCAAGAGTCGTCGATGTTTACGCTGATCGTCTTGCTTGTTTTTGTTTGCATCTTGTGACTGTTGTTTGTATATGTTCGGTGCACCACAGGCGCCGTTTACGAAGGATGTTTCGTCTTCTTTTCTGTCTCGTGAGTTTCTTACGCGGCTTGGGATTCCCAGGATCGCAAAGACAGATAGCGTCACCATGGTGTTGCCGAATGATTGTTGGATGCTTGCGCATCAAGCTTGCGATGTGGCGGTTCAGTTAGGAAGTCGGGATCTCAGGTTAACTGCATTTGTTTTGCCAATATCGGAATTGACGTGATTTTGGGTTGGATTGGCTTGCGGAGCAGCACGTTATGCTTGATTGCCAGTCCAAAGAAATCACGTTAGGCCAGAATACCGAACAGGCGGGACGTTGATGTTTGCACTCGAGGTAGTCAAAGCTGTTCGGAAGGGTGCGGAGTGTTACTTTGCACTCATTCGGGCTGTTGAGCCTAAGGCCACGTTGTGCGAGGTTCTGATTGTGGCAGAATTTACAGATGTGTTTCCCACGGATCTCCCTGGGCTACCACCCCAGCGGGAGATTGACTTCACAATTGAGTTGGTGCCAGGTGCGAAACCCGTGGCCCGCTCGCCATATCGCGTTGCGCCTAAAGAGATGGCGGAGTTGCAGGTTCAACTACAAGAAATGCTAGAGCAATGTTATATCCGCCCAAGTATGTCACCTTGGAGCGATGTATTGATTACCGTGAATTGAATAAGCTGACCGAGAAGAATAAGTATCTTATACCTCGGATTGATGAAGTATTTGATCAGCTAGTTGGCTCTATCGTCTATTCGAAGTTGGACCTGACGTCTGGTTAGTACCAGTTACGAATTTGGGAAGGTGACATTTCCAAAACCGCATTTGGAACACGCTATGGGCACTATGCGTTCACAGTTATGCCCTTTGGCTTGTGCAATACGCCTTCGGTGTTTATGGATTTGATGCACCGTATTTTCCGTGAGTACCTGGATCTGTTTGTGATTGTGTTCATTGATGATATCCTGGTGTACTCGAAGTCTAAAGCTGAGCATGAGATTCATTTGCGGTTGGTGTTGAATACATTGCGGTAAAATCAGCTCTATGCCAAGTTCTCGAAGTGCGAGTTTTGGCTATCGTCAGTAGCATTTTTGGGCCATGTGGTGAATGGAGCGGGCATTGCAGTGGATCCAGCGAAGATAAGAGCCATACAAGAGTGACCAAAATTGTCTTCCGTGGCCGAAGTCAGGAGTTTCCTTGGACTTGCGGGCTACTATAGAAGATTTGTAGAGAATTTCTCGCGGATCGCTTTGCCGCTAACCACACTAACGCGAAAATATCAGAAGTTCGTTTGGACGCCAGAGTGCGCACGATCTTTTGAAGAGCTGCAGATTCGGTTGACCACGGCGCCGATGTTGTCTTCGCCATGTGGAACCGATGGGTTTATGATGCCTCAGGAAGCGGCTTAGAATGCGTTCTTCTGCAGAGCGGAAAAGTGATTGCTTATGGCTCACGCCAACTGAAGGTGCATGCGCGAAACTATCCCGTCCAGGATATGGAACTAGCGGCGGTGCTTTTTGCACTCAAGTTGTGGCGACACTACCTTTATGGTGTGAAGGTGGCGATCTATACCGATCATAAGAGCCTAAAGTATCTGTTGGAGCAGAAAGACTTGAGTATGCGACAACGACGGTGGTTGGAGTTCCTTGGGGACGACACGTTCGAGATTCACTATACACCCGGGAAAGGGAATGTTGTCGCGGATGCCTTGAGTCGGCGAGTTCCGGCTAGAGCGAATTGGTTGCAAAGGCATAATAAATGTCTTACCCAGGAGTTGGAAGCATTGGAGATCTATTGTGTTGACAAGAGTTCCACTGCCACTGCATGTTTGAACTGGACCGAGGTGCAATGTGACCTTGCGGACCGCGTTCGACGGGCAACGGAGTTGGATGAAAATCTCTTACGATATGTGAATGAAGGGCCAGAAGGCAAAGTCACCTGGAATGATGGTCGTTTGTGCGTCCTGAATGTGGGGAAGTTGAGGGAAGAACCGATGTATGAAGCACATTATACGAAGTATTCCATTCACCCCGGGAGCACAACGATGTTCAACGATATGAAGAAATTTGTCTGGTGGCCAGGGCTCAAGGAAGATGTTGTCCTGTTTGTAGCCAAATGTCAAACATGTGCGATGGTGAAGGCGGAATGCCAAAAGCCGGACGGTTATTTGAAGTCACTACCGATCCCAGTGTGGAAATTTGATGATATTTCCATGGATTTTGTGCATGGCTTGCCAAGATCGCAGCGAGGAAATGATTCCATTTGGGTGATAGTTGACCGGCTAACAAAAGTAGCACATTTTCTCCCGAACAGACGGGATGATTCGGTTGAAAATTTGGCAAAGTTATATGTGATCAGATTGTACGGCTTCACGGTGTTCCTCGGAGCATCGTAAGTGATCGAGATAGGCGATTCACATCAAATGATTCGAGGCTAGTTCACCGACTGTTGGGCACGAAGTTGACTTTCAGTACGGCCTTTCATCCCCAAACGGATGGCCAAACGGAACGTACCAACAGAACAATGGAGGACATGCTCCGAATATGCGCCCTTGACTTCGGAAAGAGATGGGAAGATCATCTCTATATGGTCGAGTTTGCATGTCATAACAGCTACCAGGCAAGCATTGGGATGGCACCATATGAAGCCCTATATGGAAGGATGTGTCGTACTCCCTTAGCTTGGGTAAACGCGGGTGAAGCCCGGGTTGTTAAACCAAATGAAGTGGAAGAAGCAAACTGAACCATTCAGACTATTCGAGAGAGATTGCTAATTGCTCAAGATCGACAAGCGAAGTACTACAACGCCAAGCACCGGAATGTCGAATTTGCGGTTGGCGATTGGGTCTACTTGAAGATCAAGCCATGCAAAGGGGTCTCCAAGATTCGACGATTGAAAAAGTTGAGTCCAAGATTTTTGGGTCCTTTTGAAGTGGTTGAGCGAATGAGCGAAGCGGTTTATCGGCTAGCTCTGTCGACGAACTTGGGTGGGTTACATGATGTCTTTCACATCTCAGTGCTTCAGAAGGCCGTGAAAGATCCCGCTCAAGTGATCGCGGATGATCGTGTGCTGGTGAAGTATGGGCTAACAACGAGAGTTAGACCCATTCACATCAAAGATCGAGCCGAGAAACAGTTGCGGAACAAAACGGTCGGTATGGTAAAAGCCCGGTGGAACAACTGCGGCCGTGACGAGCTGACATGGGAGCGCGAGCAAACCATGCGAGCAGAGTTCCCAGAGCTATTTGTGTAATTTATAGCGCGAATGTTGTAACATAAAATGTTAGATGTTGTTACCTTTTATTGCTGGTTTCTGCTACTTTCCTATCTCTGAATTTCGAGGACGAAATTTCTTGTAGGAGGGGAGGATTGTAACAGCCCAAAGTTCAGAAACAGGCAATTTTTGGGTGACACGGCCTGGGACACGGGCGTGTCCCAGGGCGTGTCAGGTGACACGGCCTGCGACACGGGCGTGTCGCAGGGCGTGTCGAAGTTGTGTCGACGATGGGGCTTTGTCTCGACGATTTTTGCTTTCGGCGATTCGTCGAGAGGAGGCACACGGCCCAGGACACGGGCGTGTCCAAGGCCGTGTCGCATTCTCGACGATTTTCGCTCGACGATCGTCGAGTATCGAGAAGTGGGTGTCGAGTGTTGAACACGGCCTGTGACACGGGCGTGTCACAGGGCGTGTCAAATCAGGCGACGAACGCAGCCCGCCGAAGAAATTCGACAGGGCGTGTCTTTGTGTCGTGTCTGGGCACACGGCCTGGGACACGGGCGTGTCACAGGCCGTGTGAAGTCTCGGGATGATTTGGGATTTTTTTCCCCCAGGTACACGGCCACAGACACGGGCGTGTCTGAAGGCGTGTTGGTGACACGGCCCATGACACGGGCGTGTCCCGTGGGCGTGTCACTGGTTTGGATAAGTCGGTTGACCACCGCTTGAGGCACACGGCCAGGCACACGGCCGTGCTCGAGGCCGTGTCAGGTCAAAATAGGTGTTTTTGGCAGAATCGTGGCCGTCCATTCCTTCAGTCTAGATCCAAGGGCTGGAAGCTCTTCTTCTTTTTCCTTAAGGGCCGAAATCAGAGAAAGGAATCTCATTTTCCTTAGCCTTCATCTTTCTTCAAGAGAGAGAAAGAGAGAAAGAAAGGAAGAGGAAGAAGGAAAGGGGGCTGCTGTCGGTGGTGCTGCGGTTTCCCGACGAGAGATCCGAAGCCAGCGTTGCGGAGGAAACGCTCTCGCGAGTCGTGCAAGCTAGCTTGGAGTCCATGGCACCGAAGCGATCGTCAAGGGTAACGACTTTTCTTCCTAGCCATGTGAAGGCTTCCTTTTTGGCATATCTTTTGATTCCCCCACCAAGAGGTGGCTGCTTTTGGGAGTCATTTGGGTGATTCTTGAAATCCCCTTTTTGTTAGCATATAGATCCGGAAATGGAGTACGGAATAGGCATGCTGTGTGAAGCCCATCTGGACAGGTTGGTCTGGATTGGTGATGTTGCATACGAACCGGAGAAGACTCCGTGATAAACGTGTAGTGTTCAGGAGTCTACGGGTTATGCCTGCGAAAAGGAGTAGCAGGAAGTACTGGGGTGGTAGCCCAGGAAAATAGCCATGTTATGGTTTTGGGTCCAACCTGTGGTTATCCACACAGGATGTACTGGTGGGATCAGGAAAGGCCCTTTTTGTGATGCTTGATGTCATAGGGTGTCCACCTGTGGAGCGAGTCACAGGAAGTACTGGTGTGCCCAGGAAAGACCCCTGACATTTGTAATTTGCGGTGTCCACCTGTGACGGGAGTCACAGGAAGTACTGGTATGCCCAGGAAAGACCCGCTGTTGTTGTGAGGAAATGGGTATAGTGACATACCCAGGCTTGAATGCCAGAACAGGATTGGTGAGACCGACCCGCGCCTTTGCTATAGCCATGAGTACGCTGCACGCGGAAAAGGCAAGGCGATTTGAGCAACGGGGGGATGGAGGATCCGACCTGCGCTATGTCCGTCTGACGTGAGACCAAAAAGTGCGGTCTGTTGGAGCGCATAGCAAGAGTCTTCGGCCTGCGCGCCATGACACAACGGGGGGCTACGGGCCATCCCAGTGTCTGAGGACTAACTCCGGCTGCACGCCATGGAGTAAATGCTCAAGAGTGTTACCGTTGGGTGATAACCCTGATACGGTGGTGGGCAAGAGGTTGCCAGAACACCAAGAATGTGCCCTGAGTGCACGGACCGTTGGGCCGGGCGGCGAACGGTTGTGATGGCTTGTGTGCGTGAAAGCACCTTTTGATGATATAGTTTGCCATACTTGTGATATGATATGCCTGCAGGGAAAAATACCGCTGCCCCGAGAGAAGGGGTAGGGTCGTTATAATTTGGTCAGCTGAACGCTGACCATTGCTTTTGTTTGCCACCGGTGGGTGGATTGTCCTTGCACAGGTGCTGGAGAGCCGAGTGGGACGCGTTGAGGTTGATGTTCCTGCTGGTGCTGCTGCTGCTGCTAGCCCTCGAAGGCTAGTTGTGTTCTTTTGAGTGTTTTCTTTTATTGTGGCCGGCCTGCGCGCCAATCTGTTTTAGGCCACTGTTAGAAAGCCATGTAAGGCCATAAGGCCAACACTTTTGACATGTTGTAAGACATTCCTATATGTATATAAATGTGGAGTTTTATGTTTGGACATTCATGAGGAGTTCAAGTAGTTTAGGCTTCCGCTAGAATGCTTTGTGATAGGTGCGATTGCGCTACTCTGGTATCATCCTGTACCTTCACCGACTGTTTTGTGGTATATCCTGTGGGGCCCCGGCCGGACCTTCTAGAATATATCATATGAACGGATGGGGTTGTTACAAGCCTTCTTTAGGAAGTGAACCCCTCTATTGGATTTCACTCCAATCCAGAAGAGTTATGTCGTCCTCTCTCGAGGAGTGCAATCAACTCCTTTTATCTTTGAGTGATCTCCCCGTATCTGCAACCTCTCGGTCATTTAGGATATGGATTTTAGATCAAAATCAGAAGTTATAAATCAAAGATAAATCAGAAGCGATAAATAAAGAGTTGACAAAAAGAAGAAGATTAATTTATTCCAAAGCTTGACAAGATCAAGTGCTAATAGAATTAGATTCTCATTATCATAATAGAAGGATACATGAATAGAAAAGCAAAGGCTAGAATTAAAGACTACAATTATGAAATTGAAATTACAGGAAAGAAAATACATAAAACAGGAAAACTAGCTACTGAACTACTCCTAGATTGACCTCCTTGCCCCTCCTCAGCTCTTGAACTCATCTGGAATTTATAGGAAAAACTTCTGGAAGGTCACGCCCTTGGTCACGCCCGTGACCTAGGGCGTGTCAAGTTCGGAAACCGCTATCTTGAAAGCCTAGGAATGTTGGAGATAAACCGCCAAAAGTCGTTGTTTTGTGGGTCACGCCCCTAGGTCACGCCCGTGACCTAGAGCGTATCAAGTCTGTTGCTGGAAACGGTGGGAAGGAGAAATGCTGGGAAATAAATTCTGGCAGTTCCTGAAGTGTCACGCCCCTAGTTCACGCCCGTGACCCAGGGCGTGTACTTGAGAAATGTTCTAGAATTGCCCCGGGAAGAATTTTGGAGGAAATTGCTTTCTTGAACTAGACACGACCGTGTTCATGACCTGGTCATGCCCGTGTTCATGACCTGGTCATGCCCATGTCATTGGGGCGTGTACTTATGAAACTCTCCAGATTTGTAGAGGACGTCGTCCTCTTTCCGTTGACTTGTTGCACGTCCCGTAACTCTTCCTGGTTTGAAAGTTATGATCATTTGAAGTTCAGCTATCCGCGACCAAAAATGTTAATTTTCTCCAAATTGCCTCCAGAACATGGGCATGGACTTAAAATTGATATTTAAATCCCAATTATACCTAAAATTAGAAAAGTAAAGTAATTTAGAAAAATATTAATCTAAACTAAATAAAAATCGATTCTTTATTTAATAAAAACTATATAAAATAACTATAAATATAGACTTATCACCATACTTCACAAACAAGATGCGAAATTTCGTGTGGAAATCAAAATCTAATCGTACCCTAACTCAAAACATTCCAGCGCAGTATTTTATGTTAGATGAACTTAGCACATGAATTGTCCCCCTTGTGCTGCATATAGAGTCCGAAATCAAAGTACGGGCATAGGGATTGTGTGTGAAGCCTATCCGGACATGTTGGTCTGGATCGGTGATGTTGCATTTATTATGGTTTGCCGGAGAAGACTTCGTGCTTTGGGTTTTCGGGTTTCTATGCGGTAGATTGCAGCAGGGATCCTCGGGGATTAACTACAAGGCGCACCTGCAAAACTGAGCGGAATCGTAGTTTTTCTAGCTTGGAGGTGAGGGAACCGACCTTGAACATAACTGGGTTATGTGATTGTTTGGAATAGTAGGATCCGAGAGAAGCTTGGCTCGTGCGTACGTCTTAATGTGAACAACGCGGTGTGAGCAACGGGCAAGTGGAATCAGACCTATGCTATGTGGTTCAGTGCGAGAGACCCAAAAAGAGGACTGGCCGTTGGCATAGTCGGGAGCCTTAGACTGTGGTCAGAAAGGCTAAATGCTCACTAGGTTGCCATCCTAGGGGTGGTGGTGAAGACACTGAAGTGTCAGGATTCACCGATAATGTGCCCTGAGTGCACGGGGTGTTTGGCCGGGCGAGCCTACACCTGTGGCATAGTATGTTTGTACTATATTGTTTAGCTGGGCTAATGAATTGCAGGGAAGGAGAGCCGCCGTCCCGAGTTAGGGGCGTGGTCGTTAAAATTTGGTCGGAGTTGGCTGACCGTTGCTTTGTTTGACACCATGCGGTGGAATGTTGCTTGCAGGTACCGCGGAGCTGAGTACCAAATAGCGGGCTGGAGCCCATGTTGCTGTGCTGGCCCAAGAAGGCCAAAGTGAATAGTTATTCTTTATTTTTTCTTGTGTGGCCGGCCTGCGTGCCGATGTATGTAAAACATTATTTTGCTAAGTGAACTCTTGTAAGGCCATAAGGCCAAGCATCTTTCAGTGTATTTGTATTTCATTCCAGTTGTAGTGGTTGTGGACATTCATGATTATTGGATTACCGTTATGGGTTCTTTCAACTGTTTAAAAGCTTCCACGAGAATGCTCTGTGTTAGGACGAGTAGTCTTAATTGTATAGTTTGGTTATTCATACATAACCCTTCCGACTGTCCGTGGTATATGGTGTCGGGTTCCAGCTAGATCTTCTACTATATGCCATATGACGGATGGGGATGTTACACACAGGTCGTGTACCCTGCATGCGACGATCGTCGACCACACACCCAACTCATCAACCCAAGCACGACATGCCCTGCGACACACCCATGTCCCAGGCCGTATCACCCAATCCTGAACTCAAAGTGGGCTTTGGGGTGTTACAATCCTCCCCTACATCAAAAACATTTCGTCCCCAAAATTTGACTCAGCAACCACCTGCAACATAACCACTCACGTTGCACCACACACAACCGCACACTCAAATAAGGCGAGCCGGGTTAGTGCTCAGACGTCATACCCTAAGGCCTCGCACAAACCAAACAACACATGCAGTACATGCACACGCACATATCTCCTCAGGTGCACATCCATCCACAATTTTATCGAATGCGATAGATCCAACTAAACACATCATGTATATAGCCACCATGATGCACCAATATTTACATAACATATGACATCTATGTACACAACCATCTCCTTATTCGTGTTGTAGATCCACCAGTAAACACATAAACAAGTGATATGAGTCACTTTTTTATGTTTCCTTCCGCTCAACCGCCTGATTTAACACTCGAGGCGTCAAATTAAACACATGAGGCTGAATTTCCCTAATTGAACTTTGCGGCTCTTGCGCTTTCAAATTATACGGTCGAGGTTTCCTCCGGGAAGCAGATGACTCGGCCACTGCTTTACCTTTTTCTTCATAAGACACACCTGTCTTTTTCTCGCTCCCTGAAGGAGAATTCCAACAAAATTTAGCAATATGTCCTTGCTTCCGGCAATTATAACATGTTCGTGTATCCGCACATCCCTACCCATAAGTTTCCCCCGAAGAGACAATCGACGGAGCTGAATCTGTAGGCCTGAACCTTCTCTTCTCTCGTCATCTAAACTCCGATTGCACCGCCTGTGACACTTTGAATTTTGGCTTCTCCACTGCCAGTCTCTTTTTCTCTTGTACCCGCTTCAAATCCTTCTTCAACGGATGGGTTGTATCTACCAACGCTTGGAAGCCTTGGTTCACTGAACTCGGGAGTACCAATCTCAACTCATCCTGCAGTCCCTCATAAAAATGATTCGTATTTCACGCTTCCTCCGCAAACGTTGCCCCCGCATATCACACAAGTCTAGTTAACTCACGCAGGTACGTATCAATATCAGTCTCACCCTGCACCAAACGTTGAAACTCATACTCCATCACAATCTATTGCGACACTGGCAAGTACTTGGCTAAAAACAATCTGGAGAATTCATCAATTGAGACTTACTCTAATCTGTGACCTGCCAATTCATGCACTTCTACGTCATCCCACCATAATCTTGCATCTCCTTCTAGCAGAAAAGTGGCTAAGGTCACTTTCTGCTCCTCCGCCTTCCTGATTGCAGTCAGGATCCTTTTCACTCTAGCAAATCAATCCTCCACCTATGTTGGGGAAATCGCCCCACCAAACATAGGTGGATGAAATTCCATAAATCATTTTAATGACTCATCCATTGCTTGCTCGTCCACCACAACTTCAGCGTGCTCCAGCCTTGCATCAGGACGTACTGGCACCCCTACAGGCCTTGACTGCCCAGTAGGCTGTGCCTGTAACACTGCAAGCACCGTCTACGTCACCATCCGTATGGTCTCCGCCAAGGGAGGCGTAGACACTTCAATGGGTGATGCACTCTCCTCGGAGCACTGGGGCTCAGACTGCCCAGCAACACTCCTCGCCACAAAACACCATTAATCATGCAATTCATAATGGCAAATATTCATTGATGCATAATCCTAATGGACATTCTTGAGTTCAATTATGTTCTTCCCTCCCAAACAATCTCAACCTGACTCTGATACCACTTTATAAAGCCTCCACTCGTCACATGGAATAAAATGGTGGGTCCGGCCGGGGCCCCATGCCATACATCACAGACAAGCGGCGGAATTACGTGTGGAAATCAAAATCTACTCGTAGCCTAACCCAAAACATTCTATCACAGCATTTTAAGTTACATGAACTCAACACAGTGAATGTCCACTAATATATAAACTCCACATTTATATATTTATAACCAGGAATGTATACAACACACACACACACACACATGGCCTTAAGACCTGACATGTTCATCTTTACAAACACATACAATTTCATACATCGGCACGCAGGTCGGCCACACATGAAATCCAAACACGCTTTCTTCACACGGCCTTCAAGGACATTTAGTAGCAAGCCTGGTGGAGGGGGCTGAACCAGACCCTTGGTGGCGAGGGAAACGTCTGGAAACTTCTCCCCTTCCTCAGGGGAGTTGAATCCAACCATTAAGGGTGGCCTTTGGCCTCCCCTTGGCCGAGCCCCTTTCATTCCCCCTCCTTCATCATTTCTTTCTCCTCCATTAACATGGAAATGGAGCTCACCCTCTCTCCTAGTCACCAAGTTGACTTGGTCAATTAGTAGAGATATTTGCAGCCCACTCATTCATAATTTCATGATATTAAGGATAGCCTAAGAAGGAAGGAGGGCTTGAGCTTGGGTTAGCCCATTTGAGCTAGGTTTGTCTTAATCTTGACTAGGGTTGACCTAGGTCAAGTTGACTTTTTCTGTTACCATCATTGGGTCTTTGGTGACCTATTGGGCTCCCCTAGGGCCTAGGTAGGGTTGGAGAGGGCTGACTTGGCACTTTGGGGGTCACCTGCCCTTCGGAAGGGTAATATGACCAAATTAAGGTTAGGGTTGACTTTGGTCAATTTAGCCACTAGGGCTAACCCCAATGGGTCCTTGGTGACCCATGGACCTCACCTTAGGGTTTGGGGGTATAAATGGGGTACACGTAGCTAGGGGATGGTCAATTGACCCAATATAGTTTTGTTTGGCCCATTTAGGGCTAGAGTTGACTTTGGTCAACTTAACCACCTTGGCTGTCCTCCAAGGATCCTTAGTGACCCCTTGACCCCATTTTAGGTCTAGGAAGACCACGGTAGGGTTAGTTGGGCTTAATTAGGGCACGCTGCCCTTAATTAGGGCACCTTGCCCAATTTAGGCCTAGAGTGGTCCTAGGTCAACTTGGCCACCCTGAGTCGACCCCAATGGACCCTTAAGGTACATATGAACTTCACAATAGATTGGTGAGGCCATGGTGGGGTCTTGAAGTCCTGGTGAAGCTCCATAATCAGCTTAACCAGGGTTCATAAATCTATTATTTGCAGACCATAGTGGTTAGACATACATCCCTATGTCTACTTGGCCTTCTTGGGCTTCCTAGGGTTTTGTCATGACCTAGTCATGACAAAAATACTCCTAGGGGTCTAGTTGTATGAGGGATGTTACAAATTCTAATATATAACAAAAACAATTTTGTCCTCGAAATTCTACTTAGGCCTAAGGGGTTTCAAATATAAAAGGAAAATTGTAACATCCTGAGAGGTTGTGAGTAATACCTGACTGAAAAGCTCCGGGTACCTTTGTTGCATCAAGTCCTGGGGCTCCTAGGTGTGCTCCTCTCGCCCGTGATTCCTCCACAGGAACTTGACCAATAGAACCTTCTTGCGGCGCAAGACTCGTATTCCCCTGTTGTCAATCCGGACATGTTCCAGGTGAACTGATCAATCAGAGGCTACTGGACCATCCGTGGTCGTAATCTGCTGCTCCGAGCATAGTAGAGCCCTCCTGAGTGAGGATACATGGAATACGTCGTGCAGGCTTGCCAGCTCCGGTGGCAGCTCCAGCTGTATGCCAAGGGACCGATCCGCTCTCGGATTCTATAAGGCCCCATATATCTTGGGTTGAGCTTCTTCTTCCGACCGCGCACCCGTGAAACCCCATGAATTGGTCGAATTTTCAAGAACACCTGGTCCCCCACCTGGAACTCTACCTGACAATGTCGAGCATCATAGTACTTAGCATGTCGGCTCTGTGCCTCTAGCATCCTATCCCGTATCAACCTCACCTGAGCCTCGGTGTCTTCAACAAACTCCAAAGCCAAAGCCTTCGGATCTTCGTCCTGTATCCATGACAGCGGAGTCCTACATCTCCGTCCATACAGGCCCTCATAAGGAGCCATCCTTATGCTGGACTAGTAGCTGTTATTATATGAGAACTTGATCAGTGGCAACAACTTCTCCTAGGGCTCACCACAATCTAGTATGCAAAGCCGCAACAGATCTTCCAAGGTCCAATTGTTGTGTTCCGTCTGTACATCAGTTTGGGGATGAAATGCTGTACTGAATGTCAGCCGAGTGCCCAGGTATATCTGCACTGATCTCCACTGCCTAGATGTAAACCGTCCATCCCGATCTGATATAATCGACCTAGGTACGCCATGATAACGGATGAACTGTTCCACAAACTTCCGAACCAGCACAGCAACCAAGCCCTCCTTCCTGATCGGAATAAATCTGGCTACCTTTGTTAGCCGGTCGACAACCACCCAGATCGAATCATTTCCCGTCCGTGATCGAGGAATCCCATGTATGAAATCCATCGCAACATCATCAAACTTCCACTCCGGCACTGGGAGTGGCTGCAATAGTACTGCGGGGTTCCTGCACTCTGCCTTCACCAACTGGAATGCCTCGCTGTGGGTCACGAAATAGGTGATATCCATCTTTATGCCTGGCCAGTACATGGTCTTCTTCAGGTCCGCAGTCATCTTTGTAACACCCGGATGTACTGAATACCGGCTGCAATGAACCTCCGTCATGATATCCTCTCGGACCTAGCCTCCATCTGGTATATAAATCTGTCCCCTAAAACAAACTAGCCCATCCCTCAGTGAGTAATCTCCAGCAGTGCCTGCTTCTAAGGCCCGGAATATCAGCTCAAGCTGGGTATCCTGCCTTTGCCCATCTCTGACTCGGTCTCGAATGTCATCTGGGGCAATCAACGATACTAGGTACTCTCTGTACAGCTCAGGATGATCCTCAGACACAAAGGATATCTGCATCTTTTCGAACATCTGGACCAACTGCAAGGCCATCAAATGCATTCCTGCTCCAGAGTTTGTGGCCTTCCAGCTCAGCGCATCTGCCACCATATTCGCCTCTCTCGAGTGGTAGTACATCTCGTACTGGTAATCTGCTAGAAACTCCACCCATCGCCTCTGCCTGATATTCAGCTCCTTCTACGTGTCCACAAACCTCAAGTTCTTGTGATCAGAGTAAATATCGTAGTGGACACCATACAGATAGTGTCGCCAGACTTTCAGCGCAAATATGACCGCTCCCATCTCTAAGTCATGAACTGGGTAGTTCAGCTCATGCTTCTTCAGCTGTCGAGAAGCGTATGCTATCACGTGACCATTGTGCATCAGCACTGCACACAAGCCCTGGTAGGAAACGTTGGTGTAGACATGGAATCCTTCCTTCCCCGAAGGAAGGGCTAGTATAGGAGCTGAGGCTAGTCGATTCTTTAACTCCTTAAAGGCCACCTCGCACTACGGGGTCCAGAAAAAGGGCACTTCCTTCCTTGTCAGGGATGTGAGGGGAAGGGCAATACGAGAAAATCCCTCCATGAAATTCCGGTAGTAACCGGCAAGTCCTAGGAAACTCCACACATCCGTGGCCGACTTCAACTACGGCCAATCCCGAACTGCCTGAATCTTGTTCGGGTCCACTGCCAACCCAGCGCCACTAATGATATGGCCTAGGAAAGCCACCTCCTTCAATCAAAACTGGCATTTGATGAACTTCGCATAGAGCTGGTGCTCCTATAGTCTCTCTAGGGTCAACATCAGATGTCGTGTGTGCTCCTCCTCTGTCCTCTAGTAGATGAGGATGTCATCAATAAATACAATGGCAAACACATCCAGATATGCCTCGAACACCCGATTAATGAGGCTCAGGAATGCCGACGGTGCATTCGTGAGCCCGAAGGGCATCACAGAAAACTCAAACAACCTATATCTGATGCTGAAGGCAGTCCTCAGTATGTCCTCCTCCTGGATCCGCAGCTGATAGTAGCCTGACCTCAAATCCGGCTTTGAAGAGAAATGTGCGCCCTCCAGCTAGTCAAACAACTCATCTATCCTTGG
Organism: Platanthera guangdongensis; assembly: GCA_039583875.1. Classification (NCBI taxonomy): domain Eukaryota; kingdom Viridiplantae; phylum Streptophyta; class Magnoliopsida; order Asparagales; family Orchidaceae; genus Platanthera; species Platanthera guangdongensis. The sequence goes on along the minus strand of CM077152.1, from coordinate 164,513,304 downwards.
CAGTGGATAGGTGTTCCGGACTGTCAGTCGGTTCAGTGCCTGGTAGTCGATGCACAATCTGAGTGTCCCATCCTTCTTTTTGACAAATCACACCGGGGCTCCCCATGGTGAAGAGCTTGGCCGGACAAAACCGTCTTCCACCAGTTCCTGGAGTTGGCTCCGAAACTCTGTCAGCTCTTTCGGGGCCATGCGGTAAGGGTCTCTAGACGCTGGCTTAGGCCCCGGCACTAGTTATATCCGGAAATCATGCTCTCGGTGTGGGGGTAGCCCTGACAGCTTCTCTGGAAATACGTCGGCAAAATCTCGCACCACCGGAATATCTGAGATGGAATCCTTAGCCTCGGCCATCCCGTACAACACTTCATAGACCTCTTCCCCCTATAAGTGGGCCTTGACGGCCGGTATGGATGTCAGCAAGAGAGGGGGGAATAGATCTAATACCTTCGATGACGATAAAGGAATCCCCATGCCTCGCAGTAATCCTCTTGGACATGAAGTCGATCTGAGCATGGTTCCAGCGCAACCATGTCATTCCCAGGATCAAATCAAAGAATGGCATCATCATGATCGTCGCTAGTGCTTCAAATATTTTTCCGCCAATCTCCGCCTCCATGTTGCAGCGGGAGGCGGTGAATAACTCTGATCCGTCAGGTAGCCGTATCCTCATCATCAGGCCGGTGAACCGCTCCACGCCTTCCGCCCTTCCAGGAAGGCTTTCGACATGAACGAGTGCGAAGCACCCGTATCGAACAGTGTATAGGCGGGCTTACCGTTGATGAATACTATGCCTGGGTGTTTAACTTAAATTCTTAGAAATCTAATTATGGTTTTCTTCCCTAGTTTATCAGTCCTATATTCATAGCTTTAATTATCTAGGAATAAAAGATTAAAAATTAACTGGCATACCTGTGATCACTTGCTCCGGGTTCCGTTGTTGAGTCAGATCCAATGCATATACCTGCTCCCCCTCCTGCCTATGGTCTCTGCCATGGTATCCACGACCTCGACCACGTCCTCGGCCTCCAAAATACTGAGCTGGCGGGGTAGCCGGTGGTGCTGGTGGTGGTGCCCCCCTCATGGGGCACTTCCTCCTGATGTGCCCCACCTGATGACAATTGAAGCATTCTGGCGGGGGATATGCCATTCCCCCGGGTCTTTGTGCCTCCCACATCTGGGGTGGCTGAGGAACCACCACTACTGGTTCCCTCTACTCCTGTCTCGCCTCCTGCAGAGGCTGGTCTTCTAATCTTCTCCCATCTGTGATGCGGCCCCGTTTCTGAACATTTTGCCCCCCCTACCCTGGTCCTCAGCTGGCCTCTTCCGGCTACGGGTGGTATGCCAATCTTCCTCAATCCTTTTCTCATCTCCAATATCCGTGGAATAGGTCTGTCGGACAGGAACAACAGAGCCTCCCTTAGATCCTCTTGCAGGCCCTTGTAGAACCTCTTGGTGTAACCCGCCTCATCCAACTGGTAAGAATCCGCGAACTGGGCCAGATGGTTGAACTCCCGATGATACTCCACCAATGTCTTGCTACCCTATCTTAACTGCAGTAATCTATCATCTAACTCATCTCTGGCCGACTGCGGAACGAAATGCTCCAGCAGTGCGGCCCTGAAATCTCCCCAAGCTATCTCAGCAACCTCTCTATCAGCAAACGTCGTGTCCAGCGAAGTCTTCCACCATCTCTTGGCATGGGACACCAGGCAAGAGACGACCAAGGACACTCTCTCCTCCCACGGGCAAACAAAATCATGTATCATCTTTTATTTTGCATGAACTTTAATTTTTAACAATTTGTTAATCATGTATCGTCTTGTTTTCATCGAATTTGTGGTAATTTGTTCATATGTAGGCTTGCAACCAAAGAGATTTTTCCTAATTATGAATTGCTTATTTGTTTTACATGAATTGCAAATCTCTAGATTAAGAAATTGGAAGTTTTTGATGACAGTTACATGTTCATATTTTGGTGTTAAATCTTTTTGTAATTCAAATTTCATGATCGAGAGATATGTTTTTTGGATACTTGGAATGCGAATAAATGGATTCATGGTATTTTAGAGATAAGATTTCATGAATATATGTAGTAGATAGGGTGTTTCCACTAATGCAAACTTGAGTGTTGTAAATTATTCAGGAGAAAGTTTACGAACTTAGGTTTAGATCTTGAATTGCTCGAGAGAGAATTCGATAGATGTTTACCCTTTACATTACAACAAATTTGATAGTCTTATTATTTCATGATTACGTAAAATTGAGTTAATGAATGAGTATTTCATGTAATTGCTCATAAACTTTAGACTTTTTATCATCTTGAATTCCCCAATGTTTAATTATCCAAATAGTCATAGTTAGGTTAATTTAGATTAAAAATCAATTTTAATTGTTGGTACGTTAATAGAGTGAGGGTGAGTACGAGTATTTTAAATGGCCCTGTGGAATATGACACGAGATGTAGATTTCTCCTATACTATGATTGATAGGTGCACTTGTCTGAAAGTTAATTCAATCTAGCTTATGCCCAACTACATAGTTTATACTAGAGTGTAGAATGAATCTACATCGAGTTATTACTCGTTAGCAAACGAAATCATCATATTTTTGGCGACGTTGCCGGGGAATCGATTTCATTATTTTGAAACCCTAAACTATATTAATCTACCAATTGTTGTTTATTAATATATCATTGTAAATTAGTTATGGAATAATTATATCGCTTAATCTCTGTTTTGTAGTCTGTTAGTCTATGACCAGGGGCAGAAATTCTTGGCTAGCACTATTCCATCCTGACCCTGAGCGAATTATTCATAACACCAACCAAAGGGACGTGGGAGTTAATACCACAGATATTTCAAACAAACTAGTAGAAGAAGAAACAGTTAACCAAAGAGAGAATCATCCGAAAAATTTGGATACCATGGCCAACCATAACGAGCAAACTATGTCTGACTTTGCTAGACCTAACATCCAAGGAACTGGGTCAAGCATCATTAGACCGCCAATAGTCATCAATAACTTCGAATTGAAGCCTAGTGTCATACAGATGGTTCAACAGTATGTCCAGTATGATGGCCTGCAAGATGAAGATCCTAACACCCACTTGGTCAGATTCTTGGAGATATGTGATACATTCAAGATCAATGGTGTTTCCAATGATGCCATTCGATTGCGATTGTTTCCATTCTCGTTAAGGCATAAGGCGAAGTAATGGTTGAACTCATTACCTAGAGGTTCGATTACTACTTGGGATATGATGGTGGAGAAGTTTTTGATGAACTATTTCCCACCGGTAAAGACTGCAAAGCTAAGGAATGACATCTCTACGTTCATGGAATTGGAATCTGAATCGTTGTACGACACATGGGAACGATTCAAGGACCTTTTGAGGAGATGTCCCCACCATGCTCTACCTCCATGGCTTCAGATTCAAATCTTCTACAATGGTCTCAATCTAGCCACTAAACAGATGATTGATGCAGCTAGTGGAGGTACTTTGTATAACAAGACACCTGAAGTGGCTCAGTAGTTGATAGAAGACATGACGATGAACAACTATCAATGGACTACCGTAAGACAAAAGCCTAACAAGCCCGCAGGAATTTATGAAGTGGATGTTGTCACTGCCTTAGCCATTCAAGTGGAGAAGCTTCACCAAAAGATGGACAACCTTGCCTTAGCATCACCCTCCGTGGCACCTCAACGATGGGACCATTCATATAGTGAAATGCCTAGTTGTGAACCTTCAGTACAAGAGCAAGTTGACTATATGGGAAACAATATTAGACCTCCGTTTAACAAAGCAAACAACCCATAGAGTTCTACATACAATCCTGGATGGAGGAACCACCCCAATTTCTCATGGGGAGGACAAGGTATGTGTAAGACCCCCCTCCCCCTTACCAAGGAGGGCTACCGGATCTTATGCCCAGAACCGCCGTCTTACGGTGGCACTAACTCACGGGTTAGTCGACACAGCAACACGCCGATCCTGCCGGCTAGTACGATCATTAACCTGTAGGCCAATATGAGAAGAAGAAGTAAACTGTATATAAAAAAAACCATCAGTCCACAAGTCACAGTACAATCATGTAAAAGAAATGAATAGTACATCATAATAGTCCACTACAAAGTACAAATGAAAGAGTAAAAAGGGCTTATGCCCAGTACATCAAATCTCTCTCTCACAAAATCATAAATGCGGAAGCTACACTAGAACATCAAGACTCGTCCCACCTGAGGACGCACAGTAGTGGTAGTAGCCTGCTGAAGTGGTATCTGCTCCTCATGTCCTGCCTCCTCGACGTGCTGGTGCTCCATCTCCACGGGCTCCTAAAAATAGTTGGTCACCGACCATTAGTCAAAAAGACTAAGTCGTTTCCTCCGCACCTCGCCCCGCAGCTCCTAGGCACCGAGCGGAAGGACGAAGCGGAGGACAACAAGGGGTAGCAAAATGGAAGCAGGCGACAATATCTATCTAGAGTGGTACTAAGTAATGAAATTCTACTCTAGCAATGCTAAGTACAGTACAAGTAGTAAGTAAGAGCGGTGCAGTAAAGGAAAGTAAAGAAACAGCAGTATGAACAAGTAAATAAGATAAGCTACCACTAAGCTATCATCACAAACGTACCCTAACTTATATAAATGCCCATACAAATATATAAGTTAGGGTTTCCAGGAAATTTAACTTATCATATAAAAGAGCCCATACTAATTTATATGATAAGGATCTATGAAGCGTATGACCTAATATGAATGAATGATATGATGCAATTTTATGCGCAGGCAAGTGCAACTCACACACAACGACTCTGTGATCACAGACCTTTAGTTCCCACTTTTTGAGAGCTAGCATCACTCTCGGGTACCACCGCTGTGGCTACGGCAGCAGCGGAGCGGGCGTCTCCGCTTCTAGACCGGTATGCACACTACCAAGCCTTAGACCCCTCTCATACGCCTCTGTACACGTCCAAGGTGCACTCTAGAGTCTCGCGTACGTACTTTGCTGACAAACCCGTCAGTCTTGTTGGGTCGGATGTGTGTTATCGGGGGTCGTCCTCCAGACCGCAGTGTAAAACAACCCACTGGCCCCTCTAACTCCCACAACCGCCTGGTGCACCGTACTGCCATCGGTGTGACGAACGACCAGTACCGCATGCCCCGCCATGATATTTATGCACATGCAAGTAATTCACACCGAGCCTTCTGCTCGCAGGACCAAAACCCGTCCTGAATCCCTCAAACCCAAACCCGGGTGAGAACGCACATTAGTGCCTTTATGCCAACTCCCTCAAACCCTAGACGGGTGAGCATATATCATAAATCTCTCCAACCCCCACACGGGCGAGAAGGTACAACAATTTCCTAACCTATTAAGCTACTCTTGTCTACGGTTTATTATACTTAGAGATTTAAGGTTAATCCCAGGACTGCCCCCGGTATTCCCTGTGAAGGGCTCTCAAGGGGCACTAGGAACTGTGTTGGGATTACGCCCAGCATTCCCTTTCGCAAGGATATTTATTTTAGTTGATGGCTACCCATGTATCTCCCCAGCTCTCCTTATTACTTTAGTACAACCCTAGTGACTTAAGGTATTACCGGGAAAACCGACGGTCTTCCGCCGATCCCCACTCCAGTTGCTAGCTAAGACTTGCACTTTAATCCCTCACTAAGACAACTCTACCCACCAGGGTTACTCATGTTGCACTCTCTCTTATTTCTGCCGATAATCAATCCCCTGGTAATCCCCTAAGGCAGGACCTATTTGTGTTATATGCAGACCATGACCTATGAATATCCTAAAAAAGTGATCTTCCAAAACTTAAGGCATCTTGCCTCTAAATATTTATCCTAAGGTATTATGGACTAAGGGAACTACCCTAAGGATTCTCGTAATTTTCCTTGGTCAAATAGTCCTTTAATTAATTCTTTTAATTTAAATGTTAGGTCACTTTACACATGAAGTAGTTTGATTAAGTATCCACTGACCTTAGGAATTTTTCCTGAGATGTATATTGACAAAATATTGCTGCCTACAGAATTTCATAATTTTCCTTAAATTATTTATTATAATTTTCAATTTAATATCAATTCCACACAAATTCCATTTTCCAAATGATGTATAGGCATTATGTACTCAAAAATTCCAGAAACATTACAGACCTTGTAGGACACTAATTTATGACTATTGGCAGAGAATCATCAACATTTAATGTAAGATGGCCTATAGGATTCCATTATAAGATATTTACCAAAATGCCATTGTACTAATTTAACACAAGTGATGCATCCATTAAATTCTGAGAAATTTATGCTAAACTAATAATAACATTTTATAACAGTAGAATAAATTCCAAATTTTTCAGAGGTATAAATCCATAATTTCAAGAATTAACAAGATAAGGGTAAAATGGGGAATTTAGGGTCTCTACTCCAAAAGTTCTTCAAAACAGAGAAATCATATTTTTCCTAAGTCAAATGTGATGTTATCTATGCCTTGGCAAAGTTGTTTAGATTTGTACTTGAATAAATCATATTTTCCAATTTTATTTCCAAAATAACTATATTTAAAATAAATTCCAATAAATGGAATTTTGATTCCAAAAATTCCATCATTAATTTGAGGGATGAAATTTACCCTAATGAACCACTGTAAATAATTTAATGACTCTTGCATGTCACCATTGGGCTAAATACACCAATTTGCATTTTTGCTATTTGCACACCAAGGCTAAACATAGGCTAGCACATGCAAGTGGATTCCCCAACATGCATTGAACCCAAGGTGCTGAAACTTTTATCATGCAACCAGGATGACCCCACTGACCCACCACCAAAATTTGGGGCCATGGGGAGGAGTAGAACTCCATATATGTCATTTATTTATATTTTGATATTTTACCAAACACTATAGGAACATATTCTCTAAAAATTCCTAACTTTTGGCAGGAGCTAAGTATGCCCTAATCATGCATGTGCCCAAAATTTGGGGCCATGGTGAATAATATTGTGACCTGGGCACCCAATTTAAGTTCTGCCCTACTCTAGGACCAGTCCTAGGAGAAAAGTCCTACAGGACTGTACACTACACCAAAATGTATGTTTAGGGTGGCATATTAAAGGTACGACCCTAGGCTAAATTTTTCATTAAGGGGCTAAGTTCTGGAAATGCCTCCAAGAGGCCTATATTTAACATGCAAAGTGACTGAAAAGGTGTGACAGAAATTTCACTATTCATCAATTAATTAAAATTAAAACATTTAATCCTCTGCACGAATCTTAAAGTTAAACCGACGGGATCTGGTCATCGTCCCCAGGGGTTTGACGGCCATGATTACTCCTTCCTGAACGATGTTGGCTGCCCTTTTCCGGCCAGCTGAGCCACCACCACCGCCGGCGGATATCGCCACCACCTTCGTTAAGGTGGGGGCTAGCGTTTCCCGGCGGTGGGGCCGCCGGAGTTGGCTCCTCTGGCGAACCCGAGCAAGAAGAGAAATGCTCGATTTTCTCCAATTTCTCTCATGGCATCGGGCTCAATTGAGCCTGATATCTCCCTAGATTGATCTAGAAACCTAGTACGGGATGAGGCGAGGCGAAACGGACCTGAATCGAAGCTTGGCTGCGGGTTAGGCGGCGGTTTGCCGTGGTGGTGGTGCGCCGGCGAGCTCCACCCCGAAAGCTCAAATCTCCACTGTTCTCCATGATTAAGCAGTCGAATTCCACTCCTCTCGGCCTTCTGAAGCTAATGGTGAGCTCTGTTTGGACTGAGGTGGCCTATAAGTGGAGTTAACTCCAAGGTGAGCTCGGTTTGAGCATTGGAGGCTTCACCCATGGTGCCATGTGGCTCACTGCCTTGGTTTTCTGCTGGAATTGAAGAGGGGAGGTCGGCCACCTGGTTTTGGGCAGCCTAAGTCAGCTGATGGGGTGGCCATGTGGCCACCATTTCCTTCATTCCTCTTTCTCTCTCCTCTTTTCCTAAAAATCTCAATTTTACCCCCTTGCATGTACTCTCTCTCCTGATTTAGAGGGGTAGGACTGGTCTTGTTCACTTGGGCTGACTATGGGCCAATTTTGGTGGGCTTGGTCCAAGGGGAAATGGCTTGGCCTTCATTTCAATCTTTAGGTCAATTTGTTGACCAAATTGACTTTTAGGGTTGACTGGTCAACTATGGTGGGTGGACTGACCCCACCTGGTGGAAATGGGTCTAGTGGCACCACCCAACTTGGTTTGGGTCAAGGGGGTGCCCCACTTAGGTTAATTAGGCCTATGAGTGTGGGTTTGACCAAATTAAGCCCAAGGTTGACTTTGGTCAATTGGGGTCAAAATGTTGACCCAGTGACATACCCTAGGGTCCACTTAGATTGTCTTTAGGGTTAGGGCAATGTGGTGGGGTCATGGTGTGGTTAGGGTCCCCACTTAGGCTAGTTTGACCTAGTTTGACTAAGGTCTTATAGTGGGCCCCACATGGCTACCACCCACTACCTAGGGTCAAACCTAGTTGATCTCCTCAAATCTCACCCCATGCCTAACCCAATCTAAGTTGAGGGGTCCAGAAGTAACATGGGATGTTACAAATTCCAATAAACAAGAAAATAATTTCGTCCCCGAAATTTAAGTTCGGGTCTATGGGGTTCTATTTGCAAGAATCATCAAGAAATTTAAAGACATAACTTAAATGTACCTGATGCGAATAGCTCCGGGTGTTGCTCCAGCATCAGATCTCTCGGCTCCCAAGTGTGCTCCTCCCGTCCATGGTTTGACCACAACACCTTCACAAGAGGAACCTTCTTCTTCCGCAACACTCGGATGGCTGTATCGTCAATCCGGATCGGCTCCAATCTCACTGATCTGTCAGGCTCTACCGGTCCGGCTGTAGTAGTGATGTGCTGCTCCGGCCGAAGGAGAGCTCTTCGCAAGGAAGAGACATGGAAGACGTCATGTAATGCACCCAACTCCGGTGGCAGCTGCAGTCGGTAAGCCAAGGGGCCGATCCGCTCCAGGATCAGGTATGGCCCCATGTATCGTGGACTGAGCTTCTTGTGCCTCCGCACCCGAGAAACACCGTGTACTGGACGTATCTTCAAGAATACCCTGTCTCCAACCTGGAACTCCACCTTCCGGTGCCGAGCATCATAATACTTTACCTGCCTGCTCTGGGCCTCCAGTAGCCGATCCCTGATCAATCGAATCTGAGCCTCAGTGTCCTCTATATAATCAGATCCCAGAGCCCTGGTATCCACATCCTGAACCCATGACAGCGGTGTCTGGCATCTCCTCCCATAAAGCGCCTCGTATGGAGCCATCCTGATGCTAGCCTGGTGGCTGTTATTATACGAGAACTCGATCAATGGCAGCAGCCTCTCCCAAGGCCTCCCCGTATCCAATATGCATAATCTGAGCAGGTCCTCCATGGTCTGGATGGTCCGCTCGGTCTGACCGTCGGTCTGCGGGTGGAAGGCGGTACTAAAGGTAAGCCGAGATCCCAAATAAGCATGCACGGCCCTCCACTCGCTCGAAGTGAACCGACCATCATGGTCCGAAATAATAGTCCTGGGGATACCATGATATCTGATGTACTGCTCCACAAATAGTCTCACCAGGACTGCAACTGGGGCATCCTTCCGAACTGGAATAAACCGGGCTACCTTGGTCAATCTGTCCACTATAACCCATATAGAATCATGCCCAGAGTGGCAGCGAGGCAATCCGTGTACAAAGTCCATAGCAATGTCCTCGAACTTCCACTCTGGAACTGGCAGTGGCTGTAGTAAACCTCCCGGGCTCTTGCATTCCGCCTTCACATGCTGGCAGGTCTCATAATGGGTCACAAAATCCGTGATCTCCCTCTTCATCCCGGGCCAATACATAGATCTCCGCAAATCTGCCCACATCTTGGCGATGCCGGGGTGCACTGAATATCTCGAGCAATGTGCCTCTCTGAGTATGTCCTCCCGGATACTGCCCCCTGCTGGTATGTAGATGCTCCCCCGGAACCGAAGAAGATCATCCTGTAACGTGTAATCCTCGACCTTGCCCCTCTCTAGGGCACTGAAAATCGGCTGTAACGCAGCATCCAGCCTCTGATGTGCTCGGATGCGCTCCTGTATATCATCTCCGCTGATCACTGAGCTCAAATACTCTCTATAAACATCTGGCTTAGTCTCGGACACCATGGTAATGTGCATGTCCTCCATCATCTGTAGCAGCTCTATAGACATCAATCGGGGCTCCGGTCCAGAAGTGCCGGCCCTCCTGCTCAAGGCATCCGCAACCGTGTTCGCTTTTCCCGGATGATAGTGGATCTTGTAATCATAATCACAGAGGAACTCCAGCCACCTCCTCTGTCTCAGGTTTAGGTCCTTCTGCGTATCGATATACTTGAGATTCTTGTGATCTGAAAAGATGTCACAATGAATCCCATATAAGTAATGCCTCCATATCTTTAGGGCGAAAACCACAGCCCCGAGCTCTAGATCAAGTACTGGATAGTTATGCTCATGCTTCTTCAACTATCTCGAAGCATAAGCAATAACGTGTCCATGCTGCATCAGGACTGCACCCATCCCCTGATAAGAGGCGTCCATGTAGATCTGGAATCCTTCGCTCCCTGATGGAAGCGCGAGAATGGGGGATGAGATGAGTCGGTCCTTCAGCTCCTGAAAAGCAGTCTCACACCGCTCTGACCAAACAAAATATGTGTCCTTCTTCGTCAAGGACGTGAGGGGGAGTGTTATCCTCGAAAACCCCTCCACGAACTTGCGGTAATACCCTGCTAGTCCCAAGAAGCTGCGGATGTCAGATGCCGTCTTCGGCCGTGGCCAATCCCTCAATGTCTCTATCTTGGCCGGGTCCACTGCTAACCCAGCCCCACTGATCGTGTGCCCCAGGAATGCCACCTCCTGCAACCAGAACTGGCACTTTGAAAATTTTGCGTACATCTGGGTCTCCCTCAGCCTCTACAAGACCTGTGCCAAGTGCTCCGTATGCTCCTCCTGAGTCCGAGAATAAATAAGGATGTCGTCGATGAATACAATCACGAAGCGGTCTAAGAAAGGCTCGAAAACACGGTTCATTAGACTCATGAATGCAGCAGGAGCATTCGTGAGCCCAAAAGGCATCACCGTGAATTCGTATAATCCATAGCGCGAACTGAATGCCGTCTTCGGTATGTCCTCCTCCCTGATACGGAGCTGATAGTAGCCGGATCGCAAATCTAACTTGGAGAACCAGAATGCTCCCTGTAGTTGGTCAAATAACTCATCTATCCGAGGCAGAGGATAGGTGTTGCGGACCGTCAACCGGTTCAGCTCTCGGTAATCTATACATAATCGCAGTGATCCGTCCTTCTTCTTCACAAAGAGAACTGGCGCTCCCCATGGCGATGAGCTGGGCCGCACAAATCCTGACTCGACTAGCTCATGTAGTTGAGTCCTGAACTCTGCCAACTCCCTGGGAGCCATCCTGTAGGGTGCCCGGGACACCGGCTTCGCTCCCGGTACTAGCTGAATCCTGAAATCCAAGTCTCTAGCAGGTGGTAGCCCGGGCAATTTCTCCGGGAACACGTCGGAGAAATCCCGGACCACCGGAATATCTGAGATAGTCGCCTCTGTTCCCACCATCTCGAAGCAGACAATATAGACTTCTTCACCCTGCTCATGGGCCTTCACAGCCTGTATAGAAGATAATAGTAGGTGGCAGATAGGCTGGATACCTTCAACGATAACATGAGAGTCGCCATGTCTTAGCGTGATCCTCCTGGACGGGCAATCTATCTGGGCATGGTTCCGATGCAACCAGGCCATGCCCAAGATCAAATCAAAGTCCTGCAGCTTCAGAATGGTCGCCGGCGCCTCAAATGCCTTGCCGCCAATCTCGGCCTCCATATCACAATGTGCAGTGGTCCGCAGCTCCGACCCATCGGGTAGACGCACCCTCATCTCTAGCCCAGGGAACCTCTCCACGCCTTCGAGTCCGTCGATGAAGGCCTCGGATACGAACGAGTGTGAAGCACCCGTGTCGAAAAGAGTATGAGCGGGCTTGCCGCTGATCATAACTATGCCTGAGGTTTGTTTATGCGAAAGTTAATTGTTATCCTATAGTTCCAGGTACTATATATGTATCATTGAAATCCAAGAAAATTCATAATTAACTTCAGGTACCTGTGATAACCTCCTCGGGATTCCTCGGCTCTGTGAGGTCCAAGGCGTATATCTGCTCCTGCTCGCGTCTCCTGCCGTGATATCCCCGACCTCGGCCTCGTCCTCGGCCTCGTCCTCGGCCCTGCTGTACTGGGGCCACTGGAGGTGGAGGAGGAGGAGGGGGATGGAATCGGTGCGGGCACTCCGACCTGATGTGCCCAGGCTGGCGGCATCCGTAACAAACCACTTGTCGGTGGCCTCGGTCATCCTGTCTCCTCGGATCATGCATCTGTAGAGGTGGGGGCAGCCAATGCTGGAGGAGGCCCCTGCTCCTGCCTGAAGTTGGGACGACGACGTCCCCCACCCCTCCTGTATCCGATGGTCCTGCCTCTCTGAGAGCCCCTACTGCTCTCACCTGTTGTCGATCCATCAAATGGTCTCTTCCCTCTGGCTCGCACCATTAGCTGGTCAGCCTCCAGCTTCTTCGCCATCTCGATGATCTGCCTGGATGTGCCATGAGAAATGAATAGCAAAGCCTGCCTCAAATCATCCCTGAGGCCCCGGTAGAACCTCTTCGCATACCTCCTATCGTCGGTGTCCTGAATCCCCGCGAACCTGGCCAAGTGGGAGAACTCTCTCTGGTACACTATCACAGATCTAGTCCCCTGCTTGAGGTTCAAAAACCTTTCCTCCAAGGCATCCCTGTCCGTAGTAGAAACGAAGTGCTCCAGAAACACATCGCCAAACTCCTCCCAAGATATCTCTGACAGCTCAAAGTCCGCATAAGTAGACGCCCGGACTGATTTCCACCATCTCTTTGCATGAGCCTCCAGCACAGAGGTGGCTAGAGGTACTGCCTGGCCGACTGGGCAGCTGATGCCCGCTAAGATCTCGTGTATGGCCTCCAGCCATTCTTCCGTCTTCACCGCATCCTGTGTCCCACGGTACGTCGGTGGGGACAGGCTCTTGAATGCGCTCAGCCAGCTCGACCCCGGATTTGGCTGTGGAGCCGGGACTTGCTGGGCTCTAAAGGCATCCAAAATCGCCGTCAGGGTCTGCCCCATCTCCGTATGTAGGAATGGAGTGGCAGCCGGAGGGGGAGGAGCCACATTTTGCGGCGCTGCGACCTGTGGAGGTTGCATAAAGGGAAGGTTAAACAAAACTGGCCTAAAATATTGTACTTTGTGGACCATTTATGTGACTTTACACATGGGCACACCACTGCTTCCGCTGCATAGTTTGTCCGCAAACTAATGCTCGGGCGGGGGTGGTCCCATGTTGTGGACTTCTTTCTCATATGATCGTTGTTCGAGTGATACCTGTTTGTAAGACCCCCCTCCCCCTTACCAAGGAGGGCTACCGGATCTTATGCCCAGAACCGCCGTCTTACGGTGGCACTAACTCACGGGTTAGTCGACACCGCAACACGCCGATCCTGCCGGCTAGTACGATCATTAACCTGTAGGACAATATGAGAAGAAGAAGTAAACTGTATATAAAAAAACCATCAGTCCACAAGTCACAGTACAATCATGTAAAAGAAATGAATAGTACATCATAATAGTCCACTACAAAGTAAAAATGAAAGAGTAAAAAGGGCTTATGCCCAGTACATCAAATCTCTCTCTCACAAAATCATAAATGCGGAAGCTACACTAGAACATCAAGACTCGTCCCACCTGAGGACGCACAGTAGTGGTAGTAGCCTGCTGAAGTGGTATCTGCTCCTCATGTCCTGCCTCCTCGACGTGCTGGTGCTCCATCTCCACGTGCTCCTAAAAATAGTTGGCCACCGACCATTAGTCAAAAAGACTAAGTCGTTTCCTCCGCACCTTGCCCCGCAGCTCCTAGGCACCGAGCGGAAGGACGAAGCGGAGGACAACAAGGGGTAGCAAAATGGAAGCAGGTGACAATATCTATCTAGAGTGGTACTAAGTAATGAAATTCTACTCTAGCAATGCTAAGTACAGTACAAGTAGTAAGTAAGAGCGGTGTAGTAAAGGAAAGTAAAGAAACAGTAGTATGAACAAGTAAATAAGCTAAGGTACCACTAAGCTATCATCACAAACGTACCCTAACTTATATAAATGCCCATACAAATATATAAGTTAGGGTTTCCAGGAAATTTAACTTATCATATAAAAGAGCTCATACTAATTTATATGATCAGGATCTATGAAGCGTATGACCTAATACGAATGAATGATATGATGCAATTTTATGCGCAGGTAAGTGCAACTCACACACAACGACTCTGTGATCACAGACCTTTAGTTCCCACTTTTTGAGAGCTAGCATCACTCTCGGGTACCACCGCTGTGGCTACGGCAGCAGCGGAGCGGGCGTCTCCGCTTCTAGACCGGTATGCACACTACCAAGCCTTAGACCCCTCTCATACGCCTCTGTACACGTCCAAGGTGCACTCTAGAGTCTCGCGTACATACTTTGCTGACAAACCCGTCAGTCTTGTTGGGTCTGATGTGTGTTATCGGGGGTCGTCCTCCAGACCGCAGTGTAAAACAACCCACTGGCCCCTCTAACTCCCACAACCGCCTGGTGCACCGTACTGCCATCGGTGTGACGAACGGCCAGTACCGCATGCCCCGCCATGATATTTATGCACATGCAAGTAATTCACACCGAGCCTTCCGCTCGCAGGACCAAAACCCGTCCTGAATCCCTCAAACCCAAACCCGGGTGAGAACGCACATTAGTGCCTTTATGCCAACTCCCTCAAACCCTAGACGGGTGAGCATATATCATAAATCTCTCCAACCCCCACATGGGCGAGAAGGTACAACAATGTCCTAACCTATTAAGCTACTCTTGTCTACGCTTTATTATACTTAGAGATTTAAGGTTAATCCCAGGACTGCCCCCGGTATTCCCTGTGAAGGGCTCTCAAGGGGCACTAGGAACTGTGTTGGGATTACGCCCAGCGTTCCCTTTCGCAAGGATATTTATTTTAGTTGAAGGCTACCCATGTATCTCCCCAGCTCTCCTTATTACTTTAGTACAACCCTAGTGACTTAAGGTATTACCGGGAAAACCGACGGTCTTCCGCCGATCCCCACTCCAGTTGCTAGCTAAGACTTGCACTTTAATCCCTCACTAAGACAACTCTACCCACCAGGGTTACTCATGTTGCACTCTCTCTTATTTCTGCCGATAATCAATCCCCTGGTAATCCCCTAAGGCAGGACCTATTTGTGTTATATGCAGACCATGACCTATGAATATCCTAAAAAAGTGATCTTCCAAAACTTAAGGCATCTTGCCTCTAAATATTTATCCTAAGGTATTATGGACTAAGGGAACTACCCTAAGGATTCTCGTAATTTTCCTTGGTCAAATAGTCCTTTAATTAATTCTTTTAATTTAAATGTTAGGTCACTTTACACATGAAGTAGTTTGATTAAGTATCCACTGACCTAGGGAATTTTTCCTGAGATGTATATTGACAAAATATTGCTGCCTACAGAATTTCATAATTTTCCTTAAATTATTTATTATCATTTTCAATTTAATATCAATTCCACACAAATTCCATTTTCCAAATGATGTATAGGCATTATGTACTCAAAAATTTCAGAAATATTACAGAGCTTGTAGGACACTAATTTATGACTATTGGCAGAGAATCATCAACATTTAATGTAAGATGGCCTATAGGATTCCATTATAAGATATTTACCAAAATGCCATTGTACTAATTTAACACAAGTGATGCATCCATTAAATTCTGAGAAATTTATGCTAAACTAATAATAACATTTTATAACAGTAGAATAAATTCCAAATTTTTCAGAGGTATAAATCCATCATTTCAAGAATTAACAAGATAAGGGTAAAATGGGGAATTTAGGGTCTCTACTCCAAAAGTTCTTCAAAACAGAGAAATCATATTTTTCCTAAGTCAAATGTGATGTTATCTATGCCTTGGCAAAGTTTTTTGGATTTGTACTTGAATAAATCCTATTTTCCAATTTTATTTCCAAAATAACTATATTTAAAATAAATTCCAATAAATGGAATTTTGATTCCAAAAATTCCATCATTAATTTGAGGGATGAAATTTACCCTAATGAACCACTGTAAATAATTTAATGACTCTTGCATGTCACCATTGGGCTAAATACACCAATTTGCATTTTTGCTATTTGCACACCAAGGCTAAACATAGGCTAGCACATGCAAGTGGATTCCCCAACATGCATTGAACCCAAGGTGCTGAAACTTTTATCATGCACCAAGGATGACCCCACTGACCCACCACCAAAATTTGGGGCCATGGGGAGGAGTAGAACTCCATATATGTCATTTATTTATATTTTGATATTTTACCAAACACTATAGGAAAATATTCTCTACAAATTCCTAACTTTTGGCAGGAGCTAAGTATGCCCTAATCATGCATGTGCCCAAAATTTGGGGCCATGGTGAATAATATTGTGACCTGGGCACCCAATTTAAGTTCTGCCCTACTCTAGGACCAGTCCTAGGAGAAAAGTCCTACATGACTGTACACTACACCAAAATGTATGTTTAGGGTGGCATATTAAAGGTAAGACCCTAGGATAAATTTTTCATTAAGGGGCTAAGTTCTGGAAATGCCTCCAAGAGGCCTATATTTAACATGCAAAGTGACTGAAAAGGTGTGACAGAAATTTCACTATTCATCAATTAATTAAAATTAAAACATTTAATCCTCTGCACGAATCTTAAAGTTAAACCGTCGGGATCTGGTCATCGTCCCCAGGGGTTTGACGGCCACGATTACTCCTTCCTGGACGATGTTGGCTGCCCTTTTCCGGCCAGCTGAGCCACCACCACCGCCGGCGGATATCGCCACCACCTTCGTTAAGGTGGGGGGCTAGCGTTTCCCGGCGGTGGGGCCGCCGGAGTTGGCTCCTCCGGCGAACCCGAGCAAGAAGAGAAATGCTCGATTTTCTCCAATTTCTCTCATGGCATCGGGCTCAATTGAGCCCGATATCTCCCTAGATTGATCTAGAAACCTAGTACGGGATGAGGCGAGGCGAAACGCACCTGAATCGAAGCTTGGCTGCGGGTTAGGCGGCGGTTTGCCGTGGTGGTGGTGCGCCGGCGAGCTCCACCCCGAAAGCTCAAATCTCCACCGTTCTCCATGATTAAGCAGTCGAATTCCACTCCTCTCGGCCTTCTGAAGCTAATGGTGAGCTCTGTTTGGACTGAGGTGGCCTATAAGTGGAGTTAACTCCAAGGTGAGCTCGGTTTGAGCATTGGAGGTCTTCACCCATGGTGCCATGTGGCTCACTGCCTTGGTTTTCTGCTGGAATTGAAGAGGGGAGGTCGGCCACCTGGTTTTGGGCAGCCTAAGTCAGCTGATGGGGTGGCCATGTGGCCACCATTTCCTTCATTCCTCTTTCTCTCTCCTCTTTTCCTAAAAATCTCAATTTTACCCCCTTGCATGTACTCTCTCTCCTGATTTAGAGGGGTAGGACTGGTCTTGTTCACTTGGGCTGACTATGGGCCAATTTTGGTGGGCTTGGTCCAAGGGGAAATGGCTTGGCCTTCATTTCACTCTTTAGGTCAATTTGTTGACCAAATTGACTTTTAGGGTTGACTGGTCAACTATGGTGGGTGGACTGACCCCACCTGGTGGAAATGGGTCTAGTGGCACCACCCAACTTGGTTTGGGTCAAGGGGGTGCCCCACTTAGGTTAATTAGGCCTATGAGTGTGGGTTTGACCAAATTAAGCCCAAGGTTGACTTTGGTCAATTGGGGTCAAAATGTTGACCCAGTGACATACCCTAGGGTCCACTTAGATTGTCTTTAGGGTTAGGGCAATGTGGTGGGGTCATGGTGTGGTTAGGGTCCCCACTTAGGCTAGTTTGACCTAGTTTGACTAAGGTCTTATAGTGGGCCCCACATGGCTACCACCCACTACCTAGGGTCAAACCTAGTTGATCTCCTCAAATCTCACCCCATGCCTAACCCAATCTAAGTTGAGGGGTCCAGAAGTAACATGGGATGTTACAAATTCCAATAAACAAGAAAATAATTTCGTCCCCGAAATTTAAGTTCGGGTCTATGGGGTTCTATTTGCAAGAATCATCAAGAAATTTAAAGACATAACTTAAATGTACCTGATGCGAATAGCTCCGGGTGTTGCTCCAGCATCAGATCTCTCAGCTCCCAAGTGTGCTCCTCCCGTCCATGGTTGGACCACAACACCTTCACAAGAGGAACCTTCTTCTTCCGCAACACTCGGATGGCTGTATCGTCAATCCGGATCGGCTCCAATCTCACTGATCTGTCAGGCTCTACCGGTCCGGCTGTAGTAGTGATGTGCTGCTCCGGCCGAAGGAGAGCTCTTCGCAAGGAAGAGACATGGAAGACGTCATGTAATGCACCCAACTCCGGTGGCAGCTGCAGTCGGTAAGCCAAGGGGCCGATCCGCTCCAGGATCAGGTATGGCCCCATGTATCGTGGACTGAGCTTCTTGTGCCTCCGCACCCGAGAAACACCGTGTACTGGACGTATCTTCAAGAATACCCTGTCTCCAACCTGGAACTCCACCTTCCGGTGCCGAGCATCATAATACTTTACCTGCCTGCTCTGGGCCTCCAGTAGCCGATCCCTGATCAATCGAATCTGAGCCTCAGTGTCCTCTATATAATCAGATCCCAGAGCCCTGGTATCCACATCCTGAACCCATGACAGCGGTGTCTGGCATCTCCTCCCATAAAGCGCCTCGTATGGAGCCATCCTGATGCTAGCCTGGTGGCTGTTATTATACGAGAACTCGATCAATGACAGCAGCCTCTCCCAAGGCCTCCCCGTATCCAATATGCATAATCTGAGCAGGTCCTCCATGGTCCGGATGGTCCGCTCGGTCTGACCGTCGGTCTGCGGGTGGAAGGCGGTACTAAAGGTAAGCCGAGATCCCAAATAAGCATGCACGGCCCTCCACTCGCTCGAAGTGAACCGACCATCACGGTCCGAAACAATAGTCCTGGGGATACCATGATATCTGATGTACTGCTCCACAAATAGTCTCACCAGGACTGCAACTGGGGCATCCTTCCGAACTGGAATAAACCGCGCTACCTTGGTCAATCTGTCCACTATAACCCATATAGAATCATGCCCAGAGTGGGAGCGAGGCAATCCGTGTACAAAGTCCATAGCAATGTCCTCGAACTTCCACTCTGGAACTGGCAGTGGCTGTAGTAAACCTCCCGGGCTCTTGCATTCCGCCTTCACACGCTGGCAGGTCTCATAATGGGTCACAAAATCCGTGATCTCCCTCTTCATCCCGGGCCAATACATAGATCTCCGTAAATCTGCCCACATCTTGGCGATGCCGGGGTGCACTGAATATCTCGAGCAATGTGCCTCTCTGAGTATGTCCTCCCGGATACTGCCCCCTGCTGGTATGTAGATGCGCCCCCGGAACCGAAGAAGATCATCCTGTAACGTGTAATCCTCGACCTTGCCCCTCTCTAGGGCACTGAAAATCGGCTGTAACGCAGCGTCCAGCCTCTGATGTGCTCGGATGCGCTCCTGTATATCATCTCCGCTGATCACTGAGCTCAAATACTCTCTATAAACATCTGGCTCAGTCTCGGACACCATGGTAATGTGCATGTCCTCCATCATCTGTAGCAGCTCTATAGACATCAATCGGGGCTTCGGTCCAGAAGTGCCGACCCTCCTGCTCAAGGCATCCGCAACCGTGTTCGCTTTTCCCGGATGATAGTGGATCTTGTAATCATAATCACAGAGGAACTCCAGCCACCTCCTCTGTCTCAGGTTTAGGTCCTTCTGCGTATCGATATACTTGAGATTCTTGTGATCTGAAAAGATATCACAATGAATCCCATATAAGTAATGCCTCCATATCTTTAGGGCGAAAACCACAGCCCCGAGCTCTAGATCATGTACTGGATAGTTATGCTCATGCTTCTTCAACTATCTCGAAGCATAAGCAATAACGTGTCCATGCTGCATCAGGACTGCACCCATCCCCTGATAAGAGGCATCCGTGTAGATCTGGAATCCTTCGCTCCCTGATGGAAGCGCGAGAATGGGGGATGAGATGAGTCGGTCCTTCAGCTCCTGAAAAGCAGTCTCACACCGCTCTGACCAAACAAAATCTGTGTCCTTCTTCGTCAAGGACGTGAGGGGGAGTGCTATCCTCGAGAACCCCTCCACGAACTTGCGGTAATACCCTGCTAGTCCCAAGAAGCTGCGGATGTCAGATGCCGTCTTCGGCCGTGGCCAATCCCTCAATGTCTCTATCTTGGCCGGGTCCACTGCTAACCCAGCCCCACTGATCGTGTGCCCCAGGAATGCCACCTCCTGCAACTAGAACTGGCACTTTGAAAATTTTGCGTACATCTGGGTCTCCCTCAGCCTCTGCAAGACCTGTGCCAAGTGCTCCGTATGCTCCTCCTGAGTCCGAGAATAAATAAGGATGTCGTCGATGAATACAATCACGAAGCGGTCTAAGAAAGGCTCGAAAACACGGTTCATTAGACTCATGAATGCAGCAGGAGCATTCGTGAGCCCAAAAGGCATCACCGTGAATTCGTATAATCCATAGCGCGAACTAAATGCCGTCTTCGGTATGTCCTCCTCCCTGATACGGAGCTGATAGTAGCCGGATCGCAAATCTAACTTGGAGAACCAGAATGCTCCCTGTAGTTGGTCAAATAACTCATCTATCCGAGGCAGAGGATAGGTGTTGCGGACCGTCAACCGGTTCAGCTCCCGGTAATCTATACATAATCGCAGTGATCCGTCCTTCTTCTTCACAAAGAGAACTGGCGCTCCCCATGGCGATGAGCTGGGCCGCACAAATCCTGACTCGACTAGCTCATGTAGTTGAGTCCTGAACTCTGCCAACTCCCTGGGAGCCATCCTGTAGGGTGCCCGGGACACCGGCTTCGCTCCCGGTACTAGCTGAATCCTGAAATCCAAGTCTCTAGCAGGTGGTAGCCCGGGCAATTTCTCCGGGAACACGTCGTAGAAATCCCGGACCACCGGAATATCTGAGATAGTCGCCTCTGTTCCCACCATCTCGAAGCAGACAATATAGACTTCTTCACCCTGCTCATGGGCCTTCACAGCCTGTATAGAAGATAATAGTAGGTGGCAGATAGGCTGGATACCTTCAACGATAACATGAGAGTCGCCATGTCTTAGCGTGATCCTCCTGGACGGGCAATCTATCTGGGCATGGTTCCGATGCAACCAGGCCATGCCCAAGATCAAATCAAAGTCCTGCAGCTTCAGAATGGTCGCCGGCGCCTCAAATGCCTTGCCGCCAATCTCGGCCTCCATATCACAATGTGCAGTGGTCCGCAGCTCCGACCCATCGGGTAGACGCACCCTCATCTCTAGCCCAGGGAACCTCTCCACGCCTTCGAGTCCGTCGATGAAGGCCTCGGATACGAACGAGTGTGAAGCACCCGTGTCGAAAAGAGTATGAGCGGGCTTGCCGCTGATCATAACTATGCCTGAGGTTTGTTTATGCGAAAGTTAATTGTTATCCTATAGTTCCAGGTACTATATATGTATCATTGAAATCCAAGAAAATTCATAATTAACTTCAGGTACCTGTGATAACCTCCTCGGGATTCCTCGGCTCTGTGAGGTCCAAGGCGTATATCTGCTCCTGCTCGCGTCTCCTGCCGTGATATCCCCGACCTCGGCCTCGTCCTCGGCCTCGTCCTCGGCCCTGCTGTACTGGGGCCACTGGAGGTGGAGGAGGAGGAGGGGGATGGAATCGGTGCGGGCACTCCGACCTGATGTGCCCAGGCTGGCGGCATCCGTAACAAACCACTTGTCGGTGGCCTCGGTCATCCTGTCTCCTCGGATCATGCATCTGTAGAGGTGGGGGAGACAATGCTGGAGGAGGCCCCTGCTCCTGCCTGAAGTTGGGACGACGACGTCCCCCACCCCTCCTGTATCTGATGGTCCTGCCTCTCTGAGAGCCCCTACTGCTCTCACCTGATGTCGATCCATCAAATGGTCTCTTCCCTCCGGCTCGCACCATCAGCTGGTCAGCCTCCAGCTTCTTCGCCATCTCGATGATCTGCCTGGATGTGCCATGAGAAATGAATAGCAAAGCCTGCCTCAAATCATCCCTGAGGCCCCTGTAGAACCTCTTCGCATACCTCCTATCGTCGGTGTCCTGAATCCCCGCGAACCTGGCCAAGTGGGAGAACTCTCTCTGGTACTCTATCACAGATCTAGTCCCCTGCTTGAGGTTCAAAAACCTCTCCTCCAAGGCATCCCTGTCCGTAGTAGAAACGAAGTGCTCCAGAAACACATCGCCAAACTCCTCCCAAGATATCTCTGACAGCTCAAAGTCCGCATAAGTAGACGCCCGGACTGATTTCCACCATCTCTTTGCATGAGCCTCCAGCACAGAGGTGGCTAGAGGTACTGCCTGGCCGACTGGGCAGCTGATGCCCGCTAAGATCTCGTGTATGGCCTCCAGCCATTCTTCCGTCTTCACCGCATCCTGTGTCCCACGGTACGTCGGTGGGGACATGCTCTTGAATGTGCTCAGCCAGCTCGACCCCGGATTTGGCTGTGGAGCCGGGACTTGCTGGGCTCTAAAGGCATCCAAAATCGTCGTCAGGGTCTGCCCCATCTCCGTATGTAGGAATGGAGTGGCAGCCGGAGGGGGAGGAGCCACATTTTGCGGCGCTGCGACCTGTGGAGGTTGCATAAAGGGAAGGTTAAACAAAACTGGCCTAAAATATTGTACTTTGTGGACCATTTATGTGACTTTACACATGGGCACACCACTGCTTCCGCTGCATAGTTTATCCGCAAACTAATGCTCGGGCGGGGGTGGTCCCATGTTGTGGACTTCTTTCTCATATGATCGTTGTTCGAGTGATACCTGTTTGTAAGACCCCCCTCCCCCTTACCAAGGAGGGCTACCGGATCTTATGCCCAGAACCGCCGTCTTACGGTGGCACTAACTCACGGGTTAGTCGACACCGCAACACGCCGATCCTGCCGGCTAGTACGATCATTAACCTGTAGGCCAATATGAGAAGAAGAAGTAAACTGTATATAAAAAAAACCATCAGTCCACAAGTCACAGTACAATCATGTAAAAGAAATGAATAGTACATCATAATAGTCCACTACAAAGTACAAATGAAAGAGTAAAAAGGGCTTATGCCCAGTACATCAAATCTCTCTCTCACAAAATCATAAATGCGGAAGCTACACTAGAACATCAAGACTCGTCCCACCTGAGGACGCACAGTAGTGGTAGTAGCTTGCTGAAGTGGTATCTGCTCCTCATGTCCTGCCTCCTCGACGTGCTGGTGCTCCATCTCCACGGGCTCCTAAAAATAGTTGGCCACCGACCATTAGTCAAAAAGACTAAGTCGTTTCCTCCGCACCTTGCCCCGCAGCTCCTAGGCACCGAGCGGAAGGACGAAGCGGAGGACAACAAGGGGTAGCAAAATGGAAGCAGGTGACAATATCTATCTAGAGTGGTACTAAGTAATGAAATTCTACTCTAGCAATGCTAAGTACAGTACAAGTAGTAAGTAAGAGCGGTGCAGTAAAGGAAAGTAAAGAAACAGTAGTATGAACAAGTAAATAAGCTAAGCTACCACTAAGCTATCATCACAAACGTACCCTAACTTATATAAATGTCCATACAAATATATAAGTTAGGGTTTCCAGGAAATTTAACTTATCATATAAAAGAGCCCATACTAATTTATATGATCAGGATCTATGAAGCGTATGACCTAATACGAATGAATGATATGATGCAATTTTATGCGCAGGCAAGTGCAACTCACACACAACGACTCTGTGATCACAGACCTTTAGTTCCCACTTTTTGAGAGCTAGCATCACTCTCGGGTACCACCGCTGTGGCTACGGCAGCAGCGGAGCGGGCGTCTCCGCTTCTAGACCGGTATGCACACTACCAAGCCTTAGACCCCTCTCATACGCCTCTGTACACGTCCAAGGTGCACTCTAGAGTCTCGCGTACATACTTTGCTGACAAACCCGTCAGTCTTGTTGGGTCGGATGTGTGTTATCGGGGGTCATCCTCCAGACCGCAGTGTAAAACAACCCACTGGCCCCTCTAACTCCCACAACCGCCTGGTGCACCGTACTGCCATCGGTGTGACGAACGGCCAGTACCGCATGCCCCGCCATGATATTTATGCACATGCAAGTAATTCACACCGAGCCTTCCGCTCGCAGGACCAAAACCCGTCCTGAATCCCTCAAACCCAAACCCGGGTGAGAACGCACATTAGTGCCTTTATGCCAACTCCCTCAAACCCTAGACGGGTGAGCATATATCATAAATCTCTCCAACCCCCACATGGGCGAGAAGGTACAACAATGTCCTAACCTATTAAGCTACTCTTGTCTACGCTTTATTATACTTAGAGATTTAAGGTTAATCCCAGGACTGCCCCCGGTATTCCCTGTGAAGGGCTCTCAAGGGGCACTAGGAACTGTGTTGGGATTACGCCCAGCGTTCCCTTTCGCAAGGATATTTATTTTAGTTGAAGGCTACCCATGTATCTCCCCAGCTCTCCTTATTACTTTAGTACAACCCTAGTGACTTAAGGTATTACCGGGAAAACCGACGGTCTTCCGCCGATCCCCACTCCAGTTGCTAGCTAAGACTTGCACTTTAATCCCTCACTAAGACAACTCTACCCACCAGGGTTACTCATGTTGCAGTCTCTCTTATTTCTGCCGATAATCAATCCCCTGGTAATCCCCTAAGGCAGGACCTATTTGTGTTATATGCAGACCATGACCTATGAATATCCTAAAAAAGTGATCTTCCAAAACTTAAGGCATCTTGCCTCTAAATATTTATCCTAAGGTATTATGGACTAAGGGAACTACCCTAAGGATTCTCGTAATTTTCCTTGGTCAAATAGTCCTTTAATTAATTCTTTTAATTTAAATGTTAGGTCACTTTACACATGAAGTAGTTTGATTAAGTATCCACTGACCTAGGGAATTTTTCTTGAGATGTATATTGACAAAATATTGCTGCCTACAGAATTTCATAATTTTCCTTAAATTATTTATTATCATTTTCAATTTAATATCAATTCCACACAAATTCCATTTTCCAAATGATGTATAGGCATTATGTACTCAAAAATTCCAGAAACATTACAGAGCTTGTAGGACACTAATTTATGACTATTGGCAGAGAATCATCAACATTTAATGTAAGATGGCCTATAGGATTCCATTATAAGTTATTTACCAAAATGCCATTGTACTAATTTAACACAAGTGATGCATCCATTAAATTCTGAAAAATTTATGCTAAACTAATAATAACATTTTATAACAGTAGAATAAATTCCAAATTTTTCAGAGGTATAAATCCATCATTTCAAGAATTAACAATATAAGGGTAAAATGGGGAATTTAGGGTCTCTACTCCAAAAGTTCTTCAAAACAGAGAAATCCTATTTTTTCTAAGTCAAATGTGATGTTATCTATGCCTTGGCAAAGTTTTTTGGATTTGTACTTGAATAAATCTTATTTTCCAATTTTATTTCCAAAATAACTATATTTAAAATAAATTCCAATAAATGGAATTTTGATTCCAAAAATTCCATCATTAATTTGAGGGATGAAATTTACCATAATGAACCACTGTAAATAATTTCATGACTCTTGCATGTCACCATTGGGCTAAATACACCAATTTGCATTTTTGCTATTTGCACACCAAGGCTAAACATAGGCTAGCACATGCAAGTGGATTCCCCAACATGCAGTGAACCCAAGGTGCTGAAACTTTTATCATGCACCAAGGATGACCCCACTGACCCACCACCAAAATTTGGGGCCATGGGGAGGAGTAGAACTCCATATATGTCATTTATTTATATTTTGATATTTTACCAAAACCTACAGGAAAATATTCTCTACAAATTCCTAAATTTTGGCAGGAGCTAAGTATGCCCTAATCATGCATGTGCCCAAAATTTGGGGCCATGGTGAATAATATTGTGACCTGGGCACCCAATTTAATTTCTGCCCTACTCTAGGACCAGTCCTAGGAGAAAAGTCCTACAAGACTTTACACCACACCAAAATGTATGTTTAGGGTGGCATATTAAAGGTAATACCCTAGGCTACATTTTTCATTAAGGGGCTTAGTTCTGGAAATGCCTCTAAGAGGCCTATATTTAACATGCAGAGTGACTGAAAAGGTGTGACAGAAATTTCACTATTCATCAATTAATTAAAATTAAAACATTTAATCCTCTGCACGAATCTTAAAGTTAAACCGACGGGATCTGGTCATCGTCCCCAGGGGTTTGACGGCCACGATTACTCCTTCCTGGACGATGTTGGCTGCCCTTTTCCGGCCAGCTGAGCCACCACCACCGCCGGCGGATATCGCCACCACCTTCGTTAAGGTGGGGGGCTAGCGTTTCCCGGCGGTGGGGCCCCCGGAGTTGGCTCCTCCGGCGAACCCGAGCAAGAAGATAAATGCTCGATTTTCTCCAATTTCTCTCATGGCATCGGGCTCAATTGAGCCCGATATCTCCCTAGATTGATCTAGAAACCTAGTACGGGATGAGGCGAGGCGAAACGGACCTGAATCGAAGCTTGGCTGCGGGTCAGGCGGCGGTTTGCCGTGGTGGTGGTGCGCCGGCGAGCTCCACCCCGAAAGCTCAAATCTCCACCGTTCTCCATGATTAAGCAGTCGAATTCCACTCCTCTCGGCCTTCTGAAGCTAATGGTGAGCTCTGTTTGGACTGAGGTGGCCTATAAGTGGAGTTAACTCCAAGGTGAGCTCGGTTTGAGCATTGGAGGCTTCACCCATGGTGACATATGGCTCACTGCCTTAGTTTTCTGCTGGAATTGAAGAGGGGAGGTCGGCCACCTGGTTTTGGGCAGCCTAAGTCAGCTGATGGGGTGGCCATGTGGCCACCATTTCCTTCATTCCTCTTTCTCTCTCCTCTTTTCCTAAAAATCTCAATTTTACCCCCTTGCATGTACTCTCTCTCCTGATTTAGATGGGTAGGACTGGTCTTGTTCACTTGGGCTGACTATGGGCCAATTTTGGTGGGCTTGGTCCAAGGGGAAATGGCTTGGCCTTCATTTCACTCTTTAGGTCAATTTGTTGACCAAATTGACTTTTAGGGTTGACTGGTCAACTATGGTGGGTGGACTGACCCACACCTGGTGGAAATGGGTCTAGTGGCACCACCCAACTTGGTTTGGGTCAAGGGGGTGCCCCACTTAGGTTAATTAGGCCTATGAGTGTGGGTTTGACCAAATTAAGCCCAAGGTTGACTTTGGTCAATTGGGGTCAAAATGTTGACCCAGTGACATACCCTAGGGTCCACTTAGATTGTCTTTAGGGTTAGGGCAATGTGGTGGGGTCATGGTGTGGTTAGGGTCCCCACTTAGGCTAGTTTGACCTAGTTTGACTAAGGTCTTATAGTGGGCCCCACATGGCTACCACCCACTACCTAGGGTCAAACCTAGTTGATCTCCTCAAATCTCACCCCATGCCTAACCCAATCTAAGTTGAGGGGTCCAGAAGTAACATGGGATGTTACAGTATGTCCTCCCCAAATTCATGCAAGGATGATTTTGAGAATCAGATTGGATAGCTTGCAAGGATGGTTTCTGAAAGGCAACAAGGAACGCTTCAAGGAAATACTGAGACAAATCCTAGAGAGCATGCAAAAGCCATTCAATTGAGGAGCGGAAAGGAGTTATAAGACCCAAGGATTACGAAGGAAGTGCCCCAAGTGGAGTCTAGTGGCGAAGTACCAAGCAAGATGAACGTGCAACTGATGGAGTAACAACCAGCAGTACCATACCTAGCAAAGCTTAATAAGGAGCGCATGGATGAGCAGTATGGTAAATTTTTATCTATGTTTAAACAATTACATGTCAATTTACCTTTTTCTGAAATTATTCAAATGCCTAAGTATGCGAACTTTCTTAAAGATTTAATTTCTAATAAAAGGAAAATAGAGGAATTATCTTTATTAACAATTAGTGAAGAATGTTCTGCTATTTTGCAAAAAAAATTACCACAAAAACTTAAGGATCATGGTTCATTTTTAATTCCATGTTTAATCGGAGATTTGCAAGTAAATAAAGCTTTAGCGGATTTAGGAGCAAGTACAAATTTAATGCCTTATAAACTATATTTGAAACTAGGTCTAAGAGAACTTAGCCTAACTAGAATGAGTATTCAATTAACAGATTGATCGGTTAAGTATCCTAGAGGAATAGTGGAGGATGTATTGGTTAAGGTAGATAAGTTTATATTTTCTGCTGATTTTATTATTCTAGATATGGATGAAAATATTGAAGTACCACTCATATTAGGTCGTCCATTTTTAGCCACTTCTAGAGCGCTTATTGATGTTTTTGATAGTAAATTAGTTTTGCGAGTAGGGGAAGATGAAGTTACTTTTCAAATTGGTAATACTATGAAACAATCTTTAGATAATGATGATTATTGCTATTTTTCTCATGGTGTTGATGATTTTATGCCTTCTATAAATTCTAGTTTTTATTATAAAGATCCTTTAGAAATTTGTATTACAAACTGCTATCTAGAAGAAGAAAAAAATAAAGATATTGTTGAACATTTATTTTTTCTATATAATTGTGTGGAGATGAATAGAACGACTGTACATAGTTAGATTACTCAAGGAGATCATGAAGCTCTTAAGAATAATGCAAGAATCCACCAATAGTAGAACTTAAAAAATTACTGGATCATCTTGAGTATGCTATCTTAGGAACTAATTCTTCTTATCTAGTTATTATTTCCTCTAATCTGTCTAATACTGAAAAAGATAAATTAATAACTGTATTGAAGAAATGTAAAAGTGCAATAGCATGAAAAATATCTGATATAAAGGTATTAATCCTAGTTTTTGCACTCATAAAATACTTTTGGAAGAAAACTATAAATCTTCTATTCAACCGCAACAAAGGCTAAACCCGAATATGAAAGAGGTAGTTTAGGCGGAGATTGTTAAGTTGTTAGATGCTGTTATTATATACCATATTTCAGATAGTTCATTGGTTAGTCCTGTCCAAGTCGTTCCTAAGAAGGGTGGTCTAACAGTGATAGCTAATGATAAGAATGAGTTAATTCCTACGTGAACTGTAACAGGTTGGCGTTTTTGTATTGACTATAGGAAATTAAACGATGCCACTAGAAAAGACCATTTCCATCTGCCTTTCATTGACCAAATATTAGAATGTTTGTTAGGAAATTCATAATATTGTTTTCTAGATGGACTTTTCGGATACTTCCAAATTCCTATAACAACAGAAGAGCAGGAGAAACCAACATTTACCTGCCCATTTGGTACATTTGCCTATAGACGTATGCCTTTCGGGTTATGTAATGCACCCGCCACTTTTCAAAGGTGCATGCTAACCATCTTTAACGAATATGTTGAGGATATCATGGAAGTATTTATGGATGATTTTTATGTTTTTGGCGACTCGTTTAATCTATGTTTGGATAATTTAGAGAAAGTTCATAGGAGGTGTGAGGTAACTAACCTAGCGCTTAGTTGGCAGAAGTGTCATTTCATGGTCAAGAAAGGGTTAGTGCTTTGTCATAAAATCTCAAGCCAAGGAATCCAAGTAGATAGGTCGAAAATTGAGACCATCGAAAAGTTACCACCGCCAACCTCTGTTAAGGCAGTGAGAAGTTTCTTAGGACATGCGGGATTTCACCGCCGGTTTATTAAGGACTTCTCTAAAATAGCTAAACGACTTACCGGGCTGTTAGAAAAAGACACACCTTTCATTTTTGAACAAGTGTGTCTACATGCCTTTGATTTTTTAAAAGAGAGATTAATTAATTCTCCTATTATGATCGCGCCCGATTTTAATCAACCATTTGAGATCATTTGTGCCGCTAGTAGTTTTACGGTAGGGGCTGTTTTAGGACAATGCCGAAACAAACACTTTCATCCTATATACTACGCTAGCAAAACACTTAATAATGCGCATGAGAATTATACAACTACATAAAAAGAAATCCTAGCAGTGGTATTCGCCTTCGATAAATTTAGATCTTATTTAACATTATCTAAAGTGGTAGTATATACCGATCACTCTGTCCTAAGATATTTTTTATCCAAGTCGGAAGCCAAGCCTCGTTTAATCCATTGGGTTCTCTTATTACAAGAATTTGATTTCGAAATTAGGGATAAACGGGGAGCAGAAAACATAGCGGCAGACCATCATTCATGTTTAGAAAATCCACTACGATCAATGTTAGATGAATCTGAAATTTCTGATACATTTCCTGAGGAATCACTATTTGCCATATCTACAAATATATATCTTGATTATCCATGGTTTACGGATTATGCAAACTATCTTGTAGCTAAGGTTCTTCCAAAAGAATTTTCATACCAGCAGAAAAAGAAATTTTTCTCTGATTTGAAATATAACTTTTGGGAGGACCCCATTCTTTTTCGGATATGTGCAGATTCCATTATACGAAGGTGTGTATCAGCCGAGGAAGGTTCGAAAATTTTGGAGCAGTGTCATTCAGGCCCTGCCGGTGGTCACTATGGAGCAAATCGCTCGGCAAAAAAGGTTCTTGATTCTGGTTTTTATTGGCCCCTTCTATTCAGGGATGACCAAAGGTATGTGCTTTCATGTGATTCTTGTCAGAAAGTAGGTAATATTTCTAAATTACATGAAATGCCACAAAAATATATTCTTGAATGTGAAGTATTTGATGTGTGGGGGATTGATTTTATGGGACCATTTCCAGTTTCTTTTGGGAATAAATATATTTTAGTAGCTGTGGATTATGTATCGAAGTGGGTTGAAGCACAAGCTTTGCCTACTAATGATAGTAGGGTCGTATCCCGATTTTTAAAATCCTTGTCTGCACGATTTGGCACACCACGTGCACTTATTAGCGATAGGGGTTCACATTTCTGTAATTTGTAGCTAGATAAAGTATTGGAAAAGTTTGGAGTTACACATAGGATAGCCACTTCTTATCATCCGCAAACTAGTGGTCCAGTTGAAGTTTCCAATCGAGAGCTTAAGAGGATCCTAGAAAAATCTATTGAAGGGAATAGGGAGCAATGGTCTAGAAAACTTAACGATTGTTTGTGGGTATATAGGACCGCCTTCAAAACACCTATAGGGACCACCCCCTTTAGATTAGTCTATGGGAAATCCTGTCACCTGCCTATAGAATTAGAACACAAGTCGTATTGGGCGATACACTCTCTGGATTTTGATACCAATTCTATAGGGGTGAAATGTAAACTTCAACTTAACGACTTCGATGAGTGGAGAACCATGGCCTATGAGAACTCCCGAATTTATAAGGGGAAGACCAAGCTATTTCATGATCGCCACCATCACAAACCCAAGACATTTCAGAAAGGTGCCCAAGTCCTCCTTTTCAATTCCCGTCTTCGTTTATTCCCAGGGAATTTAAGGTCTAAGTGGGCCTTTCCCTTCAAGGTTAAAGAAGTATTCCCCTACAGCACCGTCGAACTTACCCACCCTGAGAAGGGAGATTTTAAGGTTAATGGACACCGACTGAAGCCTTATTATGGTGAGCTCCCTAAAGACTTCGCTCGTCAGGAGACCTGCCTCCGTCTAGATTAGGATTATGAAAAATATAGTAATGTTCATAAGTTCTAAAATTTTTAGTATAAGTATAGTAATTAGAAAAAAATAATTCCTGTAATAAATTACACCAAAGGAAGAATTCGAGATTTAGAAGCGCACACGGGTCACCACATGCCCGTGTGGGTGGTCGTGTGCTTAACACGGCCTTAGGCCCAGCTGTATAACTTAAATCTAGAGTAGGACGATTTCATACCGAGAACCACACGGGTTCACACCAACCCGTGTGTCTGGTCATATCACATGGCGTCTCTTCGCTCGACAATCGTCGAGACAATTATGTCGACACATCTTACATGCCCGTGTCAGATGGTACATGCCTGTGTCTCTTCACTCTATGATCTTCGAGACCATTTTGTCGACACATCTGACATGCCCGTGTCGGATGGTACATGCCCGTGTCTCTTCACTCGACGATCGTCGAGACCATTATGTCGATACATCCAACATGCCCGTGTCGGATGATACACGCCCGTGTCTCTTCACTTGATGATCATCGAGACCATTGTGTCGACACATCTGAAACGCCCATGTTGGATGGTACATGCTCATGTCTCTTCACTCGACGATTGTCAAGACCACTGTGTCGACACATCCAACACGCTCGTGTCGGATGGTACACGCCCGTATCACGTGTCACCCACCAATCATTGTGTTTTTAATGCGCTGTGCCAGATCAGACACAGGTACACACATGGTCGGGTGGTGGACCGTGTCCTCCTTGCCCCCCCCCCCCCCAGAACCCGTGTTTCACGAGGCGGAGATTCTGCAACACAGGTATGCACACGGCCGTGTGCTCACCCGTGTTCGACCCCTTTAAATGGAGGTCGTGTGTTGTTCTTCTTCCCCACTTCCTAATTCTAGTAGTTCCTCCCAGCATCCATCTCCTCCACAGCCTGAGCTCAAATTTGAAGTTTTCGCCTTGAACGTGCGTGGTTTTGCCCCCTCTACTCGCCTTCTTTCCTCCGAGGCAACATTTCGTTTCCATTTTATGCATCTTCTCCTTCAACTCCACCTTTCTCTCTGAATTTTCCTCCACCAATTTTTTTTTTAAAGAAAAATTTTTTTTCCTTTCTATTTTTCCATAGATAATGTCTTCCGGAAGAGGCCAAGGCGGTCGCCATCATCGACCAGTAGTCCAGGCTCTATCTACTTTGAGGCACGACACTACTTCGCCGCTAGTGTTCACCTATCCTACGCACGTCGCCCGCTACAACTGCCTCCAATCAAAGAAATTTCAAGACATCTGCACCATTGACTAGAGTGTATTAGAAGAAATAAATTTAGCGGGGGATGTCCGGGAATTAATTTTTGTATCGGGTTGTGAGCAATTCTTTGTGATAGAAGAGTTAGGCTTTAAGGAACTCACACTCGAGTTCCTGTCCTCATTTTACTTAAATATTAGGCATAATCTCACTGATTCTGCTTGCGAGCATGAGCGGGTCATCTCCTTTTGGGTAGGGGGCACTTTTTACACACTTACCGTGCTCTAGTTCACCCAATACCAACGGGTTTATGAGGCATCTTTCCTCTTTAGTGCCGCTTACTCCGACCTTCATTTCGACCTCCCCTCTCGCAATCTTGCCGGCGGTATCTGGGCTCGGCTCGCTTTTGACCTTAGTCTATATGAGGCCAAGAGGTCAAAGGCATCCCAGTTGTATTCCCCCGCCCTCCATTACATTCACCAACTTCGGAGCCATACTTTGAGCGTTGTCCGTCGGCAGGACATGTTGTACCTCTATAGCATGTCGTCTCGCTATCCTCTCCACCTAGGCTTCCTGCTTGCCCAGTTCATCCTCCACCAGGCAGACACCCCCCCCCCCCCCCCGCATATGGTCTATTTGTGTAGCACCCTACATCACTCGCCTGGTGAAGAACATGGGCATCTTATCAGCCATCCCCCCGATGATAGTGGTCGCAAAGAGCGTGCCCATCATGATGGCCAGCCTTCAATCCCTATGCCTCGTCACTGCCCGTCAGGGCCGGGGAGGCATCACATATTTTATTGCGAGGTGTGCACCGCACGCATAGGACGACGCTGACGACGAGGTGGATCCTGACCTCGATGTGCCTATGGTGCCTCCGGCCCATTCCACTTATGATCAGGGAGAGTCTTCTACTGCTCCCCCTCCACCACGTTCGCGGTATTTGCGGGAGTTCCAGCATTTCTTTGACATGGAGCTCTTGTCGCGCCTACAGCGTATCGAGGCGGGGCAGACGCGGACGGAGGACCTCCTAATTCAGATTAGGGACCACTTGTGGATCGCTCCTAGAGAGCCGGCAGCTCCTGGCCAACCACACTTCCCCGATGACCAGACCGACCAGCGTCCTTACTTTTGACATGTATCTGTGTATTGTAGTATTTGTTTATTTATATTAGTTTTTTTAGATATTATATATGATTTCATGTCAGCTCATGGTTCCTTCATGTAATCTTCTATTTTGATGATAACAGTTTTTTTTATTATCCTTAGTGAAATTACTTTTTCAACACTTTACATTGCAATGAGGACATTGCAAATTCTCAATTTGGGGGTGGATGTTCTTTCTTCCATTTTATAACTGTTGTGATGGACATGGTTACAATTGATTATAATTTTGCTATCAAAACACTCACGTTAGTTATACCCCGTAAAAAATTTATTGACTTTTGTTACTCTTTTAAGCTCTCATTATTCATTCAGTTGGGATTATCACTATTTAATTTAACTTCGCACGATGATTAAAATAAAATAATGTAGACTCATAGAGGTTTCAACTTTGTTGATTCGTAATTAAGTATTGAAATACATTATCTTAAGTTTCTCTATATAATTTATTGTTAAGATTAATCCTCTATATTATTAACTATCAATCACTATATTTTAGAAAATATAATTATCTATAGTAATGTGAGTCGATGAGTGTAACATTTCTATAATTTGGTATTAGGGAATTAAAATGAAAGATACTCTCTATTGATGTCTAGCACTTACCCTCTAGCGATCTTCAAAATTGTTGCATAAGTTAACTACTGAGGGCGGAAATGACTTAGGCCTCCTTTTGGATAGCTTGAGTCTTGCAAACCCAAAACCTTAAATATTATACCCTTGCACACCCAATTTGGACCTAATCCCTATCCTTTTCAAACTCTACCAATAAAAAAAGCCACAAAGGCCAAATCCTTACCTATTAGCACACCTATCATTGAGCACTTCATGGAATGAGTTTGTTCGTAGTGATGTGTGGCCTGAGTGCGTGTATATTTGCACCCACTCAGAATGATCCCTACTATGAACCCAAAAAAAAGAGAAAAAAAAGACATAGTGATACGTGGCTTGAGTGTGTGTATACTTGCACCCACTCGGAATGATCCCTACTATGGCACCTTGGTTAAGATGAATAAATATTTAGAGTATCATTAAAAAATGTGGGAAGTATACTAATTGCAAAGTCTGGGGGTGTTTTTATAACACTAACGTATGTTAAGGTATTTTCCAACAAAAGGCTCAATCGAGATTTAGGTGTGAAAGAAAAGAAAACAAAATCCATTAAATTTATCTTTGATTAGCTCACCTATAATATTCTATCCTATGCCAAAAAGGCTACACCATAATACAAGTCCTAAGGATCCGACCTCACTAAGTCTAACTAGTGTCGTAGAGAGGGTGTGGAAAGGGTAAGCTCATGACCATCAAAATGGGTACTTATAAGTTTTGAAATACTAATACATATTTTATTGAGATTGTTATTTTCTCCTCACATTTGTCATAGATGACTGTACCTTTATTTCTAAGAAAGAGTGAAAGATAGTTAAAAATATATATTGGAGGAATTTTAAGATAAATTTATACTTAGAAATGTCTGCTAAACTATTTCTTATACGATTACATCATCAAAGTCCCATTTAAATTCATAGCAACCAGTTTGCGGAGATAAAATTATTTATTGGTAACCCAAGTGTTTGAATTAGTTTGCTTAGGGACAAGCAAACATCTAAGTCTGGGGGTATTTGATGAGTGCGATTATGATAGGCTTTTTACTATCATAATTGTAATCATGTACACTATTTTCTACCTTTTTGTGTAGTAATTTCGCAAGATTAGTTGAGAAATTACCTTATCATGAATAAGAGAGTACAGTTAGGTTTTTTGGTTACTCCTTGTATTGAGCTATATATTTATTCTTTCATTTTTCTAATGCAGGTAATGCCAACCAATGAAACTAAAAGTCTTGGAGCAAACAGAGTAGTTCACGGAGTCAACATGGCTGATGACAGGACAAAAATTTGGCGCACACGGTTAGTCATACGACCATGTCAATACCCGTGTCCTATGTGCCTGGAACTGAAGAAATTGGAAGCAGGAGACAGAGACTCACACGGGTAGGCACACACCCATGTGCCTACCCGTGTCATATTTGAACACGACTACCGACCAACCCGTGTCTGGAGAACATGAAGAACAACACGGTCGTGTCAGTACCTGTGTCATCTGACACGGCCCACTACCATACACGCTTGTTCATGTGGAATTGCCCTAGAACCGTCAACATGGCCTGACACACGACCATGTTGGTACCCGTGTTTGACTTTGTTTGCTAGGAGGCTATAAAATTCCTGTAGAAAATGAGAGGGGACTTTTGGATCAGTTTTCATTCGGGAGAACTTCTGGAGCACGAAGTGGAGCATCCAAGACAAGGAGGATTTGAAGGGTATTTTTGTAAGCATTTAATCTTTCATTAATCCCTTTTAATCTTTCCTATCTCTTGGTGATTCAACTTTAGTTATCTTTTATTTTGCATGAACTTTAATTTGGAACAATTTGTTAATCATGTATCGTCTTGTTTTCATCGAATTTGTGGTAATTTGTTCGTATGTAGGCTTTCAACCAAAGAGATTTCTCCTAATTATGAATTGCTTATTTGTTTTACATGAATTGCAAATCTCTAGATTGAGAAATTGGAAGTTTGTGATGACAGTTACATGTTCATATTTTGGTGTTAAATCTTTTTGTATTTCAAATTTTATGATCGAGAGATATGTTGTTTGGATTCTTGGAATACGAATAAATGGATTCGTGGTATTTTAGAGATAAGATTTCATGAATGTATGTAGTAGATAGGGTGTTTCCACTAATGCATACTTGACTGTTGTAAATTGTTCTAGAGAAAGTTTACTAACTTAGTTTTAGATCTTGAATTGCTCGAGAGAGAATTCGATAGATGTTTACCCATTACATTACAACAAATTTGATAGTCTTATTATTTCATGATTATGTAAAATTGAGTTAATGAATGAGTATTTCATCTAATTGCACATAAACATTCGACTTTATATCATCTTGAATTCCCCAATGTTTAATTATCCAAATTGTCATAGTTAGGTAAATTTAGATTTAAAATCAATTTTAATTGTTGGTACGATAATAGAGTGAGGGTGAGTGCGAGTATTTGAAATGGCCCTGTGGAATATGACACGAGATGTAGATTTCTCCTATACTATGATTGATGGGTGCATTTGCCTGAAAGTTAATTCAATCTAGCTTATGCCCATCTACATAGTTTATACTAGAGTGTAGAATGAATCTGCTTCGAGTTATTACTTGTTAGCAAACGAAATCATCAAGCCGGAACTTATTGTGCCCTAAACGCCTCCAGGATAGCTGTCAGAGTCTGCCCCATCTCTGACTGTAGGAACGGAGTGGGAACTGGAGGAGGTGGTGCAACCTCAGGAGTTTGCTGGAATCCGCCTTGTGGTGTAGGTTGTGCTGGGGGCTGCATGAAAAAGCGAATAGTAAATAATCGACTCAAACCTAATTAACAGTGGAAAATTTTGTTGGGTACATTGGAAAATGTGTACCAGATTTGAAGAAGCCTCACCCTACTCAATGATATACATCAAGGTGTATTTCATGTGCTTTGAGTTTATATGTGCAGGTAAAGTAATTGCAGGAAATGCAGAAAAATTTCTAAGTCCACGTGTCGACACCTAGAGGTGAAGTGTCGACACTTATGAAGACTTGTGTCGACAGGTAGAGAAGCTGTGTCGATACTTGGAGTAATTGTGTCTACACCAGGAAAGGCAGAGTCGACACCAGAAGAAAAGTGTCGACACATACAGGCAGTGTCGACACACCGTGAAGAATTGTCAACATAATCTGGGTCGACACTTAGAGGCAGTGTCGACACCCAGAGAAACTTTGTCTACATCAAATGTGTCGACACCAGGAGGCTGTGTCGACACTCAGTATGCTTCAACAAAGTTAAAGCACTTGTGTCGATACAAAGGAGATGTGTCGACACTAAGTAAGTTTCAACACAAGAAGGCATGTGTCGACACAAAGGAGATGTGTCGACACACTGTAGAATTCAACTAAGTGTTAAATAAGAAGTACTTGTGTCGACATACAGAATCAGTGTCGACACATTCAACAGAAGGCTTGTGTCGACACACAGAATCTCTGTCGACACATTCTGAACAAGCAGTGTCGAGAAGCTGTTACAACAACACAAGGAATTGTGTCGACACCATTAAGGCTAGTGTCGACACTTAGTCCACTTGTGTCGACACGTAGTCTATTTGTGTCGACACATAATGACTATCTGTCTCGACACTTTCAGATAGTGACAGTGATTTCAAGAAGTGACTGGATGACTTGACAGCTGTCATTTCAACCGGTCAACTGCAACTGTCAAAGCTGCCAGAAGGTTGTTAGAAACCGGATCAGCCGATTACCTTGGAGGAAGACTATATAAAGTCCTTTCTCCTTCAACAGAAAAGCATGGATCACAATTAATCAAATCAATCAATCAACAGATTATTCATTGGAGATCAATAACAGATTGAAGATCTACACAGAGATCTAACAACATAAAAGAAGAAGAAGACCTTCGACAGAAGATCTAAGAAGTTGGAGAGAGAGAGAGAGCTCCTTCTAAGAAGAGCAGCTGCTGAACCAGGCTGCAAAGTAAGATTCAGATTGAGATCAGAATCTCAAGACAGAAGTTGATTGAAGATCATCTTCATAGGAGATTCAACCCTACTTAGTTCTAATTCAAGAAGCTTTGAATAAATCTAAGGGAGGTTGATCTCTGCCAAGTTCTTCCAAGAACTCATCAAGAATCCAGTCCACTCATCTCTCTCTGTCAGGGTTGTGGTTAATTACTTTGTATAATCAAATTCCTGTAGGATCTTGTATAGATCTGAGCTGTAAGCCTATTTTATAAAGGCTGAGTGTAGGACACTGTCTGCTCTGAGTGTAGGTCTTGTTGAAGACTGAGGTAGGGCCTTGTTACTGAGTTGTAAGAGACTTTGTTCTCTGAGTATATGTCTTGTTGAAGACTGAGTGGTTGGGCTTATTGACTGAGTTGTAGGAGTGGGGACACTCTGAGTTGTAGGAACCTGTTTGGGGTTCTGAGTTATAGGATCTGAGGACCTGAGCAGTAGCGCAGAAGTTAGGTCGAATCTAGTACACTACTAGATAGGCGAATGGGAAAGTGGATGTACCCAGACCTTGGGGAACCACTATAAAAATCTGTGTGCACTCTGTGTTTGTTTATTTCTGTGATTGCTGAGCTAGTTGTGCTGAATTGCTATAGAAAATTGCAAATACTGGTTTAATTGTTCAGTGTTTCTGCCTTAAATTTTAAAAGATAAAGTTCACCTATTCACCCCCCCCCCCTCTAGGTGGTTAGGCACTATTTCTTTCAAGTGGTATCAAAGACAAGTTACTCAAAAAGGGACATAACAGTCTGAGTAAGATCCTGTTGGCAGATTCAGAACAAACAAGAATCAAGAAATTGATGTCTGGTGAGAATCACAAATAGCTGGGGTCCATGACATTGCCAATATGTAGAAAAGAGATATTTGGCATATGGAAAGAGAGGGTTAGACTCTTTATGGAAGCTTCTGACCCAAGGATATACATTACAGTTAAGGAAGGCCCATATGTGCCAATGAAGGTATCCATTCTGGATGCAAATCAGAAAACTCCCAAGGACTTCTTTGAAATGACTAAAGATGAAATCATTCTGGCCACTATGGACAAGAGAGCCCAAAATATAATTGTTAGTGCTATTGATGATGCAACATTTCAGAATTTAATTCATTGTAAAACCTCTAAGGAAATGTGGGACACATTAATAGTTTATATGGAGGAATCAGAAGAATAAGACAAGATAGGAAGTCCTTGTTAAATTAGGAATATGAAAGCTTCAGACAAGGAAAGTCTGATAGCATTACTGAATGTTACAAGAAGTTCTATAGGATAGTCAATGAATTGATGTCCTATGGAAGAGAATTCAGCAACTATGAGCTGAATGACAAGTTCTTGAGATCCCTGACTAAGTACTGGGACACCAAGATTTGTGCTATTAGGGAAGTTGTCAAACTAGCTAACATACCTCCTCCAACTTTATTTGGAAAACTGTTATCTTATGAGATGCAGTTAATGGCTAGAAAGGAGGAAGTGAAGACTACTAGAATGGAGCACAAGGAAAGATCTGTGGCCTTCAAGACTGAAGCCACTAGGAAGTATAGAAGCAAGTCTCCATCTCCACCTAAAATAGTTGCTGAGGCTGTGACAGATAATTCAGAAAGCAAGAATTCAGATAGCAGTGAAAGTGATGAAGACTTTGCTGCTTTTACTAGGCATTTTCAAAAGTTTCTGAAGAAGAAGCAGTGGAGATCTAAGCCTTCCACTTCTCAGTCAAAAGATGACTACTATTAGAAAAGGAAGTCATCAAGGATTGACAGAAGAAGTTCCAAGCCAAGCAAAGCTACATCTTCAAAAGTTGTGTGCTATTGCTGTAATAGACAAGGACATGTAGTGGTTGACTGTCCTGAAAAGAGCAAGGAGTCAACTGACAAAAAGAAGACTCAGTTTAGGGGAAAATAGGAAAAGTCCTTTATTGCTAAGAAAGATAAGAGTCTGACAGATCAGTCATCTTCAGAAACAGAATCAGAAGCTAAAGCCTACATTGGATTATTTGCTGAAGAGGAAGAATATGAGTTCATGTAGCTAATGAACTCAATTTATGAGCATGAGGACCATCAGTGCAAGGGACTGATGGCTTTATCTGAAGGAGACAAGAACCAGGATTAGCCTGAAACAAGTAAGGTACAAAGTTGTTCTTCTAGTTTAATTTATAGTACTGAGTCAGAATAAGATACATCTGCATCAAGTGATGTGGGTGGGTCTGAATCTGAAGGAGATATTCATCAGTTAATTGATGAATATAGGGACTTGTTGAAGGCCTTGAAGAAAAGCAAAACCTTGGCCAAAACTCAGGCAAAGGAGATTGCTAGTCTTAAATTGGTTGCTGCTGATTCAGACATGTTGTTAGATCAGAAACTGAATGAAATAGCAGACTGAAGAATATTACTGTTATTCAGATGGGTACTATTACATTTAAGAATGATCAGATCAGAAATCTGGAGAATAGACTTCAGAAAGAGAGAGAGAGAGAGATAGTTGCAAGTTTTTTTAAACCTAAATCTGTTTTACCCTTGATAGATGAGTTTGTACCACAAAAGGGTAAGACTGGATTGGGGTTTGAAAACCTGCCTGGACTGCTAGGTCCAAATCTAAGGCAAAGCCCCAACACAAAACATAAAGCCTGCTCTAGGTACTTCAGCCAAGGTAGTACCTAAACAAAGGTACAACAGGTTTGAGTGCTGGTGTTGTGGCAAGATAGGCCATTTTGCCTTAGATTGTTGGCACAATTCAAGTGTCAAGGAGAGTAGCAAACTTCCTGCTAGAAGAGCTACAAGTAGTTTTGTTAAAAGTCAGACTAACCTGCACCAAGGACCCAAGAGTTATTTGGGTTCTAAGGTTAAGTAATCTGTTTTGCAGGTGAGTCCAAGTGGCCATGCCCCTATATGGTACTTGGACAGTGGATGTTCCAGGAACATGACTGGAACTAGGGGGTTGCTGAAGGACTATATACCTATCAAGGATGGCCCTAAAGTTACCTTTGGTGGTTCAGAAAAAGGAATCATCAAAGGCTTTGGTAACATTTCTAGTAACCAAATTACAATTACTCAAGTGGCTTATGTAAAGGGTTTGAAACATAACCTCATTAGCATAAGTCAGCTGATTGATTTAGGATATGCCATCTCATTTATCAAGAATGGTTGTCATATCAAAAGGTCAAGTGATCAAAAGATAATTCAGACATGATATAGGAAGAGAAATGTCTATTGTCTTGACTTTGTATGTGAGAATAATGTTTCTCCTATTTGTCTTGTAGCTAATGAGAAAGTCTCATATTGTGTTAAATGGCACAAGAGGCTGGCTCATCTTAACTATAAAACAATTGGCCAACTCTTTAGCAAAGATTTAGTGAGGAATGGTCCTCAAGTTAAGTGTATAAAGGATGGGATATGCTCCGCTTGTCAAAAAGGCAAGCAGACCAAATCCACCTTTCATAGGCTTGAGAATAAGGATTCTGTGAGGTATCTATACCTCTTGTATATGGATCTTTTTGGTCCTATGCCAGTTCACAGCCTAGGTAGGAAGGTCTACACATTTGTGCTTGTAGATGACTATTCAAGATATTCCTGGGTGTTCTTCCTAATACAAAAATCTGAAACCCCAAGTATCTTATACAGTTTTGTTAAACAAATTCAGAATGAATTGGACAGTACAGTGGTCAAAATCAAAAGTGACCATGGTACTGAATTTCAGTCTGAAAGTATGACAAAACTTTGTGAAGAGTTTGGGATTTTTCAGAAATTTTCTTCACCAAGAACACCTCAGCAAAATGGTATTGCTGAAAGGAAGAATAAAATATTGATAGAGGCTGGTAGAACCCTATTGAGTGACACTTCTCTCCCAGAATATTTCTGGGCTGAGGCAGTAAATACTGCTTGTCATGTGATCAATATGGCTACTATCACCAAGATCCACAAGAAGACCCCCTATGAGATTGTGAAGGGCAGAAAACCAAATTTATCCTATTTCAGGATCTTTGGTTGCAAGTGTTATATACTTAACAATGGAAAGTTTTATCTAACCAAGTTTGCTGCCAAATACCAAGAGAGGATATTTTATGGATACAGCAACAATAGTAAGACTTATAGGGTCTACAACTTGGTTACTCAGGTTGTAGAAGTGTCTGTACATGTAGTTTTTGATAAAGCATGACTCATTAACTGTGAATTGCCAAGTAGTATTTGCAGCTCTACAGGTGCAACTGAGAGGATGGACAAGCTTACCATAACAGAAGGTTCTTCTGCAAGTCAGCAAGTGGAAGATGGTAGTTGTTGTCCTAGGGGAGTACAAGATACTCCTGATGTTGAAGAAGACCAAAAGGTGCAGCTAAATGAAGAGACTAAAGGTGTACAACCTGAAGACAGGCTGCCTCCAGCAAATAGACACTTAAAGGATCATCCAGCCAATCAAATAATTGGAGATCCCAAACAAGGAGTGCAAATAAGGAGCAGGAATCTAAGTACAGTTCTTTACTCCAGCTTCCTATCGCAAGTGGAACCAAAGAAGTTTGAAGCAGCAATTCTAGACCCTCATTGGATTGAGGCCATGCAAGAGGAGCTGAATCAATTCAAAAGATGCAAGGTCTGGAAGCTAGTTCCTAAACCCAAGGACCACAACATTATTGGAACTAAGTGGATCTTTAGCAACAAGTTGGATGAGAATGGAATCATTATAAAGAATAAAGCTAGGTTGGTTGCAAAAGGATAAAGGCAGGAAGAAGGTATTGATTTTGATCAAAACTTTGCTCTAGTACCAAGACTGGAAGCAATAAGGATGTTCCTTGCCTATGCAACATATCAAGGGTTTAAGGTATATCAAATGTATGTAAAGTCAGCTTTTCTGATTGGAAATCTGAAGGAAGAAGTCTATGTAGAGCAGCCATCAGGTTTTATTGATTCTCTTAAACCTGATTATGTATATAGACTTAGGAAGGCTTTGTATGGGTTAAAACAAGCCCAAAGGGCTTGGTATGAAACCCTGTATAGTTTCCTCATTGAGAACAAATTCTCAAGGGGGAAAATAGATAAGACTCTATTCCTAAGGGAATCTAA
This sequence comes from Platanthera guangdongensis, assembly GCA_039583875.1. Lineage (NCBI taxonomy): Eukaryota > Viridiplantae > Streptophyta > Magnoliopsida > Asparagales > Orchidaceae > Platanthera > Platanthera guangdongensis. The sequence continues at coordinate 164,469,451 of CM077152.1, read as the reverse complement.
AGGCAAGATTATCTTAGTCCAAATATATGTAGATGACATAATATTTGGGTCTACAGAAAGTAGTCTTTGCAGAAAGTTTGCAAAACTTATGCAACAACAATTTGAAATGAGCAGTATGGGGGAACTTAAGTTCTTCTTGGGTCTCCAAGTTAGACAGACTGAAGATGGCTTGTCCATATGCCAGTCTAAGTTCACCCTAGAGTTGATAAAGAAGTATGGTATGGAATCATCCACTACCATGAAGACTCCTATGGGGTCAAGCATGTCTCTAAGCAAAGATGATGCAGGGAAACCTGTAGATGAAACTTTGTATAGAGGGATAGTTGGCTCCCTACTGTATTTAATTACTAGTAGACCAGATATCATGTATGCTACATGTGTTTGTGCTAGGTACCAATCATGCCCTAAAGAATCCCATCTAACTGCAGTCAAAAGGATTTTGAGATATCTTAAGGGCACACCTTATCTAGGCCTTTGGTACCCTAGGAATGGAGATTTTGTACTGACAGATTATTCAGATGCAGATTTTGCAGGCCGCAAGGAAGATAGGAAGAGTACTACAGAAACCTGTCAATATTTAGGTGGAAGGCTGGTGTCTTGGAGCAGTAAGAAGCAGACCAGTGTGGCTATCTCCACAGCTGAGTCAGAATATGTGACAGCAGGAAGTTGCTATGCACAACTTTTCTGGATTCAAGACCAGCTAGAAGACTATGGCATTCAAGTAAGTAGAACACCTTTACTTTGTGATTCTATAAGTGTCATTTCTATTGCAAATAATCCTGTCTCCCATAGTAGGACTAAGCACATAGAAATTAAATACCATATTCTTAGAGAACATGTAAAAAAGGAGACATTTCACTAGAATATGTTAAAACAGATAATCAGATTGCTGATATGTTTACTAAGCCACTAGATGAAACCAAATTCAATAATTTTAAAATTGAATTAGGAATGTTAAACTTAGAATAGTTTAAAAAAATTGGCTAAGTAAAATGGTGTCGACACAAGGAGTTGTCTGTGTCGACACATAAAAGTGGTGTCGACGTTTCAGAGAAATGGTGTCGACACATCTAGACAGTCATTGTCGACACTTTAGAGAATTAGTGTCGACACATGCAGAGTAGGTGTCGACACATCCATCGTGTTGTCGTCACTTAGGATTTACACAGAATTCGTCGCGTAGAGTTTCGATTAATCGTCGAGCTGAGATGTATAAGTGTCGAAACATATATTTTGTCTACTATATTTGTGTCGACACATAGTTGTCGAGACATTAGAAGTAAGTGTCGACACTTTTCAACAGTGTCGACACATTTCAATTATTTTGGCGCACATTTTCACCTTCGATTTTAGAAAGGTATAAATAGGTCTTCACCATTATTTGTCGACATGCTCACCATAGTTTCGGGACCAAACTTGTGTGTCGACATCTCTCTTCTCTAAATTCAAAATTTCTCCAAACCCTAATGGCGCCCAAGTTAGAAGAGAACATCAATGAAGGTTATGAGCTCGTGCGACACGCCTTTGACGATGCGGAACCAGAAATCCAAGGTGTGGTAAACCTAGTTGTAGAGACTGGGTTAGAGTATCTTGTTTCAAAACCAATCAAGATTTGGAAGAAGGAGGTCCTTGAATTCTTTGGTGCAGCTACACTTGATGAAATTGGACTCAAGATTAAGTCCACAGTCCATGGGGCAAAAGTAAAAATCATCCAGAAAAGTCTAAGAAAGATTCTACATCTACCTAGAACAAAAGAAGAGGAAGATGTACCTGCATCAAAGACAAGGGAGGCACTGCAATGGTGTGGACTTGATTCAAGCATGAAGATTGGATCAGTTTTTAATAGGAAAGGCATGAACATGCATGCCAAGTTCTTGTCTGAAATAGTAGGCAAGGTAATTCTGAGAAAGCCAGTGGGCATGATAGGATATCAGCTCACATGTTCAGTTTGATGACAAGGATAATTTTCAAACTCAAAACTGATTGGTCAGCAGTGATGTTTGACAAGATAAAGGAAAGTCTGAAGAAACCCAATCTGGGTAGGATTATGAGTTTATACTTAGCTGGAAGTATCCCTGAAGTCATGAACCAAGCTGCTGGTTCTAAGATAAACCATATGAGGAGAATGGATGTTAGAATTATCTCAAGGTGGGATAGAGTGTTAACGAAGGAAATGCCTACTCTTGAAAAGTAAGTTTCTCATCAAAAGAAGAAGAAGAAAGCCATTGTGGCTCCTGAATCCTCCAGTAGCTCAGAAGAGCAGGTTGTTTTTAGTTCTGATGATGGAGAGGGTGGAAATGATGGACAGTCACCAGTAAGACCTGAAGATGCACAAAGGCAGACGGAGCTACCATATGCTAGCCCCATTCACCTGGATCCACTTCAGGGGGAGCCTCCATATGTGGATGAGCCAACTCACTTAGATAGTGAAAGGAAAACCCAAACAATACTTGAGGTAATCAATGAAGTTAATCAATCTATTTTCAATATTGAGGATGAAGTATTGACTGAATCATTACTTGATGTTTAACAGCACACTCAGTTACATAGTCAACCATAAGATGTTGTCATGGAGGACACATCAGTTGCTGATACTGCTACTGAGATCAGAGATTCTCCAGTACAACCTCAACAGGAGTTTACTCTAGAAGAGTTGTTCCCTGATTTACTACAGACTAATTTTGAGGGAGAGAAAGCAGCTTTTGAGGGGGAGTCAGCTAACCTTCAGGGGGAGCATGTAAGATCATAGGAGGAGACTGCTACAAAAGAGACTGAGGAGCAAAGGAGTGCTGAGGAGCTGCCAAGAGCAGAAAAGGAATTGCCACCTACTCCACAGGTTAGAGTAGACATTATTAGTACTTCTGACTCTAAAGATGAAGAGGCTGCTAGCGCCAAGAAAAGAAAGCTCCAGGTTTTCAAAATGAGAAGCTAGACCTACAAGAAAGCACTGCAAACCATTGTTCCACAGCCTGCACCAACTACTGATTATAGTTCATTGATGGTGGTTTTGCATATCAAGCTAGATGAGCAAAGGAAGGCTTTACAAACTTATATGGTTGAAGGACATAAATCCCTTCAATTTGATCTGGCTCAAGATATAAAATCTATTAGATTTGAAGTAAATCAAAATAAGAAGTAGATGACTGACTGTTTTCATAAAGGAGGCAATGCAGTGGTATATCTGGCTACACATCAAGAGCAGATAAAGAAACAGGTTGATGACATGGCAGTGAAACAAGGATATGTCCTGGAAAACCAGATTAGAATGAATGACAATTTAACTGAATAACATAATGTGATAGTAACTAAAATGCAGAATATTTCCGCTGCTCAAACTGCAGCAAGGACTGCTGCTAAGGCTAAGTTTGACAAGCACTTACAAGAAAGCCTAACTGCTGTTAAAACTGCCATTGAAGATTCTCAAAAGGCTATTACTGACAAGCTTCAAAGGTTAAAACCTTTTTATAAAGATGGAGTTAACTATTTGAACGCTCAAATCAGATTTCAGAAGGATGATCTTAGGGATCATATAGAAAGAGAAGTCATAAAGGGGGGAGAGGGTATTAGTCAAAGTAGGCTCTGACCATGCTAAATAGAATTCAAACAGCATCAGAGCTACCCTTGGATATCCACCCTTGTGTGATAATGATAATGTAGCAGAATCTGGGACAAATCATGCATATTTTGGATGTGAGCCAGCTGAAGTTGCACAAGTAATCTACCCTCCAGCTGATTTTGAGATGATACATCAGGAGGTACAATCTATGTATAGCCCTCCCGAGGGTAATTAGAATATTATTTTTGAGAAAGTACTACAACCTGTGCTAGAGGTAGTATTAAAAGAGCAAGATGCAGTATTAATAGAGCAAGAAGCTCAATTATCTAAGAAGAGGTTCAGAGAACAGGCAGAGTTAAGGCCTGATTTTGAACAGTGGAGCCCAACTTCTAGGAATATCATATTGACTGCTTGGAAGGCTGCAAAGGATAACTTCCTAGAGAGGGGTAAATGGTACTCTGACCAGGAATGGAGAAAACATGAAGCTAGGCAAGAAGTCATAGTACAATACAGAAGAAAGGCTAAACTAGGGAAGCTACCTCCTAATGCACAAGAGCCTAGCAAGTATTTCCCTAAGCCTTATCACTATTTTGAGAGATAGAAGATAAGTGCTGAAGAACAGAAGAAAAAAGATCTTAAGGGAAAGAAGCCTGTTGATGACAATGATGCTCAAGTTCAAGCTAAGATTCAATCTGGGAAGGGCATTGTTATCAAGGAGCAAGAGCAGCCATAGGATAGAATTTTCTTAAGTTTACAACTTTGTAATCATTCGCATTAAACTCCATGTAAACTTTTGATTAATAAAACTTTTGGAAGTTGTAACAAAACATTGTTTAATGTTCAATCTATTATATTGTTATTATGAGATAATTGTTTATACATATTTTGTTTATACATGTTTGCTATTTACCTTGTCATATAATACTGTTATACATCATATTGAGTATTTGTTATGTATGGTGTATATCATTGACTAAGGGTTACGACTTCTCCAAATAGGGGGAGATTGTTGGGTACATTGGAAAATGTGTACCAGATTTGAAGAAGCCTCACCCTACTCAATGATATACATCAAGGTGTATTTGATGTGCTTTGAGTTTATATGTGCAGGTTAAGTAATTGCAGGAAATGCAGAAAAGTTTCTAAGTCCACGTGTCAACACCTAGAGGTGAAGTGTCGACACTTATGAAGACTTATGTCGACACCTAAAGAAGTTGTGTCGATACTTGGAGTAATTGTGTCGACACCAGGAAAGGCAGAGTCGACACCAGAAGAAAAGTGTCGACACACCGTGAAGAATTGTCAACATAATCTGTGTCGACACTTAGAGGCAGTGTCGACACCCAGAGAAACTTTGTCGACATCAAATGTGTCGACACCGGGAGGCTGTGTCGACACTCAACATGCTTCAACAAAGTTAAAGCACTTATGTCGACATAAAGGAGATGTGTCGACACTCAGCAAGTTTCAACACAAGAAGTCATGTGTCGACACAAAGGAGATGTGTCGACACACAGCAGAATTCAACTAAGTGTTAAAGAAGAAGTACCTATGTCGACATACAGAATCAGTGTCAACACATTCAACAGAAGGCTTGTGTCGACACATAGAATTTGTGTCGATACATTCTGAAGAAGCAATCTCGAGAAGCTGTTATAACAACACAAGGAGTTGTGTCGACACCATCAAGGCTAGTGTCGACACTTAGTCCACCTGTGTCGACACTTAGTCTATTTGTGTCGACACATAATGACTATCTGTCTCGACACTTTCAGACAGTGATAGTGATTTCAAGAAGTGACTGGATGACTTGACAGCTTCCATTTCAACCCGTCAACTGCAACTGTCAAAGCTGTCAGAAGGTTGTTAGAAACCGAATCAGCCGGTTACCTTGGAGGAAGACTATATAAAGACCTTTCTCCTTCAACAGAAAAGCATTGATCGCAATTAATCAAATCAATTAATCAACAGATTATTCATTGAAGATCAATAATAGATTGAAGATCTACATAAAGATCTAACAACACAAAAGAAGAAGACCTTCGACAGAAGATCTAAAAAGTTGGAGAGAGAGAGCTCCTTCTAAGAAGAGCAGCTGCTAAACCAGGCTGCAAAGTAAGATTCAGATTGAGATCTGAATCTCAAGACAGAATTTGATTGAAGATCATCTTCACAGGAGATTCAACCCTACTGAGTTCTAATTCAAGAAGCTTTGAAGAAAGCTAAGGGAGGTTGATCTCTGCCAAGTTCTTCCAAGAACTCATCAAGAAGCCAGTCAACTCATCTCTCTCTGTCAGGGTTGTGGTTAATTACTTTGTATAATCAAATTCCTGTAGGATATTATATATATCTGAGCTGTAAGCCTATTTTATAAAGGCTGAGTGTAGGAGACTGTGTGCTCTGAGTGTAGATCTTGTTGAAGACTGAGGTAGGGCCTTGTGCCTGAGTTGTAAGAGACTTTGTTCTCTAGGTGTAGGTCTTGTTGAAGATTGAGTGGTAGGGCTTATTGCCTGAGTTGTAGGAGTGGGGACACTCTGAGTTGTAGGAACCTATTTGGGGTTCTGAGCTGTACGATCCGAGGATCTGAGGAGTAGTGCAGAAGTTAGGCCGAATCTAGTACACTACTAGATAGGCGAAGGGGGAAAGTGGATGTACCCAGACCTTGGGGAACCGCTATAAAAATCTGTGTGCACTCTGTGTTTGTTTATTTCTGTGATTGCTGAGCTAGCTGTGCTGAATTGCTATAGAAAATTGCAAATACAGGTTTAATTATTCAGTGTTTCTGCCTTACATTTAAAAAGATAAAGTTCACATATTTACCCCCCCCTCTAGGTGGTTAGGCACTATTTCTTTCAAATTTACATGTGATCCCCCATATGGGCACACCACTGCTTCCGCTGCTTAGTTTCTCCCCAAACTAAACCCATGCGGGGGTGACCTAGGGGTTGTGGACTGCTACTTTTCGATCAAGGTTTGCCTCTGATACCACTTGTAAGACCCACCCCCCCCCCCTTTCTTTTGAAACCATGGGGTCTTAGGCCCAGAACCGCCTTTTTGCGGTGACACCTCCTCTCCCGGGAAGGTCATCACTACAAAACGTCGATCCTGCCGGCCAAATCGATCTCAACAGTAGCAAAGAATTAAAAGCCAAATCCACAGGAATTCGTATATAAAGTAAATGTAATCTCCACGAAGGGAGTGTCCACAGATATAATCAGAAATACTAAGAATCTTGGGCTCATGCCCAGTACATCAATGTCCTCAATACAAATCTCTCATCGTGGAAGAACAATTAATATAACTAATAGGGGCCATGACTGACAGTCCCTGCCGTCTGAACACCGGTACTAGACTGCCCCATCTCCAAGCGCGTCGACCTCCTAGGCTGATCCTCCAAGCTGGGCTCCACGATTCCCTAAAATGATGTGGTTCGAAAACCGTTAGTCTAAAAGACTAAGTCCTATCATCCCCCGCCCCTTCCCCCACGGCACCTAGGCACCGAGTGGGGAGGAGGAAAGGAGAGGACAAGAAGGTGGAGAATAGTAAATGATCAGATGGCGGCAGAACTAAACTAGCAGTCCAATGGTATATAAGGCAGTAATAAAAGCATGAGAAATTAAGAAGGAAAAATAACCTTAACTTATGCGAAAACACATAAGCCGAGGGATCTTTTGCATGGCTCCTATCGTATAAAGAGTCTCATACCTGTTTATACGATAGGGTGTTTGTTTTCTACACAGCATACATATAAGATTTCTGAAACAAACCTTAACTTATAAGCATGCTCGCATGAGCTTATAAACCAAGGGGTCGTTTTGCAAGACATATTGTATAAAACGTCCCATACCACTTTATACAATTGGTGTCATGGTTGAATGCAATGGTTATGCTATGAAATACAAATATGCCATGCTGTGAACATGCAAGTGCAACACACCAACTCGACTCTGTGTGCACAGACCTTTAGTTCCCCCTTTCTGGAGCCGAACCTCCCAGGATACCTCCTTATTGGCAAACTAAAGCGGTGGGTTGGGCCTCGCCCACCTCTAAACCTGTAATTGTACTACCAGTCAGACCTATTATACGCCTCAACACTGGTGCACTAAGCGGAGCTCCTGCGTACTCTTGTCGGCTGGCACACCAGACTTTACTTGGCCAAGTGCTAAACCACACTTGCCGAGTCAATGTATCGGCGTCGTTGCATCGACTCTCCAATATCGAAGACCCACCACCTTTACTTTATGCACATACAGCCTTGATGTATAACCACCGAGCCAAAGCTCGCCGGACAAACCCGTCCGTCACCAACTACAATCGAGCCAAAGCAAGCCGGGTCATCCTGCCAATCACAAACATCAACCGAGCCCAAGCTCATCGGGCCAACTTACCCATCTCCAAACCCACCAAGCCTACAACCTGAGTGTCTTAACCTAACTCCCACAACCCTGGGGAGTGTGAGTACAGCCCTATATTATTTCTACTTACTCTTGTATTTCAGTTTTACCTACTATTTAGGTTATCCCGGGACTGCCCAAGGTATACATTGTGAAGGGCTCTCGAAGGCACTAGAAACTACGATGGAATTACGCCCAAAGCTCCCTTTCGCAAGGCACTTACTATTATTGGTTGCTACCAGATTCCCAACCCTTAATTAATTTGCGGGATCTAACCCTAGTGCTTTAGACACTTCCTCCCTATGTGAAGGACGATCATTCACCGATCCCGAGCACCACCGAACACTAACCATTTGAACCCCTTACTTATCCCAACTTCCAACGATGAACTCTTTTTCATTCATCCAAATCAGCAACACCTAACCCCAACTCGTGAGCCCCAAATTCTTGCTCCAACACAATTTCTGTGATTTACTAAATGCAGACCAACCCTAGCTAAATGAAGTGTATAAAGTGAGATACACAAAATAATCACCCAGTACCCCTATAATAATTATTGGAGGACTATAATGAAATTTATATCCTAAACCCAGAAATTCATAATTTTCCTAAATTATCAGATAATTTATTTATTTATTCTAGTAATCCAAAAATCAAAGTTTGAACATGAAGTACCCATTTAATTCAAGCAAATGCTCTATAAAGTTTATGATAAATTCAAAATGACTATTCAACTAAAAATCCAGTGTCTCCCAATTTCCAGTAGGAAATAAGCTCTGAATAAAATAAACATCAAATCCCCAAAATTATGAATTTGTAAAGTATATATTGCAAATAATCATCTAAAAATCATGAGTTAATTTTCTCTAAGTGGATATCGACCTAAAAATTATCAGAGCCGCAATTTCATAATTTTGCAACAAGTAAATAGCTCTAATTAATTTATTGACTATAATTGCTCTTTTTTATAATTGTGAAGGAGATACTAAAGTTTTTCAACTAAAATTTATAATGAAATTCAGGAACAACCATTTTGACCTAAAACATCTCATGCCCAAGTTACATGAGTCAAGAATGAATAGTGTGATCATAATAAATAAAATACCATTTAGGGCCACATCATGCATAACAAAGGGGGTGCTAGTAATATTTCTCAAAAAATTCCAATAAATTCACCAGAGGTCCTAATTAACTTAAAAACCATGCTACCTAACTTCCACACCTTTTTAGTAAGTTTTGCTGGCTTATTCTACACAAAAAGTGTTTGTGCCCTAAACTAGGGTTAGAGATTTGAGAGGTATATCCATCTCCAAATCCCCTAGAATTCATACCAGAGGCCTTTGGATACCCTAGCATCATTTCTACCAAGTTTCAAGATCACATCACAACACTCAAAAGCCCCACCTTAGGGTTTGAGTTTGGATCCTAGGGCAAAGCTACCGTAGATGACCCCATAATCCCTTTGAGGGTGTTAAAGGTCATTTCAAGTCAGTGGTCAAAATCTCAGCCTCTGTTGAGGTGATTTGACCACTCAACCTCAAGGTGCACTTTTCACTTAAGAACCCCTCATCAAGGTAAAATTAGGGTTAGTTCATTCCCTATCCAAAACACATCCAAATGAGGTGAAAATTTATACAGAGACATATCTTGATGCCAGGGACCACTCAACAAAATTTGGGAGGTTTTGGAAGTAATTAGACCACCTAATTAAATTACCCTAATATTATTTAATAAATGATAAAACCATAGACAAAGTAGCCCCAAAAATTCCCATTTTTGGACAGGCCCTAGATATAGCTAAGGGTGAGCCGTTGCCCAAATTTTAGGTCATTTGGACAAGGGATGAGGAGTGCGCACCCTTTTAATTCTCAAGATAGCCCTAGGTATAAGTCCCACCAAAATGGGTGCCCTAGTCCAACAATAGGTCCAAATTGGTTCAAATCAAATTTGAATTAAAGTAGACAAGGGCTACAAATTTCATGTTGGTGACGTTTTCAGTAGAGGGGCCTAAGTATTTTTAAAAATTAAAACCATTAATTACAAATTGTATGACAGAAATCATCAAGATGCATTATTTAATCCTATAATTTGAAAATTATTAAGACACAAATCTGGACGCAATTTGGATGGCATTTGGTCGTCTTCCACCTCCAGCCGACGGCCTGGATTGGATCTTCCTAGAGCATCTTCTAGCCGCTGCCGCCGGCCATTCGGCCACCTCCCGGGCCGGTCACCACCACGACCACCTCCATTGAGGTGGTGGCTGTCGCCAGGCGGCGGCTTGGCCGCCGGAGGGGGTTATTCCGGCAGTTCTACCAAGAAAATTCTCGACCCGAAACCATGAAAACCAAGAACTGGTTCGGGCTCAATGGAAGCCAAACCTTGGACCTAAACATTGCTATGATCTAGCCATGAGGTAAGGAGAAGAGGAGGACCTTGCCGGTGGCCTGAAGTCGAGAAGATCGCCGGAAAGCCATGTCTGAAGGTGGCGCCGCTCGTTTTCTGCAACTACACAGTGACGGGCTCGGTTTCTTCAGGTAAGGATTGGGAAAGCCTTCTCTCGACCCACTGAAGGTGTTTAAAGCGTCAGATGGGGAGAGGAGGGGCTGGATCATCAATGACCATTAAGGCCATTAATGTCTAGGCTCGGCCATGGTGGAGGGGGCTGAACCAGACCCTTGGTGGCCAGTGAAATGGCTGGAAACTTCACCCCTTCCTCAGGGGAGTTGAATCCTACCATTAAGGGTGGCCTTTGGCCTCCCCTTGGCCGAGCCCCTTTCATTCCCCCTCCTTCATCATTTCTCTATCCTCCATTAACATGGAAATGGAGCTCACCCACTCTCCTAGTCACCAAGTTGACTTGGTCCATTAGTAGAGCTACTTGCAGCCCACTCATTCATAATTTCATGATATTAAGGCTAGTCTAACAAGGAAGGAGCGCTTGAGCTTGGGTTAGCCCATTGGAGCTAGGTTTGACTTAATCTTGACTAGGGTTGACCTAGGTCAAGTTGACCTTTTCTATTACCATCATTGGGTCGTTGGTGACCTATTGGGCTCCCCTAGGGCCTAGGTATTGTTGGGGAGGGCTGACTTGGCACTTTGGGGGTCACCTGCCCTTAGGAAGGGTACTTTGATCAAATTAAGCTTAGGGCTGACCTTGGTCAATTTATCCACTAGGACTGACCCCAATGGGTCTTTAGTGACCCATGGACCTCACCTTAGGGTTAGGGGGTATAAATGGGGTCCACCTGGCTAGGGGATGGTCAATTGACCCAATATAGTTTTGTTTGGCCCATTTAGGGCTAGAGTTGACTTTGTTCAACTTAACCACTTTGGCTGTCCTCCAAGGGTCCTTAGTCACCCCTTGACCCCATTTTAGGTCTATGAAGACCCTGGTATGTTTAGTTGGGTTTAACTAGGGCACACTGCCCTTAATTATGTCACCTTGCCCAATTTAGGCCTAGAGTGGTCCTAGGTCAACTTGACAACCTTGAGTCGACTCCAATGGACCCTTAAGGTTCAGATGAACTTCACAATGGATTGGTGAGGCCATGGTGGGGTCTTGAAGGCTTGGTGAAGCTCCATGATCAGCTTAACCAGGGTTCATAAATCTAATATTTGCAGACCATAGTGGTCTCACCTACATCCCTAGGTCTACTTGGCCTTCTTGTGCTTCATAGGGTATTGTCATGACCTAGTCATAATAAAACCACTCCTAGGGGTCTAGTTGTCTGATGGATGTTACATGCCCTCCTCGGGCATGTTGCCGGGTGTGACAGACCCGAAAATCTTCTGTAAATTCAGACCCCCCCCTTGTGTCGAGAAGTAGTTTTAGGTTGAGAGGGGAGGTGCTGCCCTTTTTATTTCTTGTAGTTATTCATGCTTCTCCTCTCCCTCTTTCTCATTTTAAGCTTTTTAATCCTAGATTAGTGTAGTCCTTTTGTAATAGTTTTTGTAATTGCATTAGTAGATTAATGTAAATGCTAGCATAGGTTTTTATTTCATTGCACTTATAATCCTTTATTCCAAGTTGTAACTCTCTTTTAGTACTAATATATAGTATTTTTTTATCTTTATTCTCTTAATGTTCTTCTACCCAACTCTCTTCCTCCACTTCTCCACGATTAACTAATCCTCCTTGTACTCGATCTTGATGATATGAGTATCGAGTTGATTAAGTTATGATGCCTTAATTTTCCTTTTTCTTTTTATGGTTTAGACCTTGATTTACTTTTGATTATTTTGTTTGGAGTTATATCATTGATATATAATTTCCATATTTATTCTCACTCTTAGCTAGCCGAGAGGCTCGTTGTTTGAAGTGAGCACTCAAGAGTAAAGAGACTTGTATGCACCCCTCGAGAGAGGCAGACGTTAAATCTCTCGGATTGGGGTGAAATCCAATAGTGGGGTTCACCACGTAAAGCGAGCTATAGGTCTTCGATTTGGATGAGAGTTCGGTCGAACCTTCATAAACTCAGTTGAGAACGGCTTCGAGAGAAGAGTGTTTATGCTTTAGGAACCTCCACGGTCAAGGTCCTTTACCTTATTAAGTTAGGGTTTATTTTCGCATTTTTAGTCAACTTTTGCCGAGGTGATTCTCGATGGATTTCTGTTCTATTTCATCGTCTCAACCCCTCATTATAATCGCTTTTAGTAGCTCTGTATTTAACTACATGTAGTTCTCTTTTTAGCGCTATATTTCTTTTCTTATTCACAATTAGCTTTCTCTTAAAGCATAAAACAATCCTTCGATAAGATAATAGTTGTCGTGTGAGTAAGAGTACTCAACAGTTCCAGGATCTTAGTATGACAATTGTGTTCCATAGCTATAATTCGATAGGTATACTTGCCTCGTTGTATTGCTAGTTCGGTTTTTATTCTCTATGCGAATATTTTTCTCACCAAGTTTTTGGCGCCGTTGCCGCGGAGCATCTTTTGTTGATAATTCGAAAACACGAACTATTACTTTTATCACTTCTCTTTCTCACCCTCTTTCTTTAAAAAAATAAAAAAATTCAAAAATATATTACTGCTCTTAATAGAAACCCACATCACATTTTTTTCTACACCACCTAACTCTCTCGAAAAGGGCAATGTGGCTATAAATTCCACTATCTTGTCTAGTACCTTTCGAACCCTTCGTCGGGTAGCCATTGGGAAGTTCGGGAGTTAAAAGATAAAAAAAATCTATTTCAAAAAAATTTAGTAACTCTTGTTCTAGTCTATTTATCTCTTTTTTCATCTTCTCTTTTTCTAGTGCATGACCCGCGGGAATCCATCAGTTATTTTGGACTTGGACCACGAAATTGAGCGTACTCTTCAGAGAAGATCGTGATTTCAAGACCCTACTCTCCAAATACCGGTTGAGGTTTCCGAGTCATTTTCTACCCTAACAATGGAAGAACCACGCGTAGAGGAAACCGTGCATAGGGCTATGTCCTATTATGCACGATCGAATCTAGAGGGTACAAAATCAAGCATAGTTTACCCTGCTATAACTAATAATACTTTTGAACTTAAGCCTAGCATAATTCAAATGGTGCAGTAGTATGCGCAATATGACGGACTTCAAGATTAAAATCCGAACGGGCATATAGCAAGCTTTCTTGAGATTTATGACACCTTTAAAATCAATGGTGTTACAAATGATGCTATTAGGCTAAGACTCTTCCCTTTCTCACTAAGAACCAAGGCTATGCAATTGTTGAATTTTCTCAAAGTGGTCAACGAGATAACCTGACACCAAATTAATATTCTCAGAACTATCAAGATCAAACCTTGATCATGCAGAAATTATCCCGGACCTTGGAATCAGCAGAGTTGGTTATCTCAACTAAAGTCAGTCAACCAGAAAACACATGTAGCAATAAGTGTCTTTATTGATTAACAACAATCTACTTTACAAGGAGAGACATACATGGCGAGACATGATTCACCAAAACCACCACAGGGAGAGTAGAGACAATTACGAAGACAAGTCAACACAAGCCACGCATACTCCAACACGAAGCCATCGTTCTACTACTGTGGAGTCTGTATAATCCGCCAGGTCGCCAGACCGCAACCCAAGCCATGCGGTCTGCCCGTTATTCCAATGCTAAGCTCTAGCAGCCGATCTGCAAGCCTCCTGACCGCCAGGTCTCCTAGCCTCCAGAACGCACAAGCTGCGATGCCGAACTGAACAGTCCGCCTGAAGAAGGTGACTTATTGAACCTCGAACACCAGTTTCCAAAGAGAAGACCGTCTGGTCGCTGTCCGTAACCTGCTGTTTACCGCCTGTTGCTTAACCGCAGAGTCCACACTTTCCCTGACCACAATCAAAGCGAAGTCCTGGCTTTCTAGAGCTATCCGCACAACCTGCATAGCACAAACCGGTCAACTTAAACAACCCTCTTGGATACTGAAAGTCAGTCTGTAGCTACTGAAAGCGTGCTCAATTACTGTTCATTCATCCATTAGGTTCTCTCTAATTATTCTATTTTTTCCTGATGTGACATGGGTCCTATTTAAAGGAACGATCATGAGTGTGGTCACGGCCCTAGCCGATAGGAAGACCGCCACATCCCGCAGCAAGAACAAAGTGTATCTACTTGCTGTGGATACACACCTAGTCCACTACGACGTGTGCAGGATGGCCAGTCTGCCAAAGCTTCACCAAGGTCGGACAGCAACGCCAGTCCGCCGTGTCGCCAAAGGCCAAGCCATCGTCAATGCTTCACCAAGCCCTAACAGCAACACAAGTCAACTCTGCAGCAACATTGTCTGCCTATCTGTGGACACAGCTCCAGTACGCTTATCCTGAGCCCACAGCCTCGCCACCAAGGAAGCTGCCAGACTCAGCGAACACAGCTCTAGTCTACTTATTCCGAGCGCACAGCCTCGCCACCAAGGCAATTGCCGGACTCAGTGGACACAACTCCAGTCTGCTTATACTGCTGATACCTCCAGTCCGAATATCCCACAGACTGATCCAGCCTACATATCTTGATTCCACACTCTCCAACAAGACATCTGTCGGACTCAGCGGACATAGATCCAGTCCGCACATAGTTGCGGACGCAACTCTAGTCTGCATATCCCCAAACTCGCAACAAAGGCACAAAGCACTTCTACCAAGCTTGGCGGACTAAGAAGTAGTTCGTGCTCCATACTATGATCTCCCAGGACTGAGCCAAACCTGGACTTGGTTCAGAACCAACCAAGTCCACACCACTGGACGTAAGGGCTAGTCCGCAGTTACTGGCGGACACTAGATTCATTCTGCCTGCCCCGGCGAACTCCAGTGTCAGTCCGCACTGACTGGCGATCTCCGCCACTTTCACTTGTAGCTTCACCAGAGCAAGACTAAGGCTTCTTCCAAGCCGGTCTTCCGAGCACCAGTCCTCTAGTCTGCTTCTTGTCGGACTCTGCGGATATAGTCGCTATCCGCCTAGTTACTTTCTGGGATCCAACTGACTGCTGAGGATAAGCCGGCCTGACAAAACTGCCACTGCTATCTGAGTAGTCCACGTGAACAGACTGCCAAGGCCGCCACAGAACAAAACGTCTGCACCTGCCCCACCGACCTGACTGTCTGCCAACCCTATCCACATAGTCCGCACGGATAGGTTGCCCAAGTCCTCCATTTACCCACTTTCACTTCACAATTTTCAACACTCCCCCTTGAATTAGAAGTGGTGAACAACTCTAGTGGCTCTAGTAACCTTGCACCTGGTCCCTCCGATAGCGCCTTCGAGGAGATGTCCAAGACATAGTCACCTCCTTGCATATCCTGGATCATGAGGGAGCCCCCCAGTATCTCCCAAAAGGAGCCATGCTTCCCTCTGCCTTCTTCTTCAGCTTCGACCTCCACTCGTGCATCACAGGAGTATCACCAGCGACCTTGTGCACAAGGTCCCAAGCCTCGTCACTTCTGAGAGAAGTCACCTCCTCAGCCTTGGCGTCATCCACCTCCTTGACTCTAGTGGTGTCATCACAGCTAGAAGGTACCCGCTCGACCCGAGGGCTCGCAAGGAAACATGTGACCAAGCTCGCCATGTTCCCTTCGCTATATCAAGCTGGTGGGTTGCTGATCCTCTTCGACCTCTGAAGAACCTAATCACGGCTAACCACATCTACTGCTCCTCCTGAAATAGCTCCGTTCCCGAGCAAACCTGGAACAATGCTCCCCTTTCTTCCTGAACAAGACGCCACCGTACTGGAATAAGGAGCATCGGGAGCAACGCTCCCCATACTACCTGAACCAGAAGTCTCTGCTCTTGAACAAGAACTACCTGGAACATCGCTCCCCCTGTTTCTCGAACTAGAAGCATCTGTCTTTGAGCCAGAAGCGCCTGGAGCATCGCTCCCCCTGCTTCCTGACCCTGACGCCTTTGCCCCAGAGATAAAACAACCTGGAGCTCCTGGTGACTCAGGCAGCTCCAACTGAACCTTAGGAGCAACGTCCTTCAGCCCACAATCTGACCTGCTCATATCTAGCTCCACATATGAGCTATCCCAATACGACGTCAGCTCATCGAAGACAACGTCTCTCGACACAATAAGGCTCTTCATCGCAGGATCCATACACCTCCATCTTATCCTCTACTCATCATCCCCAACAAAGACTAGCTTCGTCTTGAGAGAATCCGGAGCGTGTACGTAGCAGGTAGTTCCAAACAACCGAAGGTGCTTTACAGTGGGCTTTACCTCGAACATCAGCTCATATGGAGTCTTCACATTGATCGAACTAAGAGGCATCCGATTGATGACATGTGCCACAGAGGCCATCCCTTCTGCCCAAAAGGACTTAGGAATGCCTTTGCACTGAAGCCAACAATTGCAAGTCTCCGTCAACAGACGGATCATCCGATCTGCAACATCGCCTTGCTATGAAGTATGTCCACGAGAAAGCTCCCATCGGATCCCATGTACTCTTCAAAAGTTTGAGAACTCGTTTGAGCTGAACTCACCACCGATGCATGTCCTTAACATCTTGATTCGCAGGTGAAGCTGGACTTCCACAAGCTTCTTGAACTCCACGAACAAGCAGAACATCTTTGACTTCTCCTTCATGAAGTATACCCAAGTATACCTCAAATAATCATCAACCAATATCAGCATATACCTACTGCCTCCAAGACTGGCGGTGACGGTCGGTGTAACCAGAGCACAATGGACAACCTCCAAATGTGCTTTACATTTGCATTGTGCCTTATCAACGGTAAAGTGATAAGCTTCACCGTGCTGACATCCTGCACATCCATGACAATCGTCGTAGGATGACCATCTAGGCAAGCCTCTTATGATCCTTCTTTCCGCCATTGATTTCAGCTTATCCATCCCTACATGCTTAAGTCTTTCATGACAGATAGATGCACTATCACCGGCCTTCATCCAATCAAAAACTGAACTTATTGATGATCCAACTAAGTTCTTCTCCTTGCCTCCAACATGAGCTACGTTCACCGAAAGCAAGACAACCTTGCACTCCTTCCTGAGATGACCATGCTGCTTGCATCTTTAGCATCTTGGTCCTTCCTTCCTCTTCCCATCATGCCTAGGAGAACCACTCCTCTCTTGTTGATATAAAGTAGAAGGACCATCCTCCGCAGCAACCTTCACCTCCTACCTGAACAACCCATCAAGGGAATTCAAAACCTCCGCAGCTGACCGACATCCACTGATGTGGTCCAAGAGCTCCGATGAGATCACCTGCTTGAGAATAGACTCCGCTTTGGAATTTGTCTCCTTCGAAGCTCTCATCTCTTCAACATTGCCAACAGTAACATCTTATCTTTCTGCTTCGCACACTACCTCACAAAGGTCCTCGCCAAGAAGAAAGCTATCCATATAATAGTTCCACCTATAAAAGTTTGTATCTGTAAGTAGTTCAATTCCAAGACAACTTGCATCTTTCACTGCCATGTTTCTACCACTGGTTCCCTCTTCACAAGAGCAACAACAACTTCAGTTGATCACTGCTTATCCACTCCAAACCTGCTCTGATACCATGTTGAATGTTCTCAAAGTGGTCAATGAGATAGCCTGACGCCAAATTAATATTCTCAGAATAATCAAGATCATATCTTGATCATGCAGAACTTTTCCCGGACCTTGGAGTGAGTAGTGGTTATCTCAACTAAAGTCAGTAAAACAAAAAACACATGCAACAACAAAAGTGTTTATTGATTAACATCAATATTCTTTACAAGGCGAGACATACTTGGCAAGACATGATTCACCAAAACCACCATAAGGAGAGCAGAGACAATTACAATGACAAGTCAGCACAAGCCACGCAGACTCCAAAACAAAGCCGCTGGTCTACTGCTGTGGAGTCCGCATAATCCGCCAGGTCACAAGACTGCAACCCAAGCCGCATGGACTTCCACTTACTCCAATGCTAAGCTCTAGCAGTCGATATGCAAGCTGCCTGACCGCCAGGTCGCCTAGCCGCCAGACCGCACAAGCTGTGATGCCAAACTGAGCAGTCCGCTTGAAGAAGGTGACTTATTGAACCCCGAACACCAGTTGCAAAAGAGAAGACCGTCTGGTCGCTGTCCGCGACCTACTGTCTACCGCCTGTTGCTTAACCACAGAGTCTGCACTCTCCCTGACCGCAATCAGAGCAAGGTCCTGGCTTTTAAGCGCTTTCCGCACAACCTGCACAATGCAAACCGGTCAACTCAAACAACCATCGCAGATATCGAAAGTCAGTCCGCAGCAACTGAAAGCGGGCTCACTTACTGTTTATTCGTGCATTAGATCCTCGCTGGTTGGTCTATTTTTCATGATGTGACATGGGTCCTATTTATAGGCACGATGAGGAGTGTGGTCACCGCCCAAGCTGATAGGAACACTGCCACATCTCGCAGCAAGAACAAAGTGTATCCGCAAGCCGCCGATACACACCTAGTCTGCTGCGACCTGTGCAGGATAGCTAGTCCTCCAAAGCTTCAGCAAGGCCGGACAGCAACACAAGTCCGCCTTATCGCCAAAGGCCAAGCCAACGCCAATGCTTCACCAAGGCCGGACAGCAACACCGGTCAAGTCTAAAATAACATTGTCCGCCTATCCGCGGACACAGCTCCAGTCCACTTATCTCGAGCCCACAGCCTCGCCACCAAGACAACTGCCGGACTCAGTGAACACAACTCCATTCTGCTTATCCCGAGCCCAAAGCCTCGCCACCAAGTTAACGGCCGGACTCAGCCGACACAGCTTCAGTCCGCTTATACTGCAGATACCTCCGGTCCGCATATCCCGCAGACTACTCCAGCGCGTATATCCTGAGTCCACCCTCGCCAACAAGATAGCTATCAGACTCGGTGGACCCAGCTCTAGTCTGCACCCAGTTTCTGACACAACTCCAGTCCGCATATCCCCAAACTCGTAACCAAGGCAAAAAGCACTTCTGCCGAGCTTGGCGGACTGATAAGCAGTTCGAGCTCCACAGCGCGATGTCCCCGGACTGAGCCAAACCTGGACATGGTTCAGAAATAACCAAGTCCACACCACTAGCCGCAAGGGCCAGTCCGCACTTACTGGCGGACACTGGATTCAGTCCGCCTGCCTGGCGAACTCCAATATCAGTCTACACTGACAGGAAATCTCCGCGACTTTCACTTGCTGCTTCACTAGAGTAAGACCAAGGCTTCGGCCAAGCCGGTCTGCCGAGCTCCAGTCCTCCTGTCTGCTTCTTGCCGGACTCCACGGATATTGTCTCTATCTTCCTGGTTACTTCCTGGGATCCATCTGCCTGCTGAGGATAAGTCGGCCCGACAAAACGCTGCTACTGTCTGCGTAGTCCGCGTGAATAGACTGCCCAGGCAACCACAGAACAAACCGCCTGCACCAGCACCGCAGACCTGGCTGTCCACCAACCCTGTCTGCATAGTCCGTGCGGATTGGTTGCCCAAGTCATCCATTGACCCACTTTCACTTCATAATTTTCAACAGCAATGGCTGAACACTACCAAAAAATAGCATCACCACCAGGGATCAACTAACTGAAAAATTTCCGGCGAAGTATTTTTCGCCAGCTAAAGCCGCAAAACATAGGAATGATATTCTGCCGGTTGATAAATAGATTTTAAACTTTGTATGAAACCTTAGAAAGATTTAAAGAACTCTTAAGATGATGCCCCATCATGAGCTGCCTATATGGTTTCAAGTGCAGTCATTTTATAACGTGTTAAATCAAAGTACAAAGCAAATGATAGACGCAGCTTCCGGGGGTACTTTAAACCACAAAACCCTAGAAGCAGCTATTGAGCATTTCGATGACATGGCCATGAACATATATCAGTCGATTATGCGTAGGTCCCTCCCAAAAAAACCTGCATGTATATTTGAAGTGGACAACGTCTCCCAACTAGCTCTGCAGTTGGAATTTTTAAGAATGAAGATAATAGAGATGACTGCTGCCTCCGCCCCTCTGGTATGTGAATATGCAACACCTGCACCCAAACAATTAGATTATATGTTAAAAATATGCCTAAAAATGCTTTTCATAATTTTTCTGCTGCTAATTTTCTTGTTCCGGGTTTCACTTTTCTGAATAGTTATAATCATGGTTTACGGAACCACCCGAACTTTTTGTGGAGTAATCCCTCGAACGCAATACGCCCTCCAACACAAAATAATTTTTCTGCACCACCACCACCTCCTCAAAATTTTCAAAAACCTCCAAGTATAGAGGAAACGTTTTCAAAATATATGAATATTAGTGACGCTACTAAAAGAACCCTAGCTGGAAGAGTTAAAAGTTTAGAGAATCAAGTAGGAAAACTCGCAAAAATTATTTCTGAGCGTCACGCCGAGTCTCTTCTTGCAACACCGAGCCCTACCCGAGAGATCAAGTGAAAGCTATAACTCTTCAGAGTGGGAAGCAAGTTTCTGCTATGTTTAGTGAAGAGACCAAGGCAAGCTCCGCCTACATTTTAAAAAATCAAAGCTCCACCCCCATTCTAAAAATATCAACCCATCGCCTAGAAAATTTTTATCATTCCACCCTCTATTGAAGAAGAAGTTATCACCCCTCTCCTTGTTGAAGAAAAAATGTCTCATTCCACCACCCATCTTTAAAAATAATCCAACTCCACCATACCCTTCTGAACTTAACAAGCAACATCAGGACGATCAACACTCCCGCTTCATAGAAATATTTAAACAAATGCACATAAATCTACCCTTCCACGAAGCAATCTCCCAAATGTCAAAGTACACTAAGTACCTTAAGGACTTCCTCACTAATAAAAAGAAGTTATAAAACCTATCACATGTCACTCTAAATGCTGAGTGCTCTGCGGTCTTGACAAATAGTTTACCAAAGAAGATCCGTGACCCGGGTAGTTTTTCTATTCCATGTGTCTTTGGTGATCTTTTTGTCAAGCACGCATTAGCTGATTTATGTCTGAGTATCAATCTGATGCCCATCTCGTTATTCAAGAAGTTAGGAATTGGTACCCTCAACCCCACACGCATGAGTATCTAGCTCCATGATAGATCTGTTAAATACCCATTAGGAATCGTGGATGATGTCTTAGTTAAAGTTGACAAATTCAACTTCCCGGTCGATTTCATCATATTGGACATCGAAGAAGACGTCGAGGTTCCCTTGATCCTCTGCCGATCCTTCCTTGCCACCTCCTGAGCTATCATTGACATAAGCAATGGTAAGCTCTTCCTACGAGTAGACGATGATGAAGTGACCTTCTCTATAACACCGTCAATGAATAATACCCTAGAGAATGATGACTCCTGTTTTTTCTTAGATGGCTTAGGTGAAGAAACTGTAAGACCCCTCCCCTTACAAAGGAGGCTCCTGGTCTTATGCCCAGAACTGTCGTCTTACGGTGGCACTAACACATGGGTTAGTCAACACCGCAACACGCCGATTCTGCCGACTAGTACGATCATATAACCTGTAGGCCAATATGAGAAATAGAAGTAAAACATATCAGAGTACTGCACAACTAGTCCACAGTCATAGTACAACTCATATATATATATATATATATATATATATATATATATATATATATATATATATATATATATATGAATGAAAGAGTACACAATCCACAATGAGAATAAAAATATGAAGAGTAATAATGGCTTATGCCCAGTACGTCATATGAATAAACTCTCCTCTCAAAATATCAAAATAGCGGAAGCTAATCAACTAATCTCGTGCTCATCCCACCTCAGGTAGCGCTGTAGTAGTAGTTGTATGTGGTATCAACTCCTCACGCCCTGTCACCTCGTCCTGCCGGTCGTGGTGGAACTCCATCTCCTCGAGCTCCTAAAAATAGTTTGGTCACCGACCATTAGTCAAAAAGACTAAGTCGTTTCCTCCGCACCTCGCCCCGCAACTCCTAGGCACCGTGCGGGAGGATGAAGCAGAGGACAATCAAGGGGTAATAAAAGGAAGCAGGTGATAAGGGATACTAGGCTACCAAGTAAGACTGTGAGCAATAAATCTACACTAGCAGTTCTATGTATATAACACCAAGTAAAATCATGTACAGTACAAGTAAATAAAGAACTGAAAGTAAGAGCAGAAAAGTAAAGCTATGCTCCCACTACACTACAATCACAAAACATACCTTAATTTTTAAAAATGCTCATACAAATTTATAAGTTAAGGTTTCCAAGAAATTTAACTTATCATATAAAAGAGCCCATACTAATTTATATGATAAGGATCTATGAAGCATATGACCTAATATGAATGAATGTTTATGATGCAATTTATGCAACACGCAAGTGCAGCTCACACACAACGACTCTGTGAGCTTTAGTTCCCACTTTTTGAGAGCTAGCTTCACTCTCGGGTACCACCACTGTGGCTATGGCAGCAGCGGAGCGGGCATCTCCACTTATAGGCAGGTATGCACACTACCAAACCTTAGACCCCACTCATACGCCTCTGTACACGTCCAAGGTGCACCCCACTCATACGCCTCTGTACACGTCCAAGGTGCAATCTAGAGTCCATGCGTATGTACTTTGCCGACTACCCATCAGTCTTGTTGGGTCGAGTGTGCGTTATCGGGGATCGTCCTCCAGACCGCAGTGTAAAACAACTCACTGGCCCCTCAAACCCTCACACCCGCATGGTTCACCGTACTGCCATCGGTGTGACGATCGGCCAGTACCGCATGACCCACTACTAAATTTATGCGCAGGCAAGTATTTCCTCTCGAGCCTTCAGCTCGTGGGACCAACCTGTCCTGATTCCCTCAATCCCTTCACGAGTGAGCCTGGAATATATATCCCTCCAACGCATAGCGGGTGAGAACGCACAATAGTGCCTTTATTCAAATCCCTCAAACCCATCATGGGCGAGCCTGCAACATATATCCCTCCAACACATAGTGGGTGAGAACGCACAATAGTGCGTTTAATCAAAATCCCTCAAACCCATCACGGGCGAGCCTGCAACATATATCCCTCCAACCCATTGTGGGTGAGAACACACAATAGTGCCTTTATTCAAAATCCCTCAAACCCATCACAGGCGATCATGAACCACAATGTCTTAACATATTAGACTACTCTTGTCTACGAGTTATTATACTTAGTTATTTATGGTTAAACCCAGGACTGCCCAGGTTATAGTCGGTGAAAGGCTCTCGGGGGCAGTAGGAACTACGATGGGATTACGCTCAAAGCTAACTTTCTCAAGGATATTTACTTTAGTTGATGACTACACAAAATTCACCCCCAGCTCTCGTTATTACTCTTGAGTGATCCTAATGACTTAAGATGTTCTCAGAAGGGCGACGGTCTTCCGCCGGCCTCCACTCCAGTTGCTATCCAAGGGCTTGCACTTTTACTCTCGTCACTAAGACAACACTACCCACCAAGTTTATTCTGCAATTGTAAGCTCTAGCTCGTCCGTCGATCTATCCCCCGGTGGTCCTTATAGTATAACCTACTTACACTATGCGCAACCCATGACCTAATACCACCCCAAAATAGAACTTCCAATTCCTTGAGCCACCTGCCCCTAACTAATTATACTAGGATGGTATGCACTAATGAAGTGAGCATATTGATTTTCATAATTTTCTTAAGTCATTAAGACCTCTAATTAAATCATTTAATTAATCCCCTAGGTCATTTAATACATGAAGTATCAAAAATTATAATCCACTGACCTAAGAAATTTTTTTTGAGTTATATCTTGGTAAAATATTTATGTCTACCAAAATTCATAATTTTTCTTGAAATATTTCCATTTATTCCTTAATTAATAGAAATCTCACATAATTGTCATTTTCCAAATGAAGTGTAAGGAGTTCATTACTAAAACTTCCAAGAAATTTACAACATACATATATTGGTAAAATAATGGTAAAGACAGAATTTCATGAACTTCCATTGTACAAGGGATACAAAATTTCATTTCTAATTATATTACCAAAATGCCACTATGTGGTTTTATAAATTACTGATTCATCCAAAAATACTGAGATAATTATACAAGGTTATGCATACTCAGATATATCACCAAGAAATTTTCCAAAATTTTCTACTTAGTATTTTTATCAATTTTATAATTAAGTATAATGAGGGTAAAAAGGTAATTTCCACATAACTCCTGTCAAATTTATTCAAACAGAGACATAAAGCTTTCCAGGAGTTAAACTTAATATTATATTGACCTTGACAATAATTGAGGATTTTATCTCAATGATGAGCATATTTTTACATTTTTTTTCAAAAGTCCTATTATTTCAAAAAATCTAAATAATGGGAGTTTTGCTTCCAAAAATTCCATTATTGCAATGTGGGGTGTAATTCACCCTAATGAGCCTGTGAAATCAATACCATGATTTTTGGATGTTTCAATTAGGTCTAATACACAACATTTCAAATTTGGCTATTTGCACCCCAAGCCTATACATAACCAACACATGCAAGTGAGTTTACCCAACACGTAGTCGTCCAAATATGCCCAAATATTTACCATGCACATGCATAGTCCCCAAGGACATGCCACCAAAATTTGTGGCCATTAGGAGCCATAACACTCCCATTATTGCATTTATTTACTTTTTGATATTTAATCAAAAACTATAAAAACTTTATTCCCCAAAATTTTCAATTTTTGGCAGGGGCTAAAGATGCCCTAATCATTCATGCACCAAAATATTTGGGTCATTTGGGTTAATGGTTTGGCATGGGCATCAATTTGAAATTCTGCCAGAGTCAAGGACCAGTCCTAGCAATGCAGCCCTACAAGAATGTACACTGCACCAAATTATAAGATTAAGGTGGCAAATTAACGGTAAGAGGAAGGGCTACAACTTTCATCGTAATCACCAGATCTACAAATGCCTCTAAGGGGCATAAATGTGGCTTGCAAAAAGACTGAATAAGTGTGACAAAATATACATAATACTATAGTTTTTATTTTAATTTAATTTAATCAGTTAGCACGAATCTTAAAGCAGAATGGACGGGATCTGGTCACCTTCTACCTCCAGCCGACGGTCGGGATTCGTTCTGGCTGGGCCACCCTTGCTGGCTATTTTCGGCCAGCTAAGCCACCACCACCGCCAGCGGATGTCGGCACCACCTTCAATGAGGTGGTGGCTAGCGATTCCTGGCGATGAGGCCGCCGGAGTTGGCTCCTTCGGCGAACCCGAGCAAGAGTCAAAGCTCGAAAAAATCTCCATTTCCTCACATGGTATCGGGCTAAATTGAGCCCGATGTCTCTCCTAGAGGATCTAGAAAGCTAGTACGGGTAGAGAGGCAGCGAAACAGACCTGAATTAGGCTTTGGCGGCGAATGCGGCGGCGGTTGGCCATGGTTGAGCTACTCTGGTGATCTCCTGCTCAAAATCTAATTTTTGCACCAAAAGCTCCTCTCCAGGACACGTTTTCAACTCGTTTCCACTCACTTGAGCTGATGGTGTGGTCGGTTTGAGCTGGGGAGGGCTGTTTGTGGAGATAACTCCAAGGTGAGCTCGGTTTGGGGCTTTGGTTGTATCACCAATGGTTCCAAGTGGCCACCATGCTCAAAATTCTGCTAGAGTTTACTGAGGAGGCCAGCTAGTAACTTTTTGGGGCAGAAGAAGCCAAGGCCAAGTGGCCTCCTCCTCTTAATCACACCTTCTCTCTCCTCTTTTAGGTGAATTCTGCAAAATGCCCCCATGCATGCACTCTCTCTCCAAATCCAGAGGGGTAGGGCTGGTCTCTGACACCTTGGGCTGGTAATGGGCCATGTTGGGTGGGCTTTGCCTATTGGGAATGGGCTTAGCCCTCATTTTCTTTTTTAGGTCAGTTATGATGACTTTTGAGCTGACCTGGTCAACCATGATGAGTGGGCTGAAGCCACTTGGTGGTCATGGGTCTATTGGCACCACCCAACTTGGGTTGGGCCAATGTGGTGCCCTACTTGGGCTAATTAGGCCTATAGGTATAGATTTGACCAACTTAGGGCTATGGTTGACTTTGGTCAACTAGTGTCAAAGGGTTGACCTAATGACATGCCCTAGGGTCCACTTAGATTATTGTAGGGTTAGGGCAATGTGGTGGGGTCATGGTGTGGCTAGAGTTCATATTAGGCTAGTTTAACTTGGCCCTATAGTGGGCCCCACATGGCTACAACCCACTACCTAGGGCCAAACCTAATTAATTTCCCTAACACCCACCCCATGCCCAACCCAATCTAATTTAAGGGGTCTATAAGTAACATGGGATGTTACAAATCCCAATAAACAAAAAAAATTATATCGTCCCCGAAATTCAAATTTGGGTCTACGGGGTTTCTGTGCACAAGAATTTTAAGAAAATTTACAGCTGAGGCTAAAAGCTCCGAGTATTGTTCTCGCATCAGATCTATCGGCTCCCAGGTGTGCTCATCCCATCCGTGGTTGGACCACAATACCTTCATTAGGTGAACCTTCTTCAATAGAACTTGAATCGTCGTATCATTGCACCGGACTGGATCCAAACAAATGGATCTACCTCTTACTACCGGTCCTGCTGCAGTGGTAATATATTGTTCTGGTCAAAGTAGAGCTCTTCAAAGTGAGGAGATGGGAAATACGTCATGCAAACTCTGTAACTCCAGTGGCAGCTCCAACCTGTAAGAGAAGGGGCCGATCCTCTCCAGGATCAAATATGGCCCCATAAATCGAGGGCTGAGCTTCTTGTGACTTCGCACGCGAGAAACACCATGCACCCGACGTATCTTCATTAAACCCATGTCCCCCACCTGGAACTCCACCATTTGATATTGTACATCGTCATACTTGTCCTGCCTATTATGAGCCTCCAATATCCGATCCCTAATTAGTTATATCTGAGCACTCGTATCCTCCATATATTCCGATCTAAGTGTATTTTCATTATACTTCATGATATTCATAATCAAGATTACATTGGCATATTTCCAATTCTTTCAACGCATTATCATTAAATAAACCTTAATCATACGTTGGTTCGGTATCCCTTAAGAGCAATGACCACCAAGTATGTGAGAATCAATACTTTTATATGTAGAAATGAGCACACAAATCTCAGATTTCTCTTCCAGAATCGCATCATGCCTCATGGCTTATACTACATTGATTCTTCAAATGCAATGTATCGTGATATTATTTATTAGGAATATCCAGCTTATGTATAGTAATTAACCAACCTCCAAAATTAAGATGTGATGAAGAGGTCATTATTTTGTTTCTTCGAGACTCAAGAATTATTACACCTCTACATAAACTGTAATACATAATTCATAGAGTGTTCACCTTTCAAGCGTACATCAAGTGATCATTAATGATATTGACATTGATATAAATGACTCCCAATTGTTTTTCATATATAGTCTAATTCATAAATTTGTAAACGTATCAGTTTAATAATGGTGAGATCTGACACAAATCTATTTCATCATAAAAAGAATCTTAATAAACATTCATTACTTCTCGTGTATTTTCACCATATACACCTTAGCAAACCAAAATTGATATCTCCATAGTCATGAATTTCCTAAGGTGATCATGATGTTATCAACGTATGTGTCCCAGTTCTCGATGTTATCATAATCAAGGGATCATACCAATGCGTATGTCATCCAATCATCCACTCTATTTGAATTTGTTGAGTCGTTACATTTTCAATGTCATGTCATAGGAGATTAATCTTATTTATCATAACGTTACCTTATTTCAATTCTAAAGTTCCAATATAATGACTTTTGC
The DNA here is from genome assembly GCA_039583875.1 of Platanthera guangdongensis. Lineage (NCBI taxonomy): Eukaryota > Viridiplantae > Streptophyta > Magnoliopsida > Asparagales > Orchidaceae > Platanthera > Platanthera guangdongensis. Next base: position 164,441,298 of record CM077152.1, on the reverse strand, counting down.
ATAATTTGAATCATTCAAGGTTATAGTTCATCGTTATGGTCAAGTAACTGGCTATATCATGTAAGCATGAATTGTAATGATATTTCATCATTGTGTTTAATTCTCCAAATCCCAGCCCCTTTTAGGATCAAACAAGGTAGTACTAAATCATACCTAACCATAGTAACTTAACCATTATATTCTAAACGCAAGACGTTATCTTATCAAGATTTCAAATTATAACTTAAACTATCTCCCAATGTATAAGGGGAAGTAAACCATTTAATTTGAAAAGGGTTGATTCTTTGAGAGAACACACCATCTATAAATCATCATCGAACACTTTAAATTTGGTTCTTTTGATCATCAGAGTCACATCCAAAGGATCATACCTATAATATACATCTTCCAATTTTGATTTTTCACTTGACTTTAAGTTTTCTGGGATCGTTATACCCCTAGTGTTTTAGACATAATTACTCAAATATTTGAATCCTTACTTGATGGGTCTAATCACGTCATAGTTAAGACCCGTAATCACTCCTTCATATTATCATGATGTTACACTATCTCGATCTCTATGTTTCTAACATTGTGACCTGAGCATGCCAGGTAGGAGGGAATTGTAGTGATCCAGCATCATTTCCACTTCCCCCAATTCTACACATTCAATATATGAAAGTCATAGTCACTTTCCTAAGAGCCACAGCTATGTAGAATTTTCAACTATCATTCCGACTTATACTAGATTCTTAATTCACATTGGTTTTCTCTTGCAATATATCTGAGTTCATTAATCAAATCCTTAACCGATGATATAATTATTAATCACGTGTCACGTCAATTTGCTTAAGGTGTCAGGGCATCTGGGAACATACTTTGTTGAGGTAACACATTCCTTTAGTTACACATAAAACCATTATGTCTGATGAGTCCACATTTTACACTGATCTTTGGACTCATGTGGGCTAGTTTTATCGTCTTAGCACTACACTTGAGAGCCTTTATTGCTTATATGTGCTTATGTACCTATTTCACGATTAAGTGCATTGTAGGCCCGTTTCTGTGGGCTTTCTGTGTTTCTATATTGTTGTTATTCTTTAGCCCTATCTCGGGGATGTGGTGTGCACGTTCTGGTGGCCTATCTGCCCCTTCTACTGGTACAGTGGTCGTGTGCGTGCTCCGAAACTGCTCAGGAGACACCGACGTTGCTGGAATACTGCGCACGACCACTGGACTTATTGCGCACGACCACTGGTCGTGCGCCACTGATCGTGCACATTACATTCTCTTTTTCCTAATCATGTCTTGGTAATCGCACGAGCACTGGCCGTAGTGCGCATGACCACTGGTCGTGTGCCACTGCTCGTGCGCATATATGCTGATGCTTCTTGTCCAGGTTGCAGGTCTATTTTGAAAAGTCGCACGATCATCGACCTACAGTGCGCACGACCATTGGTCGTGCGCCACTGATCGTGCGCACTGCTTCTGCTGCATCTATATTTAAGGCCTTGCTCCGCAATTTAGGTCAAAGCCTGTCATTTGCTGCGATCGGAGAGTGCAAGGGAATTGCCATTTCACTTCTCCAGCTGCTCCATCACCTCCACCTTCGTCGGGAGGCCATTGCCAACTACTTCAAAGCTTTTCAACTCTCCAGCGAAGCCCTCGGCCATTGATGACTTCAACTCCAAGATTTCCTGCGGAGTTGGTGAAGTAGATAACCTAGAGAACGGACTTAAAGGCCTTCGAGGTGACATCTCGTTGGTACCGGAAGCCTCCTTGGACTGAGCCCGGAAGCGGATTGACAACTCGGTACTCCGGCCACGACCCGCGGTGGATCTTCACTCTCTTTTGGTTTACTCCTCTTCCCCTTCCTCTGTAGTATGTAATGTTTTGAGCAGTGTAATGAATACTTCCATCCATGAACATCAAGTTTATTTTATAACTAATGGAATGTTAGTATCTTCTTATACTTGTGAGTATTGCCTGTGAATGTGCCTCGCTCACCCCACATCCACTTCATTCACGTGTCTTGTCCGATTACACTCCACACAAGAACACTGCAATCCATTAGCTTCCCTTCCACTCACCCAACTGAAGTTCGGCATCGCGGTCGACAAACCCACTCCACCTTGCGAAGCGGTGCCTTCGACCCGCATAGCTTCTACTAGTTCAGTAGATCAAACATCCACAATCTCCCAAGTCCTTTATTTCTTATTTTTTCTATTTATAACTCTCATAACGATATTCTCTGTACTGTTGCCGTTCTACGCTAATTGCATTCCTCAAGAGACCGACACTCGGGGATTTATTCCCAAAACTTTATTACTTGTGCGACCGGTGCGCTTGCCGATTTACACAAATCAAGTTTTTGGCGCCGTTGCCGGGGAACACAGTCGTGTGACTTTCTGGAGAGGGAGACATGAGATTGCTTTCCTTCTCCTTTGTAAATCGCTTTTGTTTTGTCTATTTCTGTTTTGCCTTCCTTTCTATTGTTTGTTTAGGCAATTGTAGTAATATATTGTTGGATTTAGTAATTTTCACAACTTATTTTGAATTTGCTGTTTCGACACCATGTGGGGATATTCATATGCCCAATGTCATTGTAGTATAGTGGTGAGTATTCCCGCCTGTCACACGGGTGACCCGGGTTCGATCCCCGGCAACGTCGCCAAAAACTTGATGCGTAAGATCACGATAGTGAACCGATCGCACAAGTAATATAAAATGGGGGTTTTCCTAAGTATCGATCTCACAAGGAACACAGTAAGGTGAAGTTAATTTCAAGGAGGACTTGAGATTGAAGTCCTTAGGGTCGGCAGTAATGATGGCGGGTTTGATGTTTGCGGAAACAGAAAATAAAAGGCTAACAACTACTCCTATGCAACGCCGCTATACGATGCTTCGCCTGGCGGGATTGAAGACTAGTCGGGCTGCTATGCACTGAATCACTAGGCGGATGGACAAGAAGGCTAGAGAATGAGGTGGTTAGAACGGCGGAATGAGGGTCATGAGAACCTCTTCGCTACGCACGCCACTAGCAATTGCTAGTGCGGTAAGGGAGGATGGATGGTGGATGGACAAATAGGCGCACCTCAAGTAAATATAACGAAAATATACATTCACATAGACATGATTACAGATAAACGTATATTACATTAAGCATAGCTTCATCAAATACAAAGAGTTCAACTAAACTATCAACAACAAGAGAAGAAAAGTGTGCGAAATCGACCGGATCCGAAGCCTTGCTGAGGATTCACGGTTGGAATCGTCGGGTTGTCAATCCGCGTCCAAGCTCGGTCCGCAACTGCGTCCGGGGTAGAGAAGGGTTGTCACCACCTTCCAATGGCCCGTTTTCTTCATGTCACAATCCGGTGGAGGATGGTACAACTTCCCCTAGCTTGATGGAGAAAGCTAGGTCAAGCCCTTCTTGAAGCTCAAGGATGAAGGAGGAGGCCGAGAGGAATCTCCGGCTTGGATTTGGCGGTGAAAGCTTGCCTGGAGCATCTCCCTAGGGTGGAGAATGAAGGAGAGCCGGGTGAATCTTCCGCTATGGGTAGGCGGAGTGCAGGAGTGCCACCACAGTAGAGTCAACAACAACTGAGGCATCCCATAAAGCACGAGGGGCAATCTAGCCGCCAGTTCAGCTCAGCTCAAGAGCGGGGCATCCCATATTTGTCTGAGCGCCTTGCTGATCTGGAAGCTTCCCAGTTTTGGATGCAGGATTTTATTTATCTGCAAGCAGTGCGAGGCGGGATGAACATTCAACCACCGCCCACTCGTGTCGCCACATCAACACCTGGTCCACGTCCGTCGCCCATCGAGATTCATGACAGTGATAGTGAGGGGGAGTGAGTGGAGCTCACCACAGAGCTAGTCTACCACGCCTTTTGTTTCTTTTCTATTTTTCGTATTTCCTGAGCAAGACAACTACTATATTTTTGTGAGCGCCCATCTGGGAGCCGACTGTTGTCTTTTCTTTTTTTTATGTATCGATATTCTATTTGAACTGCTAATACAGGTATTTGGTCCATCTTAAGGACGGTAAGCAAAAGGTATTTCGGGAGACAACCCAAGTTGGACCGTTTGGTCCTATGCTGTGTTTTGATTTCTTTTTATATATTCATATATTCCTATTTCCATATTTTGTTTGGTTGGCATCCTTCAATCGTATGTGCAGGAATATTTGAGGCACGAGAACTTGGTCGCACTTGGACATCTCATTGCACGACTGGTATGCTCAATTTTGAGCATAGGTACTTCCTACCCTAGCTATTTATCAAATATGACTTGCTGATTTTTACTAGTTGTTGACTTTAAGTCTGGGGGGAGAGCATGCCTGTGGTCACTACACCACACTTTCTGTTGCCTACCAGTTTCTTATTTACTTATTTCTTGCTTTATGTTGAACAAACTGAATCACCCACACGAGTGCACTCTTACTCATGCGCACAACCCGAGTCAAATTTATTGCTTTTGTGTAAACTTTAAAATAGTGGTACTGGCTTAGGATTTCAGGATTGAGTAGTTCGAAACTCATGCAGTGCTCCTAATTGAATACTCATGGTTTGTGTAGAGTTACGATAGAATTAATTTTTCTTTATGCTCGTAGATTTATCTTTTTCTGCCACGTAAATATTGTTTGTAATGCTAAAAATCTGAATCTGGGGTAATCAAACGATAGTGTAGGAATGTGTGTAGATGCCACTAGACTCGTATTGCTCGAGTTGGGAGGAAGGATCATCTTTCTCGGTGGCTAAGAACTTGCCCTAAGCTACTCTCGAAGCATTGGTGCATGGTTAGTCAAGCATGAGCATGACGTAGGCCTTCATTTTGGCTAGTTTGAGCCTTTTTTAGCCTTTCCTTCCTGTTAACCAATGCATGCCAAATTTTTGCCTACCCTTCCTTTGATCCAGCTCCACTCACTTTCACAAAGGCCTGAAGCTAAACCCACCATCGTAATCAAATGCTTGAGCTGATTTGTATTTACTGTTTTGCCGAGGTTGTGATAAGTGGACATTGTTTTTGGGGGTGCTGAATTCATTCACGTTTTGATTGCTCTGTTTGGGGATTGCTAGCGCAGAAAAGAAAACAAAATTTACAAAAAGAAAAAACCGATTCGCGCAAAAGAGAGAAAAATATGAAAGAATTTCTTTGAGTTTTCGATCCCCATCCTCTTTATTGATTTTGCTCGGGTTCAGCCGTGTTCACACCCAGATTTCAAGCTAAGTCTGGGGGCGTGTGCCCCATTCATTTCTAAGTGGCTGTTTTGGTTTGGGTTTTATCCGCTCGCTTTGGTTGCATAGAGACTTCATGTTTATCTTTGACTACCAAGCTGTCGCCTAAGCCCCATTTTCTCCTACAAGTCCTACTGATTCACGCTTGAGTCTAACCCGCGTCATGGAGAGAGTGTGAACGTGCAAGCGTATGGTCCCCGAGATTGGTGGATTCCTTTGTAGGTGATCCTGAGTACCGAACTTTGGCAATGCTCACCTAAGTGGCCTGCCTACTTTCTTCCTACACATGATCGCAAGATTCTCCAGAATTCTAATTTTGAGCAATTACAATATTTATTTACGTCTGTCGAATAGTTTAAACTACGTTGTATAATTAAAAAAAATTTCTATTATATCTTCTATACCCATGATATATTTGATTTCTCGTCTTACTTCTTTTTGAAATTTCTGAGCCAGTTAGCTATCTTCTAGTCCACGGAGTAATGATTTGCTCGGGACGTGCAAATGGTTAAGTCTGGGTGTGTGATGAGTCCACATTTTACACTGATTTTTGGACTCATCTGGGCTAGTTTTATTGTCTTAGAACTACACTTGAGAGCCTTTATTGCTTATATGTGCTTATGTACCTATTTCACGATTAACTGCACTGTAGGCCCGTTTCTATGGGCTTTCTGTGTTTCTATATTGTTGTTATTCTTTAGCCCTATCTTGGGGATGTGGTGTGCATGTTCTGGTGGCCTATATTCCCCTTCTGATGGTACAGTGGTCGTGTGCGTGCTCCGGAACAGCTCGGGAGACACCGACATTGCAGGAATACTACGCACGACCACTGGACTTATTGCGCACGACCACTGGTCGTGCGCCACTAATCGTGCGCATTACATTCTCTTTTTCCTAATCCTGTGTCGGTAATCGCACGAGCACTGTCCGTAGTGCGCACGACCACTGGTCGTCCGCCATTGCTGGTGCGCATATATGCTGATGCTTCTTGTCCAGGTTGCAGGTCTATTTGGAAAAGTCGCACGATCATCGACCTACAGTGCGCATGACCACTGGTCGTGCGCTACTGATCGTGCGTACTGCTTCTGTTGCCTCTGTATTTAAGGCCCTGCTCCGCAATTTAGGTCAATGCCTATCATTTTCTGCGATCGGAGAGTGCGCGGGAATCTCCATTTCACTTCTCCAGCTGCTCCATCACCTCCACCTTCGTCGGGAGGCCTTTGCCAACTACTCCGAAGCTTTTCAACTCTCTGGCGAAGCCATCGGCCCTTGATGACTTCAACTCCAAGCTTTCCTGTGGAGTTGGTGAAGTAGATAACCTAGAGAACGGACTTAAAGGCCTTCGAGGTGACAGCTCGTTGCTACCGAAAGCCTCCTTGGACTGAGCCCGGAAGCGGATTGACAACTTGCTACTCCGGCCACGACCCACGGTGGATCTTCACTCTCTTTTGGTTTACTCCTCTTCCCCTTCCTCTGTAGTATGGAATGTTTTGAGCAGTGTAATGAATACTTCCATCCATGAACATCAAGTTTATTTTATAACTAATGGAGTGTTAGTATCTTCTTATACTTGTGAGTATTGTCTGTGAATGTGCCTCGCTCACCCCACATCCACTTCATTCCCGTGTCTTGTCTGATTGCACTCCACAAAAGAATACTGCAATCCATTAGCTTCCCTTCCACTCGCCCAACTGAAGTTAGGAATCGCGGCCGACAAACCCACTCCACCTTGCGAAGCATTGCCTTCGACCCGCAGAGCTTTTACTACTTCAGTAGATCAAACATCCACAATCTCCCAAGTCCTCTATTTCCTCTTTTTTCTATTTATAACTCTCGTAACGATATTCTCTATACTGTTGTCATTCTACGCTAATTGCATTGCTCAAGAGACCGACACTCGGGGATTTATTCCCAAAACTTTATTACTTGTGCGACCGGTGCGCTTGCCGATTTACACGCATCAGTATCGTCATTAGAGCTTGATTTCATTTTATCGAAAGGCCATTTGTTCGAATTCTTGTGGATTATACGCAACTTGTTTCGATCTTTGCGATATAGCATGTCATTATGCATTGATGAAATTACAATCTCTCTTAAAGTTGTGTCAAGTAATGATCTGATTCACAAGCCCACAAAAGTTTCTAGCTTCTCATGGAGACTTTCCTTGTTCTAGGGTTATAATATATCCAAGCGGGCAACCCTCTACGTATATCTCAAACTTCTAGGGAGGGTTAATTATCTTGCCGATTATGCGAATACAAAACCTCATCTTTACTTGAGCAATATTTGAATTAATCAAGTCTTCTAGATCACTATGTTTGTGACACATGTTTTATAAACCGGGTCTAGAGAAATTCAAGTCGTTACCAATTTAGCCCAATAAACAAAAGGATTAGCCCCCATACCTTTCGAGCTAAATTCCCTTAATAATTATAGTGCATTCGTCTTATATGTGCACTCAATACTTAGGTCTAACAATCTTAGACCTGGAGTACCATCTTGAGACTAATTGATATGCAATATACCTTTGGCCCTTAAGATTACTTATACGACAATCTTCTCGAGGTCAACATGTGACCCAACCAAAATGGGTTTCTTCTGAGACTTGAATTCTTATTCTACCTTTGGTATTTTCCACTGTGGTTGTCTCAATGTAATCAAGTCATCATTATGAGGGTTAATTTTACGAGTACCCTACTATTCCACTAATAGATTATATGTACCAATTCTCCTTAAGGCGGTCCTATCAGCTTGGGTTAGAAGTGATAATATCACTCAATAGGTGGAGTAGGGAAATCGAAATTTAAGCCTTAAGAGTGACTCTTGCGTCAATTCTTCCCTTGGTGAATTTGGGTATCCTCGTACCTTAACCAATCTATCTCCGAGGTTGATTTTTGACTTGGATAGACTGCTAAATCCTCTTGGTAAGTCAAACTAAGGTGATGTCCTAATTGGATTGGCCTAACTAATTGTTTGAACGTACTAATTTCTGTGACTTTTTACACGGGCACACCATTGCTTCCGCTGCATAGTTTGTCTACAAACTATTGGTCGAGCGGGGTTGTCCAGTGTTGTGGACTTCTTTCTCATATGATCGTTTGGTCAAGTGATACCAGTTTGTAAGACCCCTCCCCTTACTAAGGTGGCTCCCGGTCTTATGCCCACAACCGCCATATTACGGTGGCACTAACACACGGGTTAGTCTACACCGCAACACGCCGATTCTGCCTGCTAGTACGATCATATAACCTGTATGCCAATATGAGAAATAGAAGTAAAACACTATACAGCTAGTCCACAGTCACAGTAGAACTCATATATATATATATATATGAATGAAAGAGTACACAGTCCACAATGAGAATGAAAATATGAAGAGTAATAAGGGCTTATGCCCAGTACATCATATGAATAAACTCTCCTCTAAAAATATCAAAACATCGGAAGCTAATCAACTAATCTCATGCTCATCCCACCCGAGGTAGCGCTGTAGTAGTAGTAGTAGTAGGTGGTATAAACTCCTCACGCTCAGTCACCTCGTCTTGTCGGTCGTGCTGGTGCTCCATCTCCTCGAGCTCCTAAAAAAAGTTTGGTCACCGACCGTTAGTCAAAAAAACTAAGTCATTTCCTCCACACCTCACCCCGCAACTCCAAGGACCGTGCGGGAGGATGAAGCGGAGGACAATCAAGGGGTAACAAAAGTAAGCAGGTGATAAGTGAAACTAGGCTACCAAATAAGAGTATGAGCAGTAAATCTACACTAGTAGATCTATGTATATAGCACAAAGTAAAAGCATGTACAGTACAAGTAAGTAAAGAACTGAAAGTAAGAGCAGAAAAGTAAAGCTATGCTACCACTACACTACCATCACAAAACGTAGCTTAACTTATAAAAATTCCCATACAAATTTATAAGTTACGGTTTCCAGGAAATTTAACATATCATACAAAAGAGCTCATACTAATTTATATGATAAGGATCTATGAAGCGTATGACCTAATGTGAATGAATGTTTATGATGCAATTTATGCAACAAGCAAGTATAACTCACACACAATGACTCTGTGATCACAGACCTTTAGTTCCCACTTTTTGAGAGCTAGCTACACTCCCGGGTACCACCGTTGTGTCTACGGCATCAGCGGAGCGGGCATCTCCACTTCTAGGCAGGTATGCACACTACCAAACCTTAGGCCCCTTTCATATGCCTCTGTACATGTCCAAGGTGAACTCTAGAGTCCATGCGTACGTACTTTGCTGACTACCCGTCAGTCTTGTTGGGTCGGGTGTGCATTATCGGGGATCGTCCTCCAGACCGCAGTGTAAAACAACCCACTGTCCACTCAAACCCTCACACCTGCCTGGTTTACCATACTGCCATCGGTGTGACGATCGGCCAGTACCGCATGACCCGCCACTAAATTTTTTCACAAACAAGTATTTCATCTCGAGCCTTCAGCTCGCGGGACCAACCTATCCTAATTCCCTCAAACCGTTCACGGGTGAGCCTGCAACATATTTCCCTCCAACCCATAGCGGGTGAGAACTCACAATAGTGCATTTATTCAAAATCCCTCAAACTCATCATGGGCGAGCCTGCAACATATATCCCTCCAACCTATAGCGGGTGAGAACGCACAATAGTGCCTTTATTCAAAATCCCTCAAACCCATCATGGGCGAGCCTGCAACATATATCCCTCCAACCCATAGCGGGTGAGAACACACAATAGTGCATTTATTCAAAATCCCTCACACCCGTCACCTACGAGAATGAACCATAATTTCTTAACCTATTAGACTACTCTTGTCTACGAGTTATTATACTTAGTGATTTAAGGTTGATCCCAGGACTGCCCAGGGTATACCCGGTGAAAGACTCTTTGGGCACTAGGAACTACGATGGGATTATGCCCAAAACTCCCTTTCTCAAGTATATTTACTTTAGTTGATGACTACCCAAAATTGAGCCCCAGCTCTCGTTATTACTCTTGAGTGATCCTAATGACTTAAGATGTTATCAGAAGGGCGACAGTATTCCGCCAGCCTCCACTCCAGTTGCTATCCAAAAGCTTGCACTTTTACTCTCGTCACTAAGACAACACTACACACCAAGGTTATTCTCCAATTGTAACCTCTAGCACGTCCGTCAATCTATCCCCTAGTGGTCCTTATAGTATAACCTACTTACACTATGCGTAACCCATGACCTAATACCACCCCGAAATAGAACTTCCAATTCCTTGAGCCACCTGCCCCAAAATAATTATACTAGGATGGTATGGACTAATGAAGTGAGCTTATTGATTTTCATAATTTTCTTAAGTCATTAAGGCCTATAATTAAATCATTTACTTAATCCTCTAGGTCATTTAATACATGAAGTATCACAAATTATAATCCACTGACCTAAGGAATTTTTCCTGAGTTATATCTTGGTAAAATTTTGTTGTCTACCAAAATTCATAATTTTTCTTGAAATATTTCCATTTATTCCTTAATTAATAGAAATCTCACATAATTGTTATTTTCCAAATGAAGTGTAAAGAGTTCAGTACTAAAACTTCCAAGGACATTACAACATACATATATTGGTAAAATAATGCTAAAGACAGAATTTCATGAACTTTCATGGTACAAGGGCTACAAAATTTCATTTTTAATTATATTACCAAAATGCCACTATGAGATTTTAAAAATTACTGGTCATCCAAAAATGCTGAGATAATTATACAAGGTTATGCATACTCAGATATATCACCAAGAAATTTTCCAAAATTTTCTACTGAGTATTTTCATCAATTTTCTAATTAAATATAATGAGGTTAAAAAGGTAATTTCCATATAACTCCTATCAAATTTCTTCAAATAGAGACATAAAACTTTTCAGGAGTTAAACTTAACATTATATTGACCTTGACAAAAATTGGGGATTTTATCTCCAAGATGAGCATATTTTTACATTTATCTTTCAAAAGTCCTATTATTTCAAAAATTCCAAATAATGGGATTTTTGCTTCCAAAAATCCCATTATTACAATGTTGGGTATAATTCACCCTACTTAGCTTCTAAAATCAATACAATGATTTTTGGATGTTCCAAATAGGTCTAATACACAACATTTCAAATTTGTCTATTTGCACCCCAAGCTTATACATAAGCAACACATGCAAGTGAGTTTACCCAACATGCATTATTCCAAATGTGCACAAATTTTTACCATGGATAAGTATAGTCCGCAAGGACATGCCATCACAATTTGGGGCCATTTGGATGTATAACACTCCAATTATTTCATTTATTTACTTTTTGATATTTAAGCTAAAACTATAGAAAATATTTTCCCAACAATTCTCAATTTTTGGCAGGGCGTAAAGATGCCCTAGTCAGCCATGCACCCAAAATTTTGGGTAATTTGGGTTACTGGTTTGGCATGGGAATCAATTTGAAATTCCGCCCTTGTCAAGGACCAGTCCTGGCAAAACAGCCATACAAGACTGTACACTGCACCAAATTATAAGATTAAGGTGAGAAATTAAAGTTACGAGGAAGGGATACAACTTTCATCGTAATTACTAGATCTACAAATGCCTCTAAGGGGCCTAAATGTGTCTTGCAAAAAGACTGAATAAGTGTGACAAAATATACGTAATACTATAGTTTTTATTTTAATTTAATCAGTTAGCACGAATCTTAATGCAGAATGGATGGGATCTAGTCATCTTCTACCTCCAGCCGATGGCCAGGATTCATTCTGGCTAGGCCACCTTTGCTGGCTGTTTCCGGCTAGCTGATCCACCACCACCGCCGGCGGATGTCGCCACCACCTTCACTGAGGTGGTGGCTAGCGATTCCCGATGATGAGGTCGCCGGAGTTGGCTCCTCCGGCGAACCCAAGCAAGAAGCAAAGCTCGAAAAAATCTCCATTTCTTCACATGGTATCGGGCTCAATTAAGCTTGATGTCTCTCCTAGAGGATCTTGAAAGCTAGTACGGGTAGAGAGGCGGCGAAACAGACCTAAATCAGGCCTTGGCGGCGAGTGCTGTGGCGGTTGGCCATGGTTGAGCTGCTCCGGCGATCTCCTGCTCAACATCTCGTTTTTGCACCAAAATCTCTGCTCCAGGACTCGTTTTCAACTCGTTTCCACTCACTGCAGCTGATGGTGTGGTCTGTTTGAGCTGGGGACGGGTGTTTGTGGAGATAACTCCAAGGTGAGCTCGGTTTGGGGCTTTGGTTGTATCACCAATGGTGCCAAGTGGCCACCATGCTCAAAATTCTACTGGAGTTTACCGAGGAGGCCGGCCAACAACTTTTTGGGGCAGAAAAAGCCAAGGCCAAGTGGCCACCTCCTCTTTATCTCACCTTCTCTCTTCTCTTTTAGGCGAATTCTCCAAAATGCCCCCATGCATGCAATCTCTATCCAAAACCAGAGGGGTAGGGCTGGTCTTTGATACCATGGGCTGATAATGGGCCATGGTGGGTGGCTTTGCCTATTGGGAATGGGCTTAGCCCTCATCTTCTTCTTTAGGTCAATTATGTTGACTTAGTTGACTTTTGAGTTGAACTCATCAACCATGTTGAGTGGGCTGACCCCACTTGGTGGTCATGGGTCTAATGGCAGCACACAACTTGGGTTGGGTCAATGTGGTGCCCTACTTAGGCTAATTGGGCCTATAGGTATAGATTTGACCAACTTAGGGCTATGGTTGACTTTGGTCAACTAGTGTCAAAAGGTTGACCTAATGACATGCCCGAGGGTCCACTTAGATTATTTTAGGGTTAGGACAATGTGGTGGGGTCATGGTGTGGCTAGGGTTCATATTTAGGCTAGTTTGACCTAATTTGACTTGGCCCTATAGTGGTCCCACATGGCTACAACCGACTAACTAGGGTCAAACCTAGCTAATTTCCCTAACACCCACCCCATGCCCAACCCAATCTAAGTTAAGGGATCTAGAAGTAACATGGGATGTTACAGAAACTTCCTACTATCTTTCTGAAAGTCAAAATAAATTTTCTGATTTTTGTTCTTCATCCACTCTTCCAAATGAATTTTTTAAGACATGGCCATGGCCGTGGACTCCACCCTTTACAATTTTTCGTATAAACTAAAAGTTTATGAAGTCATTATTTTTGAAAAAGAAAGAATTTCGAAAACATTGTATGAAGAACCTCGTACCCTAGAATTAAAGGAAATTCCAGAACATCTTAAGTATGCCTTCTTAGAAAAAGATTCTAAGCTACCAGTAATAGTTTCAGCCTACCTAAGTGAAGTTCAAAATGATACGCTCCTACTAGTGTTACGTAAACATCGCCAAGCTATTACCTGGCAGATAGCCGATATCAAGGGCATTAGCCCATCATTCTGCACCCACAAAATCCTAATGGATGATAATTCACGTAATTCAATCCAACCTCAGCGCCGTATAAATCCAAATATGAAAGAAGTCATAAAGGGAAAGGTTATGAAACTCTTAGACATAGGAATTATCTATCCTTTCTCTGATAGTAAGTGGATTAGCCCTATCCAGGTAGTGCCGAAAAAGGGAGGGATAACTGTAGTTAGTAATGATAATAATGACTTAATCTCTATACGGATGGTGACGGGGTGCCGAATGTGTATTAACTATCGTAAGTTAAATGACGCCACCTACAAGGACCACTTTCCCTTATCGTTCATCGATCCAATTTTAGAGAGATTATCCGGCCATAGCTTTTACTATTTTCTCGATGGTCTCTCGAGGTACTTTCAAATCCCCATCTCTCCCGAGGACCCGGAGAAAACTACGTTAACTTGTCCCTTCGGCACCTTCGCTTACTGAAGAATGTCGTTTGGATTATGCAATGTGCCAGCTACATTCCAGCGATGTATGCTTGCTATCTTGGACAAGTACGTAGAAAGCATTATGGAGGCGTTAATGGACGATTTCTCCGTGTTCAGCGATTCCTTTGATAGTTGCTTAGAGAACCTCGAAAAATTCTTAGAAAAATGCGAAGAAACTAACCTTGCCCTAAATTGGGAAAATGTCATTTCTTGGTGAGGGAAGGGTTAGTTTTGGGTCATAAGATTTCTACAAGTGGAATTGTGGTAGACATAGCTAGAATAGAAGTTATTGAGAAGCTACCTCCGCCTACGAACATCAAAGCTATAAGAATTTTCCTTGGACACTGTGGCTTCTTCCGCCGCTTCATAAAAGACTTCTCCAAAATCAAAAAACCCCTTAATCATCTTCTGGAAAAAGATGCCCCGTTTATTTTTGATGACCTTTGTCTATCTGCATTTGAAATAATAGAAGAAAAGTTAATTAATGCACCTATTATGATAGATCCGGTGTGGGACCTTCCCTCTGTAATTATGTGCGATGCGATTAGTTTCGCGGTGGGAGCCGTACTAGAACATCGAATATCTAAAAACTTCCACGCCATCTATTATGCAAGTAAAACACTTACATCTACACAAGAGAATTATACCACAACCGAAAAAGAACTCCTAGCTATTGTTTTTGCTTTTGATAAATTTCATTCATATATCACGCTTTCCAAAATTATCATTTTTACGGACCACTCGGCCCTCAAGTATCTTCTTGCTAAGATAGATGCCAAGCTGCGCCAGATTCGCTTGGTCTTACTCCTCCAGGAGTTTGACTTAGAAATCCATGATAAGCATGGTGCCGAGAATTTGGCCGCCGGCCATCTCTCACGATTAGACAATCCTTATATAGAAAACTTAGATGAAAAATCTTTTAATGATTTCTTCCCCGATGAGAAGATGCTTCTAATTAACATATCCTCCTCTCTTTAGTTTGCACACATAGCCATCTATTTTGTGGCTCGTGTGCTCCCAAAAGAGTTCTCCTGTCAGCAAAAGAAGAAATTCTTTTCCGAGTTGGAGAACTATTTTGGGAGGACCCACATCGTTTCCGAGCCTTTGCAGACCAAGTGATAATGAGATGTGTCTCTTTTGAAGAAGGATTAGATATTTTAAAACATTTGCATGAAGGACCGACTGGTGGTCACTATCAAGCTGCTCGCACCACCCACAAAGTGCTTTGCGAGGGTTTTTACTGCCTTATCCTTTTTAAAGACTCGAAAGCCTTTGTTAGTAGGTGTGATAGTTGCCAACGATTGAGAAATATTTCCAATAAAAATGAAATGCTGCAAAATTATTTCCTTGAATGCAAAGTTTTCGGCCTCTGGGGAATTGATTTTGTTGGCCCCAATCCTTCTATCTTCGAGAATAAATTCATTTTATTTGCTGTCGATTATGTTTCACGATGGGCTGAATCCCAAGCTCTTCCTACTAACGACGCCCGAGTCGTAATTATGTTTTTTTAAAAAATATTTTCTCGATTCCATACGACACGAGCCATCGTTAGCCATAGGAGTTCACATTTTTGTAACGCGCAGTTTTCAAAAATTTATATTAAATTCGGCGTTATGCATAAGCTTTCAACTGCCTACCAGCCCAAAACTAATGGATAAATCGAAGTAGTGAAAAGAGAGATTAAAATAATTTTCGAAATGACTGTTTCGACCTATAGAAAAGACTGGTCAACTAAATTAGATGATACACTATGGGCCTTCCGAACAACATACAAAACTGCCACCGGTTGTACGCCATATCGATTGGTCTATGGAAATTCGTGTCATTTACCTGTAGAATTAGAACACCGTGCTTTTTGGGCATTAAGGTTTTTAAATTTCGATCCCCACTCTGTCAGCGACCTTAGAAAATTTCAACTTAACGAGCTCGACGAGTGGTGCTCTTACGCTTACGAAAATAACAAATTTTATAAAGAGCGGACGAAACGTTTTCACAACAAACACTTAAGGCACACAAAAACATTCAAGCTGGGCAATCAAGTTCTTTTGTATAATTCAAGTTTACGTTTATTTTTGGGCAAGTTAAAATCACGATGGTCTGGGTCGTTTACTGTTAAAGAAGTCTTTCTGTATGTTACGATTTTAATTTCATACCCTAATAAGGGTGAATTCAAAGTGAATGATCGGCGTCTTAAACTTTATTTCTATGGCGATGTCAGTCCAAACTGTATTAATTTTATTCTGCATGATCCGAACTTTAACTATCTTAAGACTTTTCTATTTTTGTTAAAAACTTTAAATATTATTTTGAAAAATAATATTTTGGCTAATTGTATTTTGTTGCGTTGAGCTCAAATGATGTTTTTAAACAAAGGGCGCTCTTGGGAGGAAACTCAAGTTATTTTTCTGTTTTCTCTATTTTACACTTTTGGCCCCGGACGACTACGACAAGTTGACGCTTCTGCGATCGCCTGCTCCAACGCTACTGAATCCATCACAAAGTCCAAAGCATACATTTCATGAAGATCCAAAATGAAAGCATGGGGGAGCAACATCAATCAACATTCGCGGCACATAAATCAGGGGAAATAACTGTTTTTCAATTCTGCACTTTCATTTTTGTTTTAATTTCTCTTTCTCCTTTCACTCCTTTCTCCATTTAGGACAATGTCCATTTTAAGCTTTGGGGATGATTTTCTCCTTCTCTTGTCTTTATTTTGTTTCTTTTAAAAAAATCAAAATAAATAAAAAAAATTTTATATATCTTAAAAATAATAAAAAAAGAGAATATCTTAAAATTAAAAAAATAGAAATTATTTCAAAATTAAAAAATATATATATATTATTTGTTTTTTACTTTAATAGTTTAAACGAATTTTGATATTTCAATAGTACCCCCTTGCTTTTTGTTTTGTTTTTCTCAATATTCCATATAAATGACTTAGCCAATTATAATTTTTCTAATCAATCTTTCTAATTAGATTTCACAAGTAAAATGTTGGTCATGTTGTGTTCCTAATTCGCAGTAACATATTAATGTGAAAAGTTTTTCTAAAACTCGCATTTCTATTTTGATTTTTCGTTCTATATTCTCTTTACTTTCTTAAAAATATTTCATCCACTATTTTCCTTTTCGTTTTTGGATAATTTTTGTAATGTGTACTTTTGATTAGCGTAGTACATGTGAATGATCCAAGTCGCTTATTATTTCTATTTTCAAGATAATTTAATTAGTCTTTATTTATAATCTAGGATTTTCTTTTTGAAATTTTTCAAAGCTTATGCTTTAGATAAATTTAAAAACATGAAAATGATTTATACCGTTTTTGTTTTCGTTTGAGCCTTCTTGCCAACCTGAAATTTTTTATCACTAGTTAGCCGCTTTTGAGCATTTTTCCTTTTTTATTTGACAGCTCCACTTATCATTTCATTTTCACCAAAGCTAAAATGTTCCAACCTATCTAATCACACTAGCCTTTCGAGTTTCATTAAAATTTTTCATGATTATGATAGGGTTATTTTGTGATTTGATTGGAGATTTTTTTCAAAAGAAGTATTTAATCTTGTTTGTCCAATTTAAAAAGGAAAAGAAAATTATTTATGACCTTTATTTTGTTTTTTAAAAAAAAGAAAGAAAGAAAAATATAAAAAAGGAAAGAAAAGAAAATGAAAAAAAAAAAGAAAGAAAAATATTTTATTTATGATGAAAATTTTTGAAACTCTTTTTTTGGGGTTAGTGTGATTTTAAGCCTTCATGTTTATCTTTGAATTACATTCCTAATTATATGTCTAAACCAAACGTTTCAGTCCTAATAAGTCCTTTTGATTCATGCTTCTGAATTTTATTTATTAGCTAAGTAAAGAAGAAAAGTATAATAGTATAGTTTAGGATATAAATTTAGATTTTTCTTATTTGATTGTTATAATTATAATGTGTCCCTTGGATCTAGTAACAACTCAATGTGTTTTTTCCTTTTGTTGCTTTGCTTAAATTTATTTAAAGAATTTTGTTAAAATTTTGGATGATTTATTTTTGTTAGTAAAGTTTATAAATTGTTAAACTATATTTAAGTAATTATTTTAGGTTTACGTTTCACCTTCTCCCTACTTAAAGTTTCACATTATATTTGCGTTAGCATAATTAGAATTTTCATGATTAGTCACTTTTATGTTATCTAGTTTTTATATCTTTGCTTGGGGATAATCAAAGCTTAAGCTTGGGTGGAATTTGATAGTACATTTTGTAGTCTAAACTATTAGGGTATTTTTAGGTTTTTAATACACGAATCATGTCTTGTAAACTTATATATTCACCCCCTTTTGTATATTTTGTTGCCAATAATGTTTTCTCTTCCTTTTGCAGGTTTTCTCAGCTTTCAGCCAAAATGACCTGACACACCCCCCTTACACGCCCTCCCTGGGCGTGTCATCGAGCGTGTAACACGATCCCGAGGAAGCTTGCTGCCTAAACCCAAATCCCTAGAAAATACCAGACAAGCCCCCCCTAACACGAACTCCATGGATGTGTCAATGGGCGTCTCACCCTCTTCCCGAAGCCTGCTGCCGTATTTAAAGATTTCCCGTTGCTGCACGTCAACAGTACTGACACGGTTCCCCGACATGGGCGTGTCACCGGGCGTGTACCTTATTTTCCGGCGTTTGCCGGATTTCCGACCACTAATTGAAGCTTGACATGCCTTACACACCCACCCTACACGGCCATGTCCTTGGCCATGTCTACCGACGTACAGAAGAAACATCATTTTCGTCAAAACTCAGCTCCCGTGGTCAACCCCATACCTGTCACGCCCTTCTGACACGCCCTCCCCGGGCATGTCATCGGGCGTGACCGACCCGAAAAGCTTCGATAAATTCAGACCCCCGTTGTGTCCAGAAGCAGTTTTAGGTTGAGATGGGAGGTGCTGCCCTTTTTTTTCTAGTAGTTTTTCATGCCTCTCCTCTCCCTCTTTCTCATTTTAAGCTTTTTAATCCTAGCTTAGTGTACTACTTTTCTAATAGTTTTTGTAATTTTTTTAGTAGATTAATGTAAATTCTAGCATAGGTTTTTTATTTCCTTGCACTTGTAATCATTTATTCCAAGTTGTAACTCTCTTTTAGTATTAATATAAAGTGTTTTTTTATCTTTGTTCTCTTAATGTTCTTCTACACAACTCTATTCCTACACTTCTCCATGATTAACTAATCCTCCTTGTACTCGATCTTGATGATCGGAGGTTCGAGCTGATTAAGTTATGATGCCTTAATTTACTTTTTCTTTTTAGGGTTTAGACCTTGATTTACTCTAGATTAATCTTGTTTGGAGTTTTATCATTGAGATCGATATAAAATTTTCATATTTGTTTTCACTCTTAGCTAGCCAAGAGGCTCATAGTTTGAAGTGAACACTCAAGACTAAAGAGAGTTGCACACACCCCTCGAGAGAGGCAGACGTTAAATCTCCTGGATTAGAGTGAAATCCAATATTGGGGTTCAACGCGTAAAGCGAGCTTTAGGTCTCTGATTTGGATGAGAGTTCGGTCGGACCATTCTAAACTCAGTTCGGCAAGGCTTCGATAGAAGCGTGTTCATGCTTAAGGAACCTCCACGGTCAAGGTCCTTTACCTTATTAGGTTAGGGTTTATTATCACATTTTTTAATCAACTTTTGCCGAGGTGATTCTCGATCGTGTGGTATTCTATTTCATCGTCTCAACCCCTCATTGTAATCTATTTTAGTAGCTCTCTATTTAACTGCAAGTAGTTCTCTTTTTAACACTTTATTTCTTCTCTCAATCGCAATTAGCTTTATCTTAAAGCCTAAAATAATCCTTCGATTAGATAATAGTTTTCGTGTGAGTAAGATTACTCAACAGTACCCGGATCTTAGTATGACACTTGTGCACCCTAGTTATAATTCGATAGGTATACATGCCTCGTTGGATTGCTAGTTCGGTTTTTATTCTCTTTGTGAATATCTTTCTCAGCAATATGTATAAAGTGGTGGATCTTCGATATTTAATGGTGATTCACATCGACGTCGATACAATGACTCGATGGTTGTGGTTTATACTTAGCAAAGGAAAATACTGGCAGATTTGTTAGTATTTGTACGTGATGATTCTAGTGTGTCCTTCAGAGCGTTCGTAAGGGCTAGGCCTGGTAGTGTGGATACCCGCCTAGGTGTGGGGTGCCCCAACCCATTGTCTCCGTTGGCCACTACGGAGGCTCCTGGGAGTGAAGCTAGCTTCCAAAACTGAGGAACTAAATGTCTGTGCGCATAGAGTCATGTGTGTGTGTTGCAATTGTATGAACATATCATTAAACCCATATAACATAGCATATCATGTCATCATCAAACTTCAACCCTTACCCCTAACATATAAATTGATGTGAGACTTTTTATACGTTAGGCCTTATAGAACGATCTCATAGTTTATAAGCTTGTGTGGGCGTGCTTATAAGCTAAGGTTACTTTTCTTGTGGTTATCTGTTACTTCTCTTTAGACTTTAAACTGCACTATACTTTCTACTTTAAACTGCTCTATTACTATAGTACTGCTACCTCACATTTCTTTTTATAGCATTGTCAACATTATAATAAAACTGCTAGATTAGGTCCACAGTCACTAGCTCTTGTTTACTCTCCACCATCTTATATTTCCTATCATTCCTCCTACACGGTGCTTAGGAGGCACCGAGGGATGGGTGGGGGAAATCAAACTTTGTATTTTTGACTAATGGTCGGCGGACGAAATATTTCTGATGTCGCCGCCCTGCTATCTCCACTTGATGATGATCCAGTTGTCGAGGCGCTACAGCTTAAAGACCTTCGGAGACATAACGACGCTAACGGAAGACGACGCTACAACCTCCGCCCGTGGCGTGCTAAACCCACTTGAAGACTATTTTAATTAATATCTCATGCTCTAATTAATTTTATTTTTATATGTGCGAATGTAAAATAATTCCAAGCTTTGTTAATAATTTTATATTCATTTTGGGACTTGTAATATTTATTTCCTGCATTTTGACAAACATTTTGGTTTGTATTTAGCCTTCCGGATGGATGAGATTTCATCTCCATCTTGGATGGTTAGATGTGTGTGTTGTAACTCCTATATATGGAGTCCCCTTTATGAGAATGAGATTAGAGAGAATTAAAAATAAACCCTATCCCTCATTTGAGAGATTTCAGCCAAGGAGTTTCCCCCCTAGCTGTCGGCCAAGGTGTGAAGCTGCCGCCCCTTTGCTTCCTCCCACTACTTCGGTACAACCCCGGCGTGGCTTCCTTCGGTGCAACTCCAAGGAAGAAGATTGCATCCCATTCGGTGCGACGTCGGTGGATCCGTGGAGAGAGTGATTCTCCCACCTTATCAAGTGTGTTCATGAAAACGGGTTGGGTAACTTCTCTTCCCTAATCTTTGTGATTTCTTGCATAGTATTATGTGGACGATGAACAACCGTTGCTTTTTCGTGATTTTAAATACTATCGATTGCCATTTCCGAAATTGATTTCATCGTTTTAAGCTTCTATATTCCGGATTGGGTAGATAATATTTGCTTGAGTGGATCTTGGCCTATAGCAATGATTTTACTCTAAAAAGGAGTGGCAACCTATATGTTGATTTGGGGAATCATCCGACTCTCATTTTGATTGTTATTTTAGAGTCGATCTCTCATCCTTGTGGTCTTAGTGTTGCGTTTGAGCCGATGCGTAACGAGACGATAGATGCTTGTGTAGGTGCGATAGGATTATGGCGTGTTGGGCATGGTAGACTACATTATGTCCGTTACGCTCTCCAAAAGTCGGACACTCGCTACGTCAATTTTGTATCAAAGCGAGGTTGTTGCAACTTCTTAGTTGACGCATCCTCACTATAGTTTCTCCGCACGCGCAGTAAAAAATTTTTTTTTTATGATTTGCCAATAGCACTCTAAAAAGTTTATTTTTCAGCGAAAAATGACAAAAAAATATTTTAACGCCCTACGATTTAATCACTTCGGGAAACTATAAAAATATTTTGTCTTCCATATAGGTACAGCCCTAGGAAAAATCATCTTCCAAAATATTTTATAAACATGTATACGCACTAGACTAAGAATGGAGTACATTGCACCATCGTTGTATGAACACACGGATCCCAACGCTGAGGCCATAGAGGGATTGCATAACGATATGACCGAGCTTAGGGCCATGTTAGCACAAATCCTTTTAAATCAAGGACGTCCTCATTGACGAAACCAAGGGCCGCCGCCACCACCCGATAATGTTGGGCAGCCCAACCGGCACCAACCGACCCATAATTCAGATTCTGAGGCAGACTCCCCAGGAGTACCACCTCGAGATCACCACCCCGAGAGTTACTTTAATCTTACTAGATCCATTAAGATCGACGCCCCGACTTATGATGGTTTGGGAGATCCCGAGATCTTCCTTACTTGGGTAATGGATATTGAGTGCTACTTCGAGTGGCACACTCTTAAGGACCAACAAAAGGTCCAGGTTACCAGGATGAAGTTAACTGGTCGTGCAAAAACTTATTGGAAGAATGAGGTGCGTAGGTTATGAACCGGGCACGGGGTCCCACTTATTGGATGAGCCATAATGAAAAACCTATTGACCGATCAGTACGTCCCCACGTATCATCGCTCACGTATGTTCGATGAGCTTGCCACCCTGCGGCAGGGCTCAAATTCGGTCGCTAAATATATGGGAGAGTTGAAGGACCATATGGTGCGTTGCAATGTTAGAGGGAACCGCGTGGTCACCTTATCTAGATTCCGTAAGGGACTATCTTCCGATATCCAACGAAAAGTCCTACGCTACGAACATATGGATTTGAACACAACTTTCAATGCCGCCCTCGACATTGAAAAACATTTAGCCTCTAAGGATCACTCCTATTATTCCAACGTAAAGGGAAAGTCCACGACATCTGCATCCACATATCAGGACAAGGGAAAGTATCAGGCCAACGAGTCTAAATCGGTAGTTATCACGGCTAGGAATGCTAAGAATCCATCCAGTGAGCATATCCCCATAGGAAAGGTTAGTAAGTCCAATATAACGTGTTATGCTTGCGGTGTCCAGGGCCACTATCCCTTTAAATGCCCAACTAAGACTAAGCCCTTAGCCCTATTAGATTCAACTACCGACCCCGCTGACCTACTTTATGAGGCCGCTGAAGAGAGTGACCTGTATGGAGTCCCTAGTGATTTGGAGGATGACCCCCCCCCCCCCTTATGGTGATGCGTTGTATCTTGACCACTCCATGCCCGCTAGATGACTGGAAGAGGATGAATATATTTTCCTTGATTTTTAAGAGCGGTGAGAAGTTGTGCAAGTTGATCATCTATAGTGGTAGTTGTGTGAACATCATTTCCGAAAATGTCATTACACGTATGGCTCTGAACACACAACCCCACCTAACTCCATATTAGGTAGCTTGGATTAACAAGGTTACCGCTTCGATCACCAAACGCTGCCTAGTGCCCCTTTCATTCAAGTCCTATATAGATGAGGTGTGGTGTGATGTCCTCCCTATGGATGTTTGTCACGTGTTGTTAGGCCGCCATTGGCTTTATGACCACGATTTGACACACTTTGGGAGAGCCAACACGTATGAATTTAAATTTAACGGCAAGGTCATTACGTTGAGGCCGACCGTCCCAAAGGAGCCTATAGGGCCGAGTAAGGACACCACTGTTGCGGTTGAGAGGAAGGTGCTGAGCCTTGTGGGTAGGAAAGATTTTGTTAAGGATCTGTTTCTTGATGGGGTAATGTTTGTACTCGTACTTATGAGCACGAGGCCTGATACGAGAGTGATGTGTGATTTACCTAGAGGGCTACGTGTGTTGTTAGAAGAATATAAGGACGTTTACCCAGATGAGCTACCCCCATCATTACCACCGCTTTCGGATATACAACATGCGATAGATCTTATCCCTAGTTCAGCCCTACGCAACCATCCCCATTATAGACTCCATCCAGCTGCCTACGGTGAACTACAGACCCAGATTGAGGACTTGGTATGGAAGGGGTTCATTCGGCCTAGTCTGAGTCCATGTGCCGTCCCAGCCATGCTTGCCCCCAAGAAGGACGGAACATGGTGGATGTGCGTTGATAGCCGTGCTATCAACAAGATTACCATCAAGTATAGATTTCCTATCCCGTGATTAGATGACCTCTTAGATGTCTTATCTGGCGCCACCATCTTTTCGAAGTTAGATTTACGGAGTGGGTATCACCAGATTCAAATCCATGAGGGAGATAAGTGGAAGACGACGTTTAAATCTAAGCATGGATTATATGAGTGGCTTGTGATGCCCTTCGGGTTATCCAATGCCCCCAACACCTTCTCCAGGATGATGACACACATCTTTCAGCCATACATGGGGAAGTTTGTGGTAGTTTATTTCGATGATATCCTAGTCTATAACACCACCGTTGCTTAACACATTTCCGACATACGGGTGATTCTTTCCACCTTGCGGAAGGAGACATTATTTCTGAATATTAAGAAGTACACGTGCAATGTTCTTTAGGTAGAGTTCTTAGCTTATATAGTCGGTACTGAGGGTATACAAGTTGAACCTGTAAATTTCAAGTGATAAGTGACTGGCCAGAACCCACTAGCCTACGGGTGGTGCGTAGTTTTCATGGATTAGCTACTTTCTATCGCCGTTTCATACGGGACTTTAGTAGCATTATGGCCCCTATTAGTGATTGCATGAAGAAGGGTGATTTTACATGGATGCAGTCCTCCACATCTGCCTTGCAACATATTAAGAAGCTTATGATCGAGGCACCGATGTTACGTCTACCAGACTTCGCCAAGATCTTTGAGCTTACTTGCGATTTATCTGGGGTGGAAATAGGAGGTGTCTTCAGTTAGGAAGGTCACCCGATCAGTTACTTTAGTGATTAGTTAGTGGGTGCCAAGTTGAATTATTCAAACTATGATAGAGAGTTTTATGTCGTTTTGCGTTGTTTGCATCATTGGAGGCACTATCTTCTCTCCAAGGAGTTTGTGATGCTCTCCGACCATGAAGCTTTGCACTTCATAAACGGTCAGTACAAAATCTGTCCGCGTCACGCTAAGTGGGTGGCCTTCTTGCAAGGATACATGTTTACTCTCAAGCACCTTAAGTGCTCCGATAATCACGTTGACAATGCTATTAGCCGCCTTACAATATTGCTATCCACCATTCAAGTCCACGTTATAGGGTTCGAGAGCATTAAAGACGAATACGCCACTTGCCCGGATTTTCAAGAGATGTATCTATCCGCCCAGGACAGCTCTCCCATGACTATTTCGGCCTTTACTATTCAGGACGGTTATCTCTTTAGGCACAGAAAGTTGTGTATTCAGCGTTCCTCGTTACGACATCACATTATTTGGGAATTACATAGCGGTGGTTTGAGTGGGCACTCTGGGCGGGATAAAACCATTGCTCTCGTTGAGGTGAAATTTTATTGTCCTAAACTTAAGGCAATGGTTGGAGGAGTAGTGAGTAGTAGCCGTACATGTCAAGTCTCCAAGGGCACTAAATCTAATGTTGGGTTATACACCCCACTACCCATCCCTTCTGTACCATGGGAAGATGTTAGCATGGATTTCATTTTAGGCCTTCCCATCACCTTCCGACGTCATGATTCTATTTTCATAGTTGTGGATAGGTTTCCTAAAATGGCATATTTCCTTCCGTGTAGTAGGACTAACGATGCATCTCACATTGCAAAATTATATTTTACTCACGTTGTTAGCCACCGTGGAGTACCGAAGGCAATAGTCTCGGATAGAGATGTCAAGTTTACGAGTTATTTCTGGAAAACACTATGGATTTTAATGGGTACCAAATTATTATTTTTCGCCGCCTATCATCCCCAAACCGATGGGCAGACGGAAGTGGTTAATCGGAGCTTGGGAAATCTTTTAAGATGTTTTGTAAGCGACCACAAAGGTACTTGTGATTTACTTCTTCCACATGCCCAATTAGCCTACAATAATTCCAAAAATATGTCCACGGGTATGTCTCCAAATGAGATTGTTCACGGGTACAAGGCCCCGGTGCCACTTGACTTGGTTCTGTTGCCGCCAGTGTTTAAAGCAAGTCAATTTACACACTCCTTCGTCCAAAACATTCAGGACCTACATGCACATATACGGTCTACCTTGGCTTCTCAATACGAGTCTTATCAAGCTGTAACGCCCCGAAACTCAAAGGAGCAAAGGGGGACGTTTTGGGCCAGTTTTGGTTTCTGGCTGAAGGCACACGGCCTGGGACACGGGCGTGTCCCAGGGCGTGTCAAGTGTGTGTCGACACTTAGCCGCGAAGTCGTCGAGTTATTCTCGACGATTCGTCGAGAAAGGGGCACACGGCCTGCAACATGGGCGTGTCGCAGGGCGTGTCGACCCGTGTCGACACTTAGCCGTGAAATCGTCGAGATATACTCGACGATTCGTCGAGAATGGGCACACGGCCCGCGACACGTGCGTGTCGCCGGGCGTGTCGACCCGTGTCGACGATCGTCAAGGTGAAATCGTCGAGATTCACTCGACGATCGTCGAGACAAGGCACACGGCCTAGGACACGGGCGTGTCCAAGGCCGTGTCATCGAGTCGTCGATCTCCACTCGACGAAATGTCCCGTGTACACGGCCTGGGGGCCCAGGCGTGTCAAGGTGACACGGGCAAGGACACGGGCGTGTCCTAGAACCCGTGCAGTGCTCGGGTTGGAAACGGGGGAAAAATCATGGGGTACACGGCCGGCTACACGGCCGTGTCAGCTGGAACACGGGCATGTCAGCTCGAACACGGGCGTGTTCGATACCCGTGTGCGTGTCCAGGAGATTCGATTTTGACGGCGAATGCGGCACACGGCCCTGGACACGGGCGTGTGCCAGGCCGTGTTCGGTCCAGTTTGGGCATTTCAGCCCCAAATCAAAGCCGCTCGTTTTCTTAGGTTGAGATCCGACGGCTGGGGATGGTTCCTGAGAGGATATACCCGGGTTTGACTTAGAAAATCCATCACTTTCTTACCTTTTTCATCTCTCCAAACCCTTGGAGAAAGAGGAGAGCCCTTGGAGGAAGAAGAGCTAGATCTGCCATTGGAGGAGCTTCGGAGCTCCGAATCGCAAGCCGACTCCGGATCCACGGAGGCACGCAAGTGCGGTGATTTCTATCCGATTACTTTTCGATGGCGCCAAAGAGGAACTCAAGGGTAACGATCCTCATCATGAGCACTAATAGCTCTCTTTCTTAGCATTGGAAGCCCGCTCTCGCGAGTTTGCGGAGAGTTGGAGGCGTTCCTTCGGGTAGATATGTAAAGTCCCCGTTGTATAGAGTCCGTATGCGAGAACGGACATAGGCATTTTGGTTGAAGCCTACCCGGACATGTTAGTCCGGATCGGTGATGTTGCATTGCATAAGGCCGGAGAAGACTCCGTGCTATTGGTTGTTTTCGGGTTTTCTACGCGGTAGATTGCAGCAGGGAGCCTTGGGGACTAACCCAAAGGTGCACCCGGAAAACTGGGCGGATACGAGATCTTGCCAACTTGGAGGCCTGAGAGCCAACTCGAACATAACTGAGTTATGTGACTTGCGTTAGAATTGGACTCGGTGAAAGTTTGACCCGCACAAATGGCTTAAATTGTCGTTGCGAAGTGAGCACGGGTTAGATGGAGCCGTACCCGCTTTATGTCGTCCGGTTAGAGCGACCTAAGGTTACGTGGAACTCGCCGTTGGCATAAATGGGAGTCTTCGGTGGTCAATGGCTTAAATTGACGTGACCAATACCAAGAAGACGAATTGCTCATAGGAATGGCCGTCTAGTGGCGGTGGTGAGTCCGGAATGTTAATGGCTTTAATTGACGTAACATCGACCGGTTCACCGAGAATGTGCCCTGAGTGCACGGGGAGTTGGCCTTATGAGCCAACGTCTGTGATGTTATGGCTATGGTTTTATATTACTCGCTTATGCTAAGGAAATGCAGGGAAGGAGCATCGCCGCCCCGAGTTGGGGGCGGGATCGTTATAATTTGGTCAGCATTGCTGACCGTTGCCTTGTTTTGCCACCGTGCGGTGGATTGTTGCTTGCAGGTGCAGCTGGACCAAGCGGTCAATAGCGGGCTAAAGCCCTTTTTGCGAAGCTGGCCCTCGAAGGCCCAAGAAGAAGTGTTTACCGCTTTATTCATGTATGACCGGCCTGCGTGCCGTGGTTTGTAAAACATGTAATTTTCAAGTGAAACACTTTGTAAGGCCTTAAAGCCGATTTTGGGTATTTTGTATACATTCCTAACTATTGTAATAGTGGACATTCGTGCTCTAATGCTGGGTTCTTGTTTACAACCTATACAAACTGCTTCCGCTAGAATGCTCTGTGTAGGACGTTGAGATTGGTTGGATGGTTTCCATACGTAACCACCCGGTCTGTCTGTGGTATATGGCGTCGGGCCCCGGCCGGACCTACTGCTATATACTATGCGACGGATAGAGGGTGTTACAATTTGGTATCAGACTACTGGTTTTGGTCGGACTTAAGCTGAATTCGTGGACGAATTCTTTTTAAGGGGTGGTGAGCACATTGTGTGCGTCATCGTTATAACGGAAAAAGAACCCATGAATGTCCACTTAGGAATGACAATACTCGTGTTTGAGGAACCTGCGTGTTTCTATAATTGCTGTTCGCAATTTTATTTGGTCGCTTAACGGTGTTTTGTACCACTATAGGTGACCGAAAGCGGTGCTGGACAGCCTGAATGTCCGGTTTCTGAGGAGCATAGTGCACCCGGTGAGGTGTTTGAGCCTCCTCCTTCGTATGAAACCGTTAGAAGGATTGTAGAAGCGGTGTTCGCTGTGACGGGTGCACAGCTAGGAGGAAATGTACAACCCTACGCCCCTGTTGTGGCTTCAACGCCGGTGGGCGCGATGCAGCAGATGACCTTTGGTAGACCATTGGGACAGCAGCTGAGTATGCATTTAGTGCAGGGAGTGCACACAGTTGAGGAATATTTGCAAGCTTTTCTTATGATAAGTCGCTACCCATGCTTTGAGTCGGATAATGAGCAAGCTACAGTCGATAGATTCTATAATGGCCTACGCGCCGAGTTACGAGTCCTACTGCTAGGACCAAAGTTATTGGGATTCCAAGCCTTGGTGGAATCAGCTAGATCATTGGAGGCAGAGTTGAGGAAGACCCTCCCGATGCCAGCGACCATGGTATCGAATTATAAAAACCCAATAAGAGCTGCATCCGGCAGAATGCTGGAGAAAGGGGCTATGAAATTGACTAGTAAAGCTTCTTACACTTGTTATACGTGTGGAAAGAAAGGGCACTTTGCCCGAGACTGTTGGAATGGTGCTCGGAAGGGTAAGAAACCTATGTCAGGAGCAGTCAAGGATGTCAGTGCAAAGGAAACGGCATTCAAAGTGCCGAACACCTCAAAGTCGGCATATCAAAAATGGTATAAGAAGCATAGGACTTCGGGTCCAGCTCCTTCTGGTACTTCTGGGGCGACTACGGGTCGGACCCCGGGCACATGTTACAACTGTGGGGAGCCGGGGCATTATGCTCGGGACTGCCTAAAGCCCTGGAGAAAGCCCGTCGTCGTGACGACAGGTATGATTTAAAGATAGTTTTGCTTTAAACACTTGTTATGCATATTAGCTTAGGACTACTGTGCTAAGCTTTGTTGCGACTTTACTATATCTGCGAGAGCACCGTTCGTTTGGGGAGCTTCGCGTTCCTTTATTAGGAATTTTATTGTGCCTTGGAGTACCTCCTTCGATGGAAAGAGATAAATTGGATGCGTTATAGTCCAATGGTGCTCATTCGGCGAGGGTAGAATTCATTGCTCTTAGTTTGTGGTTTGGGAATTAGGAGTACGATCTGCAATCGTCGTTACTTCCATTGGTGGAGTTTGACGTTATATTTCGCATGTACTGGCTCTCGGAGCAGCAAGCCTACATAGACTGCGGTAGCAAGGAAGTCAACTTGGGAGCAGGTCGTGAGACGACCTTTATGAGCTCAAAGAGGTCGAGCAAGGCGATGATGGCCGCTCTTCAGGTGGTGAAGGCGGTTTGTGCTAGTGTAGAGCTGTTCTGTACACTAGTGGAGGTTGCAAAGCCGAAGCCCGCGTTGGATTGTATTTCAGTGGTATCGGAATACCCTGATCTGTTCCCCGCAGATCTTCCTGGAGCCCCGCCTCAGTGGGAGATAGATTTTACGATCGAGCTAGTGCCAGGTGCAAGGCCTGTGTCACGATCTCCGTATCGGCTAACGCCTAAGGTAATGGCGGAGCTGAAAGCTCAACTACAAGAGTTGTTGGAGCAAGGGTATGCGCGTCCAAGTCCTTCGCCTTGGAGCGCACCGACCCTCTTTAGTAAGAAGAAGAACGGAAGCTTGGGGCTATGTATTAATTATCGGGAGCTCAACAAGGTAACGGCAAAGAACAAGAACCCGATCCCAAGGATCGATGACCTTTGTGATCAGTTGGTCGGGCCAACGCCGTACTCTAAATAGATAAGGGAGAGTGATATCCCTAAGATAACGTTCAGCACAGGACACGGGCGCTACGAGTTTATGGTCATGCCGTTTGGGCTGACAAATGCGCCGTCAGTGTTCATGGATTTGACGAACAGGACGTTCAGGGAGTACTTGGACCATTTCGTGATCGTCTTCATCGACGATATTTTGGTGTACTCGCAAAGTGAGGAAGATCACTTCAAGCATCTTCATTTGGTGTTGGAGACGCTAAGGAGAAACTAGTTGTATGCTAAGTTCTCGAAGTGCGAGTTTTGGCTATCCTCAGTAGCGTTCCTCGGGCATATTGTGAGTGGAGAGGGTATTGTTGTGGATCCGACGAAGATTGTTGCGATACGGGAGTGGCCTGAGCTTGCTACAGTAGCAGAAGTCCGGAGCTTTTTGGGGCTTGCCGGCTATTATAGGCGCTTCGTAGAGAACTTCTCGCGGTTAGCGTTACCTCTCACTACTTTGACGAGGAAGGAGCATAAGTTCTTTTGGACGCCGGAGTGCGCGCGAGCTTTTGAGGAGTTTTAATGTCGGTTGACTACGACGCCTGTGCTGACTTCGCCAAGTGGAACCGAAGGCAATGAGATTTTTAATGATGCGTAGGGCAGCGGTTTGGGTTGCGTGCTACTGTAACACGGAAGCGTAATAGCGTATGGGCGTGAGTTTTGCCTCGAAGCTATGGAGGCATAATTGTATATGGTGTGAAAGTGGATCTCTACGCCGGTCACAAGAGCGTGAAGCATCTGGTCGATCAGAAGGATCTGAATATACGACAGCGTAGATGGATGGAGTTCTTGGGAGACTATACATTCAAGATCCACTACGCGCCTGATAAAGGGAATGCGGTTGCTGACGCGGCGAGTCTCCAAGCCCCAGCTCGAGCCCATTGGCTGTCGGTGCAAGATGAGCGGTTGGTGCGAGAGTTGGTGGCGTTGGGGATCGTTTGTATGGGCAAGCAATCAAGTGCTAAAGCAGTTCATGGTAGAGGCTCTGGATGAGTCAAATTCCCAATTCGTCATGGAGGACGTATTGCTTTAGAAAGACGGTCGTCTGTGCGTCCCAAGCGTGGGTAATTTACGGGTGGAGTTGTTGTACGAGGCACACCATACCAAGTACTCGATTCACCCGGGGAGAACGAAGATGTACCACGATGTAAAGAAACTATTTTGGTGGCCGTGTTTGAAAAAGGATGTGGCGCTATAAGTAGCGAAGTGCCAAACCTGCGCCTTGGTAAAGGCGGAGTGCCAAAAGCCGGGAGGATTTTTCTTAAGTCCTTGCCTATTCTGGAATGGAAATTCGACGACATCTCTATGGACTTTGTGCACGGTTTGCCAAGGTCGCAAAAAGGGAAACGACGCCATTTGTGTGGTTGTCGATCGATTAACGAAGGTGTCTCATTTTATTCCGCATAGGAAGAATGATCTGGTGCAGAAGCTAGCAAATCTTTATGTGGATAACATAGTACGACATCATGGTGTGCCCCGCAGCATCGTGAGTGACCGAGATGAGCGGTTCACGTCCAATGATTGGAGGCTGTTGCGACAAATGTTGGGAACAAAGTTGAAATTCAGCACAGCCACCCATCCGCAAACGGATGGGCAGACCGAGAGGGTTAATAGAACCGTGGAAGACATGCTCTGCATGTGAGTCTTGGATTTTGGAAAGCAATGGGAAGACCACCTTTATTTGGTGGAGTTTGCATACAACAATAGCTACCAAGCAAGTATTCAGATGATGCCCTTCGAGGCCCTATATGGTAGGAAATGTCGGACGCCGTTGTCTTGGTTAGAAACGGGTGAGTCAAAGTTGTAAAAGCGATCGGAAGTGAAGGATGTTACTTCTTTGGTGAGAACGAGTCGGGAGTGGTTGCTTATCGCTCAGGACCGGCAAGCAAAGTACTATAATGCCAAGCACAGGAACGTGGAGTTCGCTGTGGGCGATTATGTATACTTAAAGATCAAGCCGTTCAAGGGTGTCTCGTGGGTGCGATGATTGAAAAAGCTAAGCCCGAGGTACCTTGGACAGTTCGAGGTTCTGGAGCGAGTTGGTGAAGCGGCCTATAGGTTGAAGATTTCGGTGGAGCTAAGTGGTTTACACGATGTATTCCACATTTCGATGCTTCGGAAGGCGGTACAAGAGCCTACGCGAGTGATCGCGGTCGATCAAGTGCCGGTGGACAGTGGGCTAACGACAAAAGTTAAGCCCGTGCGGATTGAGGCCTCGGAGATCAAACGGCTACGCAATAAAGAGATCAGGATGGTCAAGGTCCGGTGGGACAATTGCGGCCGTGAGGAGCTCTCCTGGGAGCGAGAGCAGACTATGCTTGACGAGTATCAGGAGTTGTTCCGCTCAGGTACAAATGTTGTTTTTGTATATCTTTCCTTTATGTAATTTCGTGGGCGAAATTCTTTTAAGAGGGGGAGAGTTGTAACGCCCCGAAACTCAAAGGAGCAAAGGGGGTCGTTTTGGGCAAGTTTTGGTTTCTGGCTGAAGGCACACGGCCTGGGACACGGGCGTGTCCCAGGGCGTGTCAAGCGTGTGTCGACACTTAGCCGTGAAGTCGTCGAGTTATTCTCGACGATTCGTCGAGAAAGGGGCACACGGCCTGCGACACGGGCGTGTCGCAGGGCTTGTCGACCCGTGTCGACACTTAGCCGTGAAATCGTCGAGATATACTCGACGATTCGTCAAGAATGGGCACACGGCCTGCGACACGGGCGTGTCGCCGGGCGTGTCGACCCGTGTCGACGATCGTCAAGGTGAAATCGTCGAGATTCACTCGACGATCATCGAGACAAGGCACACGGCCTAGGACACGGGCGTGTCCAAGGCCGTGTCATCGAGTCGTCGATCTCCACTTGACGAAATGTCCCGTGTACACGGCCTGGGGGCCCAGGCGTGTCAAGGTGACACGGGAAAGGACACGGGCGTGTCCTAGAACCCGTGCAGTGCTCGGGTTGGAAACGGGGGAAAAATCATGGGGTACACGGCCGGCTACACGGCCGTGTCAGCTGGAACACGGGCGTGTCAGCTCGAACACGGGCGTGTTCGATACCCGTGTGCGTGTCCAGGAGATTCGATTTTGACGGCGAATGCGGCACACGACCCTGGACACGGGCGTGTGCCAGGCCGTGTTCGGTCCAGTTTGGGCATTTCATCCCCAAATCAAAGCCGCTCGTTTTCTTAGGTTGAGATCCGACGGCTGGGGATGGTTCCTGAGAGGATATACCCGGGTTTGACTTAGAAAATCCATCACTTTCTTACCTTTTTCATCTCTCCAAACCCTTGGAGAAAGAGGAGAGCCCTTGGAGGAAGAAGAGTTAGATCCGCCATTGGAGGAGCTTCGGAGCTCCGAATCGCAAGCCGACTCCGGATCCACGGAGGCAACGCAAGTGCGGTGATTTCTATCCGATTATTTTTCGATGGCGCCAAAGAGGAACTCAAGGGTAACGATCCTCATCATGAGCACTAATAGCTCTCTTTCTTAGCATAGGAAGCCCGCTCTCGCGAGTTCGCGGAGAGTTGGAGGCGTTCCTTCGGGTAGATATGTAAAGTCCCCGTTGTATAGAGTCCGTATGTGAGAACGGACATAGGCATTTTGGTTGAAGCCTACCCGGACATGTTAGTCCGGATCGGTGATGTTGCATTGCATAAGGCCGGAGAAGACTCCGTGCTATTGGTTGTTTTCGGGTTTTCTACGCGGTAGATTGCAGCAGGGAGCCTTGGGGACTAACCCAAAGGTGCACCCGGAAAACTGGGCGGATACGAGGTCTTGCCAACTTGGAGGCCTGAGAGCCAACTCGAACATAACTGAGTTATGTGACTTGCGGTAGAATGGGACTCGGTGAAAGTTTGACCCGCGCAAATGGCTTAAATTGTCGTTGCGAAGTGAGCACGGGTTAGATGGAGCCCCCCCTTCGGACGACTCTTCAGTCCTCGAGACGGAGCTTCGACGCTTGTATGCCGCTCTTCTCCATCGCTATCTCTTGTACCACGCATCAGATATACGTGATTTTGAGCAGGGGAGGATTGATTTTCTCCCCGCTTCCTCCACTTGATGACGATCCGGTTACCAAGGCGCTATAGCTCAAAGACCTTCGGAGCCATGATGATGCTAATGGAAGATGATGCAAGAACCTCCACCCGCGGCGTGCTAAACCCACTTGAAAACTATTTTAATTAATATCTCATACTCTAATTAATTTTATTTTTATATGTGCGAATATACAATTATTCCAAGCTTGGTTAATAATTTTATATTCATTTTGGGACTTGTAATATTTATTTCCTACATTTTGACAAACATTTTGGTGTGTATTTAGCCTTCCGGATGGATGAGATTTCATCTCCATCTCGGATGGTTAGATATGCGTGTTGTAACTCCTATATATGGATCCCCCCTTTATGAGAATGAGATTAGAGAGAATTAAAAAGAAACCTTATCCCTCATTTTAGAGATTTCGGCCAAGGAGTTTCCCCCTAGCCACGTGCCAAGGTGTGAAGCCGCCGCCCCCTTTGCTTCCTCCCCCTAATTCGGTGTGATGCCGGAGTGGCTTCCTTCGGTGCGACTCCAAGGAAGAAGGTTGCAGCCCATTCGGTGCGACACCGGTGGATCTGAGGAGAGAGTGTTTCTCCCACCTTATCTGTTCATGAAAACGGGTTGGGTAACTTCTCTTCCCTAATCTTTGTGATTTCTTGCTTAATATTATGTGGAGGATGAACAACATTTGCTTTTCCGTGATTTTAAATACTATCGCTTGCCATTTCCAAAATTGATTTCATCATTTTAAGCTTCTATAATCCGGATCGGGTAGATCCTATTTGCTTGAGTGGATCTTGGACTATAACCAAGATTTTACTCTCAAAAGGAGTGGCAACCTTTATGTTGATTTGGGGAATCATCCTACTCTCATTTTGATCGTTATTTTAGAGTCGATCTCTCCTCCTTGTGGTCTTAGTGCTGCGTTTGAGTCGATCCATAACGAGACGATAGATGCTTGTGTAGGTGCGATAGGATTAAGTCGTGTTGGGCATGGTAGACTACCTTGTGTCTGTTACGCTCTCCGAAAGTCGGACACTCGCTACGTCACTTTCAGGGGCTCCGGATAGGAGACAGGGATCAACAGCAGGAGATGCAACACCAGCGGAGTGCGGTGCACATGGAGGTGGGCCAGTTTAGTACCGGAGCACCAGCTTCATGATCCGTGAGTGATTAGTATATTTTGCTTTCGCGAGAGTTTTGTACTGAGGTCATGATGTACCAAGCATGAACCCGTTTATATTTCTACTTTAATGTTCTGTTTCAGTACCTTAATCTCTGTGATCTTTACTGATATTCATGCTTATATATATATATATATATATATATATATATATATATATATATATATATATATATATATATATATATATATATATATATATATATATATATATATATATATATATATATATATATATATATATGTATATATATATGTATATATATATATATATATATATATATATATATATATATATATATATATATATATATATATATATATATATATATATATATATATATATATATATATATATATATATATGTACATATATATTTATATACATATATGTACATATATATTTATATACATATATGTACATATATATTTATATACATATATGTACATACATATGTATATACATATATGTACATACATATGTATATACATATATGTACATATATATGTATATACATATATGTTCATATATATGTATATACATATATGTACATATATATGTATATATATATAGTGATTTTTGTGGACTTGACTTATCTGTATTTACTATTGTACTTCTACTTCTTCGGTGATCATTAATGTCGGCAGGATTGGTGTCTTATAGTGGAGACTCTCCCGAATGTCGGTGACACCGCAAAATGGCAATTCTGTGAATAAGTCCAGGTAGCGGTGCAAAAAAAGGGTGTCTTACAAACTAGTATCATAGCCAACCTCTATCTGAAGAAAAGAAGTTTACAAAACTCTAGGCCACCCCGCACAATCTTAGTTTGAGGACAAACTAGAAGTGGAAGCAATGGTGTGTCCATAAGAGGATTCACATGCAAAAGTCCATTTTTCATTACTTCCATTTGTAAATCAACTCAAAATTAGAATTTTCCTTTGTAGCCTTCGGTGAACACTAACCCTCAGCGGGGTACACCCATGTCACAAAATATGGTTCCACCCCCACCGACTCCAACTCCTTTTCAATAGACAGAGATAGGACAAACACTGATGGCTATTTTGGAGGCCTTCTGGGCTCAGTAGGCTCTGACTCCACAACCAAATCCCGAGGATAACTGGTTGAGCATCTTTTGGGGGCATTCTCCTCCATCCTACCTCAGGACAGAGTCAGCAGTCTGTATAGAGGAGTGTCCGGACATTATTTTTGAGATGCTAGCTGGGATTCGATGCCCAATGGAGGAAGCAGTTGCCATGGCAGTTTCCTGCTTGGAGTCGCATGCGAACAGATGGTCTAAGTCACTGTTAGACACTACCTTCGCTGGAGTGGATTACGCGGACAATTCCTGGGATGAGTTGAGAGAAGCTCTATTGGAGAATTTTGTACCACATTCGGTGAGGGATGAGTTGGAGGACAGGTTCCTGCAGTTGAGGCAGGGCAGCAGGACGGTGTTGGAGTACTTCTTGGAGTTCACACATTTAGCCCGCTTTACGGACTCACACTAGCTAGACGATGCGGGCTACACGAAGAGGTTGTACAAGGGACTTCACGATGACATGAGGCATGCCCTTCTCTTCATTTCTGATGGGAGCTTGGCCAGGATCTTGGAGATGGACAAGAAGCTGGAGATAGACCAGCTTACAGTCTAGGGCCAGAAGAGACCGTCAAATGACTCATGGATAAGTGGCAGGAGAGATCAGTTGTGAGGTCGGGTCATTGGGGAAATAAGGACTGTGGATCAACCTTGCCAGGAGGACAGGCAAGAGCAGAGGATCCCAGTGGTGTTGTCGAAGTATCAGACTTATGCCTTGGTAAATGCCGAATGTCAGAGGCTTGGTGGATTCCTGAAGTCCTTTCCCTTACCCGAGTTGAATTTTGATGACATCTCCATGGATTTTGTACACAGTTTGCCGAGATCGCACAAGGGGAACGATGTCATTTGAGTGATCGTGGATCATTTAACGAAGGTGTCACACTTCATACCCAATAGGAAGGATGATTCCGTGAAAAAACTGGCGAAGCTTTATGTGGATAGCATAGTCCGTTTGCACAGCGTACCCCGAAGCATCGTTAGTGACCGAGATGGTCGGTTCACATCTAATGATTGGAGACTCATTCATCGGTTGTTGGGTACCAAGTTGAACTTCAATATGTCTTTTAACCCACGGACAGATGGTCAGACTGAAAGGGTGAACAGGACGATGGAAGAAACGCTTCGTATGTGTGTTTTGGATTTTTGGAAAAGGTGGGAGGACCATATTTTTATGATTGAGTTTACGTATAATAATAGCCACCAAGCCAACATTCAGATGGAACCTTTTGAGGCTCTGTACGGAAGGAGGTGTAGGGCTCCGTTGGCTTGGGTAGAAATGGTAGAATCGAAGCTGTACAAGAGAAGGGACGTTGAAGATGCTACTTCAACGATATGGTTGATTCGAGAACCACTATTAATTGCTCAAGATATGCAGGCCAAGTACTATAATGACAAGCATCAGAATGTGTAGTTTGCTGTGGGCGATTGAGTATACCTCAAGATAAAACCATTTAAGGATGTATCAAGAATTCGACGCTTATAGAAGCTTAGTCCAAGGTATGTTAGGCCTTTTGCGATCTTGGAGCGTGTTGGTGAAGCCGCCTATCGTTTTGCTCTTTCGGTGGAGTTGAGTGGTTTGCATGATGTATTTCAAATCTTAGTGCTGCGGATGGAAATTCAAGAGCCTACAGAAGTGATTGTTGTGAATCAAGTGCTAGTCGATAGTGGGTTGACGACAAAGGTCAAGCCCATTCGGATCAAAGATGTAGAGGTCAAGCAGCCGCGGAACAAGTCTATTAGAATGGTCAAGGTACTATTGGACAGATGTGGCAGAGAGGAGCTGTCATGGGAGCATGAGCAAACTATGAGGGAGGAGTTCCCTGAGCCATTTCTCGAAGGTAATCAGATGCACTGTATATATATATATATATATATATATATATATATATATATATATATATATATATATATATATATATATATATATATATGTGTGTGTGTATTCCCGTAACGCCAAATTTTGGGACAAAATTTCTTTAAGTGGGGGAGATTTGTAATGCCCCAAAGTTCATAGGGTGGTAGATGGTCCTCTGTGGTTTATCGCCCGGCGGTAAACAGTTACCGTGCGGCGGTACCCCAGGGTTTTCATCGAGTTCTTGAAAGAACATCGAGCTATCGAGAAAGATGTAACCGCGCAGTGAAAAGTTGTTACCATGTAGCGATATCCTGGGATTTAAGCTGTCAGACCTCTCGGGAAGCTATCGCCCAATGATAATGTTACCGCCGGCGATATCTGGGTCAATTTAATTGATACGGTTCTCGGGATCTTACCGCTCGGTGGTAGAAGTTAGCGCTCAATGATAGTTGTCATAACTAAAGCTCTCTATCATGTAGTGTTAGCATCCTATCGCACAGTGGTAGTGAAACCGCAATGAAGTGGCTACGTGTCGGCCTGTGATTGGAGCGATTGGGCTGTTGAGCTCGAAACACGGCATTGAATTAAGGTACCACGCGATGGTATCTAGTTACCGTGTGGCGTTAGCTTGGTATATAAGCCTAGTTTGGTCGTTTTCCCTTCACTTTCCTCTGTTTTATGATGTTGGCCTGATTTTCCTGGTGGAGGAGCAGCGGCGCCGGAGGGTGAATCTCACTGTCGTTGAAGTTCCAAAGCCTTGATTCGTAAGCCGAGTCCGGATCTGTGGAGGCAACATTGTTGCGGTCGCGTTCATCCGTCTTGACCTTTGGTATGGCCCCAAAGAGAGAGCAAAGGGTAACGATTCTCAACCTAGACAAGTGAAATCATCTTCCTTTTGCATAGGGAACCGTCTCACACGAGTGTGCGGTGAGTGTGAGGTTTTCCTTTGGGTAGATATGGTATATCCCCATTATTTTTGCATCTAAAGTTCGGAATCGAAGTACGAACATTGGCATGGAGTGTGAAGCCCATCTAGACAGGTTGGTCTTGATTGGTGAAATTTCATTATGGTTGTACTGGCCGAAGAAGACTCCGTGATGTTTGTTTTTCGTGTTTCTAAACGGTAGATTGCAGCAGGGAATCTTGGGGACTAACTACAAGGAGCACCCGAAAAACTGGGCAGAATCATATTTCTGCCAGATAACGCGCAGTGATAGTGATACCGCAGGAGGTAGCTCCTTGGGAGCAGTGATTTTGGCCTGTGTCATGGAGACACCTAGGGCCAATGATTGTGGCTTATGTCGTGGAGTCCTGGGGCCTGTGATTTGGTGCTGAGAGATTCGAGAGACCATCTTTGTGGCCTGAGAGTCACTTGTGTAACATAATGTGGTTATGTAAAGATTGGAGAAATGTGAATGGGGTGGCCGACCCACATCATGCTAGTCTTTGCCCCGCGATGTGAGCAACGGGAAAGGGCTGAACCAACCCTGTAGCTATAC
Source organism: Platanthera guangdongensis (assembly GCA_039583875.1). Lineage (NCBI taxonomy): Eukaryota > Viridiplantae > Streptophyta > Magnoliopsida > Asparagales > Orchidaceae > Platanthera > Platanthera guangdongensis. The sequence continues at coordinate 164,401,053 of CM077152.1, read as the reverse complement.
CGAGAGTCCTTGGGTAGTGTTTCTTGTCGTTGTCATAGTTTCAGGTCTTAGGCCATGCGCAGGCCGTAAAGACTACCAAAATGCTCATGTTGTTATCGTCTGGAGAATGGTGGTGTGTCCCTGGGTTTTGTCCGGACACCGAGAATGTTCCCTGAGTGCACGAAGTGTGTGGCCGTTCGTACACATGCCTATGGTGAAGTGTGCTTAAATTCCACTTTCATTACTATGTTTGGTTTTACTAATACTTCGCAGGGAAGGAGCTCTGCCGCCCCGAGTAAGTGGTGGGGTCATTATAATTTGGTCTGCCTTAGCTGACTGTTGTCTTGTCTTGCCACCACTCGGTGGATTGTTCTTGCACGAACATGTGATCCAAGTGTCAAGTAGCGGGCTAAAGCCCTTAGTGTTGTGATGGCCCTCGAACGTCAAAGCGAAGTGTTTACTTTACTATTTTCATGTATGGCTGGCCTGTGTGCCGAAGTATGTAAAACACTTTCTATTTAAGAAAACATTATAAGGCCATAAGGCCAAGACTCAATGTGTTTGTTCTTTCATTTCTACTTTGGGCCATAGTGGACATTCATGTTATGTGATGGGTTCTTCTAACATATTTAAAAGCTTCTGCTAGAATGCTCCGTGTTATGTTTCGTTATGATTTCATACTATTTTGGTATTCATATGTACCTCCGCTGACAGTCCGTGGAATATGGCATGGGGCCTCGACCAGACCTTCTATTATATCATATATGACGGATGGTGGTGTTACAATCCTTCTGCCAGGATAGGGATCGGGGCCCCTCTGTCATATTTAGATAGTGACTCAAAGGACGATGAAGATGAATAAGATGCAAACAAATACTATGGGCTGATGGCCAAGTCTGATTAAGAAACTAGCCTGGGTCAGCCTAGTCTAGAAAAGGTATTCTCTCTATCCAACTCATCTTCTAACAGATTATGAGACTAGTCCAAATTTTGATACATCATCATCCAGTGAAAAAGGTGGGTAATATTCTGAGGAAGATGTCAATCAATTGATTGAAAAGTATGGTGCCTTTTGGATGCCTTCAGAAGAAGGAAGAAGTTGGCTAAAAAGCAAACTGAGGAGATTATCTCCCTTCATCAAGCTGCCTACTAATAGGCTGAGACAATGTCCTTGCTGGATCAGAAGGCTAGGGAAATAAGCCAAATTAAAAACATTTCCCTCATTCAGATTGGCACCATCAGATTCAAGAATAGTCTCATTAGGGATCTTGAAGAGAAACTCCAGAGGAGAAAAAGATAGTGGCTAGCTACTCTAAGAAAAGTACTATGTTTGCCTGATAGACTCCTCCTCTCAAAAGTGTAAGAATGGGTTGGGATTCAAGAGAAGCACAAGAGTGGCCAATTGTAAAGGGAAAGGCAAAGCTCTTGTTAAGCCTATGGCATCCAAGCCTCCCATTGCTTTTAGGAAAGTTCAGTTATCTTCAAATAGGTATGACAAAGAAAGCATCTGTGGTCACTGGATAAATGGTAGGTCCACTAGTGTTAACAAATTTGTTCATAGCTATGGTGGAATATATTGTAGGGGAATGAGCGCCTTTAGGGCTCCCCAGGAGGAAATTCAAATAGTCCATCATGGAACATTTGAATTTGGTGCACTAGCCCCCTTAATCAAGAAAGTGGCAGTGGCCAACTCTCAAGACCATTCAACAAATACTCACACAAAGTGTAAGCCTATTAGTTTGCCAAATCTAGCTGTCTTTGATATTATAAATATCTTGTCCTCTGCAAAGAAGATTGCAGTAAATAGTATTCAAAGCAAGTCAAGAAACTCTGCTAAAAGACTCAACTTCAGTCAGATCCTTACAACTCACTTTAATTTTTATATATTAGGATTTGTAACATCCCTCAAACAACTAGACCCCTAGGATTTTATTTTGTCATGACTAGATCATTACAAAACCATCAGAAGCTCTAAACTAAGTGGGCAATGCCCAAGGTGAAAATAATCACCTTGGTTTGCCTATAGATCATCCTCAATATTTAGAGCTAAGGTTTAACTTTAGGGCTACAACTTGATCCCATGACCCTACCACAACACCCCTAACACCTTGGGTAGTCCATAGGGCCAATAAGGATCCATTGTGGGCAGTCAAAGTGGTTAAGTTGACCTAAGTCAACTCTAACCCTTAATGGGTCAAACTAGCCTACTTATGGTCAACTGAACTTCCCCTAGCTATGTGGACACCACCCATGCCCTCCTAACCCTAATGTGAGGTCAATGGGTCACCAAGTACCCATTGGGGTCAACCTTAGTGGACAAGTTGACCCAAGTCATCTCTAGCCTTAAAGTGGTCAAAGTGCCCTTATTAAGGGTCAAGTGACCTCCAAGTTCGCAAGACAACCCTACTCAACCCTACCTAGACCTTAGGGGAGTCCAATGGGTCACCAATGACCCATTGATGGCAACTCAAAAGGTCAAATTGACCTAGGTCAACCCTAGTCAAGGTTAGGTCACACCTTGCTCAAATGGGCCAACCTAAGCTCAAGCCCTCTTTCCACTTGGGCTAACCTCATTTCCATGGAAAAAATGGGTTAGTGGGCTGCCTACAGGCTGGAGTGGTTATCAAGGTCAACCTAGATGACTAGTAGAGAGAAAACTCCAAGTCCTCTTTAATGGAGGAGAGAGAAATGTTGAAATAGAGTCATTCATGGCCAAGGAGGCCAAGGGCCATTCTTCATTGGCTTATCTAACTCCCCATTAAATCCAGGAAGACCAAGGGTCCATTTTGGTTGCAGTTCATGGCCGGAATAGTACTACCACACCATGGACTATTTTTGCCTTCAATGGCCATTAATGTCCATTGAAGCCTTGGCCTCTTCCTTCTACCCTTTATGTCTGAATTCAACTCCTCTAGGGAAGAGGAGGAGTTTCCAGCCATTTCCTGGCTGGATTGAGCCCACATTCATCCCCCACCACCATGGCCGAAATTCACCTTAAGGGGGCATTAATGGCCACCACCAGCGATACCCCTCCCCTCCCCCATTTTATCTTTTTAAAAGCATCACATGACTCCAAGCTTTCGTTTCCACCCTTGCCCCGACTATCTCGAGCAACTTCACTGTGCAGTTGCAAAACCCTGGTGACTCCTCCACCACCAATGGCATCCCGACGATCGACGCGTCTCCAGGCCGCAAGCAAGGTCCTCCCCTTCCTCTCTCACTGTGGATAGATCATAAGAATTGTTAGGACCAAGATTCTCGCTCAATTGAGCCCAATCAGGAGAAGCTTTCTCCTAGTTTACCACAAGAATGAACTCGTTAGGATCGCCGGAATACGCCCCTCCGGCGTATGTGTCGCCGCTTGGCTATAACCACCACCTCAATGGAGGTAGTGGTGGCGGTGGCCGGCCAGGGAGGCGGTCGGATGGCTGGGAAATTGGCCGGGAAGTGGCTCCAGTACGGGATGATCCTAGCCATCGGCTGGAGCTAGAAGACGACCCAACCACCCTTAGATGCACTTTAATATTCGTGCTAGAGATGGATTTAATTTATAGGATATGATTTCATATTAGTTCATTTTGTCACAGAAATTGTATTTAATGTTTCAATTTATTAAAAATACCTAGGGGAACCTACAGGAAAAGTGATGAATATCACAATTGTATCCCTAGGAGTGTATATTATTTTAAAATTTGTTTGAACTGATTTGGGTGCATGGTTTGACCATGGCACTCATTTTGGTGGGGTTTATACCTAGGGTTAGACAGAAATTAAAATACATGCCCCCACTTTATGCCATGTCCAAATGACCTGAAATTTGCACAGGGAGTCACCCTTACCTATACCTAGTTCCTGTAAAAAAAGGAAATTTTTGGAGATAATATTTCTATAGTTTTTGAAATTATTTAATAATCCTACAGTAAATTAATTGGAAGACCTAGTTACCTCCAGACCCTCCCAAATTTGTGTGGGTGGCCCTTGTGTTCTCCATGAGGTTCTGTAAAAAATTTCACCTCATTGGGAGTTGATTTGGTAGGGAAATTATTACACCCTTGTCTTGCTGTAAAAGGGGGTATTTAGGTCAAAAGTGCACCTTGTGGATTTGGATGGCCAAATAACCTCAACAGAGACTGAAACTTTGTCCACTAGTTTGTTATGACCTTGGATACCCTACCAAGGGAGATGGGGTGGGTTAGGAAAGATTTTCCCCAGGACCCAAGTTCAAACCCTAGGGTTAGTCTTTGGCGGTTTTTGAAGGGCATGTGGTCAAGTCCCTTGTATGGATGTGAAATTTGGTAGGGAGGACTCTAGGGTAGCTAAAGTCCTCTGGTAAAAATCTCAGAGTATTTGGAGATGGATAAACCCCTCAAAACCCTAACCCTAGTTTAGGTGACAATCCTTAAATTTGAAGGTTAGGTAATTAGGACTCTATGAAAACTTGTGAAACATGGGTAGTGTAATCATAATGTCATTATAAGTCTTGGATAATTTTATTGGGAATTTCAGATTAATAATTTTAGTATCACCTTTGTAATACCAGTATTAGCCCTAATTAATTATGTTTTTATTATGATATTAATATCCATTAGACGATTATGAAATTAGGGTTGGGTGAGTTTTAGACCATTATGATCATACATGATTTTTATTGTAATGTTGAGATGTAAATTTCCTGTACCTACTTCACAAGTATATAAACACGAGAATATGATCTATAATAGATTTAGAGCTCCCTTTTTATTGGAAAATCATAAAACTTGGTCAATAGTAGTCGTAGGTCAATATGCTTATATGAGAATTTTATTGTAATTTTTAGATGAATAATTGTTGTACTTAGTTCATTAACATGTTTACTTAGATTATAAAGAGAACATCAAGTATAGAGTTCATTATTCACTGATAAAATGTGAAACTTGACCTGGACTGTTTATATGTCTCTATATTCATCCTTGAATTTTCTCAGTATTTTTAGGAGAATATTGGCAGTACTTGTCTCTTTAATTTGGTTAATGTAGATTATGTTCAAAAATTATGTTCATAGATTTAAGCTTTACTGAAAATTTGGAGACCTTGAATTACTGATAAATACTTCTCTTATATTTATCATAATATGTGGAACATTTTGCATGCCTGAAAATAGTACTTCATGTTCATACTAAGGCATTTGGATCACTTAGGAAATTAAATAAATTATTAAGTAAATTAAGAAAATTATAAACTTCTAGATTTTGGCTAATCATATTATGATAGACCTCCAATAAATATTGTAGGGATTTTGGATGATAATTTGGAGTACCTTCCATTGTATACATCATATAGGTTAGGATGGTCTGCGTTTAGTAAAAACTGCATAAATCATAATATGGTGCAAAATGAACCTAGGAAGTTGGGATATTAGTGTATTGTTCTGGCAAGTGAAATGAGATGATCATTTGGAGTCGTGATAAGGAGTGGCAGGTTTTACTAGTGTTAAGAGGTGCTCAGGGTTGACGAAACATCGACTTCCCCGTGGAGAGAGAAAGAGTCAAAATGCACTAATGTTAGATCCAGTACAACATTAAAGGGATTGGGAGTTGGGTAACAACCAATAATAGTAAGTGCCTTGTGAAAGGGAACTATGGGCTTCAGCTACCATCATAGTTCCTAGTACCCTCGAGAACGCTTCACGAGGAATACCTTGGACAGTCCTGGGCTAACCTAAATAGTATGAATAATAAACTACAAGAGAAACTAGTAAAACTAGGGTTTCACATTCACACACCCCAGTAGCTCGAGAGGTTGGTTAGGTTAGTTTGATTAGCCATCCGAACAGTATGTCCGGAAGGTAGATATAACAGACGGGAATGCCCGGGGAGACGGTGGCTCGGAAAGATTTGGATACAAAAATAAGGTGGTGGGTCTTCGATATTGGACGGTCGTTTGCACTAACGTCGGTACGTTGACTCGGCAGTCTGGGACACTTGTCCAGGGAAAGTCTAGTGGATATGGAAATCATAGTACATTGAGACTCTTGGTTGTGTACTTCTAGAGGCATACGTAAGGGCTAGGCCTGGTAGTGTGGATACCCGCCTATGAGTGGTGGCCCGACCCACTCTCTCTGTTTGCCACTACGGAGGTTCCTGGGAGTGAAGCTAGCTGCCCAAATAGGGGGAACTAAATGTCTGTGCGCATAGAGTCGTGTGCGTGAGTTGTACTTGCATAAATCATGGCATAGCATATCTCTGCACTCATACTTGCATACAACTGACACCCCAACGTATAAATTGGTATGGAACTTTTTATATGATGGGAGCCTTGCTGAAGACCCCTTAACTTATAAGTTTGTATGGGCATTCATTTAAGTTAAGGTTACTTACTTTCTAGAATGTTTTTCCTACCTGTGTTGCTTTACTCTACTTTCTTAGCTTAATGCTTGCTATTATAGAACTGCTAACTTGCACCTTTCATCCATAGCTATTTATTCATTATAAATTAACTCCTAGAATAGTTCCACCGTCACCTGCTTTGCCTACTCTGCACCTTCATAGCTTCCCTTTCCTCCTCCCTGCTCGGTGCCTACGAGCCATGAGGGAGGGGTAGGGGATGATAGGACTTATTCTTCTTGACTAACGGTTTTCGGACCACAAAATTCCAGGGACTCCGGATGGGAGACATGGAGTAGCAGCAGGAGACACAACACCAGCGGAGTATGGTGTATGGGGGTGGGCCAGTCTAGTACCAGAGCACCAGTGACTAGCTTTGTGAGTGATTAATCTTTCTTATAGATTCCGCAAGAGATTGTAATGAGGATCTCATGTACCGGGCTTAAGCCCATTTATGTTTCACTTGTACTGTTCTATTATAGTACTCTCTCTTTTCTATATTTATGGACTTGTTGTGGTTTGTCGTAATATATGATGTTTGTGGACTCAATTATATTTTAGTTTATGATTATTGCTCTCTCTTTAATGATCGAAAAGGCCGGAAGAATCACCATTTTGTAGTGGCGGCCTTCCCGAGTATCAGTGCCACCGCAAAATGGCAATTCTGGGCATAAGACCCCCGGGATTGAAAAAGAAAAAAAATGATGTCTTACAACATAGATCATTTCTGGATTGTAGCAATGCAAGTGGAACTGAACCAGGTTAAGAGGTGTAAGGTCTGCAAGCTGGTTTCCAGACCACAAGGACATAATGTTATTGGAACCAAGTGGATCTACAGGAATAAGCTTGATGAAAATGGCATTATAATCAAGAACAAGTCTAGGCTAGTAGCTAAGTGGTACAAACAAGAAGAAGAAAATGACTTTGATCAAACCTTTGCCCTTATAACAATATTGGAAGCCATCATACTTTTCCTTGCATATGTTGCGTATAAATGATTTTAAGTTTACCATATGGATGTGAAGTCAGCCTTCCTGAAGGGTGACTTAAACAAAGAAGTCTATGTTGAATAACCTTCGGGTTTTATTGATTCTAACTCTCATGATTATTTTTATAGACTTAGGAAAGCTCTATATGGGTTGAAGCAAGCCCATAGGGAATGATATGAGATATTGTCTAGCTTCGTCATTGAGAATAAATTCTCAAGGGCGAAGATAGGCAAGACCCTATTCCTATGGGAATCTAAGGACAAAATCATACTAGTCCAAATTTATGTAGATGAAATAATTTTTGGGTCTACTGATGACAACCTTTGCAGGAAGTTTTCCAAACTTATGCAAGTGATGTTTGAGATGAGAAGTATGAGTGAGCTTATGTACTTCTTGGGCCTCCAAGTATGGCATACTGAAGATGGATTGTCCATCTCATAGTCTAAGTTCCCTAGGGAGTTGATTAAAAAGTTTGGTATGGAGAATGCCTCCACCATGAAAACTCCCATGGGGTCAAGTATTCCTATATACAAAGATGAGCTAGGGAAACTTGTTGATGAAACTTTGTATTGAGGGATAATTGGCTCCCTTCTATATCTTACTACAAGAAGGCCAAACATCATGTATGCTACATGTGTTTGTGCTAAGAATCAGGCTAGCCCTAAAGAATCTCATTACTCTGCTACTAAGAGGATTTTGAGGTATCTTAAGGGCACACTAGATCTTGGCCTATGGTACCCTATAAATAGTGATTTTGAACTAACAGAGTATTCCGATGCAGATTTTGCATGGTGTAAAGTGGATAGGAAGTGCACATCAAGGACCTGTCAGTTATTGGGAGGAAGACTTGTGTCTTGGAGCAGCAAGAACTAGACCAGTGTTACAATTGCAAAAGCTAAGTTAGAGTATATCTCAGCAGGATATTGATGTGCATAGTTGTTGTGTATCCACCACCAGCTCCAGGACTATAACCTCAAGATAAGTAATACCCCATGTACTATGATTCAACTAGTGCAATCTCTATTGCTAGAAATCCTGTCTCACACAGCAGGACTAAGCACATAGATATTAGGTATCATTTTATTAGGGAGCAAGTTGAGAAGGACGACATTTGTCTTGAGTTTGCCCCACAGCCAAACAAGTGGCTGACATCTTTACTAAGCTAGTAGATAAAGTCATGTTCAACACCTTCAAGTTTGAGTTGGGAATGTTGAACTTGGGATAGCTTCAGCTGCTCCTAATAGAAATTTTAATGCAGTATTTAATTTGCTTGCAGGTTGATAAGTCTTTTATGTGATATCAAGACTGTCAAGTCTTTCAATTGGTATTAAGACTTAGATGGACTCAAGTGTCCAGTAAAGAGAATGACAGTAGATGCTCCAGTTGAGGGGGAGCAAGTACATTAGCTACAACAGTGGATCAAAGATCAATAATATTAATCAGTATGTCCTCAGTACAATGCACAAACTGAGGGGGAGATCAACACTAGTGGATTGCTGGTGTAGAGATGACAATGTTGTTGTAGGAGAAGAGGAAAAGCTAGCACCTTCTTGAATACCACTACATTCTGCAAAAGTTTTAAGTGGTATGAGGAGTCACATTAGCTCAAGTGGTTCACTGATAGCAGCTAGCTAAAGTGGGTCATGGACAACTCAAGTGTCAAGTGGTTGTAGTGAAGTGTTGTATCAGTGGTATTAACATAAGAGGTATGTTCTCTAGCCAAGTAGTTTGATCACTAGTGTAGTGGAATTAGGCTAGGGTCAAGAGATTAATTATCCCATGATCCTTTCACAACCCACATTAGATAACTAGTTTTTGAAGAAACCAAAAAAGGAGAGATGTGGAAGCAATACTTGGAAAAATTAGTGCATATTTCTTGAAACAAAATCAAGTAGTATGAAGTGTATAATGACTACATGTTGAGCCATTGCATATTACCATTCCAAGAGGTATGAAGAAAATTATTCTAGTGGTATGAGGAAAGTGGTCCATTTAAGTGTTAAATGGTATGAAGAAATTGCATATTACTTGAGCAAATGATTAAGTGCTTTGAGAAAGTAATGACTTGATATGTTGAGTCAATGCATTTAAATGGAGAACATTGAAATGTTATACTAGTAATTCAAGTGGCATGAGAGAGCTACATCTTCTAGCTTACAGTTACTTTGAATTCTCAAGTGTTATGAGAAAGCTACATCTGCTAGCTTACACCTGCTTTGAATTAATATGCTTTATGTGTTAGTGCTTCTTAGTATTATTGTGTGCTCGGTCTTCTTCAAATAGGGGGATATTGTTGGAAATATTGCCCTTAATGTTCCCTAGATTTGAACAAGCATCACAATCAAGACTAAGAGAATAATTATATTTATTGTTGTTTATGTTCATTATGTGCAGGATGTTCCTTGGAATAAGTTTAGGCAGGTTGTCTAAGTGATTGTGACATGTGGTCATAAGGATGGAAGGTGGAGAGATAAAAATTTGTCTAAGTCCACAGGTGTCGAGTGAAGCCAGTTCACTCAATGCCAGATTTCAAGAAATGATGCCGGAAAGACAGAAATTCATCTAAGTCCACAAACATTGAGTGAAGCAAGTTCACTCAACGCTAGATGGAAAAAGGCACTGAGTAAAGCATGGATAGTCAAAGCCCAACAATTATCATAGCATATTTGAGGCTAATCTCACGGGCGTCAAGTGAAGGTAGTTCACTTAATGCCATATAATAAGAGGAGTCGAGTAAAGCTTAGTCTATCAAAGCTTCAACATTGGTAAAGAAGAAATTTGACTAAGTCTAGAATCATTGAATGAGGAAAGCTCACTCAATGCCTAAAGAAAGAAGCATTGAGTCAAGCTCAAGCAGTCAAAGACTATGAAGAATCTACCAAGAATTCTCGCTAAGTCCAGAAACATTGAGTGAGGACAACTCACTCAACGCTGAAATAAGAAAGCATCGATAGACTAGTGTTCAGTCATATCTTAAGAAGATGTAGATTGAAAAATCTGCCTAAGTCAATATGTGTTGAGTGAGGACAGCTCACTCAACACAAGCTCATCAAGAAAATTGGCTAAGTACAGAAGCATTAAGTGAAGGCAGTTCACTCAATGTCTCATCAAAGAATAAAAGCAAAGACAGAAGCGATGAGTGATGAAGGCTCACTCAACATATTCATAAAAATGGAAATTGACTAAGTACAAAAGCAATGAGTGAAGGCATTTCACTCAATGCCTCAATAAGATTGTCGGCATTCAGAGAAGTGGCTATGTCCAGAAGCATTGAGTGATGAAGGCTCACTAAATGCAGTCAACACCTAAATAATAGGAATATTGTCTAAGGATAAAATCATTGAGTGAAGGTCATTCACTCAACTCACTCAATGCCTAGAAGTGCAGAAGTATTGGCTAAGTCCAAATTCGTTGAGTGTTGAAGGTTCACTCAACGTACTCAACGGCTGGCAGTGCAGATTATTTGACTAAGGGTTTTTGTGTTGAGTGACGGCTATTCATTCAACATACTAAACGTCTGGGATAAACTAGTTGAATTTGGCGAAGTCCATAGATGCTGACATCAACAAATGTCAACAAAGTTCAAACTCATTGTCGGAAGTCTACAGTATATGACAAATGGCTCCTCCGTCATACTGTATCACTTTTTTTGTAAAAGAAAAGTTGTAGCCAACAACTTTAGTGGGGCCCACAGGTCAACGAGCCGTTGGATGGCGAAAGATAAAAGGTTTGCGATCGGCAGAAGCAAATTAACATTTAGGGTTTATCGTTTCTCAAAGAGGCAGAACTTAATCGTATTCCTCTCGCCATTGTTGCAGAGCTTGAAGCAAAATTTCAACGCATTAATCTAGAAGTTCAATCTGTTAGCTGTAGCGATCCTCACCTGCTACAACAAGTTCAGAAGAAGGTTTCTAAGAAAGAAGAAGAAGCAGTGATATCTAGGTTTTGTAGTCAGTGTTAACTGAGTGAAGAATACAAAGAGCTGACAATCAATTTATCTTCATCGGCAAGATCAGAAACCTGTGTTTCTGAGTTACTCCAGCATAAACAACAGTTTACTAAAGATCATTTTTCTTGTTGTTGCGAAGAAAGCTAGGGCCGAATTCATCTCAGCTCAGGAAGAAGAAGACTCAGAGAAACTTCTCTGAGTCAAATCAATATAAACTCTTTCCTTCTGTAGGATCCATTGGATCTGAGTTGTAGGCCTATTTTATAAAGGCTGAGTGTAGGGTCATTTATTTATCTGAGGTAGGATCCTATGTGGATCTAAGGTAGGGTTGTTTGTCTGAGGTAGGAGAGTCATTATCTCTGAGGTTGGGCCTTTGTGCCTGAGTTGTAGGATCCAGCTATGGATCTGAGGTAGGGCCTTGTGCCTGAGCTGTAGGAGAGTCATCCACTATGAATTATAGGGCTAACCTCCTTGACTGAGGTATAAGACTAGTAATTTAGTATGAGGTAGGTGATCTTTGGATCACTGAGTTGTCGGAGCAAGCTTGCTCTATGATAGGGCTTTGTGCCTAAGGTAAGTCTTGGAGGAGACTGAGAGATCCTGAGGGATCTGAGTTGTAAGCTCTTAGGAGTCGAGTTATGGTGAAGTGCCTTGTCTAACACACTGTTAGAAAGGTGGGAGGGACAGTGGATGTACCCATAATCTGGGGAACCACTATAAATTATGTGTGTGCTTTTATGGTGTGTCTTGAAAGCAAAATATAACTAACTCAAAACGCACTTAAAGAAGGAAAATCCAATAGAGACCAAAAAACTATTCACCCCGTCTAGGTGTTTAGCTATCTTTGAAACTAAAGACTTTCAAAGATGTTAGAAAATCAACAATATATAAGGATAAGCTAGGGCAATCAAACAAGAACCTTTTGAGATTTTTAAAATTGAGAAAAACGAGAAGCAGTCGTAAATTGATACTATTAATTCTAAATCTCTCTAAAGACAATCTAAGCGAGCAAGACGTGTTCAATCTATACACGTAAAAAAATATCTTCTTCCTGCTGAAGAAGAAGAAGAAATCTGTTCATTTCTTCATGCAAACTGGAATAACAATGGATATGCTCTAAAAGATATGACACTTTCTATTTAGGTGCTCCTTCAAGAAGAAAGTTTTCTTTGAAAAGCTAAAGAAGACTCATAAAATCAAGTTTGTGTGTGCTGTGTTTTTTGATTTGTGTGCTATGTGACTCTAGCATAAAATCAAAAGAGTTCAAAATTAGCAAAAGCACCTTTTCACCCCCTCTAGGTGATTTAGACTTCCTATAATCTTTCACTTAGATTAGATGTAGCCTGCTTATTTTGGGCTATCAGGCTGTGTCAAAATTAAATCTAATATGATTCAACCATTCCATTTCATATTTGTTCAGTGGGAGTAAAATTTGGGATCCACATTGTTGGATCTGTGGATAACCTTATAGAGGGGGGGGGGGGGGTAAATAAGGTTTTCATATTAATACAAAATATAATAAATTACAGTAGGAAAACCTTTTCTAGAAGCTACTGTAGGGAAATAAGGATACCACGAGCATTAATTCATAGACACAGTCTCATTTTCTAGAATAAAGTTTTGAGATTTCTAATATTGTACTCGATGCACCACCAACATGCATATATGAAAAATAAGATGAAACAATGAAACTTGATTTTATTCGAAACTAATAAAAGGTTTATATATAAGACAAAACTAGATCTCCATGACGCCGAAGATTGGAAGGGATGAATGTGACGCATTTTTGGTTTCTATACCAAGCCTTACCCAAGGACTGGTTGAAAGATCCCCCCCCCCCCCCCCCCCCCCGTTTTGTTTTTTTAAAAAACACCGGCGTCTTAGGCCCAGAACCGCCACTTTGCGGTGACACCTTCGCACCCGGGATGGTCATCACCACAAATCACCAATCCTGCCAGTTAAATAGATCACAATCGTAGCAATGTAGCAAAAGATAAGTCTGCGGAAAAATCACATATAAATAATAAATAAGATCCATGAAGGGAGTGTCCATAAAAGTAATAAAGGAACTAAGTCTTGGGCTTATGCCCAGTACATCAAATCCTCACTACATGTCACTCAACGCGGAAGTAAAATAAATATATCTACTGACGGTCAAGACTCACTATCCCTGCTGTCTGAACTCCGGTGCCAGACTGCCCCATCTCCAAGCGGCGGCGCTGACCTACGGTTTGCTCCTCCATGCTAGGCTCTACGGTCCCCTAAAATGATGTGGTTCGAAAACCGTTTGTCTAAAAGACTAAGTCCTATCATCCACCGCCCCTTCCCCCATGGCTCCTAGGCACCGAGCGGGGAGGAGGAAAGGAGAAGACAAGAAGGTAGAGAGTAACAAGTAAATAGATGGCGGCGGAACTAATCTAGCAGTAATATTGGAATGAAAAACTGAACAAGAAGTAACCTTAACTTATATAGAAATATATAACAAGGGATCTTTTGTAGGGCTCCTATCATATAAAAAGTCTCATACCAATTTATACGATAGGGTGTCGGTTTCCTATCTAGTACAGATATATATAATTTTATCGAATAAAACCATAGCTTATAAGCATGCTCGCACGACTTATAAACTAAGGGGTCGTTTTGCAGGGCCTATTGTATTAAGTGTCCTATACCACTTTATACAATAGGTATCAGTGTTGAATGTAATGATTATGCTTTGAAATATAATCATGTCATGTTGTGAGCATGCAAGTGCAACACACCCACTCGACTCTGTGTACACAGACCTTTAGTTCCCCCTTTCTGGAGTCGAACCTCCCAGGATACCTCCGTAGTGGCAAACAAAAGCGGTGGGTTGGGCCTCGCCCACCTCTAAACAGGTAATTGCACTACTAGGTAGACCTATCATACGGCTCAATGCTGGTGCACTAAGCGGAGCTCCTGCGTACTCTAGCTAGCTGGCGCACCGGACTTTACATGGCTAAGTGCTAAACCAAACTTGCTAAGTCAACGTATTGGCGTCGGTGCATCGACACTCCAATACCGAAGACCCACCACCTTTTCTTTATGCACATGCAACCTTATGTAATAGCACCGAGCTAAACCTCGTCGGGCCAACCTGGCCATCACAAACAACAACCGAGCCAAAGACCGTCGGGCCAAGCTGCCCACCACCAAATCCACCGAGCCTACTACCCGAGTGACCCAACCTAACCCCCCACAACACTGGGGAATGTGAGTGTAACCCTAGATTATTTCTACTTACTCTTGCATTTCAGTTTTACCTACTATTTAGGTTAGCCTAGGACTGCCCAAGGTATATCCCGTGAAGGGCTCTCGAAGGCACTAGGAACTACGATGAGATTACGCCCAAAGCTCCCTTTCGCTAGGCACTTACTATTATTGGTTGCTACCCGATTTCCCAACCCTTAATTAATTTTCCTGAATCTAGCCCTAGTGCATTAAACACTTTCTCCCTACGGGAAGGACGATCTTTCGCCGATCCCGAGCACCAACGGGCACTAGCCATTCCAACCCCTCACTAATCCCAACTTCCAACGACGAAATATTTATCATTCATCGAAATCAACAAACCTATAACCCCAACTCATGTGCACCAATTCTTACTCCAAGATAACTTCTGCGATTTTAATAAATGCAGACCAACCTAAGCTATATGAAGTGTATAAAGTGAGGTACACCAAATATTCATCCAGTACTCCTATAATAATTATTGGAGGGCCATTATGACCTTTGTGCCCTAAATCTAGAATATCACAATTTTTCCTATTTATCTGATAATTATTTAATTATTCTAGTGGCCAAAAATTCCAAGTTTGAACACAAGGTTCCAATTTCAGACAAGATAACATTCTACTAAATTAATGTCAAATACAAAATGAATAATTAACTTAAGATCCAAAGTCTCCCAATTTTTCAGCATGATATAAGCCCTTAATTCTAATTCCAAATATATCCCATAATAAATCATTTTAAGAGAATGTATAGCAATAATACCTCCAAATATTCAGAGAAAATTCAAGGATGATTGTGAGGGCATATAAATACTGTAGATCAAGTTTCACAATTTATCATTGAATAATAAAGTCAATACTTGATTTTCTCATAAAATTACAAGTTAATGGGTTAATAAACAAGGTATAACAAATATTCATCTAAAAATTCCAAATAAATTTCCATATGAGCATAATGAACTAGGGACACAACTTACCAAGTTTCATAGTTTTTCAACTAGTATTGAGATCTAAACAAATTATTGAATAATATTCCAAATCAATGATCTTGTGAAGTAAGTGCTGCATATAAGCATTCAAAATTTCTAATAAAATTCATACTTTAGAGTTAAAGTCTAAAACTCCCTCTTCCTAAGTTTCATGGCCTTTCAATGGGCAGTGGGATCATAATAACCAAAAGATTAATTAGGGCAACCCCTTGGGTTACAAAGAGAGTGCTAGGATTATTGATCTAAAATTCCCAATTAAATTACCAGAGGGTAATACTACCCCTTTAACCACACCAACCAAATTTCACTATAGTTCAATGAGTTTTACTAGTCTATTCTAACATTATAATGTTTTTTTCCTAAACTACGGGTAGTGTTATGAGGGGCTTACCCCTTTTCAAATCCTTTAATATTTTCACCAGAGGGCGCTAGCTACCCTAGCACTCTCCCTACAAATTTTCAAGCTCATACAAGGTCCTTTGACCTTATGCCCTTCACAAGGCACAAATGCCCTTCCTTAGGGTTTGGTCTTAGACTTTAGGCAAAATCTATTCCACTCTAACTCATCTTCCATGGGGAGGTGTTAAAAACCATACCAAGTCAGTGGCCCAAATTTCAACCTCTATTGAGGTGATTTGGCCACTCAAAGCCCTAAGTGCACTTTTTGACCAAAATACACTTATTATGACAAGGCTAGGGTTTTCATTTTTCCTATTCAAACCATCTTCAAATGAGATTAAATTTTAAATAGTGCTTTATTATGACCCCAAGCACCACCCACCAAAATTTGGGTGAGTTTGGAAGTCTTTGGATCCCTAAATTAATTTACCCTAGAGAAATTAAATTATTTCTAAAACTATAGAAACGTTTTTCCCAAAAATTCCCATTTTTGGGAAGGACCTAGATTTAGCTTAGGAGGACTCCCTGTCAAAATTTGAAGTAATGTGGGCCAGGGATGAAGGGTGGACACCCTTTTTAATCTCAGGATATCCCTAGGTATAGGTCCCACCAAAATGGGTGTCCTAGTCAAACCAGGCACCCAAATTGGTTCAAACTAATTTTAAAATAAAGTAAACTCATAGGACTCCAAATCATATGTTGACCATTTTCCCCTAAAGAGCCTCTAACTATTTTTAGTAAATAAAAACATAAAATGCAAATTATGTGACAGAATTTAAAAAATCAGAAATTCATATCCTATGGTTTAAAATCATCATCTGCACGAATCTTCGCGCAATAGTGGACGACATCCCATCATCTTCAAGGTCCAGCCGACGGTCCCGATCTCACCATCCTGGAGCTTCTTCTGGATGCTGCCGTTGGGGATCCGGCCACCTCCCCGGCCGGCCACCGCCACCTCCACCTCCGTTGAGGTGGCGGCTGTCGCCAGGCGGCGGCACAGCTGCCGAAGAGCCCTATTCCGGCGGTTCTACTAAGATAATTGTTAGCCCAAAACCATGAAATTTTCGAATTGGATCGTGTTCAACTGTGCCCGAACCTTGGCCCTAGTGATTTCTAAGAACTATCCATGGTAGAAGGAGTGGAGGAGGACCTGGATCACGGCCTTGGAGCGGGTGTTGTGCCTCCTCGCCATTATTGGCCACCAAGCTTGAGCTCCTCTGTAACTTCTACACCAACCTCTCTTGAACTGGGATCTGATCGGGGGAAACGCTTCGCCTTGCCATGGTGAAGGTGTCTAATGAAGGAATTGGGGAGATGAGGTTTGTAACTCCACAATTCTTCAAGACACCATTAATGCCATAAATGTGGGATTTTCAGATTCACTTAATTTGAATGGCTGAGCTCCTCCAATGGCCGGCCACCACCTGAAAACTCCTCCCCTGCCTCCAAGGAGTTAAAGCCCCATCAAAGGAGGGGGTTATGGAGCCTCCATGGCCATGATGGCCATTAAGGTCCTTCATCTCTCTCCTCCAATTGTAGGAAACTCCCTCTTTCTCTCTCCTAGTCACCCATTTCTGAATTGGGTTGGCCCAAAATATGTCTCACCACCTTTTAGACCTATGGGCCACACATGCCTAGCCCTAGCCCACTTGGATTGGGCTTGAGTTAGCCATTTAGGATAGTTTGACCATCTTGACCCAAGAGTTGACTTTGGTCAAATTAGCCACTAGGGTTAGCCTCAATGGATCCTTGGTGACCCATGGGAATCCCCAAAAGTCTACAAGCACTTGGGTAGGGTCCACATGCACACTGTAGGTCACTTGCCCCTTAGTTAGGGCACTTTGACCAGTTAGGGCTAGGGTTGAGTTGAGTGAACTTTAGCTCTGGAGTTGACACCAATGAGTCCTTGGTGACCCATTGACCTTACCCCGGGGTTAGGAGGGCATGGGTGCGATCTACTTGGCTAGGGAATGGTCAATTGATCCTAAGTAGGTTAGTTTGACCCATTTAGGGTCAGAGTTGACTTCGGTCAATTTAACAACTATGACTGCCCTCCTTGGGTCCTTAGTGACCTATTGGCCCCACGTTAGTTCTAGGAATACCCTGGTTGGGTTGGTTGTGCTTACTAGGGCACACAACCCTTGGTTAGGTCACCTTGCCCACTTTAGGCCTATGGTGGTTCAAGGTCAACTGGGCCATCCTAGGTCGACTTCCAATGGAGCCTTAGGGCTCTAATGGACCTCACAATGGATTGATGAGACCATGGTGGGGTCTAGTTTTTTGAGGGATGTTACACTGGTTGCCCATCTCCCATTCCTTCTCGTAACGATCTTTGAGTCAGCTCCTCACCTTCCTCCCTAGTGAAGGTAATTAGATTTTAGAGTAGATAACACCTAGAGGGGGGGGGGTGAATAGGTTTTAGGCCTTTTTATGTTTTCCAGTTTTAGGTGTGTTGTGAGTTAGTTATATTTAGCTTTCAAGACAATCAACAACATCACAAACATGATTTATAGTGTTTCTTAAGATTATGTGTACATCCACTATCCCTCCCACGTTTCTAACAATGTGTCAAACATGACACTTCTCTAAAACTCGGCTCCAAAGATCTTACAACTCGGATCCCTTAGAATCTCTCAGTCTACTCCAAGACCTACCTCATGCAAAAAGCCATACCACTCAGAGCAAGCATTACTCCTATAGATCAATGATCCAAAGATCACCTACCTCGGACTAAGTTAATATTCCTACACTCAGGCTAGTAGGATAGCCCTACATATCAAAGATATAATCTCCTACCTCAGATCTGAACTAGATACTACCTCAGGATAACAACCCTACACTCAGATCCACACCAGGATCTTATCTCAGGAATAATGCCTTACAACTCAGATCTAGTCCTGGATCCTACCTCAGGAAAATTACCATACACTCAGATCCACACAGGGATCCTTCCTTTAATTCACAACCTGAATTCTATCACTTAGATCTACAAAAGATCCTACATTCAGCGTTTATAAAATAATCTTACACTCAGATCCAAAGGATATTATAGAGAGAGATAAGTGTGTTGATGATGACTAGACACCATATAGATTTTCTCTATGTCTACCTTCTTCTGAACTAAAGTAGCTTAGTCCAGTCTTCTTCTTCATAGCTCCAGAAAATGTTCTTCAGGAATAATATGCTTGAACTGTGAAGTAGCTGTAGCTAGGGTTATCCCATGCTGCTCCTTCTTTCTAAGAGAGGTCTCTTTGCACTTGCTGTTTAAGGTATTAATCACAACGTCTAAGTTGTTGAACTCTTAGATCAGCTTTCTTCTTAACAACTTCCAGAAAATCTTCTTCAGAAATGATTAGCTCGAACTGTGAAGTAGCTACAACTAGGGTTAACCCTTGCTATTCCTTCTTTCTCAGAAAGTTTCTCGGTGCTTATTGTTGAAGGTGAGAATGGCAACATCTATCTTCACGAACTCTTAGATTAGATGTTTGAACTTCTTCTTCAGGCTCTACAACAATGTCGAGAGGAAGAAGAAGAAGTCCAACCCCTTTTCGAAAATCTATCCCAAAAGTTATCTTCTTCTTGCTGATCAGATTCCTTTTATTCCTAATGTCCAATGACACTTTGAGAAGTGGGACCTGCTGTAGTTGTTGGATGCCACTTGATTTTGCATTAAATGCAGTACAAAAGGCATGCAATGTCGTTTGTCATGTACTGTAGACTTCCCGGAACAATTTGAAATTTTGCTGACGTCATCACCTGTGGACTTAGTCAAAATAGAAGATTCATCATAGGCATTGAGTGAATAACCTTCACTCAGCATCAAAACACTTAGCCAATTTTCTGTACCATTAGGGACCTTCACTCAATGCTTTGGTCCTTAAACAAACTTTCTGTTGATAAGCATTGAGTGCGTTGAGTGAGCCTTCATCACTCAATGTATACTTGACTTTACTTTCATCTTGAAGACGTGTTGAGTGAACAACCTTCACCCAATGCTTCTGTACTTAGTTGATTTTCATCTGTATGAAGGCGTTGAGTGAGCTGTCTTCACTCAACACTTTCTATCTTTGCCTATCTTATCGATTAGGCATTGAGTGAACTTCCTTCACTCAACACTTCTATACTTAGTTGATTTCTCTATTAAATTGGTGTTGAGTGAACTGTCCTCAATCAAAGCATTTGGACTTAGATTTTATGTCTACTTCTTCTCAGGCTTTGACTAAAGCTTGTTCTGTTGATGCTTTCTGAGCTCGATATTGAGTGAACTACCTTCACTCAATGCTTCTGAACTTGGGTAGATTTCTTCTCAATTTCTCTGGCATTGATAGCATAAAGCTTTACTTGATGCTTCTTTCTTCAGGCATCGAGTGAGCTGTCGTCACTTTACGCTTCTGGACTTAACCAGAGATCTTCATTGCCAATGCTAAAGCTTTAACAGTCTAAGCTTTACTCAACTCCTCTTATTATATCGCGTTGAGTGAACTACCCTCATTAAACGCCTGTGGACTTGACAAAAATTCTGCTTTGTCATCTATGAAGCATTGACTGCCCATGCTTTACTCAGTACTTTTTGACATCTAGCGTTGATTGAACTACCTTCACTCAATGGCTGTGGGCTTAGACAAATTTTTGTCTTCCCAACATTCTTCCTTGTGTCCAGCTGTCACTGTCACTTTAACAACATGTCTAATCATTGTGACAAAGATCATCCTGCACACATTGAACTTAGAGTGTACATCAAATACATCTATATATATATATACCATTAACTTGTTTTACTTATACAAATCTGGGACATTATGATCAATGAACCTAACAATCTCCCCCTATTTGAAGAAGTCAAAACCCTTAGTCAGAACTCTTAGTCAATGATACACACCATCATATACAGCAAATAAAACATTATATTTGAAAAGAGTAACAAGTATAACAAGTTATATGTTCCCATGTTTTCTCTGCATGCATAGTGATCATCATTTCCTACACCCCTGATCACTTCCTAGCCCTGATCATTTTTTCCCCCTTTTTGAATTCTTCAGAAGCAACAATGGTCAGGGAGGTGCTGACCTTCTCTATTCTCCTGATCAATTCTATCTCTAATTAGCTTCTTCCCAATCACAACGTTTTCTTCTCAGCAGCAGCATTCCATCTCAGATATAGAGAAGTTAATGCCTATATCATAAATAATCTCTAGAGTAGGGAGTTCAGAGTTAATCTCCCCCTTAGTCTGTGCATTGCATTTAGGACAAACTGATATGCAGTGTTGATCTTAGAATTCCACTATTGTAGGTAGTTTCTCCTTATCAACAGGAAGCTGAACATGTTACTGCAAGTTCGGCACTTGCTCCTCCTTAATAGGTGCATCTTCTATCATTCTCTCTAATAGACACATTAGTCTATTTCAGTCTTTATACCACTGAAAGTTTTAACAACATATAAGAAGTAGTAATTCGTACAACAAAAATAAAATAAGGAGCAACTAAAGCTATACCAAGTTGAACATACCCAACTCAAACTTGAAGGTGCTGAACATGACTTCATCTAGTGGCTTAGAGAAGATGTCAGCCACTTTCTTGTCTGTAGGGACAAAGTGAAGACTTCTATCTTCACATTCCACATGCTCTCTGATAAAGTGATACATAATCCATATGTGCTTAGTCCTGCTGTGAAAGATGAGATTCCTAGTAACATAGTTTGCGCTTGTTGAGTCATAAAACATAGGAGTTTTACTTTTCTTGATGTTGTAGTCTCAGTGCTGATGTTAGATCCACAATAACTATGCACAACAACTTCCTGCTGAGATATACTCTAACTCAGTTGTTGAGATAACCACACTTGTCTGCTTCTTGCTGCTCCAAAACACAAATCATCCTCCCAGGAACTGATAGGTTCCTAATGTGTTTTTCCTCTCCTCTCTACAGCCTGTAAAGTAACATCTCAATAGCTAGTTAGTTCAAAATCCCTGTTCCTAGGGTACCATAGGCCAAGATCTGGTTTTCCCTTAAGATATCTCAAAATTATCTTAGCAGTAGAGTAATGAGACTCTTTAGGGCTAGCCTGATATCTAGCAAAAACATATGTAGCATACATGATTTCTGTCCTGCTTGTAGTAACATATAGGAGGAATTCAATTATCCCTCTATATAAAGTTTCATCAACATGTTTCCCTGCATCATATTTGTCTATAAACATACTTGACCCCATGGTATATTTCATTATGTAGGAACTCTCCATTCCAAACTTTTTGATTAACTCATTTATGAACTTAGACTTAGATATGGACAATCTATCTTCAGTCTGCCTTACTCGAAGGCCCAAGAAGTACTTAAGCTCACTCATACTGCTCATCTCAAATTTCCCTGGCATAATTTTGGCAAACTTTTTACAAAGGTTCTCATCAGTAGACCCAAAGATTATGTCATCTATATAAATTTGTACTAGGATGATCTTGCCCTTAGATTCCCTTGGGAATAGAGTCTTGTGTATCTTCCTCCTTGAGAATTTGTTCTCAATGAGGAAGCTAGACAGGGTCTCAGACCATGCCCAAGAGGCTTGCCTCAACCCATATAGAGCTTTCTTAAGTCTATAAACAAAACAAGGTGAGTTAGGATTGACAAAACCTGATGGTGATTCAATATAGACTTCGTTCCTTAAGTCACCATTTAGGAAGGTTGACTTCACATCCATCTGGTATACTTTGAATCCCTTATGTATAGAATATACAAGGAATAGTCCGATGGCTTCCAATCTGGCTACTGTGGCAAAGGTTTGATCAAAGTCAATAGCTTCTTCTTGTCTGTATCCTTTAGACACCAGTCTAGCTTTGTTCTTGATTATAATACCTTTTTCGTCAACAATTTTCTATAGATCCACTTGGTTCCAATGATATTATGTCCTTGTGTTCTGGGAACTAGCTTCTAAACCTTACACCTCATGAACTGGTTGAGTTCCTCTTGTATTGCCACAATCCAGAACTGGTCCATGTTGTCCACTTCAAATCTTTTGGGCTCAACTTATGACAGGAAGCTTGAATATAAGATCGTATAGAGACTTCTACTGCTTATTATTACTCCTTGGTTAGCATCCCCAATTATTTTGTGTCTAGGATGATTCATTAGATGCCAGACAACTAGAGGCAATCTTCCTTTATCATCTGGAGCTTCATTGGCTGCATTTTGCTGATCTTCATCCACATCATGTGTTCCTTGTACTTCTTCTGGAATATACACTCCATAATCTTCATCTTGGACTGTTGGAGGAGCTTCCTAGATGGTTAGCTTGTCAATCATCAGCTCTATACATGCAGGTCTAGATGTGGAGCTAGGTAGCTCATTATTAATCATAGTAGACTCAACAAATACTACATGTATATACTATTCTACAACATGATTTTTGAAGTTGTAGATGTTATAGGCCTTGCTATGACTATTGTACCCAACATATATCCCATCATAGGATTTGGAAGCAAACATAGTCACATGGGACATTCCAATATTTAGAACATAGCGTTTGCTACTAAAGATCCTGAGATAGGCAAGGTTTGGTTTTCTGCCCTTCATGATCTCATAGGAAGTCTTCTTGTGGCTCTTGGTGAAAAAAGCTCTATTTAGGACATGATATGCAGTATTTATTACCTCAGTCGAGATATATTTTGGGAGAGATGTGTCACTTAGCAAAGTTGTACTAGCTTCTGTGAGAGTTCTATTCTTCCTCACAGCAATCCCATGTTGCTATGGTGTTCTTGGAGAAGAAAATTCTTGATGAATCCCTTGATCTTCATAGAACCTTGTCATGCTTCCAAACTGAAATTGAGTCTCATATTCACTTCTGATTTCGACCATAATTCTACCCAATTCATTATGAAGTCCTGAAGATTTCAAAAGTTTCAGAGTTTTTCTTAAGAAAGAAAACTCAAACAAACCTAGAAAAGTTATTAACAACCATAAGGGTGCAGACTTTTGATAACTCAAATTTTATCCATATTTTTATATATTTTTTAATTAATAAATAATTAGTTTATAAATATATCTTATGAATTTATTATCTAATTTCTTTAATTTCTTAATTTAGGTTCAATCTGGGTTGCCAATTTCAATATGGAGTTTTCAAGATTGATTCGGAGACAAAGCTGGACAAAGCTTAAAAAGGCAAAGTACACGCCCCGGTCACGGGCGTGACCGCCAGGTCTCGGGCATGACGGACAGGCGTGAGCCCGGCTCGTACTCCCTAGTTCATTGCCACGATAATTAAAATGCACACCCATTGGTCACGGGTGTGGCCACTCTGAGCAGGGCGTGTCAACCAGGCATGACACGCAGATAACGATCCAGGCCTCCACTCCATGTCGAGTTAAAGGTACAAGCGCGGTCACGGGCGTGGCCTATTCGTCACGGGCATGACTGGGAGCCGTAACATCCAGGCGTGCCAAGTTTAATGCAGCATTTTCAAGATTTTCGCGGTTCTTGCCTTACACGCCCAAGGTCACGGGAGTGACCAGGGGCATGACCCTTCCAACAACTGCCGAAGTTATTCCCGCCATTCCTGCTTCCCATCATTTTCAGAAAACGACATGACACGCCCTAGGTCACGGGCAGGACCTAGGGGCGTGACCCGCCAATTAACGATTTTTAGCGGTTTCGCACGAACGTTCCCAGGACTTGAAGATGAAGGTTCTGAACCTTACACGCCTTAGGTCACGGGTGTGACCTCAGGGCGTGACCATCCAGCAAACTTGCCTATAAATTCCAGGCAATTCCAGAAGCTGAGGAGGACATTTTGGGGAGCTATAGTTCTATTTTTTTTAATTTATTTCTTGCATTTTCAATTCATAGTGTAACTTTTTTACTTCAAGTCTTTTTTTATAATCATGTCTCTCTTCAACCTTTCATGTAATTCTTCCATCTTGATGAGTAGCTAATTTCCAATTAGCACTTGATAATGATGAACTTTGGAATGGAATAAATTTCTTCTTTTTGTCTCAAATTATCAAGCCCTCTACGTTATGTACTTCAGTTTATCTTTGATTTTAATTTCATTGAATTCATAAGTTGCAAATTATGTTTATTCGATCTTAGATCCGTATCCTATATTTACCAAGAGGTTGTGGATATGAGTAGATCACTCAAGGATAATTGGAGTTTCATGCAACCCTCGAGAGCGGAAGGCATAATTGTTCCGGATTTGAGTCAATTCCATTAGTGAGGATATCCTCTTAAAGCAACCTTAGGGTTTTCGACTGCCGAGAGGTCTTAATCCATCAACCTAAGGTTAGTCGAATGCGTATTCTCGAGAGATGCCCTTCGTAGCTATGGAACCTCCGCGGTCGAAGTTAATAGTTTAGATGCTTTTATTTTATAATTTCATGGAAATTTATTCTAACCCATAGAGATTCTAGATCAAGTGCTAGCTTTCTTATCATCGTATTTCTCCTTTTAATTTAACGTTTTCTTTACCAAAATCACAAAACCAATTTTCATTCGATAAAGTAATAGGTCTTCCTTGTGAGTACAAGTACTCAACGGCCCTCAAGTTTAAATACGACATTTCCTATACTATATTCTGATAGGTGCAGTTGCCTAGTTTGAGATATTAGTTTGGATTTATTTTAAAACTATATTGTAAATTCTTCATCAAGTTTTTGGCGCCGTTGTCGAGCACTTTTCTTTGTTGATATTTTGAAAGCAAGGATCTATTGATTTTATCATTTTCTTTTTATTTTAAAAAAAATCAAAATAAAAAAACTTTTATTTTTCTTTTTATCTTGTTTTTTATCTTGGTGTATGACCCGAGCGAATCCATCAAATCTTCTTGATTTGGATCCTGAGATCGGGCAAAGGTTACAGCGATTTCAAAGATTTCGCGATCTCAATTCTCCAGATTTGGTTGAGGAATCCATAGGTGACATTTCCTCTTCTGCTTCTTTTTCTTCTACTTCTTCTTCCTCTTATTCTTCTTCTTCAACTTCTTCATCTTTTTAATTTTCTTCAATTTTGGGTAACCCAAATCCAAATATGGCTAATCAACAGACTATGTCTTATTATGCTCGACCAAATTTGGATAAAGCTCAATCAAATATTGTTCGTCCCACTATTGCGAACAATAACTTTGAATTGAAGCCAATCATTATCCAAAAGGTACAATAATATGTACAATTTTATGTGCTTCAAGATGAGGATCACAATGCACATATTTCTAGAAAGTTAGAAATATTTACGTTAAGGCTTTGGTGTGCAAAGAAAAAGGAAAAAGCCTTAGCCGGATGGCATCATCCTAAACCCCATTGATTTTAAAAGTGTCACATATTTTTAGAAAGTTAGAAAATATTTATGATTTTTTGTATGTTTTGCTTGAGAAGTATCCCCACGTACTTAAACAATACATTGTACCCAATGAAAAAATAAGTAAGAAAAGAAAAGGAGACTTCCCTGAAGAGGGCAAATCAGCACCAAAGTGTACCTGGAAGACATGACTGAAGAAAAACATAATTTTGATATTTGTTAATAAAAAAACAAAAGATACATAACAACTAAAACGAAAAGATAAAAAGAAAAGATACATAATAACCGACTACAGCCCCAAAGAAAAGAACTACTCCTCATCGCTATCACCCCCCGTGGCGAATAATGTGTTCACAGATCCGTGAACTTTCGGCTAATATGCATCACGGAAGAAGCGTGACTCTTCTCTAGCGCAGTAAAGCGTTCATCAAAATGAGTAAAACGGCCGTAAAAATGAGTCTGCATCTGGTCTAGGTGAGTGTGAATCAACAAAAAATGATGTTCCCAATAGCTTTGAGGACCGAGCACTAGGGTAGATTGCAGCGGTGGTGGCGGAATCGGGGGAGAGTGAGGAACACCGCTAGGACTGGCATCGAAATCAATATCAAGATCCCCGCCACTGACAGCTGGGGGGATAGCCTCAAACTCTCCATCACGTCACCATGCAAGGCCGAGGGCCTGGAGGGTCTGGAACTCAATGACTTGCGGTGTCTGAACGCAACTCAGCCGCGGAAGAGTATCACAAAGACCGATTTGCTTAGAGAGAAAAGTGATGAAGTTCCCGTCGTGCACTGTTCCCATCCTCGCATTTTTGGCTTGGTGCTGAATGAAAATTGCTAGCATATAACCAAGGTTGAGTTGGACCTAGTAAAATATAATATATAAATATAATAAATCTGCCCGAGTCACCACTCCATTGCTGTCGCCGCGACCAAATATAGTAAAGGTGAGGAGGTTGTGGAGAATGCGCAAAGCGGGGTAAATGATGTGGCTGCCTTTAGATTTCTTAGGGGTGTAGGGAGCGGTGTCATTATTGAGTTCCGCCAAAAGTTGGGAAGGTTGACATCGGTAAAGAAATCAGAAAGGAGAGTAAGATAAGCGAGAGATTGGGTGCAGGCCTCCAAGTAAAAGTCTATGGCGATATTGAGTTGGCAGATGGTGATCTGATGTGTCACCCCACCCATGTGAAAGACGATGAAATCATCATTCGCCGCCCAACGGAACTCAAAGGACCACAAGAACTCGAAGGTGAGCTCAAGGAAAGTGTGCTCCGAAATGTTGTAGAGGGCACTCCATCCAGGGGTGGATAGAAATTCCCTAACCAAATCCGCAGCTCCAAAGGTTGCAAGGATTACCCAATCCATGATGTGGAATACGCCAAGGGGTTTGGCGCATAGGCGATCGCTGCGATCCTGCTGGGTGGGGTTTTCAAAAAGGAGCATGGGTTTCGCCGCCGCGGGATCCGCAACGTGCTCGGAGGATGAAGCGGTGGAGCGAGGGTGGTGGCGAGGCATTATGGAAGGAGGAAAGAAAATAGGTTTTCATGTTAGAAGGAGGGCGGGATCGTGTGGAGGAAACAAAGGGGGAGAAATCCTATTTATAGGAATTCTCGGGTTGGTCACCCCCACTATCACGCCCGTGACAGGGGGTGTGTACTTATAAAAATTTTAAAAAAAGGGAGTCCGAGGATCCCTGCCTCGGATTCGCTGGTCACTCCCCAGAGTCAGGCATGTGACTCTGCAGCATGTTACATGAAAAACACGGGCTAGCTGGAATCCGAGGCATTGACCAATTCATTGCCTCGGATTCGCTGATAACGGCCTATGGTCACGCCCGTGACCATGGGGTGTGTAACTGATAAAAAAAATTAGTTTTTTTGGGGTTTGGAGTTTCCCAGGGAAGTCACGGCCGTGACTTTCCTGTGTCATGAGTGTGCCATTTATTGTCACGGGCATGACTGGGGGAAAAAGTTCGTTTTTGTTAGGACAGTTCGTCGAATGGGATTCAGTACTAATCACGCCCGTGACATTTGAAGGTCACACCCATGACTATAACGGAAGTCTAACCGAGAACTACGATCGACAAAAATAAAATAGTATTAGACGAAACAGGTCTCGACACCTGTCACGCTCGTGACCCACAGGTCACGGCCGTGATGTCAACGGGAGACGAACGAAAAACTATGCTCGACGAAACCATTCTAGAGTTTCGCAAGATGAACTAAACACGGCTCTGTCATGTCCGTGACCCATAGGTCAAGGCGGTGACATGGGCATGTTCGAAAAAAAAATTCTTTTTTTCTTTTTATCTTTTTTTTTGTTTTTCATATATTTTTTATATTTTTTTACAGAAATAAATAAACTAAAATAAAAATTACCGACATGAAGGAATCTCATGAAGTTGACATTCGAACCAGATCGATTGTCACGCCGCAAAGATTCTTCAAACCTGCAAAAAATTAGAAAATGAAAATAAAAAGATAGGAGAACTATGGGGTGCCTCCCACAAGCACTTTATTTATGGTCGTTGAGCTAGACCTTCGTGGTGTGTGCTTACTATGTTATGGGATTTTCGGATAGATAAGCCGACACAAATACCGGAAGTTTGGAACCCTCCGCTAGAGATAAACATTGCATATGATCTGGCGGTTGTCTAAGTTCTAAACTTGGAGGTTCCTCACACAAACGTCTGAAATGGTCACAACGTAAGTCTAGAGTTTCCGTAATAGGTGTGTGTGTGTGTGTGTGACCAAATTATTATTACTTATTTCATGGGAAATTAAATTTAAAGTTTCAAAATATTCATCATGAACAATAGGTGAATGAAAATTTTGAAAAAATAAAATGGAGTCTTCATCGGGAGAAGCCTCCAACAAGAAACATGAGTCGTCATTAGGAAGCGTATTTTTCATAGATGATTTAGTAGTAAAGGTAACTTCTTCATCTCCAACTCTAAGGAGAAGTTTACCGTGACTAACATCTATAATAGCGCGTGAGGTGGCGAGAAAAGGGCGATCGAGAATAACCGGAATCTCGGTGTCCTCTTCTATGTCAAGGATGACAAAATCTACCGGAAAGATAAATTTATCAACTTTGACAAGCACATCCTCAACAATACCTATAGGGAACTTAACAGACCGATCCGCTAATTCGATGCTCATTTTTATAGGATTCGGCTCTCCTAATTCCAATTTTTAAAATAATGAATAAGACATAAAATTAATCGAACCACCTAGATTGGCCAACCCATGTTTTACTGATAAATCGCCAAATAAACAAGGAATAGAGAAACTACCCAGATCGGTTTGTTTCTTAGGCAATTTATTGAGTAAAACCACCGAACATTCCGCGTTCAAGTGAACCGCGGAGATATCCTCAAGTTTATTTTTATTTGTTAAAAGATGCTTGAGGTACTTGCACTTGTGCTATTAATTTGTAAAATGTTATATTTATTTGAATTTGTTTAAACATGTTTAGAAATTTACTGTGATGCGCATCTATCCGGTCTTTTTGCATTCTATATGGATATGGAAGATGTGGTTGATAAACCTTTGGTTTATTATCATTCGAAGGCTTAGGAGGGGGAGAAGATGTAGAAATTATTACCTTTCCACCGTATTTGAAGTAGTTACCTCTTGTTCAACCAGAATTGAAGAAGTATGTACCTCCTTCCCGCACCGTAGCGTGATAGCCTTCACTTGCTCCCTTGGGTTGGCCTCTGTATTGCTCAGTAATGCTCTGTATTGATGATCAGAGAGCATCTTTAATATTTACTGAATTTGGTTCTCCAAATTGCGAATAAATCCAGTAAGATTTCGGATATTGGCATCATTATTAGTCGTATATTTGGTGAACAACTCCACGAGATTGGCATCTTTTGGAGCCTGTGGTGGAAAATAACCGGGTAGAATTATGTTTGGTGGGCGTACCGTGTTCCCCGGTCTACTATAAGAGAAGTTGGGGTGATTCCTTAGACCCGGGTGATCAGTATTACCAAAATTATTACCCGAAATATAAGGTGGACGATTCGGATTACCCATGTAATTCACATGTTCGGCAATGGTGGAACGTTCCCAAAATTAGGGTTCACGGATAGGTGTAGACAATGAAGCAGGCATCTTGTCCATTTGTTTTTGTAGTTTCTCAAGCTGGAGAGATAAACTTGAAACCGTATCGATTTCGTACAGCCCGACCGATTTAGGTGGACGATACTGGGGTGTACTCCACTGATACGAATTCATGTCCATACCTTCTATAATTTCTTGGGCAGCTGTTGGTGTCTTGTTGTTTAACGTTCAATCGTCGGCGTCATCAATATGTTGCCTCGTTTGTTGATTGAGGCCATTATAGAAGGTTTGAATTTGCAACCAATCGGGGTTTTCATGGTGCAGACAACGGCGAAGCAATTCGTTAAATCGCTCCCAAGTGTCATATAACGTTTTCGTATCTACTTGGGTTAAATATGTAATATCATTGCGCAACTTGGCCGTTTTTGCGGGCAGAAAATATTTCGTAAGAAATTTTTTCGTCATCTCGGCCCAAGTAGTGATGGAGCCTCTTGGTAGAGAACTCAACCACTGTTTAGCTTTGGTGCATAATGTGAAAGGGAAAAACTTAAAAACTGCTAGACAAAGCTGGACATGACAATTAAAATTAAACATTTTCAAAAAATCATAAAAAATTTTACAATTTTAAAATTATATTTTTACTTATTCTTCAAAAAAATTAAAAAAAATACAAAATAAACATAAATATCAAAAAATTTCAAAAAAATAGAAAATCAAAATTAAATTTATTAGAAATGGTCGTTTGAGATTTCACCACATATTACCTCCTAGTACTGGTGACTGCCCTCACATTGTATACGTCGGTAAGTCTAAGAAGTAACAATAAAATTAGAGTTAATTCTAAAATTAGAGAAATCTTTATTTCTATATTTATTCACCTGCAAAATCCATAATATTCAACTTCTACATCTTGTTTAGAAGATTTTGATGCTTTCATTGAATTTTGAAATTTGGAGTAGAACTGTTGGACATGCTGTGTTTCTAGTTAAGTGCAAATGTTAGTAGAATTTAAGTAGAATTAAACATTCAACATACAATTAGATTTTTATTTTTCTAAATGCGTAGAAATAGTTTATTTTACTTTTACTTTGAAATCGGTAAAATCTAAGAAGAGTTTAGGATAGTGTGCAGCAGTTTACTAGAGTGATATTTCGCGGATCAAGAAAGAGGTATTTTTTCTAAATGTCTAGAACTTGTCGTCTAGGTAGTCTCATGACTTTGCATAGGTTAAACTCATTAGCATAAATATGATTTAGGCACTTCTTTTGGCAAGTTTGAGCTTTTGCATCCGTACGTAACCTTTTATC
The DNA here is from genome assembly GCA_039583875.1 of Platanthera guangdongensis. NCBI lineage: Eukaryota > Viridiplantae > Streptophyta > Magnoliopsida > Asparagales > Orchidaceae > Platanthera > Platanthera guangdongensis. The sequence continues at coordinate 164,369,479 of CM077152.1, read as the reverse complement.
TTTGCTAAGCCAATTTGAGCATATACCCTTTCTTTTGTTTTAACTCCACCAACAATTTACCGAAGCCTAAAAAGCATCCCAATTACACACCTAAGACCGATCTTAAAATTATATATACAAAAACGATTTAAGGGTGATTAGGAGCCATTTTATTTTGGTGGCTAATTGAGAAAAAAAGAGTTGTTTTATTTTTCCTTCCTCCTCAAAAAAAGAAAAAAAATAGAGATAAAAATGATAATAAATAGAGGAAGTTGAAAAATCTTCCACATGTTAAGAAAAAGAATCAAAGGAATTTAGGAATTGGCGGCGTTCTTTAAGCAATCTTTTTGTGCAAAACTCTCTTTAGGTTTTCGTGTGTTTAGTCATCGTTTTTATCTTTGATTTTCCAAACCAAAAAACCTAAGCCTATGTTTCAACCTAGTTAAGCCCTACGGATTTGTGCTTATAAGTTAAACTAGTGTCATGGCGAGAGTGTGAAAGGGCAAGCCTATGGCCATCGACATTGATGGATTTTTTTGGAGGGTATCTCGATCTTCGATTTGTGCAATGTTATCTTAGTAAGCACGCTACTTTCTCCCTAAATGTGATTTTAAGATTTACAGGTTTTCCATTTTCGATGTAAAAATAATAAGTGAAAACACATTTTAGAAAAGTAAAAACTAATTTGTATGCTGATTAGGTTTTTCTACAAAAATAAATACGCGCATTGGCATAAGACTTCGCATTCTACTACTTAAGTTCAATTTTTGTTTCTAGCGTTAAAACTTTTCTACTCCCTATGAAAAATTGTTTGCTCGGGACGAGCAAACGAGTAAGTATGGGGGTATTTGATAACTCTAATTTTATGCATATTTTTATATATTTTTATTTAATAATTAATTAGTTTATAAATAAATCTTATGAATTTATTATCTAATTTTTTTAATTTCTTATTTTAGGTTCAATCTGTGCTGCCAATTTCAATATGGAGTTTTCAGGATTGATCAGGAGACAAAGCTGGACAAAGCTTAAAAAATGCAAAGTATACGCCCCGGTCACGAGCGTGACCGCCAAGTCACGGGCATGATGGACTGGCGTGACCTCAGCTCGTGCTCTAGAGTTCATTGCCACGATAATTAAAATTACATGCCCATTGGTCATAGGCATGACCACTCTAACCCGGGCATGTCAACCAAGCGTGACACGCAGATAACGATCCAGGCCTCCACTCCACATTAGATTAAAGGTACACGCCCGATTACAGGCATGACCTATTGGTCACGAGCATGACTGGGAACCGTGACATCCAGGCGTGCTAAGTTTAATGTAGCAGTTCCAAGATTTTGGAGGTTCATGCCTTACACGCCTAAGGTCACGGGCGTAACCAGGGGCGTGACCCTTACAACAGTTGTAGGAGATATTCCCGCCATTTCTGCTTCCCATCGTTTTCAACAACTGACATGACACGCCCTAGGTCACGAGTGTGACCTAGGTGATGACCCGCTAATTAATGATTTTTGTCGATTTCACACCAACGTTCCTATGACTTGAAGACGACGGTTCCGAACCTTACACGCCCTAGGTCTCTAGCGTGACCTAGGGGCATGACCATCGAGCAAACTTGCTTATAAATTCCAGGCAATTCCAGAAGCTGAGGCGGAGATTTTGGGGAGCTATAGTTCTGTTTGTTTTTACTTTATTTCTTGCATTTTCAATTCATAGTGTAACTTTTTATTTCAAGTCTTTTTTTATAATCATGTCTCTCTTCAACCTTTCATGTAATTCTCCCATCATGATGAGTAGCTAATTTCCAATTAGCACTTGATCATGATTAACTTTGGAATGGAATAAATTTCTTTGTTTTGTCTCAAATTATCAAGCACTCTACTTTATGTACTTTGGTTTATCTTTGAATATAATAACATCGAATTCATAAGTTGTAAATTATGTGTATTCAATCTTAGATACGTATCCTAAATTTACCGAGAGGTTATGGATACAAGTAGATAACTCCAGGATGAAGGGAGTTTCATGGACCCCTCGAGAGAGGAAGGCATAATTCTTCCGGATTGGAGTCAATTCCATTAGCGATGTTCACCGCATAAACAAACTTAGGGTTTTTGACTGGCCGAGAGGTCTTAATCGATCAACCTAAGGTTAGTCGAATGCGTATTCTCCATAGAGGCGCTTCATAGCTATGGAACCTCCGTGGTCGAAGTTAATAATTTAGATGCTTGTATTTTATAATTTCATGGAAATTTATTCCAACCCAAAGAGATTCTAGATCAAGTGTTAGCTTTCCTATCATCGTATTTCTCCTTTTAATTTAACGTTTTCTTTACCAAAATCACAAAACCAATTTTCATTCAATAAAATAATAGCTCTTCCTTGTGAGTGCAAGTACTCAACGGTCCCCGAGTTTAAATACGACATTTCCTATACTATATTTCGATGGGTGCACTTGCCTAGTTTAAGATAATAATTTGGATTTATTTTAAAACTATATTATAAATTCTCCATCAACTTTCCTACCTAGACTATGAACTGTCATAGGACCAAACAAGTACATATAGAGGAGGTATAAGCAACTCACAGAGTCTTTGGTCCCAATGATCTTGAAGAAATCATTGGTCTACTTGCCTTTTTGGCATGCAGAGCAAATGCCTTCGTTAGTGCATTTCATCTATGGACCATTTGTAAGACCCCTCTCTCAGAACACAAAACACGGCATGAAGGGAGACTTATGCCCAGAATAGCCACCTTGGGGTAGCGTTAGCACACAGGATAACCTGTACTACAAGACGCATATCCTCTTTGCAGAACATATCATCAATGGCAACCCAACGTAACAATATAAATCAAAAGTCAAAGTTACACACTAGTATTTAAATCCACAAGTACAACTGAAATAAGAGGCAACCGAGGCTTCAATATCATCAGTGTACACAATGTCAAACAGCAATAAAATGAGTCCCTCAAGATTCACATCAGTCACTGATGGTAATGTCGAATCAGGCCCTGTCATCCTAGCCTGGTTGCACTCCTACGTAACCTGTTGTTGCTCTATCTGCGAGGTTTCCTCCAAAAATGGAAGTCGTAACCACCGTTAGTCATAAAGACTAAGTGTCTATCACATCCGCTCCCCCGTTGACTCCTCAACACCGAGCGGAGAAAGGAATAAGGGAACAATATATATAGAAATAGTAGTAAAAATAGGTGGTGTAGGATCAATCTTCTATCAATGTATATTAATGTAAATACAACATGTGAGTATAACAATCTACTCTAGTAGTTCTACAATCAACAACAGTATATAGGATGAATCTATGATAAGAAGTAAATTAACTTATATGAATGCCCATATAGACATATAAGTTAAGGATCTGGTCAACAGTAAAGTAACTCATTGTATATGAGTGTCCATACAACCTTATACAATAAGGATCTTGTGTATGTAATGAAATGATGATGATATGTATGCAATGCAATTACTCGCCCATGTTCACACACATGCAACTGCTATGTCGACACAGATATATAGTTCCCACTTTCCCAGCAGGTAGCTAACCTCTCAGGCGCCATCTATCGTGGCCAGACGGTGACTGTGGAACGGGCTTTTCCACTACTAAGCGAGCATCCACACTACCAAGCCAAGGCCTCCGTATGACTAAACGCTAAGAACACAATAGTGTCGCTCACATGCATATTACAGCTCAGAGGGGTCATGGGTAGAAGTGCACCAAGAACACAACCCAAACTATCCTAAGGTGAGGCACGGAATGGGCCTCGGGAATGAGCACCAAGGATATAACCAAACCGTCCACTCACACGGATGGTGCCTCGGGAAGTAAACATTGAGTACCAAGGCCCAACTATGCAAGTCTATCAGAAAACACTCGTCGGTGTGATTACTGGCGAGCCTGTAGACCAGCCACACTATCCTTAACCAAGGATTATGACACCGCGTATCAACTCACACCGCAGTTATTTCACATATAGAGATCCACAATGAGTCCCTTATAAGATTTCATATCCCATGCTCAACAACACGTAAGGACTCCATACCGGGTCCCTCACCAACATGTTGTTTCCGTACAACAACAACGTCATACTTCCAAGCCTTCGACATTTCATTCCACACAAGGGTTTATTGTATATACTGGTGGCAAGCCACCATACACAACTCACCAATTTCACACTGCTACCCGGATGGAGGAATGTCTCTAAGCAGTGGACCACTTTACACCTATCTTATTTAACACATCTCATGTCCATGCGTCAACCTCTTCTGATTTCTTTTAAGGATCAAGCATCCCCTAACCATTATGTTTCCATCACTGTAATCGAATCAACATAAAGATAGTTCACCCATAACATTAACATGAATTCATGGTTTACTCATTCAATTATCGAGCGTCACATCTTCTTCCAAACCTATTCAATTTCACAAATTACATTCATGCGCAAATATGTCTCCCAACCATTTGTTTATCACATTAACATGGGACCAAGCACACTAATACGTCAACATTTATTCTTACAATTTCTTTACTCAAACAAAGCCCAATACTTCACTAAGCCGAGAATATTAAGTACACAAGACTTGACTGCACTACCACTTTGACTGGATAGTCCTGAGTCTATGGAACCCATATGAGAGTGTGTAACCATCCGTTGGAAAGGTATTTCCAAGGACTACAACCTTTGTTTTCAGACCATCAACTAGGTAAGAACATAAAGTACTTTAAATTAGCCTCGAAATCTGTTGCATACAGAAAACAGATTTCTGCACGTCTATCCTATCAGTCCAGCAAGTTCGATTAGACTTTCCTGCGGCTACAGACTTCGTGTGAAGATGTGTAAATATCCTTTGGAAAGGTATTTCCAAGGGCTACGACTTCCTTGTTTAGTCAAAAGCCAAAATCCGAATGTATCATACCCGAAAATAACCTTGAATTTCGTTGCACGCCGAAATCATATTTCTGCATGCAACTTAAAGCAAAAAGAACGACATCAGTTTGTCTTCTTCCTCTTGCCATCTAACAAACACTACAACTCGAATTTCAACCTCCCTTATTCACCATCAATAGGCCAACTCCCTTCACGAAACCAAGTCCTCATCTTCACATAAAATTAAGGAGAGGTTGAAGACGTCTAGTATCTAGGACACAAGTCCTAGCATGACCTCTTCCTAGGAAATCTTCATCTCATAAGTCAAGACTCTTTTGAGTCCACAGCTCTCATAGGAATAACTAAAGATCTAGCACTAAGGGATAGAGTAGGAAGCACACCTCATTTTCAGCCATGGATCTCATCACTGTTCTTCACGACATGTTCTTCTCCTTCGTTGGTGTTTGTTCTTTATAGACAAGAACGACTCTTCCTCCTAGAAATCTGACTACGACACTCCAACTCAGACAATTTCGCACATTAAAGGCTCTGCGAGAATAAAGGTTGTGATGGCTAGGGTTCGGGTATACACCTCCTTATATCACATATTAGGGTTGAGTCACTACGCCATGTGTTGTCGTGCTATTAGACCGCCCACTATTACCTAAATTAAGTCTTATTTGAAATGACCTTTTCCGAGGATTTACTTCATATGAAACCCAAAGTCCGGTTCAACCCGCCTATACAAGCCAACGAATTATGCCTGTGCTAAAAATCGCACAACTAAAATTCGGCGATTATCGGCTTCCATACTCGACGAATCGCTGAATATAACCTGGTATACTCAACGAATTCTCCTCCAATATCACTGAATCAGCTAAGTGATAATCGACGAATTCGTCAAATATCCTTAGTGATATTCAACGAATTTTCCTTAGCCGAATTTCCTACATTTTCTCCCGTGGAATCCTCCTCCACTATATTCGATGAATTCGTCGAATATCATTGGCGATATCCGACGAATTTAACTTGTCCGACAACTCAAGTTCTGGCATTGAGTGTGTCGAGTATTAACCAATGATGATCGATGAATAATCATCACACATGATGAATTTATTGGATATCATCACCGATATCCGACGAATTTCACTTAACTGTTTCGCCAATTCCGGTGTCGCATGTGCCGAGAATCTCCCAGCGACACTTGACGAATTCGTCGGATATCATCAGAAATGTCCAACGAATTTCGCCTAATTGTTTCTCCAATTACGGTGTCAAGTGTGCCGAGAATCACCCACCGACACTCGACGAATTCATCTGATATTCTTGACGATATCCGACGAAATTCCCTTAGTTCGTTTTATCTAAGGTCCATTGCCCCATTATTCTTTGAGTATCACTCAACCCTAACCCTTTGTCCAATGCACCCTGAGCCTGAGTCAAGTGTCTTGACTCAGAACGCATGCGAGGGGCCCAGCGCAGAACGGGACGTTACACCATTCCTAACTATCTCTTCACTAAAGAGCATGCTAATGATCTTATAGTCAAAAGAGCAAGTCACTTTTTCCATTGTACACTGTATAAGACTTTCTCATTTGCAACTAGACATATAAGGGAGTTTTGACTTAAACATTGAAAGTTTAGACAATACATATTTCCACTCCTTATGCCTGTCAAGATGACCTCTTGGTCACTTGACCTCTAAATTTGGCACTCATCCTTGTGGAATACAATGATATAGCCAAGATCATAGATTTGGCTTATGCTTATCAGGTTGTGTTGTAACCCTTCAACATAAGACACTTTTGAGATGGTGACTATGTCATTGGTGATCTTACCATAGCATTTGGTGTCTCCTCTATCTGAACCATCAAATATTACTTTGGGTCCATTCTTCACTAAAGTGTACTCCTTTAGGTTGCTCCTTATTTTAGTCATGTGCCTGGAACATCCATTGTCCAAGTACCATATTGGGGTATGGGCACTTGGATTATCTTGCAAAACATAATTAAATTTACCTTAGGATGCCAATTTTTATTAGGTCCTAGGTTCTGGTTAGCCTGGAAAAGAAATTGTCTTCCTACAGATTTTATGACAGGAAGACTAACAATTGCTCTGGGCACAGTAGAATTGTGCCAGCAATCTAGGGAAAAATGACCAACTTTGCCACAAAACCAACAGTCCTGAATATTGTACCTTATTTTCTGAGCAGGTCTAGTAGGCATTATGTTAACAGTAGACTGTATAGAAGGAAGACCAGTTTTCTTTTTCTTATTTCTCTCAGCCACAATCTGACTGAAGGTGAGTCTTCCAGTACAAGAACTTGGTTTTTCTTGAGATCTACCAATAATGGTCTTCTTTGCAAAAGACATACTATTGATGTCCTTAGAAATTCTCAAGTTTGGTTTACTGATAGACTTGTCCTTGGTTTGAGTGTGTGCTGAGAGATCCTGAGAAAAGGCCACAACCATATTTTTGAGAGTGGGGGCTGGTGCACAAAATACAAATGGTCCATACTAAGACATTTGAATTTCCTCATGGTGATCCTTAAAGACGCTCATCCCCTTTCCATATCTTTCACCATAGTTGTGAACATTTTTGTTCATACTTATGGTTCTTCAATTCACCCAGTGACCATAGATAATATCTTATTCATACCTATTTGATTGTAAAATCACTTTCTTAAAAGGGATAGGGGGCTTAGATATCAGGATATGAATTGGGACTTTGACTTTCCCTTTAGGATGGGCAACTCTAGTGTTTCCTTTGAATCCCAAACCCCTCTTATCCTTTTGAGAGGTGAAGGAATCTATCAAGGGCAACACTAACTTAGGCTTTGAGAAACTAGCTACGATATTTTTCTCCCTTTATAGATTTTCCTCAAGATCCATAATGATCCTGTTCTTATTGCTGATTGTCCCAATCTGGATGATTGTGATGGCCCTTAGTTGGTTGAGTTCCCTCATTTTTTGTTCCAGCAAAGATGATGAATCAGACTACTGGGAAGCAGCTAGCTGTAGGGAGATAATCTCCTAAGCCTGTGATAAGTTGTAAATATAAGTATTTTTACGTACGTTATTTAAGTCATTTTAATTTATTTTTGTCATTTTTTGTTTTATCTTTAATAAAATGCTTCTTTTTTGTAAATATTATCCTAACTTATTTTATTTTGTTTTCCAGAATTGTTTCAGAAAAAGTCAAATAATTTCAAAGTACACGCCCGTGTACTTCTCGGTCACGTCCCTGACCTGGGCGTGTTACTTGATCCCGATAAGATGTTGCCGCCAGCTCAACGAGCGGCGTTCGATGGTCGTCGAATTGCCTGACACGCCCGTGTTCATCCTGTGAAATGCATGTGTCATTCCCTCAATGTTCGTCGATCTCAACTCAACGATCTGCGTTTGACGATTTCTGAACACGCCACACCTATACACCCTGTGTCACGCCCTCGATATTCGTTAATCTCAACTCAATGATCTGCATTCGACGATTTATAAACATGCTCGTTACATGCCCGACACGCCCATGTCGAATCCGGTTCATCGAGCTCAACTCAACGCCAGCCACCACCACTCAACACCAACCACTCAACGCCATCGCCACTTCACGCCAACCACTCAATGCCATCTCCAGTCAATGCCATCCAACCACTCAATGCTTCCTGACACGCTCATGTCAATATTCGACATGCTCGTGACTTCCAAATTTCCCAGACAAGATAGCGTCGGCAACTAAATGACACGATGCCTTCCCCAGATGAACCTCCCCGACACCCCCCCCCCCTACATGCCCGTGACAGCATGGTCACGCTCATGACTTCCAAATGTACAGCCCCAAAGGTCAACAAATCAATCAATGCTCAGCATCAACTCAGCACTAGTGGCTACATGCCCCCTTACATGCTTGTAATCTAGGGCGTGTAACCCAAAAATATTGACTATAAATAGTCCTTCTCTGCCTGATCACCTGTTCAGTTTTTTGAACCATTTTGCTTAAGGGGTTATGTTGCTGAGATGATTTTTCAAGGCTTTGTAAGGGTATTCCCCCCCCCCCCTCTCTTTTATGGTTTAGCTCTGTAATTTCCTTTTTAAATTAATAAAATTTGTAGATTTTCTCCCGGTTTATGATTTTGGATTTCATCAGATTGCCCTCCTTAAGCAATCTTATTTGTTTTTTTTCTTCGTTTTCTTAATTTTTGTGTGTGTGTGTGAGAGAGAGAGAGAGAGTAAAAGTAATTTTATGTTTTTATTTTTTTGTTACTTTTCTTTGTAATAGCTTTTGATCTCATGCGCCTTAGCTTTTTTATAGCTTTTATTTTGTTTTTGTTCTATTTATTCATTATTATAAATTGGTAAATGTGTTTTCAAAGTGATTTTCATTTTTCTCTAACTTAGATTTTCTCTTTTAGGTCGAAAAACTTTTTGTTCTTTTAACATTATTTCCACTTTTTATGCACTTTTACGAAGTTATATGAATGGAATTATAATCGTTTTAATTTTTCAAGCACTTCAAATTTTTGCTTTTAATTTCAAAAAACTTTTGCTCATTTAATTTTTCTTTCCTCTTTTTATGAATTTCTATCGTATTCTAACAGTAGAAATATAGTTATTTTAATTTTTCAGTCGTTTAGTTTTTCTTGATTTTTATGATTTTTTGTATGTGTGCGTGAGTGTATGAGTTAGATTTTCTTCCTGTAGTGTGTGTGTGTGTGTGTGTGTGTGTGTGTGTGTGTGTGTGTGTGTATGAGATAGTGTTTATTTGCTTTCTTTCAATTATGTAGAGTGTGTGCGTGTGTACATCTATTTCCACCTACTCATTTGAGTAGGACTCGCTTTAAATTCCTGCCTACTCGTTTGAGTAGTGCTTGTAATTTCCCGCCTACTCATTTGAGTAGGACTTGTCATTTTAATGCTTTCATTTCCTGCATACTCGCTTGAGTATGACTCGCACTTTTACTACTTTCATTTCATGCATACTCGTTTGAGTAGGACATGCATTTTACTGCTTTCACTTTACTGCTTTCATTTTATCGCTTTCCTTTACTGCTTTAATTTTCTGGTTTCATTTCTCGCCTACACGTTTGAGTAGTACTCGCACTTTCATTTCTGCATTTCCTTTCGCAAGTCGCCCCTATTCTGATGAGTGGCTAACTGCTCTTAGCACTCAGTATCGAAGATCATTTGGACAGATAAAATTGCTTTAAATAATTAAAGTCCTCTTTTTCTCGTTAATTAAATTACTTATGGTTTACTCCGTGTTTACGACGCGCAGAACCACATATCGATATGTGAGCTCTATTTCCATAGTGCATACGCTAGCTAGCCGCGAGGCCGTGCGTATGGACCGATCACCCCTGGGTAAAGGGAGTTCCGCACAATCCCTCAAGATAGGAGACGCAGAATTCTACCGGATTCGATTCCCCACCCAATAGCGGGTTTCTTAGCGTAATGCGGGCATTAAGAGGAATCCTTCGTCGGACGAGAACATGGTCGAATAGTCTTAATGTTCAAGTGAGCGATAGTCCTAGAGATATGTGAGCTCATTTTTGTGGAACCTTCACGGCCAAGTCTCCGCCTTAATTAATTGGAAATTTACGATCTTTATTTATTCAAAGTTTATTTTAGTTTAAATTCAATTTGATACTGTTGCACTATTTCTTCATCGGCACCTTTTTAATGTTTATTTTTTATTTTATATATATATAAATAATAACCAGACAAGTTATTTTTGGTAAAATAATACTCCCCTCTAGAGAATAGTAGAAATAATCAACACATCCCCGAGAACAATAGGACCACAATATTCCTCAACGGAATATCCTGAACTACACGCGATAGGTGCACTTGCCTCATTTCGTTAAAACTCAGTTTCAACTTTTTTATAGATAATAAATCTGCGCGCCCCGTCCTTCCAAAATAAATAAACCATCCGTTTTTCCAAAAAAATAAACCTGCGGGGCGTCGTGAGTTTTAACCATCAAGTTTTTGACATCGTTGACGAGTACCAGATCAAGTTTTTCGAACTCTAGAAAACTATTACATTTACATATTTTTATTTATATATATAACAAAAAAATATTGCCAACAAAAAATCATAATAATAATAATAATAATAATCAAACTAATTTAAATAAAAAAACAAACAAAAAACATAAATAAATTATTATATTATTAAAATCTATAATAACAAAAAAAATTGAAATGACGTCGTTTTCTAAAATATTTAAAAAATCAAAAAAAACTAGAAAACTAAAAATATAAAAACTAAAAAATAAAAAAACTAAAAACACAAAAACTAAAAACCAAAAATCAAAAAACTAAAAACAAAAAAAATCTCAAAATCCTAAAACCAAAGAAAAAGAAAAAAAACAAAAAAAACATTAAAAAAATCACTAAAAACCACACAAAAAAAATTTTGGTATACATATTTTATTTTAACTTTTTCAAAAAAAAACCCAAAATATTTTACTACATATATATTTATTTTCTCGCTTGGGCAGGCCTCACATTATTTTAGGCGTTAGGGGAACGCTTTTCTATAGTACTCAATTAGCTAGATGTTAGCTATTTCCGAGTCACCCACACTTGCCATCACTACCACCCAACCAAGTCGAGTTAGTAAATATATAAATAAGGAGCATACTATAAATAAAAATCTCACGCCACCAAATAAATTCAATTTACCAGAATTGTATTTTTTTTTCTTTCCTTTTTCTAAATAATGCAGGTTTACAAGTGGAGCTCCCCGGCCTCATTTCAGGGAAGTTTCTACCCTCCATCTTTATTTTTGTAAATACTGTATTTTATCTATTTTTGTTCCTCATGTTTATCTTGCAACATTGGGGATAATGTTGATCTCAGTGTGCGGGTTTTTTCATTCCTCACATTTTTCTTTTTTCGCACTTATATTTTCTACACCCAATAAAAAATAACAAAAAAAATTTGCAAAACTTAGAAACTTCTAAAAAAGTTTTGCTTGTTTTTTATATTAAAAAATTCAACAAAAAACTTATAAAACAAAAATTTTAAAAAAAATAACTTATTAAATAAAAATTCAAAAAAATTGTTTTTACATTGTAAATCTTTCTGTAAAAAAATCTCCCTTCCCCGCCCTCTCTTTTTTGAAAATAACACATCTTTCTCTCCCATTTCTTGTAAATAAATTGATAAAAATGTATAAAAAATCTAAACACTTAAAAAATTAAAAAATCCTAAAAAGAGAATATCTCTAAAAATTTCAAAAAAGATAAATAATAAAAAAATATATAAAAACTCTAAAAAATCCAAAATATTTTGTTTATTATCAAAAAAAATTGAATATCTCATTCTTAACCTTTTCGCTCTCCAAAAACTTGTTGCGATTTATTTATAAGCAAATTTTATTAATTCTTTGTTTAATATTCGTTTATTAATTGGAGATTGATAGATTAAGATATCTAGGATTATGTTTTTAAGTATTTCCTATGCTCTTTTTATTTAGTTAAGAGACCTGTTTTCAACACCACTTCTAATTTATCTAAATAGTTGTACAGTTATTTTGTTAGAAAATAACAACCATAGATTTCAATTATGTTTACTCCAAGGTTTTTTTTGAAATATAAGAACGTTCAATTTATAAAGGTGTCTCTCAAAATTTTTTTATTACATCTAATTTTCTTTATGAAAAAACCCTCTTTTTTACATGTCTTACTTTGCATGATTTTGATTCTTAAAAGAACCTATGTCAATGAGAATAAGATTTAGTTCCGTAAACATAGGCATCCAATATTTTTAAGAGATTATATGTTACGGAGTAAGAGAATAAAATTCATTACTCATATACATATACATTGGCTTATTATGGAGATTGTTCAAAAAAATATTATATGTTATGGAAAATAAGATTCCGTTTCGCTAAACATTCATATTCAAATCAAAAATTTCATTAGAACTTTGAGCGAAAAAATATACCTCACCTATAATGGAAAGCCCTCTTCATAAACCAGAACATCCTCCCACTCTGCCAATTTCAAATGATTCAAGAATTAATTTAAATTTTTTTGAGAGCATAATTTGTAAATTACAGTATTTTCTTTAATTTGAATAAGCTAAAGTTTCCGCAATCCCAATCTACTTTTGTTAACCTAACAAATCCAATTCTTTGCTTTCTATTTGATTATATCGAGAAGTTGTTTTAGCTGAAACCTTTCCTCTATTTAAATTTATCATAATTTAGGACTTAACTCTTATACCTCGGATGTTTATTTTGATCTTTCTTTCGATTAATTCAAGCGGTAGCTAAACTTAGGATTTCTTTAATTCTTTATAAGTATATCTCCAACTTTACTCTGGAATAGCAAAAGCTTAAGTATTAGGATATCTGATTAGTTGTAAATATTCGTATTTTTGCGTACGTTATTTAAGTCATTTTAATTTATTTTTTTTCATTTTTAGTTATTTCTCTTTTATAAAATGCATCTTTTTGTAAATATTATTCTAACTTATTTTATTTTATTTTTCAGACTTTTTTCACAAAAAGTCAAAGAATTTCAAAGTGCATGCCCGTGTACTTCTCGATCACACCCGTGACCTAGTCGTGTTACTTGATCCTAACAAGATGTTGTCTCCAGATCGATGATCGGCGTTCGACATTCATCGAACTTCCCGAAATGCCTATGTTCATCCCGTGACAAGCCCGTGTCATGCCCTTGATGTTCGTCGATCTGAACTCAACGATCTGCGTTCGATGATTTCTGAACATGCTCCACCTATACGCCTCGTGTCACGCCCTCAACGTTCGTCGATCTCAACTCAACGATCTGTGTTCGATGATTTCGGAATGCGCCCATGACATGCCCGACACGCCTATGTCAAATCCGGTTTGTCGAGCTCAACTCAATACCAACCACCACCACTCAATGCCAACCACTCAACGCCATCTCCACTCCATGACAACCACTCGACGCCATCTCCAATCAACGCTAGGCAACCACTCAACGCTTCCTGACACGCCCGTGTCAATATTTGACACACCCGTGGCTTCCATGTGTCCCAGACAAGACAGCTTCAGCGACTAAATGACACGACGCCTTCCCTAGATAAACCTCTTAGACACGCCCCCCTACACGCCCGTGATAACAGGGTCATGCCCGTGACTTCCACGTGTACATCGCCAAAATTAAACAAATCAATTAATACTCAGTATCAACTCAGCAATAGTAGCTACACGCCCCCCTTACACGCCCATCATCTAGGGCGTGTAACCCGAAACCTTTGCCTATAAATAGATCTACTCTGTATGATCACCTGTTTTTTTTTTTGAACCATTTTGCTTAATGGGTAATGCTGCTGAGATGCTTTTCCAAGTCGATGTAAGGGTATTCCCCACCCCCTCTTTTATAGTTTAGCTTTGTAATCTCCTTTTTAAATTATTAAAATTTGTAGATTTTCTCCGATTTTATGGTTTTGGATGTCATTTGAGTGCCCTCCTTAAGCAATCTTATGTTTTTTTTTTCTTCGTTTTTATTTATTTTTCTATGTGTGTGTGTGTATGAGAGTTAAAGTAATTTTATGTTTTCATTTTTTTGTTACTTTGATTTATAATAGCTTCTCATCTCATGCCCCTTAGGTTTTTTATAGCCTTTATTTTGTTTTTGTTCTATTTATTCATTCTTATAAATTGGTAAAAGTGTTTCAAAGTGGTTTTCATTTTTCTCTAACATAGATTTTATCTTTTAGGTCGTAAAACCTTTTGTTCTTTTTTAACTTTATATCCACGCCAACAACTCAATGCCATCTCCACTCAATGCCATCCAACCACTCAATGCTTCCTGATATGCCGGTGTTAATATTCGACATGCTCATGGCTTCCACGTGTCCTAGACAAGATAGCGTCAGCGATGAAATGACACGATGCCTTCCCCAGATAAACCTCCCAGACACGCCCCCTAGACGCCCGTGACAGCAGGGTCATGTCCATCACTTCCACGTGTACAACCCAAAAAGTAAACAAATCAATTAATGCTCAGTATCAAATCAGCAATAGTAGCTACATACCCCCTTACATGCCTGTCACCTAAGGCGTGTAATATGAAAATTTTGCCTACAAATAGATCTTCTCTATATGATCACCTGTTCGTTTTTTTGAACCATTTTGGTTAAGGCGTTATGATGCTGAGATGCTTTTCCAAGTATATGGAAGGGAATTCCCCACCCCCTCTCGTTTATGGTTTAGCTTTGTAATCTACTTTTTAAATTAAATAAATTTGTAGATTTTCTCCGGGTTTATGGTTTTGGATTTCATTTGTGTGCCCTCCTTAAGAAATCTTAATTGTTTTTTCTTCATTTTTCTTTATTTTGCTATGTGTGTGTGTATGAGAGTAAAAGTAATTTTATGTTTTCATTTTTTTTGTTACTTTGCTTTGTAATAGCTTCTTATCTCATGCCCCTTAGCTTTTTTATAGCCTTTACTTTGTTTTTGTTCAATTTATTCATTCTTATAAATTGGTAAAAGTGTTTTCAAAGTGGTTTTCATTTTTCTCTAACTTAGATTTTCTCTTTTAGTTAGTAAAACTTTTTGTTCTTTTTTAACTTTATTTCCACTTTTTACGCACTTTTACAGAGTTATAAGATTGGATTTATAATCGTTTTAATTTTTCAAGCACTTCAATTTTTTGCATTTAATTTAAAAGACTTTTGCTCATTTAATTTTTCTTCCATCTTTTTATGAATTTCTATCGTATTCTAACGGTAGAAATGTACTTGTTTTAATTTTTCAGTCATTTAGATTTTCTTGTTTTTTTATGAAATTTTGTATGTGTGCGTAAGTGTATGAGTTAGATTTTCTTCCTGTACAGTGTCTGTGTGTGTGTGTGTGTGTGTGTGTGTGTGTGTGTGTGTGTGTATGAGATATTATTTATTTACTTTCTTTCAATTATGTAGTGTGTGTGCGTGTGCGCATCTATTTTCTCCTACTCGTTTGAGTAGGACTCGCTTTAATTTCCCGCCTACTCGTTTTAGTAGGACTTATAATTTCATGCATACTCATTTGAGCAGGACTTGTCATTTTAAAGCTTTCATTTCCCGCCTACTCTCTTGAGTAGGACTCGCACTTTTACTGCTTTCATTACACGCCTACTCGTTTGAGTAGGACTTGCATTTTACTGCTTTCACTTTACTGCTTTCATTTTATCGCATTCCTTTACTTCTTTCATTTTCTACTTTCATTTCCCGCATACTCGTTTGAGTAGGACTCGCACTTTCATTTTTGCATTTCCTTTTGCATATCATACCCATTCTGATGAGTGGCTAACCGCTCTTAGCCCTCAGTATCGAAGAGTATTGGGACAGATAAAATCTCTTTAAATAATTAAAGGTCCTCGTTTTCTCCATAATTAAATTACTTAAGTTTTACTCCAGGTTTACGACGCGAGAATCACATATCAATGTGTGGGCTCTATTTCCATAGTGCATACGCTAGCTAGCCGAGATGCCATCTTTATGGACCGGTCACAACTCGGTAAAGGGAGTTTCGCACTAACCCTTGAGAGAGAAGGCACGGAATTCTATGGATTTGGTTACCCACCCAATAGGGGGTTATTAACGTAATGTGGGCATTAAGAGGAAACCTTCGTCGGACGAGAGCCCGGTAGAATAGTATTAATGTTCAGGTGAGCGATAGTCCTAGATTTAGGTGAGCTCATTTTTGTAGAACCTCCACGGCCAAGTCTCTGCCTTAAATTATTTGAAATTTAGGATCTCTATTTATTCAAAGTTTACTTGGGTTCAAATTCAATTTGATACTGTTACGTTATTTCTTCATTGGCTCCATTGTAATGTTTATTTTCTATATTATATATATATAAATAATATCCCGACAAGTTAATTTCGGTAAAATTATAGTCCCCTCCAGTAGAAATAATCAACCCGTCCCTGAGAACAATACGACCCCGATATTCCTCACCGGAATATCTTGTACTACACGAGATAGGTGCACTTGCCTCACTTCATTAAAACTCAATTTCAACTTTTTTATAGATAATAAATCCGCAAGCCCCATCCTTCCAAGATAAATAAACAATCTGCTTTTCCAAAAAATAAACATGCGGGGCACCGCGAGTTTTAACCATCATCCTGGTTCTTGGCCAACTTCTTGCATCTTTTCAAAGCATCCAGAAGGGCACCAAACTTTTAAATCAATTGATTGACATCTTCCTTCAATTCTGAGCCATCTTCATCATAGGATGATGATGCATCATAATTTGGACTAGTCTCATAATCTGACTCAGAAGATGAGCTAGATATAGAGTATACCTTATCTGGACCTCGTTGATCCTGGCTGGACTCTTCATCTGATAAGGCCATTAGCCCATAACTGTTGATGACATCATCATCATCATCCTCTGAGTCACTATCTCAATATGATAAAAGCACCCTGATTCCTATCCTAGCTGCAGGATAATCTTCAGCAACAAATATCCCTATGTAGGACTCATCTTTGTCAGACTCAGAATATGCTGAGTCAGACTGCCTCCAGCTTTTCTAATTCATTACAATGAAGGTCTTGTCCTTCTTGCCCTTATGATGCTGGAACTTCTTCTCACTAGATTCTTTTATCTTGACTAGACAGTCAGCAATTACATGCTCAGGTTTGTTGTAATAGTAACAAACAACTTTAGAAGAAACTTATTTACTAGGTTTGGAATCATTCTTGTCCCCCTTGGAGCATTTCTTCTCTGCCTCTTAGTGGTTCTTCTTGTGATGAGAAGAGGAGGAAGGTTTGCTCCTCCATTGCTTCATCTTCATCATCTTCTGAATCTACGTAAAAAAGGCAGCAAATTCTCCATCAGACATGTTGTTGTCTGAGGTGCTTGGCTCTGTGCTGTCTGATTTAGTAGACCTCCTTGAAAGAGAGGCAATCCTCTCATTGACTTTCTTGGATCTCTCAGCTTTGAAGGCCACAGAATTTTCCTTGTCCTGAGATTTGTTGATGGTCTCCTCCTCATTCCTTGTAGATATCTGTAACTTATAAGACAATAACTTCCAAAACAGCCTGTGAGGGGGAGTATCATCAAGCTTTGTCATCTCTTTGATGACACGAATATTTGTGTCCTAGTCTTTAGTTAGAGATCTGAGGAACTTCTCATTGAGC
Organism: Platanthera guangdongensis; assembly: GCA_039583875.1. Classification (NCBI taxonomy): domain Eukaryota; kingdom Viridiplantae; phylum Streptophyta; class Magnoliopsida; order Asparagales; family Orchidaceae; genus Platanthera; species Platanthera guangdongensis. The sequence continues at coordinate 164,351,482 of CM077152.1, read as the reverse complement.
TCATAATGGTTGAAGGCCCTCCCATAAGTCCTCAGCTCATTCATAATTCAAAAAAAAAAATAATAGCAATCTGCAATGCTATCCTTCTTGATATGTCTGAATGCTTTATACCCTTGGTTGAGTAGGGATTTCCTATCATCCCAGACATTTTTAGTCCCTTCCATGTAAACCACCAGGGTATCCCACATTGCCTTTGATGTCTTGTAATGGACTAGATTCTGGAATGTAGAATCATCTATGACACTCACTATTATGTTATGTGCCCTCTTGTCCATTATAGCCAAAATGACCTCATCCTTGGTCATTTCAGAATACTTTTAGGTGTATGGACTATTCTATCTAGAGCTGAAATATTCATTCAGATGAAGGGTCCCTCTTGAACAGTTATAAAGATTCTTGTGTCAGATGCTTCCATAAACAATCTAACTCTATCCTTCTAGATCTCAAAACTTTCTTTTCTGTAGATTGGAAGCTTCATGAATCTCAGCTCCTTATGATTCTCTCCTGAACACATAAGGACAATTCTTTTAGCAACTCTTGGAGATCAATTAAGACTGTTAAGTCCTTTTTGAATAACCTCCCTCTGATACCACTTGAAATTCTTTACATTCAAGAGTAGTTAACACCTATAGGGGAGTGAATAGGTTTTAGGCCTTTTTATATTTTTCTTATTTTAAGTGTGTTGTTATTTAGTTATATTTAACTTTCAAGACAATCAACAACAACACACACAAGATTTATAGTGGTTCCCCAGATTATCGGTACATCTACTGTCCCTCCCACCTTTCTAACATTGTGTTAGACAAGACACTTCTCCAAAAATCAGCTCCAAAGTGCTTACAACTCAGATCCCTCAGGATCTCTCAGTCTCCTCCAAGACCTATGTAAGGACCCAAAAAGCCTAAAAAGGAATAATTGGGAGCTAACACATAACATTAGTGTTAACGCCGGCATTAGTTTTTGAATTAAATCTTCTGAGGGCTCGGGAACCAAACATGGCGCGGTAGTAAGCTAGCGCTTGGTACTACCACTCAATGCTTTAAAGAGTTATGTGACTACCGTGGGGAGATAGTAATCTATCACGTTGTAATAGCACTCAATGCTCCTAGTGCCTTTGGCTAGGCATTGAGTGCCTACCAGGAGGCGGTAGTATTAGCGCTGGAGGTAGCTATGGCGATTTATTTGGGCAAGTTCTCAGGTTGGCTACCGCGCATAATTATCCTTACCACAAAGTTGTATAAGAGCAGTTATAATGCATCCACGTGTCAACACCCGATTCGAGTTCTGAGTGGTGGTATCCTTAAAAAACTAAACAATTGTGGTACCGCGTGGTGGTAACTTCTAATCGTGTGGCGGTAGCGCTCGTAAACTAAATTCTAGATAGAATCGTGACTGTTCGCCGGTTTTATTTTGGGATCCGACGGATGGAGGTTTACCCTGTGAGTTTATAGTAGAGAGTATAGGGTTCAATCTCATTGTTACTTTTAATCTTCTCTTTCTAAGTGATAGAGAAAAGGTAGAGTGAATAAGGAAGAAGAGGAAGGAGATCTTGCCACCGTTGGAGTCCCAAAGGTCAGATTCGCAAGATGAGTCTGGATCTGTGGAGGAAAGATCATTGCAGTCACGTTCATCCATTTTCATCTTTGGCATGGCACCGAAGAGTGCGCAAAGCGTAACGATTTTCTACTTGGACATGTGAAGTCCTCTTCCTTTTGCAGAGGACACCCTCTCCCACAAGTGTGCGGTGAGCGTGAGGTCTTCCTTTAGGCAGTCTTTGTTATATCCCCGTAATTTTTCATTTAGAGTTCGGAAACGTAGTATGAACATAGGCATGATGTGTGAAGCCTATCCAGACAGGTTGGTCTGGATTGGTGATGTTTTTCATATGCTTGTTTTGCCGGAGAAGACTCTGTGCTCTATGTTTTTCTGGTTTTCTGCATTGTAGATTACAGTAGGGAAATTTGGGGACTAACTCCAAGGAGCACCAGGAAATCTCAGCAGAATCGTATTTCTGTCAGGTACTACGCCTCGGTATTGTTACCATCGGCAGTAGCTTGGTGAGAGAGCTATTGTGAGGCCTGTCTCGTCAAGACCTGGGGGCCAATGTTTTGGAGATGAGTGATTGGAGAGCCCAACTTGGTGTCTTGAGAGCCCGCTAGTGAACATAACCCGGTTATGTGTGTTGGAATGGGAAAAGGGAGGTCGACCCCCATCATGTCTTGTTGTGCATGGCGATTTGAGTAACAGGATATGACTCAACTATGCCCAGTAGCTATGTTGATCAACCTGTGGGTAGTGTTACTTATCGTATACATAATTACGAGTCTTATACCTCGAGCCGAAAATACTATTTAATGCTCATGTATGTTGGTCGTCACTAAGTACGGTGGTGGGACCCTAGTTTTTGTCTGGTACAGCGAAAATGTACCCTGAGTGCATACGGCGTGTGGTCGTAGCACCACCATCTGTGGTGAAGTGCGCTTATATTGCACTTTTGTATCCATGTTTGGTTTTGCTAATGTTATGCACGGAAGGAGCACTACCGCCTTGATTTAGGGGTGGGGTCATTATAATTTGGTCATCCTTAGCTTACCATTGCTTTGTTTTGCCACTACTAGATGGATTGTTCTTATGCAGGAATAGGTGAGCCAAGTGGCAAGTAGAGGACTGAAGCTCTTATTGCTGTGCTGGCCCTTGAAGGCTAAAGAGAAGTGTTTTCCTTTACTATTTTCATGTGTGGACGGCCTGCGTGCCGAAATCTATAAAACACTTATTGTTTAAGTAAACAATTTTAAGGAAATAAGGACAAGACTCTTTGTGAATTTTTTTTACTTTCATTCCTGTTATGGACTATAGTGGACATTCATATTTTGTGATGGGTTCTTCCAACTTATTTAAAAGCTTCCGCAAGAATGCTCTTTAATTATGTTTCAAAATCTTATTATAGTAATTTAGTATTAATATGTAACTCCACTAACTGTCCGTGGTATTTGGTGTGCGGCCTCGACTGGACCTTCTGTTATATTCCATTTGATAGATATGGGTGTTACAATTTGTTATCATACCACAGTGTCGGTCTTTATTATATGAATTTTTGGGCGAATTATTTTAAGGGGTGGTGAGCACATATATGTGTGTCATCATTTTAACATGAGAAGAACCCTTGAATATCTACTTAGGGATGAAAATACATATGTTTGAGGAACTTGGGTGTTCCTACGATTGTCTTTGCAATTTTGTTTGGTCACTTAATGGGGTGTCCTACTATAATAGGTGACCAGGTGTGGTGGAGAACAGTCGAAATGTCTGCACTCTGCGGAAAGCATTGCACCTAATGGCGTACTTGTAACCCCTCCTTCGATAGAGACGATAAGACTTATGGATGAGGTCGTGTTTGCGATGATAAATGCCCAGCTAGGGAGGCAAGCTCAACCTCCTGCCCCTATTGTGGAGTAGGTGCCGCTTCGTGCATCAGAGCCTAGAGTGGTGGAACGAGTGGCTGTAAAACCTTTTGTGCCAAGAAGAGCGACTGAAAAGCAGCTCAAACATGTGATGAGCTTCAATCCCCTAGTGTTTACGGGGACTGGAACCCCAACCCAGGCCGAGGATTGGCTATCTCATGTTAAGAGAGTCTTGACAGCAACTGAAACAGAGGAATTAAAGAAAACCACCATAGCCACTTTTCTGAGGGATGGAGAGGCGAGACTATGGTGGGAAGAGTTAGAGCTGCATCTCTTGGCTAGAAGGCAACTCACCTATGTCTTGATGTCGGAGTTTTCAAGGTTATTCATGTATAGATACCTCCCCTCGGTATAGAGGATCAACATGGAGAATCAGTTCCAGAGACTGATGCAGGGAGAAAGTAGCGTGGATGAGTATCTCCACGTGCTAACGAGGTTGGGACGTTATGCTGGGTCTACTTTTGATGACGCAGAGCGTAAGACCAACTAGTTATATGAGGGTCATCGTGATGACTCAAGGCTACGAATATTTGGTCCCATGATGCAGGGTTTCCTAACTCTGGTCAATACCTCCCGATCTCTGGAGAAAGATGTGAAGAGAGTTCAAGAGAAGGACTCAATCTTGAAGATGTTAGAGTTCAAGGTGCCTAGCTCGTCGATGTCTGGGTTTCGTAAGTAGAACAAGGCGGCGAGGACTTCGGGTCCATCCCCACCTTCGGGTGCGTCTGGAGTTACTACAATGTGAGGCCCAATTACTTGTTATAATTGTGGCAAGCATAGACACATTGCCCGAGACTGTTAGAGTGTGCGCCCAAAGTCAGAGAAGAAGCTTGAAGCATCTAATGCGAAGAAGGGAAAGGCAGTGGAGTAAACAGCATCCCACTACGTTCCAGGCGATCCTAGCGTTTACAACCTTGGACAACAAGAGGCCATAAAGAAGGCTGTTGTGGTGACAGATATGTGTTAATTGATAATACATTAGGTTTATATACTTGTGGCCTTTTGCATGTTAGCTTATGAATTGTTGTGCTAGGCTTTGTTTTGATCTTTAATTGTCCGGCAAGAGCACTGTTTGATACGGGAGTCTCGCACTCCTTTTTGTCCGAGGAATTTGTATCACACATCAGAGTGCCTTCTTCGATGGAAGGGATAAATTGGATCTATTGTTGCCTAACGGGTGTTCTCTGCGCGCGGATAGAGTTTGATGCGTGAAGGTACAAATTGGGGGTCAAGAGTTTGACTTGCAAGTGTCACTAATATCGATAGTGGAGTTTGATGTGATCTTTGGCATGGACTATCTCTCGGAGCAGCGTGCGTACATTAATTGTAACCACAAGGTGGTCAGACTGGGATTGGATACAGAGTGTGAGATGACATTATCTAGCATGAGGGGATCGAGAAAGACTTTGATGCTTGCTATCCAGGTGGTTAAGGAAGTTCGTAGTGGTGTAAGGCTATTTTTCACTTTAGTGGAGGCTTTGAAGCCCAAGTGATGTGTTGGACGGCAAGTGTACCGGTCGCACAAGTAATATAAAATTGGTGAATTTCCCCAAGTATCGATCTCTTCAAGGAACACAGTAAGGTGGAGTAAATTTTGAGGACTTGAGATTGAAGTCCTTAGGTCAGAGTTAACTAAGGGGTGATTTATAGCTGTGGAAAAATAAAGTAAAATACTATCAACTACTCCAATGCAACGCCGCTATGCGATGCTTCGCCAGGAGGGATGGAAGACTACATGAGCCGTTATGCACCGAATCACTAAGCGGATGGACGAGTAGGCTTGCAGATGAGGAGGTTAGAATGGCGGAATGAGGGTAGAGAGCACCTCTTCGCTACGAACGCCTCTAGTAATCGCTAGAGCCGCAGAACGGATGTGGTGGAGGATGGAAAAGAAAGGCGCACCTCAAGCAAATAACAAAAGTATAAAATCACATAGACATGATAATATACAAACGTTTAACAAAATAAGCATACTACATCAGATACAAGAGATTAAGCTATACTATCAACAACAAGAGAAGAAAAGTGTGTGAAATTGACCGGATCCGAAGTCTTGTAGAGGATTCATGGAAGGAATCACCGATTTGTCAATCCTCATCCTAGCTTTGTCCTCAACTGCATCCGGGGTAAAGGAGGCTATCACTCACTCCCAATGGACTCGTCTTCTTCATGTCACGATCCGGTGGAGGATGGCACAAACTTCTCCTAACTTGATGGAGAAAGTTAGATCAAACACTCCTTGAAGCTCAATGATGAAGGAGGAGACCGAGAGGAAGCTCGGGCTTGAATATAGCGTTGAAAGTTTGACCGGAGCGCCTCCATAAGGTGGAAGATGAAGGGAAATGGAGGAACGCTTCCTTGGAGGCGAAAAACGGCGTAGAAGAAATTCTCTCTTAAATGGAAGAAAAATCTGCTCTTTAAATAGAAGCAGGTCAGAAAAATAGGCATGCACGGTGTAACGCCCCGAAACTCAAAAGAGTGATGAGTCCACTTTATATACCTATTTTCGGACTCATCTGGGCTTATTTTTCGTCGCTTGCACTTCACTTTTAGTTCATTATCATATATATTTCATCTTGCCTATATTTCCATAGGAAGTGCACATTTATGCCCGTGGTTGTGTATTTTGTTATTTTTATAGTCTGTACTCATTTTTGTGATTGTCTGGAATGTCTGCACATATCATTGATTGGTTTTTTCCTTTCGGTACAGGGGTCGTGTGCGTGTTCCCGGATGGTTGTGAAACAGGAATACTGCGCACGATAATGGGATCTAATGCGCACGACCACTGGTCGTGCGCCCCTGATCGTGCGCACTACTCTACATTTTCCAGAATCAGCATGGGGTAAGTGCACGACCACTGGACATAATGCGCACGACCACAGGTCGTGCGCCACTGTTCGTGTGCATTGATTCCTCTTTTCTGGAGTCCTGTCTGGGGTAATCGCACGACCATTGGACTTAGTGCGCACGACCACTGGTCGTGCGCCACTACTCGTGCGCGTTATCCCAGTTCTTCTTCCTGATCTTTCATGCCAGTGCGCACGAGCATAGGACATAGTGCGCACGACCACTGGTCGTGCGCCTGTGACCGTGCACATTGTTCATTTTTGCTTTGTATAAATAGTGCAAGTCTCGCCCTAATTAAAGAGAGGATCCAGAGGTCAACATTTCACCACCAAATCCGAGCCGGAGCTTTCTCTCGGCCTTCTCCTTCATCCGTGAGCTTCAAGTAGGGTTTGACGTCATAGCCATCAAGCGAAGGAAAGCTAGCAAACTTCGTCCGCTATCGTGAGATGAATAAGACGGGCCATTGGAAGGTGGTGACAGCCCTTCTCTACCCCGGACGCAGTTGAGGACCGAGCTTGGACATGGAATGACAACCCGACGATTCCAACCGTGAATCCTCAGCAAGACTTCGGATTCGGTCGATCTCTTGACTTGTTCTTACTTTCTTGTTGAATATTGGTGTTTTTAAACCTATTTATATTGATGAAGTGCACTGTGGTTGTTTATGTTATGTGTTTCATATCTATGTGATTCCTATTTCATATTACTGCCTAAGTTGCTTGAGTTGCGCCTTATATTCCATCCACCACCATCCACCCTTGCCGTTCTAGCAATTGCTAGAAGCGTGCGTAGCGAAGAGGTGCTCACGACCCTCATTCCGTCATTCTCACCACCTCATCCGCAAGCCAACTCGTCCATCCGGCTAGCTATTCGGTGCATAGCGGCCCGACTAGTCTTCCATCCCTCCTGGAGAAGCATCGCATAGCGGCGTTGCATAGGAGTAGTTGATAGCTTTTTATTTTCTATTTCTGCATATATCATAGCCCCCATCGTTACCGCCGACCCTAAGGACTTCCATCTCAAGTCCTCAAAATTAACTCCACCTTACTATGTTCCTTGTGAGATCGATAACTGGGAAAACCCCCATTTTATATTACTTGTGCGACCGGTTCACTACCGTGATCTTAAGCATCACGTTTTTAGCGCCGTTGCCGGGGAACACAGTCGTGTGAGTTTTTGGAGAGGGAGATAATAGATTGAAGCCCTTTTCCATTTGTGCATATCATTCTTTTTTCATATTTGCTTTGGTTATTATAATTTTTGTTTTGCTTATTTCTTTTTACCCTTTTCTGATTTTTGATTTAGATAGCAGATCCGTGCTATTTTCATTTTAGCTGTGTAGCACTTTTTCAGCAATTATTTTTGTTCGTGATGGATCCTGATGCTGAGTGTCGTATCCTTGACACTTTGCGCCGATCCATCGATGTCATTGCTATTATGAATGCTGAGCATTGCATTTGGTGTTTGTTATGTCAAGGTGTGGGACACATGTTGAAGGATTGCCCTCGTTTGTGCAAGCCTTCTCCCTTTGAGGGCGTGTGCACAACAACCTCCCGTTCGCGGAAGATTGTTTTGGACAGGCCTACCAGGGTGTTGCCTGGCCCATACAATGACATAACGCACTTTGCTCATTCTTTACCCGTTGAGATTACTGAAGAATCTCTGGCCGCATACAACTCTTTCATGGGTCCCTCGATCCCTTTTTACGATCTTCCCTTGAGTGATGATGATCACTCTGGTGTTAGCCAACAAAAAGAGGAGCAGGAACTCATGGGTGCTCCTGTATGGGACGATGAGATTGTTCCGGTCGTCGATGGGGTGGCGTCAGCGAATGATTTTGCGATGGGGCCTGCGCATTCAGTGTTTGATTTTGAGAGTAACCTTGCCCCTCTGTAATTTTTGCCGGATTGTGCTACTCCATTTTTGTGTGAGTCGGTTGATGATGTCGTATTTATTGATGATTCGGTGCCCGAGGTTGCGCCGAAGTGGGATGATGTTTCCTCTATCTCAGATGGAGAAGGTGGATCTTCGGAACACTTTTATGCACCCCGGTGGGATGAGGAATATCCCCTTTCCGATGCGGAGGTTTGCACCTACTTATTGGATGAGGTTGTTCCTCTTACCACCGCGGACCTTGAGTTCTGTGATTCCCCTCGGTATGACTCGTATGATACCGACAATGATCTATGCTTGGATCCTGCTGGGAGTGACACCGGGAACACTCCCCCTATTTCTGATTATTTTAGTTCTTCTTCTCCTTTATTTCTTGATCCTTCTTCTTTATCTGAGCCTGTGCAGGTTTAATCTCCACAGGAAAGTTGGGTTGACGTTGAGCCTTGCGCTCAGGGTGTTGACAAGTGCATCCTCTTGTGTGAGGAGGTTCCTACCTCCTTCACAGTGGAAGCCCCTGCCGTCACCTTCGCCCCTAGCGAACTTGTGGTGGACGAAACCTTGCTAGGCAAGGATTTGTTTTGTTTTGAGATGAGTGAGGACTAGGCCTCCTCCTCATCCTACTTCCTATTTCCTCTACCTGTGTTGGGTAGGTATTATTATTTAGGTAGAGGGGTAACTGCTCTATCACCGTATCGGTACCCGTTACCGAAACGGATATTGGAACAGTTACCTGTGCACTTTTTATTTCATAGGCCCATTAGCTAAAACTGTTAAGAATTTAATAAATCTTGTTGAGTCCACTTTATATACCTATTTTCGGACTCATCTGGGCTTGTTTTTCGTCGCTTGCACTTCACTTTTAGTTCATTATCATATATATTTCATCTTGCCTATATTTCCATACGAAGTGCACATTTATCCATGTGGTTGTGTATTTTGTTATTTTTATAGTCTATACTCCTTTTTGTGATTACCTGGAATGTCTGCACATATCAGTGATTGGTTTTTCCTTTCGGTACAGGGGTCGTGTGCGTGTTTCGGGATGGTAGTGAAACAGGAATACTGCGCACAATCATGGGATCTAATGTGCACGACCACTGGTCGTGCGCCCCTGATCGTGCGCACTACTCTACATTTTCCAGAATCAGCCTGGGGTAAGCGTACGACCACTGGGCATAATGCGCACAACCACAGGTCGTGCGCCACTATTCGTGTGTGTTGATTCCTCTTTTCTGGAGTCCTGTCTGCGGTAATCGCACGACCATTGGAGTTAGTGCGCACGACCACTGGTCGTGCGCCACTACTCGTGCGCGTTATCCCAGTTATTCTTCCTGATCTTTCTTGCCAGTGCACTCGAGCATAGGACATAGTGCGCACGACCAGTGGTCGCGCGCCTGTGACCGTGCGCATTGTTCATTTCTGCTTTGTATAAATAGTTCAGGTCTCGCCATGATTAAAGAGATGATCCGGAGGTCGACATTTCTCCGCCGTTTTCATCCTTCTCCGTCATTCCCCTTCATCTTCCACCCTAGGGAGGTGCTCCGGGCAAGCTTTCACCGCCAAATCCGAGCTGGAGCTTCCTCTCGACCTTCTCCTTCATCCGTGAGATTCAAGTAGGGTTTGACGCCATAGCCATCAAGCAAAGGAAAGCTAGAAAACATCGTCCGCTATCGTGAGACAAAGAATACGGGCCATTGGAAGGTGGTGACAACCCTTCTCTACCCCGGACGCAGTTGAGGACCGAGCTTTGACGCGGAATGACAACCCGACGATTCCAACCGTGAAGCCTCAGCAAGACTTTGGATTCGGTCGATCTCTTGACTTGTTCTTGCTTTCTTTTTGAATATTGGTGTTTTTAAACCTATTTATATTGATGAAGTGCACTGTGGTTGTTTATGTTATGTGTTTCATGTCTATGTGATTCCTATTTCATATTACTGCCTAAGTTGCTTGAGTTGCACCTTATATTCAATCCACCACCATCCACCCGTGTCATTCTAGCAATTTCTAGAAGTGTGCGTAGCGAAGAGGTGCTCACGACCCTCGTTCCGCCATTCTCACCACCTCATCTGCAAGCCTACTCGTCCATCCGCCTAGCGATTTGGTGCATAGCAGCCCGACTAGTCTTCCATCCCTCCTGGTGAAGCATCGCATAGCGGCGTTGCATAGGAGTAGTTGATAGCTTTTTATTTTCTATTTCCGCATATATCAAAGCCCCCATCGTTACCGCCATCCCTAAGGACTTCAATCTCAAGTCCTCCTCAAAATTAACTCCACCTTACTGTGTTCCTTGTGAGATCGATACTTGGGAAAACCCCAATTTTATATTACTTGTGCGACCGGTTCACTGCCGTGATCTTAAGCATCAAAGAGCGACGGGGAAGTTTTGGGCCAGATTTGGAATCTGGCAATAGGCACACGGCCTGGGACACGGGCATGTCCCAGGGAGTGTCAGACTGGAGTCGACGACTTGGCCGCGAAGTCGACGAATTTCGGTCGACACTGTGTCGAGACATGACACACGGCCTGAGACATGGGCATGTCTCCGGGCGTGTCAAGCCCGTGTCCACGATCGGCCCGGTGTGTCGACGATTTTCACTCGACTAAGTGTCGAGACAGGGCACACGGCCTGAGACACGGGCATATCTCAGGGCGTGTCGAGCCCGTGTCGACAACCGGCCCAGGGTGTCGATATTTTCGCTGGACGATGTGTCGAGTCAAGGCACACGGCCTAGGACACGGGCGTGTCCAAGGACATGTTGGGTGCTCGACAAACTTCACTTGACGAAGTGTCGAGACCATGTACACGGCCTGGAGCCCAGGCGTGTTGAGGTAGACACGGGCAAGGATACGGGCATGTCCAGTACCCGTGTAGTTCTCGGGTTATTTTCGAGCTAAATCGATGGGGGCACACGGTCGACCACACGGTCGTGTCATTTGCAACACGGGTGTGTCAGGTCGAACACGGGCGTGTCGGATGCCTGTGTATTGTTCCAGGCGCGTCGATTTTGATGGCGAATGAAGCATACGGCCCTGTACACGGCCGTGTGCCAGGCCGTGTTTGGTCCAGATTGTACATTTCAGGCCCGAATCAAGACCGTTTGTTTCTCTAATTTGGGATCCAACGGCTGGGGGTTGTTCCTGATGGGATATACCCGGGATTGGACCTTTGAAACCCTCACTTTTACGTGAGTGGTTATCTTTCTAAAGTATAGAGAGAGAGGAGAGCCAAGGAAGGAAGAAGAAGATAGATTCGGCCATTGGAGGAGCTTCAAAGCTCCAAATCGCAAGCCGACTTCGGATCCACGGAGGCGAAGAGAGTGTTGTGCTTTTCATCCGTTAACTTTTCCATGGCGCCAAAGAAGAACGCTAGGGTAACGATTCTCTTCTTGAGCATGTGTAGCTCTACTTCTTTGCATAGGAAGCCCGCTCTCGCGAGTTTGCAGTGAGTTGGAGGCGTTCCTTCGGGTATATATGTAAAGTCCCTGTTGTTTAGAGTCTGTAAGCGAGAACGGATATAGGCATGATGTGTGAAGCCTACCCGGACATGATGGTCTTTATCGGTGATGTTGCTTTGCATAAATGCCGGAGAAGACTTCGTGCGATTGATTTTTTTTCGGGTTTTCTACGTGGTAGATTGCAACAGGGAGCCTTAGGGATTAACCCAAATGTTGGAACACCCTATTACTGATTTGGGCAAGGATCACTATGTCTCTTAGGAAACCTGTCTTGACCTCATTGTATAGATCTAAAGGTCAATTAGAATTGAGTCTAAGGGTTAGTAGTTAGGTTTTGAAGCTGCCCTCAAGACCAGGTTTTTCAGTTTTTGAGACCAAGTCATTTCGTCGAGCTCAGGATGACGAATCGTCAAACTCCATTCGACGATCGCTGAGCTCACTTCGACGAATCGTCGAACTCCATTCGACGATCTCTGAGCTCAACTTCAACGAGTCGTCGAACTCCATTTTACGATTTTCGAGCTCAGATCGACGTTCTTGACTCCAGTTTGATTCTCTATCTCTGAGCTCAGTTCGACGATAGTTGAGCTCAGATCGACTATCTCTGTTTCAATCTAAGTTCAGTCTCTGAGCTTAGTTCAATGATAGTGGAGCTCAGTTCGACGTTTTTATGAAGAGTTAGATGTTTTTCAAGATTCAAATTCATACAGTTGTGGAATTATTCTCAGCATTTATGTCAGAGATCCTGTAGCCGTTTTTAATTAATCTGGAGCAAGCTTCAAGGAATTTTCAAGGAATGTTTTGTTGGACTTTCCTCCAAAAGACAAAATGCAGTTAAGGAAGTCATCTATGATAGGATAATGGCTATCTAGGACAGAGGATCATTTTCTATTCAGATCAAAGGAATAAAAGAAATATTATTATTCAACAACAACAACTTCTGCAACAACAATTCTCTGCAACAACAAGAATTACAACTCTTACAACAACAATTACACAAGAGAAAGAAAGAGAGTTACAGACATTCTCAGTCTCAAAAAATCATACAAGAACACATATCATAAAAGGAGATCAACTAATTAAAATTTTCAGATCTCTCTTGATTCAAGTGTTCAAAGGCCATCATCATTCAAGACTCCAGACACCTCACATTTCAGTTGCTGCTGAAATCATCTTTTGCTGGAGATCAAATTATCTGAAGGCCTATCACCCTACTACAAAGCTTCACTTCCTGAACAACTCAAGATCTTAGGGAGAGCTTTGACAACATCCACTATCTTCTCTCTAAATGTTGACAGAGAAGATCATCTCATCCCTTTCTCTCTCTCTCTGCTGTAAAGGGTTTTTCAAACTCCCTTCAAAAGTTTGTGGTTGGTTTCTGAGATCTTATCAAAACTCAGTGGTGGCAAGACACCTGATCGAAAAATCTGATTTTTTTTTTGAGCACCTTATCAAAAGCTCATTGGTGCCCAGGACACCTGATCAACTCATCCTGCAGTGGATTCCTACCTAGGGTGGTAGAAGAATGGATGTACCCAGATTGGTTGGGGAACCACTATGGCTCCTTGTGTCTTCTGGTTGCTTGTTTTTCTTTTGTTTTCTGGCTGTGCTTTGAGATTGATCTGTGATTGTTCTGTGTTTAGATTTATTTTATGTTATTTGCTTCCCTGTTCACTTAGGAATACAACAACAGTTGTAAAAAGTTTTTAGCAAGCACCATACTCTATTCACCCCCCTCTAGAGTATATCAGATCTAACTTGCACTTTCAATTGATATCAGAGGGAGGTTGGTTAAAATACCACACCTTAGTGGTTGTACAGGATAACACCTGAACTCAAAGATCCCTCCAGTTAGATCTGCTTTTTGTAAGTTTGTTATTATGATAATTTCTTCACAAAATATGGCCCAAAACAAAGATTATGCTAGCACCAGACCTCCAGTGTGCAATCTATCTAAGTTTGCACTTTGGAAGGCAAGGATTAGACTGTACATGAACTCTATTGATGAGGACATTTTCAATTCTGTTTTGACAGTGTGTCCAAGACCTCCAGAGAACACAAGTACAAGTGTTGTTCCACCTCCTTCAGGAACAGATGCAGAAATAAAGAAATGGAAATTGGCTGATGCAAAAGCTATGAACATTCTACCCCAGACTATGTCTGATGAGATATTCCAAAAGGTAGCTGAATGTAACTCAACAAAGGACATCTGGGACAAGCTATCTGAGATAGTCTCAGGATCTGCAGATGAGAGAAAAGACAGAAGATCTCACCTCATAACCCAATACGAGAATTTCAAGAAAGGAGAAGCTGAATCAGTAGCAGACATGTATAACAGACTCAGTCTCATAGTTAATGAGCTGAAAACTTTTAACAAAGAGATCTCATTGACTGAGCTAAATGATAAAATCCTAATGTGCTTCCCAAGCACTTGGGACTCAAGGATCTGGCCAATCAAGGATGCCAGAAGTCTAAATTAGATCACCACTGAAGCTCTCTTTGGCAAGCTCAAGTCTTATGAGCTGCTCATTAATAATAGAGAAGAAGAGCAGAAGGCTGCCTCACTAGCCACAAGAAAGGAAAAGTCAATAGCTTTTAAAGCCACTGAAGTCAGCCTGAAGACAAGGTCACAGGCAATGAGGAATTGCTAAGTCTACTGGCCAAAAGATTTTACAAAATGGCCAAAAAGGACTTCAGGAAAAGATCATACAAAGAGCATGACAAGCCAAGGTATGATAAATCAAATAATAAAGAGATTATCTATTTTGGTTGCAGGAAACCAGGCCACATTATGTCTGATTGTCCAGAAAATAAAAACAAGGACAGAAAGGACAAGAAAGAAAGAAAAAAAGACAAGGACTTCAAGAAGAATAGCAATGGCAAGAAGAAGAATCAGAAGCTTCATCCAGCTCAAGTGATGATGAAGATTATGCTGATGAAAAGGAATTCTGCATGATGGCTATCAATGCCTCACAACACAATTCTGATGTAGAAGAGTCAGAGTCAGACTCAGAGACTCAATTTTAAGAGGACCAGGTAATAAGTTCTTTTGATTTTAACTCTGAGGACTTCAAGTATGAGTTTAAAGCACTATGTTTAGACTTATTAAAATCTGAGAAGGAAATCATTTCCCTCAGAAATCAATTATCTGAACACAGTACCTTAAAATCAGAAAACCTCAAACTCTCTGAGGAGTTGGAATGCTGTAGGGAGCAGAAAGCCTCACTGAAAAGTGAACTATCAGAGGCCAAAAAGTTTGAAGAATCCCTCAATGGGAGAAGTATCAAACTAATGGACATCACAAGTACAGTGAACTCAAGGTTTAATAGTACACTGGGCTTGGGTGCTTCATCTAGCGAACCTATAGTATTAACAACCCCAATCAAGTTAATTTCTGATAAAGGTAAGGGAGTTGTAGAGGTAGCTAGGAAAAATTCTGACTTACCTAAGAAAACAAGAGTTCAACAGAAATCGTCGAACGGAGCTAGCTGATCGCCGAACGGAGATCAACGATCTCAGGAAAAATCATCGAACTCAGGTCGACGATCTCTAAATCTTGAACTCTACCACAGTCGATCTTCGAACGGAGCACGGTGATCTGACCCAAGATCGTCAAAATCAGCTCAACGATCATCGAGCAGAGATCAGAGCTTTGAAAACTTATTCAAAGGTAAATCAAAATCCAAACCTAGGGGTCCTTCATCCCAAAGATTTAACCCTTATACTGAATGGATAATACCTCCAAGGAGATATCATCCTGAAGGTAATAAGAGTCAACCAAGGATGTCATTTATTTCTGAATTTAAAGGTTATCAACCTAGGCCCAAGGTAAACTGGGTCAAAAATAAGTAAATTGCTTTATGTGCAGATGAAGACCTATCCAACATCAAACCAGCAATGGTATTTGGATAGTGGTTGCTCCAAGCACATGATATGAAGCAAGGACAATTTCACATCCTTTAAAACCAAGCTTGGACCCAAAGTCATATTTGGTGATTCAAACTTTGTACTAACAAAAGGATATGGTGCAGTCTAAATTGGCACAGTCACATTCAAGAAAGTAGACTATGTGGAAGGACTGAAGCACAACTTGATCAGCATCAGTCAACTATGTGATGAAGGCTACCAAGTGACTTTCAGCAAATCCTTATGCAAGATCAAATCAGAGGACAATACAACTGTATTGACAGGTAAAAGGAAAGGTAACATCTATTTAGTAGACTTTCTTTCAACAGAAGTAGATATTTGTCTATTTAATTCTATTTGTAGACCTAATGAGTTATGACATAAGAGACTAGGGCATATAAACCTTAGAACCATTGCTAGGCTATCCAAGGACAACCTTGTTAGAGGACTACCTTCTGGCCCCTACAAGAAGGAAGGACTCTGTAGGGCTTGTCAATTAGGCAAGCAAACCAAAAATAGTTTCAAGTCACTTAATTAGAGTGATTCACCTAGGATTTTGTATCTGTTACACATGGATCTTTTTGGACCCATTACAGTACAAAGCTTAGGAGGGAAATCTTATACTTTAGTGATTGTAGATGACTTCTCTAGATTCACATGGGTGTTCTTTCTGAGGAAGAAGTCTCATAACTTTAAGTGTTTGACAGAGTTTCTCAAATGCATACAGAGTGAGTTCAATACTCACATTGCCCTGATCATAAGTGATCATGGGACAGAGTTTGATTCTCTTCTTATGCAAGAGTTCTGTTAGAGTGAAGAGATCAGGAACACTTTCTCAGCTCCTAGAACTACTCAACAAAATGGGGTAGCTGAAAGGAAAAATAGAACCCTTATTGAATCTGTCACTACATTGTTGTCAGGTGCTCACCTTCCTCTATCCTTTTGGGCAGAGGCAGTGAACACCTCCAACTATGTGTTGAATAGAATTTTAATACATAAACTGAAGGGCAAGACTCCCTATGAATTACTCAAAGGGAAGAAACCTAAAGTAGACTTTTTTTAGAATTTATGGTTGTATTTATTACATTCATAATAATGACAAGAAATATTTAGCAAAATTTCAAGCTAAAGCTGATGAAGGAGTGTTTCTGGGATACTCCATGATCAGTAAAGCTTATAGGGTATATAATAAATCTACTCTCAAAATTGAATAATTTGTTCATATATCTTTTGATGAATCTAACATGTCTTTCAAGGAGAAGAATACTTCTACCATAGAACCTTTGCAGGTACACTCTCTTGCTGAAGACTTGGACAGGTTACAAATCATTCAAATAGAGGAAAGCAGTGAAGATGAAGAAGACATTCAACATCTTGAAGAGAAACTTCTTGAAGAGCCAGTTGTTGTACCACAAGAGGAAACAACAACACAGGTTGGTGAACAATCAACATCCCCTGTTAATTTAGTAACATCAAGAGACCATCCAATTTCCTAAGTGATTGGAGACATCTCAGCTGGTGTGCAAAGCAGAAATCAGGTCAACCAAAATCTGATGCACACTTGCTTCCTTTCTCAAATTGAACCTCGATCCATTCAAGATGCAGAGCAAGATCCACACTAGATCATTGCAATGCAAGAAACGTTGCATCAATTTGAAAGGAACAAAGTTTGGGAACTAGTATCAAGGCCTAAGGATCACTCCATTATTAGAACAAAGTGGGTGTTCAGAAATAAGTTGGATGATCAAGGAGTCATTGTAAGGAACAAGGCAAGGCTAGTTACTCAAGGGTACTGAAAGATATGGTACCTAAACACCTAGAGGGGGGGGGGTGAATAGGTGACCTAAACCTTTTTGAAACTTTGTTGGCAGCAAAACAGTTATCTCAGATTTCTACAGCTAACAGCAATAACAAAATATAAACTGCTAATCCACAGCACAGCACAGCACAGCAGACACACAAATTTATAGTGGTTCCCCAATCTTTGGGTACATCCACTTTCCCTCTTCGCCTATCTAGCAGTGTACTAGATTCGGCCAAACTTCTCCACTATCTCAAAACCCAACTAGGTTCCTACACCTCAGGCCCAAAGCCTTACACTCAGCCACCAAGGCCTACACTCAGCCACCCAGGCCTACACTCAGCCAATCAAGGCCTACACTCATCCAAGTTCTTCAACTCCTACACAGAAAATAAGAGAGGAGTTGAGAGTTTCAGGCAACCAAGCCCTACCCTCAGCCTTTATAATATAGGCTTACAATTCACTCAGATCCAATGGATCCTACAAGTTAAAATTGAATTACAATAACTAACTCTACAACTCAGAAAATAAGAGAGGAGTTGAGAGTTTCTTGAAGAGTTCTTGGAAGAACTCAGCTAGATCCAAACTGACTTAGCTTCCTTCAAAGCTTCTTGAGTAGAACTGAATTAGTCTGAATCCTAGAGAACAAACTAGGCCAAGCAGTTGATCCTTGACCTCTGCTTCTTGAGATCCATGCTTGTGAGGTGCGGTGATTCTTGTTGAATCCTAAGGTCGTGGTTCGAGTCCGGCAGGCGCGAGTTGTGTGCTTGTTGGAGAGTAGGTTAAGGACGTTGTATCGAGTCCGTATTTTGAGAGCCAACCGACCCCTTTTCGTTCGCTTTTGGTCGGAGCACTCTCCTTTTTTTCTATTTCTGATGGGACCCGCCGTTAGCGTAAGAGTCCATCTCACAAACATCCCTCTCTCTCTCCAACTTCTTAGATCTGCAGTTGGACTGCCAGATCTTCTTGTGTTGATACTCTGTGTACCACTTTTCTGATTACTTGAATAATCTGATCTATTACTTCAAAATAGCTTCAACAACTTCTTATTAACACCTTATCAACTTCCTTTCTGTAAACAGTCTGTGCCTATTTATAGGTCTTCTTCATGGTAACCGGCTGGTCCGGTTCATAACTGACTTCTGACATCTCTGACAAGTGCTGTAAACCGGCTGGAACGGCAGCTGTCATGTCATCCACTCAATTCTTGAAATTCTCTAACTGTCAGATAGTGTCGAGACTTTCTGTTCTTAAGTGTCGACACTTATAGACCAAGTGTCGACACATGTTGTGTAAGTGTCGACACAAGTCTACAAAGTGTCGACACAACTCCTTGTATGTCTCGACACAGATTCTTCTTCAAGTGTCGACACTGAAATTAAGTGTCGACACAAGTACTTGATCTTCTGTAACTTGTTGAATTCTTCTAAGTGTTGACATATCTCCTTTGAGTCGACACATCTTCATGTGTTGAAACTGTCAAGTGTCGACACTGCTTCTTGGTGTCGACACAAGTCTTCAATTTTGTTTCTTCAGCTGAGTGTCGACACATTCCCTTAGTGTTGACACTTGTACTTAGAATATTTTGTAAACTTTTCTGTTCTTTGCTAAGTGTCGACACAGCTCCTTGTGTCGACACTTTCTTCAAGTGTAGAGTCTTCAACTAAGTGTCGACACATTGTGCTGGGTGTCGACACTTTCTTCAAGTGTAGAGTCTTCAACTAAGTGTCGACACATTGTGCTGGGTGTCGACACTTTCTTCAAGTGTTGACTCTTCTGGTTGTGTGTCGACACATTGTGCTGAGTGTCGACACATACTTCAAGTGTTGACTCCTTTGAGTGTGTGTCGACACATTGTGCTGAGTGTCGACACATTCTTCATATGTTGACTCTGCTGATTGAGTGTCGACACATTGTGTTGAGTGTCGACACTTGTCCTTAGTCTCTGCAGAATTTTGCTGAGTGTCGACACAACTCCAAGTGTCGACACTTTCTGATGTAGACTCAGCTCTTCTAGGTGTCGACACTTCTGCTAAGTGTCGACACAGCTTTTCTGCATTCTTCTTCACTGTGTGTCGACACAGCTCCAAGTGTCGACACTTTCTGTCTGGTGTCGACTCTTCTTCTCAGGTGTCGACACAATTACTCCAAGTGTCGACACTGCTTGTCTGGGTGTCGACACAAGCTTTCTCAAGTGTCGACACTTTCCCTCTGGGTGTCGACACATGGACTTAGAAACTTTTAGCTTCAGTCCAGTGAATACCTAACCTGCACAAGTAACTCAAACAAACATCAAATATATTATGATGTATATCATTGAGTTAGGTGAGGCTTCTTCAAATCAGGTACATTTGACCAATGTACCCAACAATCTCCCCCTATTTGGAGAAGTCATAACCCTTAGTCAATGATATACACCACTCATAATTAAAAATTAGAAAATGATGTAAAGCAGGTATATGTCAACAGGGTAAACTTAAACATGTAATAAAGCACACATGTATACTCATTAAACATTGCAGAACAAACAAGAAATAGACACATGCTTCTGAACAATCATGAGATATATTTATCAAAAATTGTTCTAACATTGTTTTAATACATTTCCATTGTTTTACAAAAATATTTCATATGTAAAAGATTACAACAATGTTTCTTAGTCTAATCTTAGTCTAGTTCTGATCAGGTTCTTTTATAACTATTCCTTTCCCAGCTTGTACTTTGGCCTTTACAGCAGCAGCAGCAGCAGGCTCAGTATCAGCAGTCTTCTTTCCTTTGAGATCGAGCTTATCAGCCTTGATCTTTTGCCTTTCAAAGTAATGATAGGGCTTAGGAAAGTACTTGCTAGGCTCCACAGCTGTAGGAGGTAGCTTTCCTAACTTAGCCTTCCTTCTATACTGGACAATGGCTTCCTGCCTAATCTCATGCTTCCTCCATTCTGCTTCTGAGAACCATTTGTTCCTTTCATGAGCATTGTCCTTGGCTGCTTTCCAGGCTATGAGAATGATGTTTCTAGAAGTAGGGCTCCACTGTTCAAAATCTGGTTTTTGCTCAGCTAGTTCCCTAAACTTCTTCTTTGACAGCCTTGTCTCTTCTTCTTTGTCCAAAGCCTCTTGCATAGCTGCTATTATAGGTTGAACAACCTTTTCCAGAACAACATTTGACTTTCCAGCAGTTGGACTATACATTGTGCTGACTTTTGCATGAACCATGTCAAAATCTGGAGGTGGATAGATCACCTGAGCTACTTCCTGTTGCTCACCTCCAAGATATGCACTTTGAATTCCTGATTCAGCAACATTATCATCATCATCACACAGGGGAGGATATCCCAGTGTAGCTCTGATGGAGTTAGATATCCATTTGGCATGGTCAGAGCTAGCTTTGACTAACACCCTCTCCCCCTTTATGACTTCTTGTGCAACATGGTCTCTGACATCATCCTTTTCGAATCTGATCTGACTGTCCAAATACCTGATCCCATCTTTAAAATAAGGTCTAAGCTTTGTAAGCTGTTCAGAAATGACCTTCTGTGAATCCTTGATTGCAGTCTTGACAGCAGCAATTTCTTCTTGAAAGATTTTATCAAAATCAGCCTTTGCAGCAGCAGCAGATGTAGATGGTTCAGCAGACTTATTCTTTAATTCAGTGACTATAGCATTGTGGGATGCAGTCAAATTATCATTCATCCTTAATTGATTTTCCAGCACATAGCCTTGTTTCAATGCTATATCATCTACTTGAGTCTTGATCTTCTCCTGGTGAGTAGCCAAATAGACTACTGCATTCCCACCCTTGTGGAAGCAGTCAGTCATCTCCTTTTTATTAAGGTTCATTTCAAACCTTATTGACTTGATTTCCTGTGCCAGATCAAATTGTAGGGTCTTGTGCCCTTCATCAACATAAGTCTCTATTGCTTTCCTTTGTTCATCCATCTTTATTTGCAATGCAATCAGTAAAGCACTATAGTCAGCAGTTGGAGCTTGCTGAACTATGGGCTGTGGGGCAATGGATTGCAAGGCTTTCTTGTAACTCTGACTTCTCCTCTTGAAGACATAGAGTTTCTTCTTTTTAGCTTGTTCAGCCTCATCTTCCTCAGACTCTGAAGTACTGGCAATATCAACCCTGTCCTTAGGGCTTGATGGTTTGTCAGCTTGCACATCTAGTGCTTTCTCACTTGCTTGCCTTCCAGGCTCTTCCTGAACTTGCAGTTGTTCCCCCTCAGCAGCAGCACCCTTCTCTTCAGCAGCAGCAACTTTATCCATGTCAAAGTCCTCTTGATCTAGATTTAGAAATAGATCTTCCATGGTAAATTCTACTGGTGACTGTGCAGGAGAAGTACTGGGTTCATTTATTACTTTATCAGGAACCACTTCTAGGATAACTGATGTGTCTTGGAGAACAACATCTGGTTCTTGATTTGCTTGCTGAGGTTGCTGATGGACATCAGACAAATCAGAATCGATTATAGAAAAATCTAAAGTATTGAGGTCAGTAAGTACCTCTTGGATAATGATTGTGACTTGCTCACTGTCCAGAGTAGAGGGTTCTTCTACTGCTGGAAGCTCCCCCTGGCTTGGATCCTTATACTTGGGGCTAGCTGGAGGCAGCTCCCCCTGGATTTCAGCTGTCTCTTGAGGAGCAGGAGACTTCTCTGCAGCCACTTCCTCTTGACTATCAGGAGTGAAAACAACTTGTTCTTCACTACCTGAACTGCTGGAGGACTCCTGTGTCACAGGAGCTATCTTCCTCTTCTTCTTTGGAGGTGAATCTTTCTTAGAAACTTGCTTTTCTGGGGTAGGTATTTCTTTAGATAGTACTCTTTCCCACCTGGAAAATATCCTTTGATCCATCCTTCTCATGTGATTGATTTTAGTACCAGCAGCATTGCTCATTACCTCTGGTATTGTACCAGCAAGGTAGAGACTAAGTATTCTGCCCAGATTGGGCTTCTTCAGACTTTCTTTAATTTTCTCATACACAACCATTGACCAATCTGTTTTTAGGTTGAAGATAATTCTGGTCATAACACTGAACATGGAGGCTGACACCCTGTCATGCCCTGCAGTCTTGCTGAGTATAACTTTCCCCACAATTTCATACAGGAATTTTCCTTGGTTATTCATTCCTTTCCTATTGAATACAGATCCTATCTTCATCTTAGGATCAAGACCACACCAGGTAAGTGCTTCCCTGGTCTTAGATGTAGTCACTTCCTCTTCTGCTTGAATTTTAGGTAGCTGGAGTACCTTTCTCAGAGTTTTGGGTGAAATCTTGACCTTGGTTCCATGCACTCTTGATTTGATTCTGTAACCTCAGTCATCTACAGAAGCTCCAGTAAGGAATTCAAGAACTTCCTTCTTCCATATTTTTGTTGGTTCTGAAACCAAGTACTCCAATCCAGATTCGGTGACTAGGGTTACCACCGATTTGATTTCTTGATCGCCATCGTCGAACGCGCCACGAACCAGTTCATAGCCTTCATTGACATTCTCCTCGAGCTTGGGAGCCATTAGGGTTTGTAGAATTATTCTTTAGGAAAGAGAAATGTCGACACAGTAGTTTGGTCTCGAAACTCTGAAAGCGTGTCGACAAACAAAGACAGAATCCTATTTATACCTTTCTGGTTTGAAGACGAACAGGCGGGATGGATTACTAAAGATGTGTCGACACTGGCAATAAGTGTCGACACTGACTTATAATGTCTCGACACTCATGTGTCGACACAAGTTTAGTCAACAGATTTTATGTGTCGACACTTGGTTATGTGTCGACACCACACTACTCGACATGTAGTCGAGACGTTACTTAGAAAATTCTGAGTAAAACTTAAGTGTCGACACCTCATTGGATGTGTCGACACCAACGTGACATGTGTCGACACTAACATTCTGAAGTGTCGACACCAACTTCCTAGATGTGTCGACACCATTTTCCTGAAGTGTCGACACTTACTATTCTGTGTCGACATAGACTTGTCTATGTGTCGACACCTTTTTACTTAGCCAATTTTTAGTTATGTAAACTTAGTCTAAGTTTATCATACCTAGTTCAATTTTGAACCTATTGAACTTAGCTTCTTCTAAGGGCTTAGTAAACATATCAGCTATCTGATTATCAGTTTTAACATATTCAAGTGCAATATCATTTCTTTCTACATGCTCCCTAAGAAAGTGATATTTAATCTCAATATGTTTAGTTCTACTATGTGATACAGGATTATTAGCTATTGAAATAGCACTTGTAGAATCACAGAAAAGTGGAGTTCTACTTACCTGAAATCCATAGTCTTCTAGCTGATGTTGAATCCACAGAAGTTGAGCACAGCAACTTCCTGCAGCTACATATTCTGACTCAGCTGTGGAGATAGCCACACTGGTTTGCTTCTTACTACTCCATGAAATGAGTCTTCCACCTAGGAATTGACAGGATCCAGTAGTGCTCTTTCTATCTTCTTTGCATCCTGCAAAGTCTGCATCTGAATAGACTGTTAGATCAAAATCTCCATTCCTAGGGTACCAGAGGCCTAGATAAGGAGTGCCCTTTAGATATCTCAAAATTCTCTTGACTGCAGTCAAGTGAGACTCTTTAGGGCAGGCTTGATACCTGGCACAAACACATGTAGCATACATAATGTCAGGCCTACTTGCAGTCAAGTATAGTAAGGAGCCAACTATCCCTCTATACAAGGTTTCATCTACAGGTTTCCCTGCATCATCCTTGCTAAGAGACATACTTGACCCCATAGGAGTCTTCATGGTACTGGATGAATCCATACCATATTTCCTTATGAGTTCTAGGGTGAACTTGGACTGACATATGGATAGACCACTTTCAGTCTGTTTAACTTGGAGACCCAAGAAAAACTTCAGTTCTCCCATACTACTCATCTCAAATTGACCTTGCATAAGTTTTGCAAACTTTTTGCAAAGGCTGCTTTCAGTAGACCCAAATATAATGTCATCTACATATATTTGGACTAGTATGACTTTGCCTCTAGATTCCCTAAGGAATAGAGTCTTATCTATTTTCCCCCTTGTGAACTTGTTCTCAATGAGGAAACTAGATAGGGTTTCATACCAAGCTCTAGGAGCTTGTTTTAACCCATACAATGCTTTCCTAAGTCTATAGACATAATGTGGAAGAGTAGGATCAACAAAACCTGAAGGCTGCTCCACATATACTTCTTCCTTTAGATTACCATTTAGGAATGCTGACTTGACATCCATTTGGTATACCTTGAATCCTTGATAGGTTGCATAGGCCAAGAACATCCTTATGGCTTCCAGTCTGGCTACTGGAGCAAAGGTTTGATCAAAATCAATACCTTCTTCTTGCCTATATCCTTTAGCAACCAATCTTGCTTTATTCTTAATGATGACCCCTTGTTCATCAACTTATTCCTGTAGATCCACTTAGTTCCTATACATTGTGATCTTTAGGTTTAGGAACCAGGTCCCAAACCTTGCACCTTTTGAACTGATTAAGCTCTTCATGCATTGCTTCAGTCCACTGTGGATCTTGTATAGCTTCTTCAAATTTCTTTGGTTCTATTTGAGACAGAAAACTTGAATATACTACAGCATTCTGATTTCTGCTCCTTGTCTGAACACCTTGTCTTGGATCTCCAATAATCAGCTCTACTGGATGATCTCTTAGATGCCTGTTGGCTGGAGGCATCCTTACTTCTGGTTGTACTTCAACAGCATCTTCATCATGCTGAGTTCCTTGTACTTCTTCAGCTCCTGGTACATGTAGTTCTCCCCCTGGACATAAGCCATCTTCTTCTACTTGCTGTCTTGCAGCAGGTACATCTTCTATGGTTAGCTTGTCCATCTTCTTAGTAAGACCTGTGGGGCTGCACACACTACTAGACAACTCATTGTTAATAAGTTTTGTCTCATCAAAAACTACATGCACAGACTCCTCTACAACTTGTGTAGTCAAGTTGTAGACTCTATAAGCCTTACTATTATTGCTGTACCCAACAAACACTCCCTCTTGGGACTTGGCAGCAAACTTAGTTAAGTAAGACTTTCCATTGTTAAGTATGAAGCATTTGCAACCAAAACTCCTGAAATAGGATAGGTTTGGTTTCCTGCCTTTCACAACTTCATAGGGGGTCTTTTTTAACCTTTTAGTGATGGTAGCCCTATTTATCACATGGCATGCAGTGTTAACTGCTTCAGCCCAGAAATACTCAGGCAGTGATGTATCACTAAGTAGGGTTCTACCAGCCTCTATCAAGGTTCTATTCTTCCTCTCAGCAATGCCATTTTGCTGAGGTGTTCTAGGTGAAGAGAATTCTTAAAATATCCCAAAGTCTTCACATAGTTTTGTCATGCTTTCAGATTGAAACTCAGTACCATGGTCACTTCTAATTTTGACCACAGTACTATTTAGTTCATTCTGAATTTGCTTGACAAAGCTGTAGAAGACACTAGGTGTTTCAGATTTCTGCCTTAAGAAGAACACCCAGGAAAACCTTGAGTAGTCATCAACAACTACAAAGGTATAGACCTTCCTACCTAAGCTGTGAACTGGCATTGGACCAAAGAGATCCATATGCAAGAGGTATAAGCACCTCACAGCATCTTTGTTCTCAATGCTTTTAAAGGTGGATTTGTTCTGCTTGCCCTTTTGACAAGCTGAGCAAATGCCATCTTTAACACACTTAACTTGAGGACCATTCCTCACTAACTCTTTGCTAAAGAGTTTGCTAATAGTCTTGTAGTTAAGATGAGCTAGCCTCTTGTGCCACTTGACACAATGAGAGACTGTCTCATCAGCTACAAGACAAACAGGAGAACCATTGTTCTCAATCATGATGTCTAGACAGTAGACATTCCTCTTTCTATATCCTGTCAAAATGATCTCTTGATCACTTGACCTCTTGATATGACAACCATTTTTAACAAATGAGATGTCATACCCTACATCACTTAACTGACTTATACTTATAAGGTTGTGTTTCAACCCTTTAACATAAGCCACTTGAGTAATGGTAACAAGGTTTGAAGAAATGTTACCAAACCCTTTGATGATTCCTTTTTCAGAACCACCAAAGGTCACTTTAGGACCATTTTTGATTGGAATGTAGTCCTTCAGTAGTCCCCTTGTTCCAGTCATATGTCTGGAACATCCACTATCCAAGTACCATGTTGGGGTATGGCCACTTGGATTCACCTGCAAAACAAATTAATGAACCTTAGAACCCAAAGTAAACTTGGGTCCTTGGTGATTGTTAGTTTGCAACATGACATAGCTACCTACTGGCTTTCCACCAGGTAGCTTGCTACTCCCATTGGCACTTGCATTGTGCCAACAGTCCAAGGCAAAGTGGCCAACTTTGCCACAGCACCAGCATTCAAACTTGTTGTACCTTTGCTTAGGTACAGACTTGGCTGTCTTGACTACAGCAGGCTTATTGAATGTTGGGGCTTTGCCCTTGGACTTGGACTGATCCTGAACAGTCCTAGCTGGTTTAATAAAACCCAATCCAGCCTTTCCTTTATGATGAACAAATTCATCAATCAAGGGTAGCACTGATTTAGGTTTTGAAAACCTAGCAACTAGCTCTCTTTCCTTCTGAAGATTGATCTCCAGTCTCTTAATTTGATCATTTTTATAGGTGATAGTTCCCATCTGAATCACAGTAATGTGTTTCAGCCTGGCTACCTCATTGAGCTTTTGATCAAATTTCTTCTCAAAATCTGTTGCAGCTGCCTTGAGATCAGCAATCTCCTTTGCCTGACTTTTGGCTAGGGTCTTGCTTTTCTTATAGGCTTGCAACAGTACTTTATATTCATCTAAGAGCTGATGAATATCTCCCTCAGATTCAGAAACACTTCCATCACTTGATGAAGATGAATCTGACTCTGAACTAGAACTGGAATCTGAACTTTGAGTTGGACTTTGTACCTGACTAGGTCCTGGCTGCTCCAGGATTTTGGTACTTTCAGTCAATGCCATCAGTCCTTGGCACTGACACTCTTCTTGTTCATAGATTGATTCCATGATCTGCATAAACTCTTCTTCTTCTTCAGCAAATAGCCCTATGTAGGCTTCAGCATCTGTCTCAGTGTCTGAAGAAGAAATGTCTGAAAGAGTCTTCTCATTCTTTGCAACAAAGGACTTCTCCTTCTTTCCTTTGAAGTGAGTCTTCTTTTTGTCACTGGATTCTTTTCTTCTCTCAGGACAATCTGCAATAACATGACCCTGTCTATTGCAGCAGTAACACACTATCTTAGACCCAGTTGCCTTGCTAGTCTTTGTCTTTTTCTTGTCCTTCTTTGAAGGCTTCTTCTCCTGATACTGGACTTCTTTCCCTTTGGAAAATGAAGGTCTGGACCTCCACTGTTTCTTCTTCAGGAATTTCTGAAAATGTCTGGTGAATGCAGCAAAGTCTTCATCACTTTCACTGCTTGTAGACTTTGTGCTAACAGACTCATCAGATTCTGATTCAACTACCTCTGGAGGAGGAGTTGATGACTTAGTCCTGCCCTTTCTAGGTACTTCTGACTTGAAGGCAACAGTCCTTTCCCTGTGCTCAGTCCTTGTTGATTTTTCCTCCTCTTTTCTCACTGACAGCTGCATCTCATAAGACAACAACTTGCCAAACAGTGTGGGAGGAGGAATTTCTCCCAACTTTGCCATTTCTCTGATGGCACAGATCTTGGTGTCCCAATCTTTGGTTAGGGACCTTAAGAACTTATCATTCAATTCATAGTTAGTGAACTCTCTTCCATAGGACATGAGTTCATTAACAATTCTATAGAACTTCTTGTAGCATTCAGTGATGCTATCTCCTCTTCCTTGCCTAAAGCTCTCATACTCTTGATTAAGCAAGGACTTCCTATCTTGCCTAACTTCTTCAGAACCTTCCATATAGACAATGAGAGTATCCCACATCTCTTTTGCTGTTTTACAGTGAATTAAGTTCTGAAAAGTGGCATCATCAATGGCACTTACTATAATGTTTTGTGCCCTCTTGTCCATAGTGGCTAGGACAATTTCATCCTTAGTCATCTCAGAGAAATCCTTTGGAGTTCTCTGTGTAGCATCCAAAACTGAAACCTTCATGGGCACATATGGCCCCTCTTTGACTGTGATGTAGATTCTAGGGTCAGAGGCCTCCATAAATAGCCTAACCCTTTCTTTCCAGATCCCAAAGATCTCTTTTCTGCATATGGGCAGTTTCATTGAACCCAATTCCTTGTGATTCTCTGAAGAACCCATGTTTCTTGATTTTCTTGAAACTGTGTTCTGACTTACACTGAATCTGCCAAACTGGATCTCCTCAGACAGTTAGTCCTTTTTGAGGAACCTCCCTCTGATACCACTTGAAAGATATGGTACCTAAACACCTAGAGGGGGGGGGGGTGAATAGGTGACCTAAACCTTTTTGAAACTTTGTTGGCAGCAAAACAGTTATCTCACAGATTTCTACAGCTAACAACAATAACAAAATATAAACTGCTAATCCACAGCACAGCACAGCACAGCAGACACACAAATTTATAGTGGTTCCCCAATCTTTGGGTACATCCACTTTCCCTCTTCGCCTATCTAGCAGTGTACTAGATTCGGCCAAACTTCTCCACTATCTCAGAACCCAACTAGGTTCCTACACCTCAGGCCCAAAGCCTTACACTCAGCCACCAAGGCCTACACTCAGCCACCCAGGCCTACACTCAGCCAATCAAGGCCTACACTCAGAGTTCTTCAACTCCTACACTCAGGCAACCAAGCCCTACCCTCAGCCTTTATAATATAGGCTTACAATTCACTCAGATCCAATGGATCCTACAAGTTAAAATTGAATTACAATAACTAACTCTACAACTCAGAAAATAAGAGAGGAGTTGAGAGTTTCTTGAAGAGTTCTTGGAAGAACTCAACTAGATCCAAACTGACTTAGCTTCCTTCAAAGCTTCTTGAGTAGAACTGAATTAGTCTGAATCCTCTGCAGTTGATCCTTGACCTCTGCTTCTTGAGATCCAGATGATTCTGAATCCTTCTTCTCAGCCTTAGTTCCAAAGACTGATTTCTTGATTGGAGCTCTCTCTCTCCAACTTCTTAGATCTGCAGTTGGACTGCCAGATCTTCTTGTGTTGATACTCTGTGTACCACTTTTCTAATTACTTGAATAATCTGATCTATTACTTCAAAATAGCTTCAACAACTTCTTATTAACACCT
Organism: Platanthera guangdongensis; assembly: GCA_039583875.1. Taxonomy (NCBI): domain Eukaryota; kingdom Viridiplantae; phylum Streptophyta; class Magnoliopsida; order Asparagales; family Orchidaceae; genus Platanthera; species Platanthera guangdongensis. The sequence continues at coordinate 164,321,913 of CM077152.1, read as the reverse complement.
TATCAACTTCCTTTCTGTAAACAGTCTGTGCCTATTTATAGGTCTTCTTCATGGTAACCGGCTGGTCCGGTTCATAACTGACTTCTGACATCTCTGACAAGTGTTGTAAACCGGCTGGAACGGCAGCTGTCATGTCATCCACTCAATTCTTGAAATTCTCTAACTGTCAGATAGTGTCGAGACTTTCTGTTCTTAAGTGTCGACACTTATAGACCAAGTGTCGACACATGTTGTGTAAGTGTCGACACAAGTCTACAAAGTGTCGACACAACTCCTTGTATGTCTCGACACAGATTCTTCTTCAAGTGTCGACACTGAAATTAAGTGTCGACACAAGTACTTGATCTTCTGTAACTTGTTGAATTCTTCTAAGTGTCGACATATCTCCTTTGTGTCGACACATCTTCATGTATTGAAACTGTCAAGTGTCGACACTGCTTCTTGGTGTCGACACAAGTCTTCAATTTTGTTTCTTCAGCTGAGTGTCGACACATTCCCTTAGTGTTGACACTTGTACTTAGAATATTTTGTAAACTTTTCTGTTATTTGCTAAGTGTCGACACAGCTCCTTGTGTCGACACTTTCTTTAAGTGTAGAGTCTTCAACTAAGTGTTGACACATTGTGCTGGGTGTCGACACTTTCTTCAAGTGTAGAGTCTTCAACTAAGTGTCGACACATTGTGCTGGGTGTCGACACTTTCTTCAAGTGTTGACTCTTCTGGTGTGTGTCGACACATTGTGCTGAGTGTCGACACATACTTCAAGTGTTGACTCCTTTGAGTGTGTGTCGACACATTGTGCTGAGTGTCGACACATTCTTCATATGTTGACTCTGCTAATTGAGTGTCGACACATTGTGTTGAGTGTCGACACTTGTCCTTAGTCTCTGCAGAATTTTGCTGAGTGTCGACACAACTCCAAGTGTCGACACTTTCTGATGTAGACTCAGCTCTTCTAGGTGTCGACACTTCTGCTAAGTTTCGACACAACTTTTCTGCATTCTTCTTCACTGTGTGTCGACACAGCTCCAAGTGTCGACACTTTCTGTCTGGTGTCGACTCTTCTTCTCATGTGTCGACACAATTACTCCAAGTGTCGACACTGCTTGTCTGGGTGTCGACACAAGCTTTCTCAAGTGTCGACACTTTCCCTCTGGGTGTCGACACATGGACTTAGAAACTTTTAGTTTCAGTCCAGTGAATACCTAACCTGCACAAGTAACTCAAACAAACATCAAATACATTATGATGTATATCATTGAGTTAGGTGAGTCTTCTTCAAATCAGGTACATTTGACCAATGTACCCAACACGTACTCTCAAGAAGAAGGGATAGATTATGACTAGACCTTTGCATCAGTTGCAAGGTTAGAGGCCATAAGAATCTTCTTAGCATATGCAGCACACAAAGGTTTCAAAGTATACCAAATGGATGTAAAGAGTGCTTTTCTCAATGGAGATATCAAAGAAGAAGTCTATGTCAGACAAACCCCAGGTTTTATCTCCTCAACTGATCCTGATTATGTTTTCAAATTGCACAAAACATTGTATGGTCTAAAGCAAGCTCCTAGAGCATGGTATGAGACCCTAGCATGCTTTCTTTTGAAAAATGAGTTTATAAGGGGTAGAGTAGACCAAACTCTTTTTATTAGAACCCATAAGTCTCATACCCTACTAGTATAAATCTATGTAGATGATATTATATTTGGTTCTAATGATTCAAATTTTTGCAGAAGGTTCTCCAACCTAATGCATTCTAAATTTGAAATGAGTAGCACGGGTGAGCTATCCTTCTTTCTAGGATTGCAAATCAAGCAACATGTTGAAGGCATATTTATTTCTCAAACCAAGTATGCAAAAGAATTGGTTAAGAAATTTGGTATGTCTGAAGCATCATTTATGAAAACACCTATGTCTACTAATGTTGTATTAGATGCTGATGAATATGGGAAACCTGTTGATCAGACAACATATAGAGCAATGATTGGCACTTTATTGTACCTTACAGTTAGTAGACCTGACATAATGTTTGCTACATGTATATGTGCTGGATTCCAAGTGAGTCCTAGAGAGTCACACCTAACCTTAGTAAAAAGGATTATCAGGTATGTAAAAAGTTGTCCAAATCTACGTCTCTGGTATCCAAAAGATTCAGCATTTGACTTAACTGAATTTTCAGATGCTGATTATGCTGGATGCAGAATAGATAGGAAAAGCACCAATGGAACTTGTCAGTTTCTTGGTGACAGACTTGTCTCCTGGTTTTGCAAGAAACAAACATCTATGTCAACTTCAACTGCTGAAGCTGAATATATGGCTGCAGGTAGTTGTTGTTCACAAATATTGTGGATTTAAAACCAACTCCTAGACTATGGCTATAACTTAGAGAAGTCAAAAATATTTTGTGATAATACCAGTGCTATTTCTATAGCACAAAATCCAGTCCTCCATAGTAGGACAAAATACATAAAAATTAGGCATCACTTTCTAAGGGATAATGTTGAGAAAAATAAAACTGAACTTCAATATATCCCAAATGATTTGCAAAGGGGAGATATTTTCACCAAACCCTTGTATGAAAAGAAACATACATTCTTCCTGAATCAGTTAGGAATGTTAGATGGAGGAAGTCTAAAATAACATTCAAGATTTTCAAAAATCTAAAAATGACCAAGACTAGGCAAATCAAAGTGCTTTTTCTAGTGTATAGTGTGTTTCTGATCTTTGAACTGCGCTCGACGATTTTCCCCCAGATCGTCGAACGGAGATCGATGACTTCCGAAATCGTCGACCAGAGTTCAGCGCCTCAGATAGTGCTAAACTAACTTTCTTCAGGTCAGCGATCGTCGTGCGGAGCTCGACGATTTTGTTTTCTGAACTATCGTCGAACGGAGCTCGACGATCTCAAATATCGTCGAACAGAGATCGACGCTATTGATGACCTCTCAGTTTCCTTTAGAAGCACAGATCGTCGAACAGAGTTCAACGATCTTTCCTTTTCTGCGTCGAACCCTAATATAAAATTCATTTTTCGGTCGTCGTTCTCCCTTTGCGCTTCAATACTTTCTGCAAATTTTCTCTTTCCCTCCAAACTTCTCTACACTTGGTCGTTTGTTTGTTAGTTTTTGCAGGAATCAATGGCAGTCTCAGTCGCCATCTTGACCGCAATGAAATTTGATGCAGCTTTTGATATCGACATGGACTCTTTCAATAACAACGATCAAATTTTTAAAGATATTCTGGAACTTTTCAAGGAACAAAATCTAGTTACCATAATGACTACCAGGATCAAAATAGCTGCAGATGAGATCAAGAAATGGGTGTATACTGCCCACAATCAGGATCAGAATATAGTGATTGGAACAATCTCAAGAACTCAGGTATCCCTAACACCTGCTGCCTTGAGAGAGGTTTTTGAATTGAAATCTGGAGAAGACTCTACTGAACTTTCTGGAGAAGAGTTTTCTAATATGCTTGAAAGGATGGGTCACTCAGAAGCAAACCCTAGCAAATTGTTGAAGAAAAATCTGTCTATTGAGTACAGATTTCTACCTGATGTGGTTGGAAAAGTGTTGTTGGCCAAACACTCAGCTCATGATACGATCTCCAGGTATCAGCTCTGCTTGATGGGTGTCATTGTGGACAAGAAACAACTGAACTGGGGAGAAATCTTCTTTGACCTAATCAAGGAGAAAATTAACAAAAACTTTGTTAATTTTGGGAGAATCTTAGGGTTGTTTCTTCAGAACATATGCCCTGCACTGCTTGTTTCAAATTGGATGCACATCAATGCCTCCAAGAGGCTCACCTGTGCCCTATTTGGAAAATGGGACAGGTAGATTGTGAAGCCCAGCAGGCCCTCTGCAATTTCTACTTCAGGCACAAGGACCGCTCCAGTCACTTCCTGTCACAACCCGCATTTCCTCAACGACTATATCGTATCAGAGCAAGAGGAACTACGGGTTATGATGCCACGTCGTGCAGGGGATAACTGCACACGCTCAGGCAAACCATTGATGCGTACTTGACTACTTGAAATCCAACATGTAAATGCAAGAAAACCGTTGAGTTTAATGGTCGTATCCCTCGGCTTTAGGAATCAAAATTTGTGTTTGTACGCGGCGGAAAATATTTTATTTAATTATGCACTCCTATATGCAGTCTACATTTACAATCATATAAGAAATCATTCGTTTTACGTGTTTGGGAAAATATGGCTTAGTTGATCAAAACATGTTATGCATGGTATACAATAATAGGTTTTATTTAGCTTAAAAATACCTAATGCACCCTACCATAAACCCTTCACAAGAGCAAGTAAACATCATTCCAACCATTTGGGAGACTTTCAGAAATACGAAATCCCCCACAACAAACTCTAATTCCGACCTTCGTCGGTTGGCATACTTTTCATATCGCTCTTGGGCGATCCGGATCTTCTCTCGAATATGTCGTACGGCAACTTCCATGTCCTCGAGCGCCTCTGGGCCCAACAAAGGCCGCTCGCCAACCTCAGTCCAAAAGAGGGGAGTCCGACATCGACGCCCATATAAAGCTTCGAACGGAGCCATTTGCAAGCTTTCTTGATAGCTGTTATTATATGCGAATTCCATAAGCCGCAAACGTTCATCAAATGCTCTGCCATACTAAAGAATATAACATCGAATCATATCTTCCACAATTTGGTTGACTCGTTCCATTTGGTCATTCGTCTGAGGGTGGTAAGCAGTGGAATATCGCAAATCCGTCCCCAAACCCTCTTGTAGACTCTTCCAGAAACGAGAAGTAAATCGGGAATCCCTGTCTGATATGATATTGACTGGCACACCATGCAGTCGGATGATCTCGTTCAAATATAGCTCCGCTATTGTTTTCATCGGGTATTTGACCTTAAAGGGTATGAAATGAGCACACTTGGTCAACCAATCCACGATCACCCATACGGAGTCATGTCCTCGTGGAGATCGTGGTAAGCCTGTAATAAAATCCATTGAAATACTTTCCCACTTCCATGTTGGAATCTCCAATGGTGTCAGCTTGCCACCAGGCCTTCCATGATCAGCTTTCACCCGCTTGCAGGTATGACATGCAGATACAAAATGCGCTATATCTCTTTTCATTCCATACCACCAGACAATTTGTTTCAAATCACGGTACATTTTAGTTGAGCCTGGATGGTAGGTCATACTTGAGCCATGTGCTTCCCTACACACCATCTCACGAATGTCTCCAACTGCGGGGATACAAAATCGACCGCGATACTTTAACGTGCCTGCACCATCAATCGCAAAATCTGGTAATTCATCCTTTTCAGTCCGAAGAAATAAATGTAACAGATCCGGATCATCCTTTTGATGTTGTCTTGCAAGCACCAGCCATGAAGGTTCTTCTACCTTCGCATGGCTTTGCGGGTCATATTTGCCTACGGAAATATCCATCAATTGAAATTCCTCCACTAGACGTTCGACTGAAAGACAAAATACTTTACCTGTCTTCCGACTCAACGCATCGGCCACAACATTAGCTTTCCCCGGATGATACTGAATGTCCACATCATAATCAGCTACATAATCAAGCCATCGCCGTTGGAGCAGATTCAGTTCTTTTTGCGTGAAGACATACTTCAAACTTTTATGATCCGTAAAGATTTTACACTGCGCACCGTAAAGTAAGTGTCTCCACAACTTCAATGCAAATATCACCGCTGCGAACTCCAAATCATGCGTCGGGTAGTTCTTTTCATGACTTTTCAACTGCCAAGATCCATACGCAATCACCTTTTTGTCTTGCATTAAAACACATCCGAGTCCAACATGCGACACATCCACAAAAACTTCATAATCTATCCCTTCTGTCGGTAAGATCAACACCGGAGCGGTACATAACCGATTCTTGAGTTCAAGGAATGATGCTTCGCACTTGTCAGTCCAATCAAACGCCACATTGTTCGGGGTTAAGCGATTCAAAGGTGCGGCCAACGTAGTAAAACCTTGTACAAATCTGCGATAATAGCCGGCCAATCCCAAGAAACTCTGAATATCCTTGGGTGTCTCCGGTCTCCTCCACTCCATGACGGCAGCAATCTTTTCGGGATCCACTGAAATTCCCTGTTGATTAATCACATGACCTAGGAATGCAACCTGAGGTAACCAAAACTCACATTTGCTTAACTTGGCGAACAACTTTTGGTCTCGCAAAGTGGCCAATACCAAGCAAAGATGCTGTTCGTGCTCCTCAGCACTGCGGGAGTAGACAAGAACGTCGTCAATAAAAACCAAAACAAACATATCCAAGTAGTCCTTGAACACCCGGTTCATCATATCCATGAAAGCTGATGGTGCGTTGGTCAAACCAAACGACATCACAAGAAATTCAAAATGGCCATACCTTGATCGAAACGCAGTCCGCGGAATACCAGACTCCCGAACCTTTAGCTGATGATAGCCCGAGCGGAGATCAATCTTTAAAAATACTGCACTGCCATGCAGTTGATCAAACAAATCATCAATTCTGGGCAGTGGGTACTTGTTTTTAATTGTCACCTTGTTCAATTCCTGATAATCGATGCAAAGCCGCATCGACCCATCTTTTTTCTTCACAAATAACACCGGTGCACCCCAAGGTGATGAACTCGGCCTGATAAACACCTTTGCCAATAAGTCATCCAGCTGGGTATGCAACCCTGCTAGCTCACGCAGGGCCATTCTGTACAACGCTTTCGCAATAGGCCGCGTACCCGGCTCCAAATCAATGACAAACTCGACATCACGATCAGGTGGGAGACCAGGAAGATCAGTAGGAAAAACATCTGGAAATTCATGCACAACAGGAATCTCCTCCAAACATGGCAAAACAGCACTAGCCCCCACAACTGAGACTAGACAAGCAAAACAGTCGGAAACAAACAACGTCCGAACACATACCGCCGAAAGCCCTGGAGAATCCTGGCAAGAGTCACCATAAACACTTCTCGGCTGACCATTTTCCTTGATAAAATCCAAGCTCTTCCCTTTGCACTGTATGACGGCATCATAGCGGGATAACCAGTCCATACCCAGAATGACGTCAAAATCTTCTAAATCGATCATCTTGAAATCAGCCCTTGCTAAGAAATCCCATAACAAAATGGGACAATCAATAAGACCCCATTCGGCCACCACAGAAGCACTGAAAGGAAACTTCACCAAAAAGGCATTCCCCACTCGATCTGGTGTCAAATGGTACCGATCCAGAAAGGTTCGAGTCACAAATGAATGGGTCGCGCCAGAATCAAAGAGAACACTTGCCCAACGGTTCTTTACCTTAAAGTTTGCTATAAGGGTACATATGCTAAGAACTACATGTAAAAGGCATAAACAAAACGTGAACCAGAGGAATGAATCGAACCTGAGATAACCTGGGGTGACATCTGAGCTTCCTCTGAAGATATCACATTTAACTTCCCTTTGCCTTTGTCCAACCGCGAAGGCAGAGGCAAAGCCTGGAGTGGCCTTGGCTGCAGCATGGGCTGGTTTTGTGGGCATCTTGCCTTGAGATGTCCCTGTTTGCCACACTGAAAGCACACCTTGTCTTTGACCCAACATCGGCCCACATCATGACCTCTTCCCCCACAAATTGTACACTCCACGCCCCTAGTTGGCGCACTCTGAATGGCGTGCACCTGCTCCTTCTTCTGCATCCCCAACCGCTTGAAACATTTCTCAAATGGGTGACCAGCTCGGCCACAGAAGCTACATGTTTCCTTCTTCTTCTTTACGTCTGACTCGTGGGAGATTTTCTCTCCCACCAGCTATATCTTGCCCTGCCTCATCTGCTGCCCTCTTTGTTTTGCATTTTTGATGGCTTCAACCTTCAAAGCAGCCTCAACCACAGTGGTGTAACTCGTCTCTCCATATGCACTTGCGAACTGCTGCACATCACTCCGGAGCCCTCCAAGAAATCTCTTTACTCGGTCAGCTTCCATAGTCACCAAGCTTGGAGCGAACCAACTGAGCTTGCTAAACTCAATTTCATACTCACTAACTGTGAGTTTCCTCTGCTTCAAGTACAAGAAATCATTCATCAGGCGATCCCTTTCAACTGACGGTAGAAACTTGCGCCGTAACATGTCTTTAAAAGCTTCCCACGAACATCTCGCCCCTAGACTTTCCTTTTCACGCAACCACCAACCTTTAGCCAAGCCTTTTAGTTGATAGGTGGCAATCATCACCTTCTGGTCCTCGGTAACGCCAGAATAGACAAACATCTCTTCCAACGTGATCACCCAATCATCCATGATCACAAAGTCCGCTTTTCCATCATAGGTAGGTGGTCCAAGTCGCTGAAACTGCGAGATGAAGGTCATCGCAGGAGGAACCACAATTGGGGGTATCACTGCCACAGAAGGAGTAGAAATGGTGGGGCCTCTGACAGTCTATTGCACTCTTGGTGCCAGCTCAGACATCGCTGATGACATAGCTTGGAGCTGGGACTGCACTTCCTGCACCTGCCTCGTCAAAGCCTCATTACTTTGGCATAGACTATCCATCAGGGCATTATTCTGCGTGCCTGAAGATTCGCCCTCAGATTGTGGAGTCAGCCTTGTCACTGGACGCTTCGACATCCTATAAATATGTTCACCTTTAGCGAACTCCAACCCAACAAAACACACAACCGCGATGTACAGACAATAGAAATATGACCATCAACTGCTAACTTGCTCTGGGAATATGAAAATGATGTTATGCCTAGCCTAATATGACTTCCTGTCATCCACTAACTTGTGCCTAAACAATGAATACATGACTATGTTTGACCCAAAACCATGTGTGTACATGTGTCATCTTGTACATCTTAGCTTGGCACGTTGTGCTCATGCAATGTTATGTTATGCGTGTCGTGCCATGCATTCTAGAAAAGGCCTTAATGCATGCCATGAGCGGTCGTACGCATCACAATGCTATGTATCCCATACTACATAGCATTGCATGCAACGAAGAAAAGAAAATGTGCTAGTCGCATCCATGTGGTAAGGTTATGCATCCCATACTACATAACCCGCACATGTTGCCCCTATGGTGGATCCATATACAACCACATATTATGCATCCCATACGACATAATATGCCCCGTATACTTCTGTTCATGCCATGAGTGTAGTGTACGTGCTTCGGCCAAGACATACTGATGGCACCTCGGTGTGCGTATGATCTCATACTAACAAAAAGGAACGTTTGCCCGACCAATTTGTCAAGCAAACCTGGCTCTGATACCAACTTTCACAACCCGCATTTCCTCAATGACTACATCGTATCAAAGCAAGAGGAACTACGGGTTATGATGCCACGTCGTGCAAGGGATAACTGCACACGCTCAGGCAAACCATTGATGCGTATTTGACTAGTTGAAATCTAACATGTAAATGCAAGAAAACCGTTGAGTTTAATGGCCGTATCCCTCGGCTTTAGGAATCAAAATTTGTGTTTGTACGCGGCGGAAAATATTTTATTTAATTATGCACTCCTATATGCAGTCTACATTTACAATCATATAAGAAATCATTCGTTTTACGTGTTTGGGAAAATATGGCTTAGTTTATCAAAACATGTTATGCATGGTATACAATAATAGGTTTTGTTTATCTTAAAAATACCTAATGCACCCTACCATAAACCCTTCCCAAGAGCAAGTAAACATCATTCCATTCAAATGATTCACATTAGCAGTCTAACAGTCATATATCATACGTAAAGAAAGCCACCAATGGGCGCCAACAAGCTGACACAAACCCATTGGGGTGCAAGTATGTCTGTACAACAAGAAAAAAAAACACTATCTCGCTAAGTAAGCTCGGCTAGCTCCAAAGAAACTACAGCAACAAAACCTAGTCGCTCAACCGACGTCAACCTGCACCTGAGGCATTCATGAAAGAATACTTCAGCAATCCTCGAAGGTACAAAAAAAGAGCAGTATGTGTATACAATATAATGAAGGGGCCTATCGACCCCGTAGGAATACTTCATGTAAGTAAAATGAGTGAACAAAAAAATAGGTGGAAAACAAGTAGTAAATACTGTCAATCCTAAGTGCCAAACGCACCAAGTGCGTATAATATTCAACAAGACCTGCTCAACCCGCAGGAGCAAAAACAACAATACACATGCCCAATTCATCATCTTTAGAACAAGAAACAACCATACTAGTGAAGCATAGGCAGCGGTTAAGTTCAATTCCGCAAGGGTATTTCGGGGGCGGCCCTAAAGTGGAACGCACCAATAAAAGCCAGCCCAAAATCGGGGCCAAATTGGTCCTCTATGACCACAAAACCAAACCCGGTGGCCACCAAGGCTGAAACCACACCACCCCTTGTAGAATTCTCACACAAACACTCCTGACATGGTTCACAATTCGCCTCGCAAAACTCACCATAACCCAAGCTAAACACGTTCCATTTCACCGTCCTGACTCCGGACTACAATTTTCCCAAGTTATGTCAAACTTGACAGAAGATTAATTGAGCTACGAGCTACATGAATGACATGATGAAGGACAAGAACAAATCACATGATTAAGCTATAAACAAAAAGAAGCAAGGCTACATGAACATGAATCAACTTAGCATGAACAAGAAAACTACATTAATCAACTTAGCATACGAATTCATTGAGCATAGGGCACTTTGATGAGAATCAAGAGGATTGATAACTAAACAAAATCAGCATAACAAGACTAGTGAGGTACAACACAAAACAAGAAGAACAAGCTAGGAAAAGTGAAAGAGGAAAACTAGCTATTTTGCACAATCAAAGAACAAGAAAACAAGATTGGCAAGGGTGAAGAACACCGCTTGCCTGAAGCGAGATGACACCGCGACGGCTGTTCCTCTCTTTCCTTCCCTTGTCTTAGCTTTGCTCCCTTGAATTCCTTTTGGAATGAAGAAGAAGATGAGGAAGAAGGTGAAATGAGGAGGAGAACTTTCTGTTTCGGCCTTATTTCCTCCAGAACAGAGCTGGACCGTTAGATACAGAATCAAGGAAAGGAACGACACAAAAAAAACTGGAAAAGTCGAGTTTCGGCCCTGTCACGCCCTGTTTCACGCATGTGATGCAGGGCATGTACCTTAAGCGGCGCAGAAAGTCGGCAAAATCCAAGTTTATCCACATGGTAAACGGCCGGGTACACGCCCGTGACGGGTCGGTCATGCCCGTGACCTAGGGCGTGTAGCCCGTGTCTCGACACCTCGTCGACACAAAGTGTCGACACTCGACACAGCTGGACACGCCCTATGACACGCCCGTGTCACAGGCCGTGTCCCCTCTCTCGACACCTGACACTCGATACTCGACACTCGACACGCGACACTCGACACTCGACAAGCTGGACACGCCCTGTGACACGCCCGTGTCACAGGCCGTGTACCCTCTCTCGACACTCGACACTCGACACTCGACACTCGACACTCGACAAAGCGGGACACGGCCCGTGACATGCCCGTGTCATGGGGCGTGTACCCCATTCGTCGAGCTCAACTTGACGCAAGAACAATTTGTCAAGTCAAGGAGGTCACGCCTAGGTCATGCCCTGGGTCACGCCCGTGTCGGGGGGCGTGTCACGCACAAAAACAACTATTTTTCCCTATTTTGAAAAGTGTTTTTGTGTCGTCCTAGACCATTTTTACCTTAAGGACTTTTTACCCCCCCTTTTTTTGTTTGCTGAACTATCAACCCGCTTTGCGCAACATTACCCGGGCTCGAAAAAAAGTGCAAGCATTCCCTATGAGGCCTCACCGAGTCCCCATAAATGGACTCCGTCTTGCTGGGGAATCGTGCAACTAGGCTACCAGCACAGCCACTCGAAAGCCCGCGGAAAAACCATGCGCGAATAACGGCCAAAGCCAACGTAACGCCCATCAAGCGTACGCAATCAAAAATCTGGGGCGTTACACTTCCCCTCAAGTTTCTGCCCCTGCAGAAAACTTGCCTGTTTCTTCTCCTCCTCCTCCACTTCTTGTTTCATCTACAACTGTCACCTCCACCATCACTATTTCCACGCCATCTCCAACATCCATTCCTTCTCCAACTCCACCTCTCCCAGAAGAACTCTTCCATCCTCTACATCAATACCCACACCTAGATATTGATTCATCCTCTCACATTCCGTCTTTCAATCTTATAGATGATTCCTATATGGATGATTCTCCCTCATCCCCCCTGAGCCACCATCTTCATCCACCTCTTATCAACAACTACTTCAGGATATCATTGCACAACCATCCTTCACACCATCTATTTCCATTCCACTATCTTCCATTTCCACAATTCCCATCTCTCAACCTTCATTTCCACCATCCACAAGTTCTCCACCAACATCTCCTGCTGCCCCACCTTCAATTCCTACCTCTACTCAAGTCCCTCTTGAGCATATAGATCTTCCAGCTCTTGTAGACAGGTTCTATGAGCTGATATCTCCAAGGCTATCACTCTTGGTGGAGACCTCTTTGGCTCCACTTATAAAAATAGTTCAAGAACTGTCTGCTAGGCTCTCCTCTCTTTTTCCTTCTCAGGTAATCCCTTCTTCTGGGTGCCTTGATCCAGTTGTCACTGAATCTAGGCAGGGGGAGATGTCTCATGAAGTTGAAAGATTGACTGCTGCTGCTGTTACTTCAGTCCAAGCTCAAGCTCTAGTACCTCCAGTTGCAGTTATCACAGTGGACCTTAGGTCACTGTTATCAGTTTTTGATTCTGCTTATTTCAACTATCTTCCAGTCCAGTACACTAAAGACTAGCAATCTGAAGATCTCTCTAAGGCCATTATGCCTATTTCCAGCTGTGATACCAGCTTATTAAGCTCTTTTATAAACTCCCTCTATACTGCTCCTCCTACTACTAATCTTGATATCTGTGTTAGTTCTGTTACTACTATTTTAGTATCTGAAGATATGCATATAACAGAGGCATTTGATCTTGAGCCTGCTGTTACTACTGCTGTTACTCCTTTTGCAGTTGATTTTCTAGTTTCATCTGATACTACTGCTGATGTACCTTCTGTTTCTGAAAGTTTTGTATCTGAATCTGCTGATGTAATCTCTTATGCCAGTATTGCTTCCACCCCTCTTCCTACTGTTGTTGCTGCTACTATTGTTGTTTCTGCTGTCTCTCCTGCTCAGTCACAAAAATAAAAAGATTACCTCAAAAGGATTGATGCAGTGTATGATAATCCTCCAAGCTCAGATAGTGATCAGTTTAGGACTGATTCAGATGATTCCTCTGCAACAATTGCAAGGAAAAGAAAGGCTAGAAGCAAAGCAATGAAGAGAGTTCCCCCAGCAAAAGTGAAAGAAACAAATGACATTCCGTACTATATACTGCATAGTTTCCCTATCATAGAACCCTGGATGTAGTACTCCATAAATCAATTGAAAGCTATGAAGAAGAAGAGAAAATATGATAAAGGATCATCCCAGTTCAATCCTCCTCCACCTCCTCCTTCACCTGATGTAGGTGCAAGTGGAAGTTCTGCATTTCAACCTTCTACCAGAATACAAACCTCTTATCAACCTCAAGGAAGATCCCAATACAGAGGAAGTCAATCTAGAGGCTACCAGTCAAGAAGAGGAAATTACAGAGGAAATCAAAGAGAATTCCAAGTTTATTCTAAATGATATTCCAGGCAACATCCTTACCAAATGGAAGGACAAGGTTCCACTGATACTTTTTCTGGTCCCTTTCCTTATAAGCTGAAAGATTTAGTCTCTTCCAGAGCTCCTCCAGATAATCCTTCAAATAGATATGAGCCTCCTGTTCCATTTGAGGATCCTGAAAATAATCCCACCTCATGGACAGCTAGGATGAAAGAATTGGCTGCTTTAGATCAAATCAAGAAAGCTAGAGAACAAGGAAAAGATACATCCAATATAACTACCTTATCAGATCAAAGAAAGAAGGAACTTGAAAGATACTCATCCAGTAAATTTTTTGATTCAGAAAGCTACATGAAGCTGCATCAGAAGCTGTAGTGCCCAGGCCAAAGCAACAAACCTCTCTAGGTGCAGCTGATGATAGAAGATCTAAGAAGGAAGCTCTCAATCCTAACAGAGAAATAATACTTATAAAGACCAAAGAAAAAGAATGATTCTGTAAGATGACAGTATATTTTGTTTTCTGAACTATCTGAGATAATGTCTGTGTTTCTGCTATGTCTTGTTTGTTATATTTCTGCTTTGTATGTTTTTATTTTTCCAATGTCTGTAAATAGTAATCCTAACCCAAATAGGGGGAGATTGTTGGAACACTCAATTACTGATTTGGGCAAGGATCACTATGTCTCTTAGGAAACCTGTCTTGACCTCATTGTATAGATCTAAAGGTCAATTAGAATTGAGTGTAAGGGTTAGTAGTTAGGTTTGGAAGCTGCCCTCAAGACCAGGTTTTTCAGTTTTGGAGACCAAGTCATTTCGTCGAGCTTAGGACGACGAATCGTCGAACTCCATTCGACGATCGCTGAGCTCACTTCGACGAATCGTCGAACTCCATTCGACGATCTCTGAGCTCAACTTCAACGAGTCGTGGAACTCCATTCGACGAACTTCGAGCTCAGATCGACGTTCTAGGGGAAGATCTGCCATGATGTATTTGATAAGTTTGAACAGGGGCAGACCTTTGAGAGCTTGAACCAGGAGCACTAGCTGTAGGAGGAGGAGGAGGTGGTGGATCTTCTCTATAACTTTGAACTAGTGGAGGAGAGTACCTTCTACTCTTCTTCCTTTCCTTCTGCTGATTCTTAAATAGCCACATCTATGCTGGCATCCCATTGTATGGAGTTATCTTTTGAAGAATGTAGTAAGGAGTGTCATTGTTTGGATTAGGTTTAGGAGCGAGAGGAGGAAGAGCTTTTCTTTTCTTTGATACTCGATTCTTCTTCTTTGTATCCTCCTCATCTGAGTCCTCATCCTCATATTCATCATCATCATTGTGAGAACCCTGAGGGTTATCATATAGATCATCCAAAGCTTTCAAAGCTTTAGCAAAAATAGCAGGCATTTCTGGAGCAGGAGCAGGAGTTTCAACAGGAGTTGGAGGAGAAGCTACACAAAAGTCAGAACTAAATTGGATAGAGCTTTTAGCTGCTGCCTTATTTTCATCTGCAATATCAGCCAAGATCAGTTCATCTAGATCTGGCATGGGGAAGCCATCCATGACAAAGGTTAGTGTTGAAGATATTATTGAAGAAAAGGGAATAGCCACTACTTCTGGAAGGGGAGTGACTGCTGGCTGTGCAATAATAAAACTTTCCCTAAGTTGCATAGCAACTTCTAAAGAGATGGGGGAAGTGTATGGTATAATAACCAGTGATGGCTTAGTAATCTCAGCTAGAAGGTAATTCAAATGTACAGTATCAAAAATACTCAACAAAGTTTCTGAATCAACTGTAGGATTAGGAATGAAATCACCAACAGTATTGGACTCTTCAGAGTTTGATTCATCAAAATCCATATCAGTTTTTATAAAGTCAATCTAATATTTATCTATGTATTCTGTGCACCCTGCTGCTGTTGCTAAAGCTGGAGCATCTACTACTGGAGCTGGAGCTAAAGCTTCTGGAGCTGTAGCTGCTGCTTCATCATCAGGCATCTCCCTCTGCCTTGTGTCAGTGGGAACTGAGGCCAGGCCCCTGGCTGAGGATGGGGCAGCAGTAAGAGCAGAGATTTTGTCAGAGAGAGAGGAGATAGTGGTAGCAAGAGGTGTAATGGCCTCTGCTATAAGGGATTTTAGGAGGGGAGTGATTATGAAAATGATAGAAGATATTGTGGAGTGGTCTAATGATGGAAGAGCAGTATATGTGTCAGATATGGTGTGAGTAGGAATGGTAGATGGTAGTCGAGATGATGGAATGGAATCTTGCATGATGGTGTCTGTTGGTAGATGGTAAGATGGTATTGAAGATAGATGTGGGGGAAGAGGAGATAGTGGTGTTGTAGGAATGTAGGTGTTGTGGGCAGAATCAGGAGGTGTTGGTGGTTGATTTTCTTGAAGAGGGGAAGATGGAATTTCAGTGATGTCAATTGGTGGAGATGGAGCTGGTGAAGCATGTTGAGATGGAGGTGGAGTAGGAACATGAGTATGTTGTTGTGATGGTCGTGTTGAAGAGATAGTGGAAGAGTGAGGGATTTGTGTTGCTGGATGATGAGTCCACATTTTACACTGATTTTTGGACTCATCTGGGCTAGTTTTATCGTCTCAGCACTACACTTGAGAGCCTTTATTGCTTATATGTGCTCATGTACATAATTCACGATTAAGTGCACTGTAGGTCCATTTCTGTGTGCTTTCTGTGTTTCTATTTTGTTGTTATTCTTTATCCCTATCTCTGGGATGTGGTGTGCACGTTCTGGTGGCCTATCTACCCCTTCTACTGGTACAGGGGTCGTGTGAGTGCTCTGGAACCGCTCGGGAGACACATACGTTGCATGAATACTACGCACGACCACTGGACTTATTGCGCACGACCACTGGTCGTGCGCCACCGATCATGCGCATTACATCCCCTTTTTCCTAACCCTGTCTCGGTAATCGCACGAGCACTAGCCGTAGTGCGCACGACCACTGGTCATGCGCCACTGCTCGTGCGTATATATGATGATGCTTCTTGTCCAGGTTGCAGGTTTATTTGGAAAAGTCGCACGATCATCGACCTTCAGTGCGCACGACCACTGGTAGTGCGCCACTGATCGTGCGCACTGCTTCTGCTGCCTCTGTATTTAAGGCCCTGCTCTGCGATTTAGGTCAACGCCTGTCATTTGCTGCGATCGGAGAGTGCGCGGGAATCGCCATTTCACTTCTCCAGCTGCTCCATCACCTCCACCTTCATCAAGAAGCCTTTTCAGACTACTCCGAAGCTTTTCAACTCTCTGGCGAAGCCCTCGGCCATTGATGACTTCAACTCCAAGCTTTCCTGCGGAGTTGGTGAAGTAGATAACCTAGAGAACGGACTTAAAGGCCTTCGAGGTGACATCTCGTTGGTACCGAAAGCCTCCTTGGACTGAGCCCGGAAGCGGACTGACAACTCGCTACTCCGGCCACGACCCGCGGTGGATCTTCACTCTCTTTTGGTTTACTCCTCTTCCCCTTCCTCTGTAGTATGAATGTTTTGAGTAGTGTAATGAACATTTCCATCCATGAACATCAACTTTATTTTATAGCTAATGAAATGTTAGTATTTTCTTCTGCTTGTGAGTATTGTCTGTGAATGTGCCTCGCTCACCCCATATCCACTTCATTCCCGTGTCTTATCCGATTGCACTCCCCACAAGAACACTTCAATCCATTAGCTTCCCTTCCACTCGCCCAACTGAATTTCGGCATCGCGGCCGATAAACCCACTCCACCTTGCGAAGCGGTGCCTTCAACCCGCATAGTTTTTACTAGTTCAGTAAATCAAACATCCACAATCTCTCAAGTCCTCTATTTCCTTTTTGTTCTATTTATAACTCTCATAACGATATTCTCGGTACTGTTGCCGTTCTACGCTAATTGCATTCCTCAAGAGACCGACACTCGGGGATTTATGCCCAATACTTTATTACTTGTGCGACCGGTGCGCTTGCCGATTTACACGCATCAAGGTTTTGGCGCCGTTGCCGGGGAATGCAACTGTAGAGCGACTTCGGATGACTTCAAATATTGTTATAAGAGTTAGTATTGTTTTGTTTTGACTGATGTTTCCTTCTAGTGTGTGGTTTTTGCCACAGTGAATTCAAGGCCGAGCTACAAGAGATTTTATCTCCTATGACCCAGAGATCGAACGTACTCTCCTAGCAAGAAGACGCGCCGCAGCCATCATTTTTGCCCCAATGGGAGACCAGCTGAATATTGATGCAGGCAACCAAGATGGAGGGATACCTCATGTTGACAGAAATGACGACAAAAATGAAGTGAATCCTCCCCAGGTCCGCACCATGAGGGATTATACTAAACCTACTGTCGGGAGCATATACCCCGGTTTCGGACCTTCTATCACCAATCCACAGTTCGAGATTAAACCAGCTATTCTGAATATCATTCGGAACAATGCTCAGTTCTCCGGAATGGCCACTGAAGACGCCCATCTTCACCTTACAGAATTCTTCGAAATCTGCGCCATGTTCCGCTACGCTGGAATCCCAGACGAAACAGTCAAGCTCCGCCTCTTCCTTTTTTCATTAAGGGACAAAGCCAAGACATGGATTCACTCCCTCCCACCTGTAACATCCCCCACCTGGGCGGCTTTGACCACAAAATTCCTAGCTAAGTTCCATCCGGTGGATCGGATTGTGAGCATGAGGCGCGCAATAGCCAACTTCCGGCAAGCCGATCAAGAAAGTTTAGCTGAAGTTTGGGAGCATTTTAATGAGCTACTGAGGAAGTGCCCTAATCATGGATTCCAAACGTGGAACCTCGTCGAAAGTTTCTACTTCGCTATTGATCCCCACCATCGATCCATGATCGATGATGCCTCCGGAGGAACCATCATGAATCTTCTTCCAGATGATGCTCTGAAAGTCTTACAAGACACCGCCACCCACAGTGCTTACTGGACCGCTGGAAGGAACCTCCCACGAAGCACCAGTGGAGTGTTTGCCTTGGATATCCCCAAGCCTGCTCCTGCCGCCCCAGTGATGGCAATCTCATGTCAAGGGTGCGGAAGCACCGATCATCACAACTTCGAATGCTTAGGAGTTGATGTACCTGACGAGTCTTTGTTTTTGAATGAGTCCATTAATTTTGTTGCCAATCAAAACAGGGGAGTGCCTTACGAGAATACTTACAAACCGGGGGTGAGAAATCACCCCAACTTTTCTTGGAATCCTAACGCATCTGACCAAAGATGGCAACCGGGGCAGCATCAAAACGTTGTGTATGCCTCCGGCAGCCAACCGCGGCCGCCTAAACTGAATTATTACCAAGGGCCCCCCGTCGTTAAGAAAAATTCTTTGGAAGAGATGTTCGAGAAGTTCATTGAGATTTCCCAAACCAACGTGACAAATCAGGCTGCCTCGATGCGCAAACTGGAGGCACAATTGGGCCAATTGGCTCAAGTGGTTTCCGAGCACACCCAAGGAACCTTACCGAGCAACACCGAAAAGAACCCCCATGAACAGGGAAAGCGCCTTGGGGAGGACACTTCGGGAAACCGCAACGAACCCGTCATTAATTGTAAAATCAATAACATCGAAACTCCATCATTATGCGATTCCGGGGCGTCCAGCAACATACTCACTTTGCACGATGTTGCGAAGATGCACTTACAAGTTGACATTGAAAATCTGAAATCGCTTATCTTAGCTAATGGTAATTTGGTTGACACGGAGGGTGGTGTTCAGGATGTTGAAATCGAGGTTAACGGCACAAGTATCACCACTGACTTCCAGGATTTGGGACCACAGGACAATAACTCCATTCCTATATTAGGAGTCCCATTCCTAACAGCCAGTGGCGCATCCCTCCACTTTTCAAAAGGTCGTGTCACTTGGACAAACGAAGAGTCCACCCTCTATAACACATCCATAGATTCTTCTTCCATACAAAATAACAATTCTCTGAGTGTCACAGATATCAAGCTGGATTCAGGTCTCCCCGCATTGGAAGCACATCTGGAGGAGACGCCAAAGAAAGGACTCCCTCAGGAAGTCGATGAGAAACAAGAGCTACTGGTCCACAGAGGGATCAATTGTACCAAAGCCATGGCTACCGTTCTACTGCCATCCAACTCAGTTGTTGAGCATGGCGAACCAAGTTTTATTTGGGAGAAATCCCTGGACACTAATTTGTATAATTCTGTTAAGTGATCTGTAGCTTGGGCAGATCCGGTTGCCGTCACGGTGCCGGATAGGCCGCCACAAACCACGACACCAGGAAACCCTACAGCCTACCTCCCTTGGAAGTATCCCACGGTGGAGAAACTGAAAGAGGCCAAGCGTTTGCGCAGAGAGTGCTATGCTGCCTTCCGGCGCGCAAAAGAGTGCACTCGCAGTAATGGGACAATGCCTACACCGAATGCAAAAAGACACTCTGCTGTTCTCTCGCATCCCACCGGGGAGACTTACCATAAATCTGCTTATAGCTGATTGAGCCACCACCATTCCTCTTTCCATCCTCTTTCTCGCTACTTGTTGAATGCTGGTTGCTCTACTTTTAAGTTTGTTTCCTTTTGCTACTGCCAAGAACTCTCTATTTGAACTGCTAATACAGGTATTTGGTCCACCTTAAGGACGGTAAACAAAAGGGCTTTCGGGAGACAACCCAAGTTGGACAGTTTGGTCCTATGCTGTGTTTTAATTTCTTTTTATATATTCATATATTCCTGTTTCCATATTTTGTTTGGCTGGCATCCTTTAATCGCAGGTGCAGGAATATTTGAGGCGCGACAACTTGGCCGCACTTGGACATCTCATTGCACGACTGGTATGCTCAATTTTGAGCATAGGTACTTCCTACCCTAGCTGTTTATCAAATATGACTTGATGATTTTTACTAGTTGTTGACTTTAAGTCTCGGGGGAGAGCATGCCTGTGGTCACTACACCACACTTTCTGTTGCATTCCAGTTTCTTGTTTACTTATTTCTTGCTTTATGTTGCACACACTGAATCACCCACACGAGTGCGCTCTTACCCACGCGCACAACCCGAGTCAAATTTATTGCTTTTGTGTAAACTTTAAAATAGTGGTACTGGCTTAGTATTTCAGGATTGAGTAGTTCGAAACTCATGCAGTGCTCCTAATCGAATACTCATGGTTTGTGTAGAGTTAGGATAGAATAATTTTTCTTTATGCTCGTAGATTTATTTATTTTTCTGCACACGTAAATATTGTTTGTACTGCTCAAAATCTGAATCTGGGATAATCGAATGATAGTGTAGGAGTGTGTGTAGCTGCCACTCGACTCGTATTGCTCGAGTCGGGAGGAAGGATCATCTTTCTCGGTGGCTAAGAACTTGCCCTAAGCTACTCTCGAAGCATTGGTGCACGGTTAGTCAAGCGTGAGCATGACGTAGGCTTTCATTTTGGCTAGTTTGAGCCTTGTTTAGCCGTTCCTACCTGTTAACCGTTGCATGCCAAATTTGTGCCTACCCTTCCTTTAATCCAGCTCCACTCACTTTCACCAAGGCCTAAAGCTATACCCACCATCGCAATCAAATGCTTGAGCTGATTTGTATTTACTGTTTTGTCGAGGTTGTGATAAGTGGACATTGTTTTTGGGGGTGCTGAATTTATTCACATTGTGATTGCTCCGTTTTGGGATTGCTAGCGCAGAAAAGAAAACAAAATTTACGAAAATAAAAAGCTGATTCGCGCAAAAGAGAGAAAAATATGAAAGAATTGCTTTGAGATTTCGATCCCCATCCTCTTTATTGATTTTGGTCGGGTTCAGCCGTATTCACACCCGGATTTCAAGATAAGTCTGGGGGCATGTGCCCCATTCATTTCTAAGTGGCTGTTTTGGTTTGGGTTATTTTTGCTTGCTTTGGTTGCATAAAGCCTTCATGTTTATCTTTGACTACCAAGCCGTCGCCTAAGCCCCATTTCCTCCAACAAGTCCTACTGGTTCATGCTTGCGTCTAACTCGTGCCGTGGAGAGAGTGTGAACGTGCAAGCGTATGGTCCCCGACATTGGTGGATTCCTTTGGAGTTGATCCTGAGTCCCGAACTTTGGCAATGCTCACTTTAGTGGCCGGCCTACTTTCTTCCTCCACATGATCGCAAGATTCTCCAGAATTCTAATTTTGAGCAATTACAATATTTCTTTACGTCTGTCGAATAGTTTAAACTACGTTGTATAATTAAAATTTTTTCTATTATATCTTCTATACCCATGATATATTTGATTTCTCGTCTTACTTATTTTTGAAATTTCTGAGCCAGTTAGCTATCTTCTAGTCCACGGCGTAATGATTTGCTCGGGACGTGCAAATGGTTAAGTCTGGGGGTGTGATGAGTCCACATTTTACACTGATTTTTGGACTCATCTGGGCTAGTTTTATCGTCTTAGCACTACACTTGAGAGCCTTTATTGCTTATATGTGCTCATGTACCTATTTCACGATTAAGTGCATTGTAGGACCGTTTCTGTGTGCTTTCTGTGTTTCTATTTTGTTGTTATTCTTTAGCCCTATCTCTGGGATGTGGTGTGCACGTTCTAGTGGCCTATCTGCCCCTTCTGCTGGTACAGGGGTCGTGTGCGTGCTCCGGAACCGCTCGGGAGACACCGACGTTGCAAGAATACTGCGCACGACCACTGGACTTATTGGGAACGACCACTGGTCGTGCGCAACCGATCGTGCGCATTACATCCCCTTTTTCCTAACCCTGTCTCGGTAATCGCACGAGCACTGGCCGTAGTGCGTACGACCACTGGTCGTGCGCGACTGCTCGTGCGCAAATATTCTGATGCTTCTTGTCCAGGTTGCAGGTTTATTTGGAAAAGTCGCACGATCATCGACATATAGTGTGAACGACCACTGGTCGTGCGCCACTGATCGTGCGCACTGCTTCTACTGCCTCTGTATTTAAGGCCCTACTCCGTGATTTAGGTCAACGCCTGTCATTTGCTGCGATCGGAGAGTGCACGGGGATCGCCATTTCACTTCTCCAGCTGCTCCATCACCTCCACCTTCGTCGGGAAGCCATTTCCAACTATTCCGAAGCTTTTAAACTCTCCGGCGAAGCCCTCGGCCATTGTTGACTTCAACTCCAAGCTTTCCTGCAGAGTTGGTGAAGTAGATAACCTAGAGAACGGACTTAAAGGCCTTCGAGGTGACAGCTCGTTTATACCGGAATCCTCCTTGGACTATGCCCGAAAGCGGACTGACAACTCGCTACTTCGTCCACGACCCGCGGTGGATCTTCACTCTCTTTTGGTTTACTCCTCTTCCCCTTCCTCTGTAGTATGAATGTTTTGAGTAGTGTAATGAACATTTCCATCCATGAACATCAACTTTATTTTATAGCTAATGGAATGTTAGTATTTTCTTCTGCTTGTGAGTATTGTCTATGAATGTGCCTCGCTCACCCCACATCCACTCCATTCCCGTGTCCTATCCGATTGCACTCCACACAAGAACACTTCAATCCATTATCTCCCTTCCACTCGTCCAACTGAAGTTCGGCATCGCGACCGATAAACCCACTCCACCTTGCGAAGCGGTGCCTTCAACCCGCATAGCTTTTACTAGTTCAGTAGATCAAACATCCACAATCTCTCAAGTCCTCTATTTGCTTTTTGTTCTATTTATAACTCTCATAATGATATTCTCGGTATTGTTGCCGTTCTACGCTAATTGCATTCCTCAAGAGACCGACACTCGGGGATTTATTCCCAAAACTTTATTACTTGTGCGACCGGTGCGCTTGTCGATTTACACGCATCACTGAAAGGGGGGATGTAAGAGATGGTGGTGTTGGATGATTCTCTTCATTAGGTTGGGGAGTGGCTTTAACAGCCCTGGTGCCTTCAGAAGTTGGGGTGGAAGAGGTAGAAGCCTTGGTTAGCTTGGTTATTGTCCTCTCCCACCTGCCAAATAAGGCATAGGTGAGCCTTTTTCTAGCATTGATGAATATGGTCTGGGAGACCAGTGATTCAACAACTTTTTCTTGTAAAAATATCCCTAGGATCCTTCCAAAGCAAACTTCCTTTTTATTGTTTTTCTTCTTTATCAATTCAAAAAGAATATGTGCCCAATCCACTGGTTTCTTGTTTATAATTGCACACATGACCAGAAACTGGTGTCTGGTGATGTAGTCATGGGTAGTATATTTTCCAAGCAGAACTTTTCCAACTAAATCTGCCAAAACCTTATAAGGGGCAGAGAGGTGTTTCTTCAAAAGTTTATTAAGGTTATCTCCATTATAACCCATTAGGCATAGCATCACGTCAGATTCCTCTATTTCAATCTCCAGTTGCTCTTCTCCATTCCTTAATCAAGAAAATTTCAGTTAAAATTGCGGGAGTTAAGGAGACGGAGTTACCCGCAATGGTTTCTGTCATTGTATTCTCCTCTATTGGCGAGAGGGTGTAGACCCATTCTCTGATTTTAGTGATGTGTAGTTTGATTCTTCTAGTCATCAAGGTTTTGAGTTCTTGTTCTTCAAGGAGTTCATGAATGTAAAAGAAGATGGGATCAGAATGTTGAAATGAATCAAATTCTACATCAAAACCAGTATCGAACTTCATGCCTGCGAGAATGCTTGCCTGAATCGCATTGGAATCACCTGCAAGAGAGACCCAAAAATGGCGATCAAATGCAAAGGAACATAAATAGCGGGACGGAGGTCGAAGAAAACCTAAATATAGGGTTTTGAAGAATATGAATCGACAGACTCCGTTCCATGAAAATCGACATAATTCTTCGAACTGAGTTCGACAAAATAATTTTGAATGAAATAATTCATCAATCTTATACAGAAGAATTGAAAACAGTTCATCGAACTCCGTTCGACGAATATCTTCTGAAGCAAGTTCATCGAACTCCGTTCGACGAAAATTGTTTCATTCAAGAGAGTTCATTGATCTCCGTTCGACGAATATCTCTCAAACTTTCCCCGGTTCGTCGAACTCCGTTCGACGAACTTTGGAAAATTCGTCGAGTGCAGACAGAAATTAAATAATGTCTTCTACATTGATAATTCCAAGTTAATTTACAAAGAATATATGATTTCTCTCATCCAGAGGTTTGGTGAATATATCAGCCCTTTGTAAATCAGTGTAAATATAGATAAGCTTGATTTTATTTTTGTCTACACTCTCTCTAATGAAATGATGTCTTATATCAATATGTTTTGTCCTACTATGGTGAACTGGATTCTGGGCCATGGCTATAACACTTGTATTATCACAGAGTAGGGTTGAATTATTTAATTTGAACCCATAATCTAGAAGTTGATTTTATATCCAAAGCATCTGTGAACAACAGCTGCCTGCTGTAATATATTCTGCTTCAGTAGTTGAGGTTGACACTGATGTTTGCTTTTTATAAAACCAAGATGCTAATCTCATACCAAGGAACTGGCAAGTCCCTGAAGTACTTTTTCTATCTACCCTACATCCAGCAAAATCAGCATCAGAGTATTCAGTTAACTCAAATTCTGATTCAGCAGTATACCATAGGCCTAGATTAGGACAACTCTTTATATATCTCAAAATCCTTTTTAGTAAAATTAGGTGAGATTTTTTAAGGTTCACTTATAACCTAGCACAAAGACATGTGACAAACACAATATTTGGCCTACTTGCTGTGAGATACAATAGGGACCCAACAATGCTCCTATAAAGTTTCTGATCCACAGGTTTCCCTGGTACATCAGATTCCAAAACAGCATTGGTAGCCATCAGAGTTTTCTTTGCTGAGGCATCAGCCATCCCAAACTTCTTTAGAAGTTCTTTAGCATATTTTGCTTAAGAGATGAAGATGCCATCAGGGAGCTGCTTCACTTGGAGACCAAGGAAGTAGGAAAGCTCACCCATGCTACTCATTTCAAATTTGGAATGCATGAGGTCAGAGAACCTCTTGCATAATTTGGAATCTGTAGAGCCAAATATAATATCATCCACATAGATTTGTACTAATAAGATTTGGTCCTTATGATGTCTATTGAAAAGAGTTTTATCTACAGTTCCTCTTGCAAATTTATGCTCTAATAGAAAACTAGATAAGGTCTCATACAAAGCTCTTGGAGCTTGCTTTAGACCATAAGGAGCCTTATGCAATTTAAAAACATGATAGGGGTAAGTTGGAGAAACAAAACCTGGAGATTGTTCTACATACACCACTTCTTGTAACACTCCATTTAGAAAAGCACTCTTCACATCCATTTGGAAAACATTGAATCTCTTATATGCTGCATAGGCAAGGAATATTCTTATGGCTTCCAACCTTCTAACAGGTGCAAAGGTTTGATCATACTTGTTGGGTACATTGGTCAAATGTACCTGATTTGAAGAAGCCTCACATAACTCAATGATATACATCATAATGTATTTGATGTATGTTTGAGTTACTTGTGCAGGTTAAGAAAGTACTGGACTGAAGCAAAACGTTTCTAAGTCCATGTGTCGACACCCAGAGGGAAAGTGTTGACACTTAAAAAAGCTTGTGTCGACACCCAGATAAGCAGTGTCGACACTTGGAGTCATTGTGTCGACACCTGGGATGCAGAGTCGACATCAGACAGAAAGTGTCGACACTTGGAGCTGAAAGTCTACCTAGTGTCAACTATGTGCACCTATGGGGGGGGATAGGTGACGTGTAGCGCTTTTGCGGAATTTACGAAAGTACCTGCACAATAAAAATAAAAAGCACAACACACAGAATACACAGGAAATTTATAGTGGTTCCCCGACTTGGGTACATCCACTTTCCCCCTTCGACCTATCTCCCAACAAGGGACGACTCGGTCACTTCTCCAACGGGATTGAAATCCAATCCCTGCACTAACGGAAGGAGCCATTCCACACGTGAGAGTCAACACTCCCACAAAACGTGTTGCACCCAACCCTTACAACATGGAACAATCGTTCCTTTACAACAGAAGTAAATATAGAATGTACACGAGATACAAACTTCGTTTGGAGACTACGGTGTTCCTCTTCGTTCGACGACGTGTTCGTGAAGTCAACAAAAAGTCTACAACCTTGGTCTCTCTTGGAGAGGATCTCCCCGGAACCGGCGGCGGCAACACGAGCGGCGGCTAGCTTCGGGATCAGCGGCTACGATGATGAGCGGCTGCTGAACTTGGAGATCCAAACTTCGTAGCGAAGCAAACTAGGTCTACCAACGGTCACTCTAGGATCGGTCGTCTCGATCGATTCGGATGGGGGAGTTTTTCCCGGTCAACAAATCGAGAGACAAGAGATCTCTGGATAGACACGTGAGACTCAAGCTTTGCTAAGCTTCAGTCGCCGGAGATCACGAAGGAATCTCGATTGTTGACGGCGACCAACTTGCCCGAGCGCGACGGCGGCGGCGGAGAGGAATCGCGATATTAGGGTTTCGTCGAGGCTTGGCTTCTTTCTGTGTCCGTTACTGTTCAAAATATCCATGTATTTATACACTGTAGATACTACAAATTTGACCGTTGTGGGACCCACAGGTATAACCCCGAAATCCGGTTCAAACTGGTCCAGCGGCAGAATCCGGTCCAGCAGCATCCCGAGAAAACGCTAAGTGAAAATCGGCGAGAATCGCAGGCGATTTTCGACGAATCGGCGAGAATCACCAAGTGATTCTCGACGATTCGTCGAGAATCGTTAGTGATTCTCGCCGAATCACTTATTGATTCTCAACGATTTTCACTTTGTATTCATGGGCTGCTTAACCACTGGTTCGGTGAGAATCACTAGTGATTCTCGCCGAATCTTACTTGGCACCGTTTTGAGGTAGCCAGAAGGAGTCGGCGAGAATCACTAGTGATTCTCGCCGAATCGGGGAGAATCACTTGGTGATTCTCGCCGAATTTTCCTTGGACGAATTTTCGTCTTCCACCCAGGAGCTGCTCCTTGATCCATCCATGCTCCTTGTCTTCTCTTGCATATGAACGGCCCTGTACTTGAAAGTAAGTGCACTCCAATAGAGAGAGTACACGTAGGCCAACACACTAATCTGCTCAACGAGGGATTACGTCTTGCAGACCCGTGAGAATTGACCTACTGCACCCTGACATTGGTGTGCACTTAGCGTGGAGGAGCTGCAAGTACAACTTAAGATGTTTCATCAAATACATTGTGAATTCATCTTAGCTTGACAGGTGGCTTCCTCAAATCTAGGTAATTGTGGATACAATACCCAACAATCTCCCCCTATTTGACGAAGCCAAAACCCTACTAGCTAAGATGAATAACATCTATCAAATAATAAACATAGCATTCAAAAATTAAACATGCAGCACAAGAGAATATATCCAATCAGATCAGGACTTGAGTCATTCACAAATTCAAATATATATACCAATATAAATATATACACATATAATCCAGAATTGTTTATATGACAACAATAATCATTAAATGTTCTTAAGACAAAGTGACAAACTATAAATTATTGACTATTTTTCCTTAGCTAAGTCACTCTTAAGATTTTGAGCCAAGTACTTCTTGCTTTGCCTCTCCATGTATTCTTTGGGCTTCGGGTAATACCTAGGAGGAGGAACCTTATCTGCATCCGAGTTGTTCCTGAAAAAGATGTTGCATTTCACTTCAAACGTTTTGTGCAATTCCCACTCGTACTGGCTAAATACTTCGTTCCGATTGATCTCTCCTCTTTCTTGCAGCCAGAAGGTGTCTAAGATAATGTTCCTTGAAACTGGACTCCACCTTTCATTTTGTACATCCTCCTCACTCATTCGAGTTCTCTTTGCAGCCTGTGTCTCCTTGGAGATCCCTTCTTGAGCTTTTCTCTTTCCCTTGGCTTTTGCTAAAGCCTCTTGGTCAAATATACTCCTCAGTTTAGATTTGGAGAGGGCCCTAGCATCAGCTTCATTTGTGGAAATATCTGCAGCACTTGCACTTAAATCCTCAGCAGCACATACATCCTCAGCGGCCGTAGATGTTTCAGGAACATGAATACCTGCAGGATGGTCAGGCAGGACGACGCCTAACATACCCAGCGCCTGTTGGAGCATCCACCAGCAGCTCTCATAGACATATTTGCTTGATTGTGCGAAGTGTGTGCTCATGCTTTCTTGAAGCTCGGCCAACTTAGCTATATACTCTTTCTCCCCCTTTTGGCTTCGATAGCGATGCAGTTTGCATATGAGTGTAGGGAGTCATCAATATGCTTCGTGGTCTTGGAGAATTCAGTGATCAGGGCCTGCTGATTTGCGTTTAGAGTGACCATATTACCATCAAACTTCTGAATGTTGTTGGCTACAACATGTGCATTCTGATTGACGACGGCAAGAGTATCAGTATTCTTTTTCAAGCCGGCCATGAGAAGTGTGACAGCTTGGCCGGCCTCGGTGTACTTTTCTTCAAATTTATTCTCCATTACGTCCAGTTTATGGTTGATTTCTACCATATTTTTGAGCATGAGCTTCTCAGATGTCTTAATCCTGTGCAGCAGTTTGTTCTGAGCTTCATCAAAAGAGGCTTTAAGCTCATTCACAATGCCCTGAATGATGTTGACAGTGTGAGAGGCGAGCTCATCACGTAACGGAATAGCCGGAGGCACTTGTGGACCTTGCATTTCAGCAGACGCATCGGTAGAGCTGGATACAATCACAGGCTCTAAAGTAGGAATGTTGGCGGCCTCTGTAGATTTATCTAACTCCCCCTCCACTGGTGCAGACTTGTCAGGTGGAGGTTCAATAGGATCCGGAGTCTCAAATACTTCATGTCCCTCATTCTCATCTTCCTCTCCGTCCTCATCCAAGAAATCATCTATATCAGCAGCTTCTTCCAATTCTTGGTCACCAGTCTCCAGCACAGTGTCACTTTCTTCTTGAGTGTCGGCCACAGCATCCCTGGCCACCTGGGCGATTTCAGATACTACATCCGTATGAGGGGGTAGAGTCTCCCCCTCGATTCCTGCAGCCACGGTATCAGGAATTTCACCGGGGGTGACTGCTGGAGATACTTCCTGTTGCTCTTCCACAGCAGGCTGCCCGATACGCCGCTCCCATCGATCAAACACACTTGCATCCATCTTCTTCAAGTAGTGGAGAGGGACGCCTTTGCTCATGTCGAACTTGTCTCCGTTTAGCTGGTTTAGATATAGACTTATGATGCGGCTGAAACTAGGAGTGCCCAGGGTGTCCTTGATCTTCTCGAACAGCAACTCCCCCCAGTTGTACCTCTTGCGGCAGACAACAGCTATGAGGATCTTGAACATATCTCCTGAGATATGGTCATGCGAGCCCGGCTTGCAGATGAGCACTTTTCCAATAATGTCAGATAGGAGCTTCCCTTCTTCATTCATCTCCTTTCTCTTTATTGATCGAGTTCCTCGTGGAAGACCGCAGAATAAGAGAGTTCTGGTTTTGTCCTCGTCCTCCAGATAGTCCTCCTACTCCGAACTAGAAAGCTGCAGGTAGCGAGTCAGCTTGCTAGCAGATATCTTTACTTTTGCCCCAGCCACCTTGCTCTTGATTATGGAGTCTCCATCTCGGAGTCTTGCGGTAGCGCAGAACTCCAGCACCTCTTTGTCCAGGATTTTGCAAGGGTGCTCCAAGACGAAGGTTAGCCCAGCCTCTTCCAGCATCAGAATGATGTTGCGGAATTCGTCCGAGGCGTGAGAAAACCCAGTTCGAACCAGCTCGCAGCCAGAGACCAACCCTGCAGTTGTCCTTGGAGCCATTGTAGATCTAGAGAGAGAAGCCCTACTCTAAGCGTTAATGAACATTCAAAAAGAAAGCATCACTAGTGAGCGCGTCCAAGTACGGGTGAGGAAGAGGTTACCTAAGGGCGTATACGGTGAGTTAGTTCGAGTGGAGAAGAATCCAAACTTGAAGAGTTCGTCGGTGAAGGCTTCGGCGGGATGCTTGCGGGAAACCTTTGATGGAGACGGATTTGACGAGCTTTCCAGCAGGAGTCGGTGAGGTGTCCTTCCGGAAGGTGTCCCTTGCGGCAATTAGTGGCCCCTCGGCGAGTGTCCAGCGGAGGAGAGTCGGCGAGGTTTGGCGTAGGCGCTGCGACGTGAGGCGGGATTCGTGAAGAAGGTGATTTCTGATGCCGCGGGATACTTAAGGAAGTTGAACGGTCGGCGAGCTCCTTCGGCGGGATTCGGCGGGATTCAGCGGGATTCTTAAGGAAGGTGAAGTTGAAGGATTTTCTTTACTAGGAATTGAAAGGTTCCGAGGTTCCAAAATTGAAGGGTTTTCGGCGGTTTTCTTTACTACGTATAAAAATGATATCAAGTTTCCGAGTATATAATGAGTTGGCGGGATTTGTCTAATCCAAACTTGAAAGGTTTCTCTACTGGGAATTTCCACGTTAGGAAGTATTGCAGAACGAGGCTTTTCCAGAGACTTCTTGATGTCAATTGTGAGTTGTCGAGATTCACGATGGCATATCTTCGTTAACCCATTATTGATATGTGAAGGTTTTCATGCATCGAGTTAACCTCTCCGTAGAGGTGCACACATACATGGGTAAACATAAGTATAAATATACACATGGATAGAAATATATATATATATATATTTTAAATGAGGATGCAACATGACACAAGTCCTTGAACTGATCAAAATTACCTGGGATTTTGAGAGTCATCGTCTTAGTCCCACAGGTAGAACACATTAGAGGCTCAAAGTGAGTATGCTCAAACAGACATCATATCTGTTATTACAGATGCTTGTTCCAACTTAGTCTTGAGCCACCTACTGTCTAGTTCCCATCATATTCACGGGGACCTAGACTACCCTGCAAGAAAGAATTACTTTACCTTAGGAACCCAAATCATTTTGGGTCCTAGGTTCTTGTTAGCATAAGCACGCAACTGCCTTCCTTCAGAAAACCTATCTGGAAGACTACCTATGTCCCGAGAATGTGGATAAGCCCTTGCCGAGGGCACAGAGGGGTTGTGCCAACAGTCGATGGCAAAGTGCCCCACTTTGCCACAGCACCAACAAGGGTGAATGTTGTATCGCCGTTTTCGACCTGATCGAGTGACTGATGTAGTCACGGTCCTAGGTCTAAAGGGGATAGGGCATGTTCTTGTCACACAAATTCCTCTTCCATCGTGACACATGGAAGGGTGGAAAGAATGCATGTTGTGAGCGTTATGAGGCCGGGAAGGTGGTGCCATTCTTTCAGGCATCTCCCTTACTGAGGCCCCATGAAGCCTGACATCATGACTTCTATCCTCTCTATCCCGTGTCCTCGACTGGTGAGAAGTCTTCTGTGAGCTGGGACATGTAGATCCACACTGTGTTGTGGCAGTGGCCGTGAATACAAAGGGCTCAGAATGAGCCTTAGGTATTCTCTCGTGGGTGGCCATGCCGGGCCTTACACTCCGGGTGTCTCCACATGGGGACAGATCACCCTTGCGGTGACCACGACTATTCCTGTGGTCATACCTGAAGGCATGATGAGTTGCCTTCCTGCTTGGAGTGGGGGGTCGGAATACCGTTTCCCCATTTCTCCATGCCTTGATAATCCGGGAGATCCACCCAGTTTCTTGCTTTCTCTTTATAGCATCAACTTGGGAAAAGTTTGATAATATACGTTTCTCATTCTCTAGACTACTCTCTAGAGCTGAGATCTTAGACTCCTTGACCTTGTTGGACGCCAATTGGAGAACCAACAAGATCTTCAGTCGAGCAATCTCTCGAGCTTGCTCCTCAGTAAGTAGGTTGCTTTCCTGAAGGGCTCTCTTCAGGGAGTCAGAATTTTTTGAAGGAGGGCAGTTCCTGTCTTCAAATATTTCAAGAGATACGGGGCAGGAGGAAGAAGTTACCTGCTCTTCTGTGTTATGGTCATTAGATCCAGTGACCATTGTTTCATCAACATTAGAGCTGCTTTCCTCACTGTCCTCTTCAGTCTCTGACAAGGATACTGGAGCTCTGATGCAATCCGAGGGATCCTTGCCTTCATCTTCAGAAGTGAGGACCCCCACATACGCTTCATCCTCTGATTGAAAGCATATTCCAGCTTTCTCTGACCCCCCCCCCCCCAGCTCTGAGATCATCATCCACAGAGATTTGGCCGTTCTGCATTTTTCCAATCTAGAGCGAGAGGCTCCAGACCAGATTTCCAAGATAGTTTGACGAATCCTCTGGTCCAATTGAAAAAATGAAAGTTCCATCTCTGACATCTCAGCAATGCACATGGGCACTTGGATCCCAGAGTCGGAGGTCTTCATGGGAATAAACGGACCCTCTTCCAGGATGAAGGATGCTCGAGGATCGATAGCATTAAGGTGACATGACACTCTCATTCGCCAGATGGGATAATAATCCTTTGTGCAGGCGGGGAGTTTGAGTGGCGGTATCTCATAATCTGGCTCCATGCTTCTGACACTGGTGGCAGGATTCTACTCAAGGTGTTAACCTTTTTGATGAGTAACCTCCCTCTGATACCACTTGAAAGTCCACCTAGTTTGATTATCGTCTTCCACCCAGGAGCTGCTCCTTGATCCATCCATGCTCCTTGTCTTCTCTTGCATATGAACGGCCCTGTACTTGAAAGTAAGTGCACTCCAATAGAGAGAGTACACGTAGGCCAACACACTGATCTGCTCAACGAGGGATTATGTCTTGCAGACCCGTGTATATTGACCTACTGCACCCTGACATTGGTGTGCACTTAGCGTGGAGGAGCTGCAAGTACAACTTAAGATGTTTCATCAAATACATTGTGAATTCATCTTAGCTTGACTGGTGGCTTCCTCAAATCTAGGTAATTGTGGATACAATACCCAACAGGAGCTGTGTCGACACTCAGTGAAGAAAAGTGCAGACAGAAAGTGTCGACACAAGGAGCTGTGTCGACACCCAGTGAAGCTATGTCTACACCAGAAAGTGTCGACACTTGGAGCTGTGTCGACACTCAGCAAAAGTCTGCAGAGTCTAAGGACAAGTGTCGACACTCAATACAATGTGTCGACACTATGCAAAAGAGTCAGCACTTGAAGTAAGTGTCGACACCCAGCACAATGTGTCGACACTCAATAGAAGAGTCAACATTTGAAGTATGTGTCGACACCCAGAATAATGTGTCGACACACAGCTGAAGACTCAACACTTGAAGAAAGTGTCGACACAAGGAGCTGTGTCGACACTTAGCAAAGAACAGAATTATTTCCAAAATATTCTAAGTACAAGTGTCGACACTAAAGGAATGTGTCGACACTCAGCTGAAGTCTCAACAGAAGAATCAAGTGTCGACACAAAGAGCTGTGTCGACACTCAGCAAGATTCAACATAGAAGACTATGTGTCGACACCAAGAAGCAGTGTCGACACTTGACAGATTCAACACAAGAAGATGTGTCGACACAAAGGAGATGTGTCGACACATAGAAGAATTCAGCAAAAGCTAGAAGAACAAGTACTTGTGTCGACACTCAATTTCAGTGTCGACACATGCATAAGAATCTGTGTCGAGACATATAAGGAGTTGTGTCGACACCTTGTAGACTTGTGTCGACACTTACACAATATGTGTCGACACTTGGACTATAAGTGTCGACACTTAAAGACAGAAAGTCTCGACACTTACAAACAGTTAGAGATTTTCAAGAAGTGACTGGATGACTTGACAGCTGCCGATCCAGCCGGTCTACAGCAACTGTCAGAGATGTCAGAAGTCAGTTATGAACCAGACCAGTCGGTTACCATGAAGAATGCCTATAAATAGGCACCCACAGTTTACAGAAAGTAGTTGTGGTTGTTGTGGGAGTTGAAGTTGTTGATCATATTGTTGAAGTAATCATTAAATTGGTACTCAAAGTATCAACACAAGAAGATCTAGTAGTTCAAGTGCAGATCTAAGAAGTTGGAGAGAGAGGGCTCCATCCAAGAAATCAGCCTCTGGAACTAGGCTGAGAAGAAGGATTCAGATTCAATTCTGGATCTTAAGTGGCAGAGGTCAAGGAACAACTGCAGAGGATTCAGTCTTATTCAGTTATACTCAAGATGCTTTGAAGAAAGCTAAGTTAGGGTGAATCCAGCTGAGTTCTTCCAAGAACTCATAAAGAAACTCTCAACTCCCCTCTTTTATTTCTGAGTTGTAGAGTCAATATTTATAAAACATTTTTATCTTGTAGGATCCATTGGATCTGAGTGATTTGTAAGCCTATAATTATAAAGGCTGAGGGTAGGGCTTGCTAGCCTGAGTGTAGGAGATAGAGATCTCTGAGTGTAGGCCTTGTTGGCTGAGTGTAGACCTTGGTTGGCTGAGTGTAGGCCTTGATTGGCTGAGTGTAGGCTTTGGGATAAAGCTGAGTTGTAAGGCTTTGGGCCTGAGGTGTAGGAACCAATTTGGGTTCTGAGACAGTGGAGAAGTTTGGCCGAATCTAGTACACTGCTAGATAGGCGAAGGGGGAAAGTGGATGTACCCATATCTTGGGGAACCACTATAAAACACTGTGTGCTGTGCTGTGATTGTGCTGTGGATTAGCTGTGTATGTTTTGTTATTGCTGTTTGCTGTGCAAAAGTAGTTAGTAATCTGTGATATAACTGTTTGGCTGCCAACAAAGTTAGAAAAGGATTAGGTCACCTATTCACCCCCCCCCCCTCTAGGTGTTTAGGTACCATATCTTTCAATACTCAATTCCTTCTTCTTTCCTATATCCTTGAGCAACAAGCCTAGCCTTGTTTCTCATAATGACTCATTGGGCATCCAGCTTGTTTCTGAAAACCCATTTGGTTCCAATAACTGGGTAGTTTTGCAGTCTTGGAACCAAATATCAAACTCTACATCTCTCAAGTTGATTTAGTTCCTCCTGCATTGCAAGGATCCAATGGGGATCCTGCTCAGCATCATGAATGAATAGAGGTTCAACCTGAGAGTGAAAATAGGCATGCATGAAATCTTGGGTGAGTTGATGCCTACTCTATACAACTGCTGATATGTATCCAATTACTTGAGATCTGGGGTGATCCCTAAGTGTGACAAAATCAGTGGGTGGAGTTGGTTGTGCAACAGCATTTGGAATTAATTCCTCCTGTGGAATTTTATTTGCAGTTGGTAGAGATTCATTTTCTTCAGCTTATTCTTCTTCACTTTCTTCAATGGCTTGTGGAGAGGGATGAGTTGGAACCTCTTGGGTGAGGTTAGTCCATCCAAGGTCTCACACAAGTGGGGTACCTGCAAGTTGTTATTGGTAGAAACTTCTTTCTCCTTGCAATACATGTTAGTCTCATCAAATGAAACATGAATGGACTCTTCAATTTTTAATGTAGATTTATTAAAAACCATATAGGTCATGCTTACTTGGGAGTATCCTAGAAAAACTCCCTCTTCAGCCTTAGCCTCAAACTTTCTAATGTATTTTTTGTTGTTATTGTGTATGCAACAGGTACAAACAAATACTTTAAAATAGTTTATTTTAGGTTTCTTCCCTTTGAGCAATTCATAGGGAGTCCTGTTATTTAGTTTGTGAATTAGGCACCTGTTCAGGACATAATTTGCTGTGCTTACAGCCTCTGCCCAAAAGGTTAGGGGCATGTAAGCATCTGCAAGTAATATACCTGTAGCTTCAATGAGTGTCCTATTTTTCCTTTCAGCTACCCCATTTTATTGGGGAGTTCTAGGAGCTGAGAAGCAATGTCTGATACCTTCCTTCTCACAAAACTCATGCATAAGAAGAGACTCAAACTCTATGCCATGATCACTTTTGATCAATGAAACATGAGTAGAGAACTCAATCTGTATGGTCCTGAGAAAATCTGTAAGAACCTTGAAGGTATCTATCTTTAATCTCAGAAAGAATACCCACTGAACCTGGAGAAGTCATCCACTATAACCAAAGTGTAGGATTTCCCTCCTAGGCTTTGTACAACAATGTGTCCAAAGAGATCTAAATGTAGCAAGTATAAAATCCTAGGTGAATCACTCTTATTAACTGATTTAAAACTAGTTTTAGTTTGCTTGCCTAATTGACAAGCCCTGCAAAGACCTTCCTTCTTATAGGGACCAGAAGCTAGACCTCTAACAAGGTTGTGTTTAGATAGCATAGCAATGTTTTTCAGATTTATATGACCTAGTCTTTTGTTCCATAAGTCATTCTGATTACTAGTTAAATTAAGTAAACAAATATCAGTTTTGGCAGAAAGAAAATTTACTAAGTATATGTTGCCTTGTCTACATCTAGTTAAAACTGTTTGGTTGTTTTTATCAATAATAAAACAAGTGGATGGGTTAAAGTATACCTGATAACCATCTTCACATAACTGACTTATGGAGATGAGGTTATGCTTGAGTCCACTTACATATGTCACCTTTTTGAATATGACAGCTCCTATTCTTACTTCTCCAAATCCTTCAGACTGACCACATTTGGATTCACCAAAGATGACCTTTGTCCCCAGCTTGGACTTATAGTTGAATATGATGTCCTTGCTGCCTGTCATATTTTTGGAGTAGCCACTGTACAGGTACCAAGTTTAATTTACCCCTGGACAGCTCTTCACCTATAATAGAAAATAGTTAATGGTTTTTGACTCATGTTACCTTGGGTCCTTTGTATTGCTGATAAGAGAATCTAGAAATTGTTGAATTCTGTGAAGTGTAAGTGGATGAATGGAAGGCTTGGGAAACCTATCCGCGCGGACTACGCGGACTGGGTTGGCGGACTGCTAGGTCGGCAGGGATGTTGCAGGCGGTTTGCTCTGTGGCGGCCTGGGCGGTCTGTTCGCGCGGACTGCGCGGACAGCAGCGGCGGTCTGCCAGGCCAGTGTATGCTTAGCAGGCGGTTTACTCCCAGGAAGTAACCGGGCGGATAGGAATGTTATCCGCGGAGTCCGGCTTGAAGCGGACTGAAGAACTGGAGCTCGGCAGACCGGTTTGGCAGTTGCCTTGGTCTTGCTCTAGTGAAGCGGCAAGTGGAAGCCGCGGAGACCGCCGGTCAGCGCGGACAGGAACTGGAGGTCGCCCGGTATGGCGGGCTAGATCCAGTGTCCGCCAGTAAGTGCGGACTGGCCCTTGCGGCCAGTGGACTGGACTTGGTGGGAATTGAACCAAGTCCAGGATGGCTCAGTCCGGGGAGATCGCGCAGTGGAGCGCGGGCTGGTTTCTCAGTCCGCCAAGCGTAGTAGAAGTGCTTTGCCTTGTTTGCTAGCTTGGGGATATGCGGACTGGAGGATTGCCCGTGCAGGAGCGTGCGGACTGGAGCTGGAGTCCGCTAAGTCCGGAGATGCCTTGTGATGAGGCAATGGACTCAGGAGTTGCGGACTGGAGTCTGCTGTTAGCGGACTGGATTGGCGTGTCCGCTAAGTCCGGAGGTGCCTTGGCAATGAGGTAATGGACTTGGGATATGCGGACGATAGCTGGGTATCCGCTGAGTCCGGCAGGTGCCTTGATGGCGCGGTTGCGGGCTCGGGTTTTGCGGGCTGATGCCTTGTCCGCAGAATGGCGGATACGGCTTTTGTGGAGTCCGGCTGTGGTGGTCCTGGCTTGGTCTCTGGCGGCAAGGCGGACTGGATATTGGAGTCCGGCCTTGGAGAAGCTGGGGCGGACTGGCTATCTGCACAGGGCGGCGAACTGGCATGTGTGTCCGCGGGCTGGCGGACACATAAGTTCTTGCTGCGGGTTGTGGCGGTGATCCTATCGGGAAGGGCGGTGACCATACTCATCGTCGTGCCTATAAATAGGACCCATGTCACATCAGAACTAACCGAGGAACCTAGACCGAAGTTGTGCGGATAGCGCTGGAAAGCCAGGACTTGGCTCTGATTGCGGTCAGGGACAGTGCGGACTCTGCGGTTAAGCAACAGGCGGTAAACAGCAGGTCGCGGATAGCGGCCAGGCGGTCTTCTCTTTGGCGACTTGGTTCGGGGTTCAGGAAGTCGCCGGTTTCTGGCGGACTGTTCCATTCGGTGGCGCAGCTTGTGCGGTCTGGCGGCGTGCAGACCGGCGGTGAAGAGCTAAGCATTGGAGTAAGGGTGAGTTCGCGCGGCTTGGGTTGCGGTCTGGCGACCTGGCGGACTGAGCGGACTCCACAGCAGTAGGTCGGCGGCTTAATTGTTTGAGTCCGCGCGGCTTGTTTTTTGTTCTTGTCTTTGTATCTGTCTCTGCTCTCCCGGTGTTGGGTTTTGGTGAAGCATGTCTCGCCATGTATGTCTCGCCTTGTAAAGAAGTTTGCTCTTGATCAATAAAGAAGCTTGTGCTGCATGTGTTGCTGGTTGTTACTGCTTTGTTGAGATAACCACTGTTAACTCCACGATCCGGGAAAACTTTCAACATATAAGTGGGCGTATTCTCCTTCGGTTTGTTGAGATTTCAGCAGGGTATCCAAGGGGGCGTCTGCGGTTTGTTGAATTTTAACATGGTATCAGAGCCAGGTTGTTGGAGTGGTCAAGCAGTGCTCAATGGAAGTAGTTGCTCTTCTGAAGAGGAAACCAGTGGTAGAACCATGGCAGTGGAGGATGCAAGTTGTCTTGGTATTGATCTTCTTACAGAGGCGAACTGTGAACGGTGGAAGTCCTGTATGAAGAGCTTTCTTCTTGGCGAGGACCTTTGGGAGGTTGTATGCGGAGCAGGAAGACAAGAGGATACTGCTGGCAATGCTGAGGCGATGAGAGCTTGGAAGGAGGCAAATGCGAAAGCGGAGTCTATTCTCAAGCAGGTGATCTCATCGGAGCTCTTGGACCACATCAGTGGATGTCGGTCAGCTGCGGAGGTTTGGACTTCCCTTGATGGGTTGTTCAGGAAGAAGGTGAAGGAGGTTGCTGCTGATGATGGTCCCTCTACTTCATATCAGGAAGAAAGGAGTGTTTCTCCTAGGCGTGATAGGAAGAGGAAGGAAGGACCACGGTGCTATAAATGCAAGCAGCAAGGTCATCTTCGGAAGGAGTGCAAGGTTACCTTGCTCTCGGCGAACGTTGCTCAGGTAGGGAGGAAGGAGAAGAACGTAGTTGGGACTTCAACTAGTTCTGGATCTGATCGGCTGGATGCCACTGATAGTGCAGCTATCTGGCATGAAAGACTGGGGCATGTAGGGATGGACAAGCTGAAAGCAATGGCGGAAAGAAGACTCGTAAGAGGCTTGCCTAGATTGTCATCCTATGGCGATGGTCGGGGGTGTGCGGGATGTCAGGAAAGTGGAGCCTATCGCTTCATGGTCGACAAAGCACAAGCCAGGAGTAATGCACCATTGGCGGTTGTCCATTGTGCTCTGGTGGGACCGACCGTCACGGCCAGTCTTGGAGGCAGCAGGTTCATGCTGATATTGGTTGATGACTATTCTGGGTATACTTGGGTATACTTTATGAAGACGAAGTCCAGCATGGTACGCTTGTTTGTGGAGTTCAAGAAGCTTGTCGAAGGCCAGCTTGGCCGGAGGATCAAGGTGTTGAGGACAGGTTTCGGTGGTGAGTTTGACTCAACCGAGTTCTCACGCTTTTGCAGGAAGCAAGGGATCCGGATGGAGCTTTCTTGTGGACATACTTCACAACAGGGTAGTGTTGCAGCTCGGATGATCCGTTGGTTAACGGAGACCTGCAAGTGTTGGCTTCGGAGTAAAGGCGTTCCGAAGGCTCTTTGGGCGGAAGGAATGGCCTGTGCTGCTCATGTCATCAACCGGATGCCTCTTAGTCCGATCATAATGAAGACTCCTTATGAGCTAATGTTCGGAGTGAAGCCCTCAGTGAAGCACCTTCGGGTGTTTGGATCTACCTGCTATTTACACTCTCCGGGTGCTCTCAAAACAAAGCTAGTCTTTGTAGGGTATGATGAGCAGAGAAGAAGATGGAGGTGTATGGATCCTGCGACGAAGAAACTCATAGTGTCGAGAGACATTGTTTTCGATGAGTTGACACCGTATTGGGGTAGCTCTTATGTGGAGCTAGAGATAAGCAGGTCAGATGGTGGGCTGAAGGAGGCTGCTGCTAAGGAAGTGGAGTTGTCTGAGTCACCAGGTGCTCCAGGTTGTTCTAGCTCCGGGGCAAAGGCGTCAGAGTCGGGAAGAAGGGGGAGCGATGCTCCAGGACCTTCTGACTCAAAGGCGGAGGCTTCCTGTTCAGGAAGCAAGGGGAGAGATGTTCCAGGCAGTTCATGTTCAAGAGGGAAGTCTTCTGGTTCAGGTAGCAGGGGGAGCGTTGCTCCAGGTGCTCTTGGTTCCAGTAAGGAGGCGTCTTGTTCAGGGAACAAAGGGAGCATTGTTCCGGGTCTGCCCGGGAACGGAGCTGGTTCAAAAGCAGCGGAGGTGGTTAGCCATGATCAGGTTCTTCGGAGATCGAAGAGGATCAGTAAGCCACCAGCTCGATATAGTGAAGGGAACACGGCGGACTTGGTCCCGTGTTTCCTTGGTAGCCCTCAGGTCGAGCAAGGGACTTCTGGCTGTGATGACCCCACTAGAATCAAGGAGGTGGTTGACACCAAGTCTGATGAGGTGACTTCTCTCAGAGGCAACGAGGCTTGGGCTTCTGGATCCAAGGAAGTTGGTGATTCTCCTTTGATGCATGAGTGGAGGTTGAAGCTGAAGAAGGCAGAGGGAAGCATGGCTCCTTTTGGGAGATGCTGGAGGGCTCCCTCATGGTCCATGATATGCGGGGCGAGGACTATGTCTTGGACATCTCTTCGTAGATGCTATCGGAAGGACCAGGTGCAAGGTTACGGGAGCTGCTGGAGTTATTCACCACTTCTCACTTCAAGGGGGAGTGTTGAATTCTGTGAAGTGAAAGTGGATGAATGGAAGGCTTGGGAAACCTATCCGCGCGGACTACGCGGACTGGGTTGGCGGACTGCTAGGTCGGCAGGGATGTTGCAGGCGGTTTGCTCTGTGGCGGCCTGGGCGGTCTGTTCGCGCGGACTGCGCGGACAGCAGCGGCGGTCTGCCAGGCCAGTGTATGCTCAGCAGGCGGTTTACTCCCAGGAAGTAACCGGGCGGATAGGAATGTTATCCGTGGAGTCCGGCTTGAAGCGGACTGAAGAACTGGAGCTCGGCAGACCGGTTTGGCAGTTGCCTTGGTCTTGCTCTAGTGAAGCGGCAAGTGGAAGCCGCGGAGACTGCCGGTCAGCGCGGACAGGAACTGGAGGTCGCCCGGTATGGCGGGCTAGATCCAGTGTCCGCCAGTAAGTGCGGACTGGCCCTTGCGGCCAGTGGACTGGACTTGGTGGGAATTGAACCAAGTCCAGGATGGCTCAGTCCGGGGAGATCGCGCAGTGGAGCGCGGGCTGGTTTCTCAGTCCGCCAAGCGTAGTAGAAGTGCTTTGCCTTGTTTGCTAGCTTGGGGATATGCGGACTGGAGGATTGCCCGTGCAGGAGCG
Source organism: Platanthera guangdongensis (assembly GCA_039583875.1). Taxonomy (NCBI): domain Eukaryota; kingdom Viridiplantae; phylum Streptophyta; class Magnoliopsida; order Asparagales; family Orchidaceae; genus Platanthera; species Platanthera guangdongensis. The sequence goes on along the minus strand of CM077152.1, from coordinate 164,280,041 downwards.
TGCGGACTGGAGCTGGAGTCCGCTAAGTCCGGAGATGCCTTGTGATGAGGCAATGGACTCAGGAGTTGCGGACTGGAGTCTGCTGTTAGCGGACTGGATTGGCGTGTCCGCTAAGTCCGGAGGTGCCTTGGCAATGAGGTAATGGACTTGGGATATGCGGACGATAGCTGGGTATCCGCTGAGTCCGGCAGGTGCCTTGATGGCGCGGTTGCGGGCTCGGGTTTTGCGGGCTGATGCCTTGTCCGCAGAATGGCGGATACGGCTTTTGTGGAGTCCGGCTGTGGTGGTCCTGGCTTGGTCTCTGGCGGCAAGGCGGACTGGATATTGGAGTCCGGCCTTGGAGAAGCTGGGGCGGACTGGCTATCTGCACAGGGCGGCGAACTGGCATGTGTGTCCGCGGGCTGGCGGACACATAAGTTCTTGCTGCGGGTTGTGGCGGTGATCCTATAGGGAAGGGCGGTGACCATACTCATCGTCGTGCCTATAAATAGGACCCATGTCACATCAGAACTAACCGAGGAACCTAGACTGAAGTTGTGCGGATAGCGCTGGAAAGCCAGGACTTGGCTCTGATTGCGGTCAGGGACAGTGCGGACTCTGCGGTTAAGCAACAGGCGGTAAACAGCAGGTCGCGGATAGCGGCCAGGCGGTCTTCTCTTTGGCGACTTGGTTCGGGGTTCAGGAAGTCGCCGGTTTCTGGCGGACTGTTCCATTCGGTGGCGCAGCTTGTGCGGTCTGGCGGCGTGCAGACCGGCGGTGAAGAGCTAAGCATTGGAGTAAGGGTGAGTTCGCGCGGCTTGGGTTGCGGTCTGGCGACCTGGCGGACTGAGCGGACTCCACAGCAGTAGGTCGGCGGCTTAATTGTTTGAGTCCGCGCGGCTTGTTTTTTGTTCTTGTCTTTGTATCTGTCTCTGCTCTCCCGGTGTTGGGTTTTGGTGAAGCATGTCTCGCCATGTATGTCTCGCCTTGTAAAGAAGTTTGCTCTTGATCAATAAAGAAGCTTGTGCTGCATGTGTTGCTGGTTGTTACTGCTTTGTTGAGATAACCACTGTTAACTCCACGATCCGGGAAAACTTTCAACATATAAGTGGGCGTATTCTCCTTCGGTTTGTTGAGATTTCAGCAGGGTATCCAAGGGGGCGTCTGCGGTTTGTTGAATTTTAACAGAAATAACAGAAAATTCAAGTTGGGACTTGTATCCTAGGGGGTGATATCTCCTAGATGGTATGATCCAGTCAGCTAGTGGATTAAATGGTTTCTTAGAAGTATTTATGTTGCTGTTGGAAATATATTTTTGATTAAGTCTTCCTGAGTTCGACAAATTTCTGTAAGTTCGTCGAGCAGAGTTCGACGAATTGGGTTGAGATCGTTGATCTCTGCCCAAAGAATAAACATGTTCATTCTCTGTGCCCCACGTTCGTCGACCTCTACTCGACGAACCATACAGAGTTCATCGATCGCAGTTAGATGAATAAATATAACTATAGTTTGCGTTCAGAGTTCGTCGGTCTGCGTTCAACGAACTGGCCCCATTTCGTCGACCTGAGCTCGACTAACATTACTGAACCTTGTTTTTACTAGGTGTTTTCTGGTTTTTGGTTTTCTGTCCTATTGTCTTAGGGATCTTTTCTGCTGTTTGTTTGTCATGTATTTTTTATTTCCCTTTAGCAGATACAAATTTTATTGGTGTTGATAAAATATTCTTCCTAAGAATGGGGGGCAAACCTGATGGAGCACCCAAGCCTTGCTTGCCATTAAGTCTGGCTTTAATAGTACTTGTGATATCCATCAACTTGAGGCTTCTCCCATTGAGAGTTTCCTCAAGTTGTTTGGCCTCACAAAGCTCAGTGTTTAGTGAAATTATTTTTTCATTTGCCAAGGTTAATTCATCTTTTAACCTAATGTTTTTAGATTGAACATCCTCTAAGTTTCCTAACTTTTCTCTAAGAATTTTAATTTCTTTTTCAGAATTAATCAAATCTATGCACATTAATTTGAAATCAGATTTAAATGTTTCAGAGCTGTAGTCAAAAGAGGATATTACCAGATCTGCCTCTAATTCAATTGCCATGAGTGATGATTTTTGTTGCTAACAAGTAATAATTCAATGTGATTTCATTCTACATTCTAATACAATTATGTAGATGGACTTAACTAGATTGAATTAGCATTCAGGCAAGCGCACCTATCAATCGTAATATATGAGAAATCTACATCTCGTGTCGTATTCCACAGGGTCGTTTCAACTATTCGTACTCACCCTCCCTTTATTTTCATACCTCTAAACAAAAGTGATATTTAAACTACATTACCCTAACTATGACCAATTGGATAATTCAATATTGGAGAAATACAAACGATAGAACATGAAGCTTTTAAATAATTACATGAACAATTTCATTTACTAGTTCAATTCTAAGCAATCATGATATGAAAATACTGTTAGATTTGTGCAATGTAAAGGTAAATTTTTCATCAAAATTCTCTCTCGAGCAATTCCAAATCTAAACCTAAGATAGTAAATTTTCTCTCGAACAATTCACAACACTCAAGTTCGCATTAATTAGAATACCTTTATTACTACATAAATTCATGAACATTATTTCTAAGTTAACATGAATTCTTTTATCCGTGTTCTAATTTTCCAAACAAAATATCTCTCGATCATAGAGTTTGAAATACAAAGTGAATTATCATCACAATATGAACATACTAAATTCATTGCAAATAACCAATTTCTCAATCTAGCCAATTGCAAATTTTGTAAAATAAATAAGTAATTCAAAGGGATGATTAACTCTTAGTTTGATTGCATAAACACAAATAAAATGCTACAAATATAACATGAACAAGGTGATACATGATTACTAGAATGTTCAAAGCAAAATTCATGCAAATTAAAACATAAATTGAAGATGGATCATCAAGAGGAAGGAAGGATTCAAGGGTTTAATGATTGAATAAAAATTACATAAGAAATACCCTTCAATCCTCCTTGTCTTGAATGCTCCTCCTCGGCCTCCAGCAGTTCTCCAATGCAGAAATGATCCAAAAGTCCCAAATAAATTTTTCTACAGGAATTTTATAGTTCCCTTGCAAACAGGTCGGACACGGGGTCGCACACGGCCGTGTGCCAGGCCGTGTGGACGGTTCCTAGGTGGTTCCTGGACGGTTCCCCACGAAAAGGCGTGTCTGGTAGTGGGCCGTGTCAGATGACACGGGTATCGACACGGCCGTGTGTGAGGCCGTGTCCCTCAGACACGGGTTGATCAGCAGTCGTGTGCAAAGATGACACGGGTATGCACACGCCCGTGTGCCATACCCGTGTGAGGCTCCTCTGTCTGCGCCCAAATTCTTCAGTTCCAGGTACCTAGGACACGGGTAGGCACACGGCCGTGTGCCTGGCCGTGTGCACCAAATTTCTGTCCTGTCATCGGCCATGTGGACTCCGTGAACTCCTCTGTTTGCTCCGAAACTTTTAGGTCCATTGGTTGGCATTACCTGCAATAGAAAAATAATAGACTCAGTAAATGGTTTAAAACAAGAACTGACAAGGACTTCTAAATACGCTCTTCTATCTATGATACGACAATTTCTTTGATATTATCATGAAATCAACACCAAAAGGGGCAGGAAATGGTAGATATGATTACAATTATGATAGTAAAAAGCCTATCATAATCGTACTCATCAAATACCCCCAGACTTAGATGTTTGCTTGTCCCTAAGCAAACTAATTCAAACACCTGGGTTACCATTAAATAATTTTGCCTCCGCACACTGGTTGCTATGAATTTAAGAGAACTTTGGTGATGTAATCGCATAGGAAATAATTTAGCAGACTTTTCTAAATATATGTTTATCTTAAAATTCCTCTAGTATATCATTTTAACTATCTCTCACTCGCTTTTAGAAATAAAAGTATAGTCATCTTTAACAAATATGAGGAGAAAATAACAATCTCTATAAGATACGTATTAGTGTTTCAAAGCTTATAAGTACTCGTACTGATAATCATGAACTTACCCTTTTTACATCCTCATCACAGCATAATTTAGAATTAGTAAGGTTGGATCCTTAGGACTTGAATTTTGGTGTAGCCTTTTTGGCTTAGGATAGAAGATTAAAGGTGAGGTAATCAAGGATAATTTTGATAAAGTTTCACACCTAAATCTTGATTGAGCCTTATGTTGGAAAATACCTTAACATATTTCAATTTTATGTAAACACCCCCAGACTTTGCAATTTGTATATTTCCCACATTTTGAAGGGCACTCTATTTTTTTTTTACATTTTTTTTTTAACCAAGGGACCATAGTAGGGATCATTCCAAGTGGGTGCAAGTATACACGCACTCAGGCCACATATCACTATGTCTTTTTTTTTGGGTTCAAAGTAGGGATCATTCCAAGTGGGTGCAAGTATACACGCACTCAGGCCACATATCACTATGAACAAATCATTCCAAGCAGGCATCAATGATAGGTGTGCTAATATGTAGGGATTTGGCCTTGGTGGATTTTAATAGTATAGCATCAAAAGGATGGGGATTAGGTTCAAATGGGGTGTGCAAGGGTATCATGTTAAAGGTGTTGGGATAACAAGGCTCAAGCTATCCAATAGGAGGCCTAAGTCATTTCCGCCTTTACTAATTAACTTATGTAATGTTTTGAGGAATGCTAGAGGGTGAGTCCTAGACATCAATATGGAGTAATTTTTAATTTTAAAACTCTAATACCAAATTATAAAAATGTTACACTCATCGACTCATTTTATTATAGATAAATATATTTTCTAAAATAGAGTGTTGGATAGTTACTAATATAGAGGAGTAATCTTAAAATTAAATTATATAAAGAAAATTAAGCTAAAAAAAAATTTCTATGCTTAATTACGAAATCACCAAAGTTAAATACTCTATGAGTCTACATCAATTCATTTTAATCAGTGTGCGAAGGTAAATTAAATAATTATAATCCCACATGAATGAATAAGGAGAGCTTAAAAGATCAAACAAAAATTTTTAAAGGGTGGTATAATAACTTGAGTATTATGATAAGCAGGTTAGAATTAATTGTAACCACATGAACAACCATTCTACCCCCAGACTTAAGATTTGCAATGTCCTCAGTGCAATGTAAAAAGCGGACATAGAGTGATTTCATGATGATATATAAAAAGAACAACTGCTATCATAATAAGTAGAAGAGCACAGTAAAGAAATAGGAGCTGTAATGAAATACTCTGATATATAATAGCTGATTCAACTGAATACACTGATAAAAAAAAACAATACAAGATACGATATATAAAGATAGAACTACATCGATACAAATCAGAAGTACTCATGGTGGCCTGTCGAATCGTCCGGGTAGGAAGGCGGTGCTGGAGCTGGCGGCTGGCGAGGGGCGATCCCAAGGTGGTCTCTAATCTGATGAAGGAGATCCTTAATTTCCTGATGTTCCTCCTTAATTTCCTGAAAGCGTGGCGAGAGCTCGGTGTCGAAAAACTGTCGGAACTCGCGCGAGTATCGTGACTGAGGTGGAGGAGGTGCAGTAGACGACTCGCCATGAGCGTAGGTGGAACGGGATGGGGGCACCAACGGCTCGTCGAGGTCAGGATCTATCTCATCATCACTGTCGGCCTGTACATGCGGTCCACGTCGAGCAATAGAATATATGACCCCTCCCCGGCCCTGACGGGCGGTGACGAGGCGGAGGGCGCGAAGACTAGCCATCGTGATAGGCACGGTCTTTGCGACCACTGTCATCTGGGGGAGGGCTATAAAGATGCCCATATTCTTCACGAGGCGAGTAATATAGGGGGCTACGCAAATAGACCCTATACGAGTGGTGTCAGCCTGATGAAGAATAAACTGGGCAAGAAGATAACCGAGGTGTAGAGGATATCGTGATGTCATGCTGTAGAGGTATAACAGATCCTGCCTACTAACAACTCCGGAGCTTTCGCCCCGGCCGCTCAACGTGTGGCTGAGTAGATGGTGGACGTAGTGGAGGGCGGGGGAAATCAATTTGGATGCCTTAGATCTCTTGGCCTCGTAGGCACCAGTGTCAAAAGAAATCTGGCGCCATATACCACCGGCCATGTCGCGGTTGGGGAGCTCAAAGTGGAGTTCGGGGTAGGCGGCACTAAAAAGGAACGACTCCTCATACACCCCTAAATATTGGGTGAATTGGAGCATGGTGAGTGTGTAAAATGTGCCCCCCACTCGAAATGAAACAATCCCCTCGGGCGCGTGCGGTGCGTCGATGAAATTTGGCCTAAAGCTGGAATAAAATGACGACAGGAACTCTAAGGTGAGTTCCCTAAAGCCTAATTCCTCTATGGCAAAAAATTGACTCCACCCCGTTACAGAAATCAGCCCCCTGACATCTCCTGCCAGGTTTATCTCCTCAAGTACGCTCCAATCTATCATGCGTATGTCTTGAAATTTTTTGGATTGCAAGCGATTGTAGCGGGCGGTGTGCGATGCATCAGTGAAAATTAGCGGGGTAGCAGCATCCCGCCTCTCCGTGGAGACTTGCAATTCCGGTCGGCGACGGCGACCACCGCTTCTTCCGGAAGACATGACGTAGATGGGGAGAATACGAGTGAAGGGGGGCTAGAATTGGAGAAAGAGGTGCCTTTGGGGATCTGGCCACGGGATGAATGGTGCTGGGAGAGGGTTTGGAGTGAGCAAGGAAGAAAACCACACGGCCCCTATTTATACTTGCTGAACACGGGTTCGCACACGGGCGTGTGCGAGCCCGTGTTAGGGAATCTTTAACCTCGTGGAACACGGGGTGCGTCGGTCCGTGTAAAGTAATGGAACACGGGTGCGCACACGGCCGTGTGTGCACCCGTGTTAGGGGATCCAATGCCTCGTGGAACACGGGCCTGCCTCGGTCCGTGTAGTCAAATCGGCTGGGGTCAGTGCGTCAGGTGGACACGGGAGATAACACGGCCGTGTGTCGCCCCGTGTCGCAGCTGGCACGGTACGCAAACACGGGTAGGTAGGAGACACGGGCGTGTGTAATCAGACACGCCCGTGTTCGATGTCTCGACACATCGGTCTCGACGATCGTCGAGACCAATGCACACGGCTCGGAACACGGGTTGGTGCCAACCCGTGTTGTGCTCGGGATGAAAACGCCCTTATGCCGAATTAAATCCACACGGCTGGGCCTGAGCCTGTGTCGTGTACACGGTCACGCACACGGCCGTGTGTGTAGCCGTGTGCGTCTCCAGAAAAATTTTTTTGCAGAAAAATTCTTTTTTTCTTTTTCTCATTAAAATTTGATGGAAAAATTTTTTTTCATTAACATTTTTTTTCTTTAATTTTTCATTACAACTAATTAGACTTAATTTAAAACAGGAATACTTAAAAACAACTACTATACTTAAAATTAAATTAGTCAAGACGGAGGCAGGTTTCTAAACGAGGGAAGTCCATAGGGAGTTCACCATAATAGGGTTTAAGTCGGTGACCATTAACCTTAAAATCTCCCTTCTCGGGGTGAGTTAACTCGACGGTACCGTAGGGAAAGACTTCTTTAACTTTGAAGGGTCCGGACCACTTAGACCTTAACTTCCCTGGGAATAATCGTAATCTGGAGTTATAAAGGAGGACTTGGTCACCTTTTTGGAATACCTTGGGTTGACGAAGGTGACGGTCATGAAATAGTTTAGTTTTCTCTTTATAAATCCGGGAGTTCTCATAGGCCATAGTTCTCCACTCATCTAATTCGTTAAGTTGAAGTTTACGCTTTTCTCCTATAGAACTAGCGTCAAAATTTAAGGAGCGTATTGTCCAATACGATTTGTGTTCTAATTCTATAGGTAGGTGACAAGATTTACCGTAGACTAATCTAAAGGGGGTGGTCCCTATAGGTGTTTTGTAGGCGGTCCTATAAGCCCATAAACAGTCGTTAAGTTTCCTAGACCACTGCTTCCTATTCCCTTCTATAGATTTTTCTAAGATTCTCTTAAGCTCTCTATTGGAAACTTCAACTTGTCCACTAGTTTGAGGATGATACGGAGTGGCTATCCTATGTGTAACTCCATATTTTTCTAATACTTTGTCTAGTTGTAGATTACAAAAATGTGAACCCCTATCGCTAATAAGTGCACGTGGTGTGCCAAATCGTGCGAATAAGGATTTCAAAAATCTAATTACAACCCTACTATCATTAGTAGGCAAAGCTTGCGCTTCAACCCACCTTGATACGTAATCTACAGCTACCAAAATATATTTATTCCCAAAAGAAACTGGGAATGGTCCCATAAAATCTATACCCCACACATCGAATACCTCACATTCAAGGATAAATTTTTGAGGCATTTCATGTAATTTAGAAATATTACCTGCTTTTTGGCAAGAATCACATGAAAGCACATACCTTTGGGCATCCCTGAATAGAAGGGGCCAATAAAAACCGGAATCAAGAACCTTTTTAGCGGAGCGATTCGCTCCATAGTGACCACCAGCAGGACCTGAATGACACTGCTCCAAAATCTTCCAACCTTCCTCCGCTGATACACACCTTCTTATAACAGAATCTGCACATATCCGAAAAAGAAAAGGGTCCTCCCAAAAGTAATATTTCAAGTCAGAGAAAAATTTCTTTTTCTGCTGATATGAAAAGTCTTTTGGAAGGACCTTAGCCACAAGATAGTTTGCATAATCTGCAAACCATGGATAATCTAGTTGTATATTGGTAGATATGGCAAATAATGATTCCTCGGGAAATGTATCAGAAATTTCAGACTCATCTAACATTGATCGTAGTGGGTTTTCTAAACGTGAAAGATGATCTGCCGCTAAGTTTTCCGCTCCTCGTTTATCCCTAATTTCTAGATCAAATTCTTGTAGAAGAAGAACCCATCGGATTAAACGAGGCTTTGCTTCCGCTTTGGCTAGCAAATATCTAAGTGCAGAGTGATCCGTATAAACTACCACTTTGGATAATGTTAAATAAGATCTAAATTTATCAAAGGCAAATACCACTGCTAAGAGTTCTTTTTCAGTAGTTGTATAATTCTCCTGTGCATTATTAAGTGTTTTACTAGCATAATATATTGGGTGAAAATGTTTGTTTCGGCGTTGTCCTAAAACAGCCCCTACCGCAAAACTACTAGCATCACACATGATCTCAAATGGTTGACTAAAGTCAGGTGCGATCATAATAGGAGAATTAATTAATTTTTCTTTTAAGAACTCAAAGGCATGTAGACACTCTTGTTCAAAAATAAAAGGTGTGTCTTTTTCTAAAAGCCTTGTAAGTGGTTTAGCTATTTTAGAGAAATCTTTAATAAAACGGCGGTAAAATCCCGCGTGTCCTAAGAAACTTCTCACTGCCTTTACGGAGGTTGGTGGTGGCAATTTTTCTATGGTCTCTATTTTTGCTTTATCTACTTGAATTCCTTGGCTTGAAATTTTATGGCCAAGTACTAACCCTTCTTGTACCATGAAATGGCACTTCTCCCAACTAAGCGCTAGGTTTGTCTCCTCACACCTCCTAAGAACTTTCTCTAAATTATTCAAACACAACTCAAAAGAGTTGCCAAAAACCGAAAAATCATCCATGAACACTTCCATGATATCTTCAACATACTCGTTAAAGATGGCTAGCATGCACCTTTGAAATGTGGCGGGCGCATTACATAACCCGAAAGGCATACGTCTATAGGCAAAGGTACCAAATGGGCAAGTAAATGTTGTTTTCTCTTGGTCTTCTGGTGCTATAGGAATTTGAAAGTATCCAGAAAGTCCATCTAGAAAACAATAGTAAGAGTGTCCTGATAAGCGTTCTAATATCTGGTCGATGAAGGGAAGAGGGAAATGGTCTTTCCTAGTGGCATCATTTAATTTCCTATAGTCTATACAGACACGCCAACCTGTTACTGTTCGCGTTGGAATTAATTCATTTTTATCATTTGCCACTACGGTCAGGCCACCCTTCTTAGGAACTACTTGGACAGGACTAACCCATGAACTATCCGAAATAGGATATATAATACCAGCATCTAATAACTTTACAATTTCAGCCTTAACTACCTCTTTCATATTAGGATTTAGCCTACGTTGCGGTTGGATAGACGACTTATAGTTTTCTTCCAAAAGAATTTTATGGGTGCAAAAACTAGGATTAATACCCTTTATATCAGATATTTGCCACGCTATTGCACCTTTACATTTCTTCAATACGGTTATCAATTTTTCTTTTTCAAGTTTGGAAAGATTTGAAGATATGATAACGGGGTACGAAGAATTTGTTCCTAAGAATGCATACTCAAGATGATCCGGTAATTTTTTTAATTCTACTATTGGTGGATCCTTAGCATTATTCTTAAGAATTTCATGATCTCCTTTAGTAATTAAACTATACTCCGTTGTTCTATTCATAGCAACACAATTTTCTAGAAAAAATAAATGTTCAATAATGTCATTATTTTTATCATAATCTAGATAATTGTTAGTTATGCAAATTTCTAAAGGATCTTTGAAATAAAAATTAGAATTTATAGAAGACATAAAATCATCAATACCATGAGAAAAATAGCAATAATCATCGTTATCTAAAGATTGTTTCATAGTTTTGCCAATTTGAAAAGTGACTTCATCTTCTCCTACTCGCAATACTAATTTACCATCAAAAACATCAATAAGTGCTCTAGATGTAGCTAGAAATGGACGACCTAGTATGAGTGGTACTTCTATATTTTCATCCATGTCTAAAATAACAAAATCAGCAGGAAATATAAATTTATCTACCTTAACTAATACATCTTCCACTATTCCTCTAGGATACTTAACCGATCGATCTGCTAATTGAATACTCATTCTTGTTGGGCTAAGTTCTCCTAGGCCTAGTTTCAGATATAAATTATAAGGCATTAAATTTATACTTGCTCCTAGATCTGCTAAAGCCTTATTTACTTGTAAATCACCGATTAAGCATGGAATTGAAAATGAACCGGGATCCTTAAGTTTTTGTGGCAATTTATTTTGCAAAATAGCAGAACATTCTTCACTTAATGTTACTAATGATAATTCTTCTATTTTCTTTTTATTAGAAATCAAATCCTTAAGAAATTTTGCATATTTAGGCATTTGAATAATTTCAGAAAAAGGTAAATTAACATGTAATTGCTTAAACATAGATAAAAATTTACCATACTGCGCATCCATGCGCTCCTTGCTATGCTTTGCTGGGTATGGTAATGCTGGTTGGTACTCCATCGGTTGTACATTCATGTCGCTTGGTCCTTCGCCGCTAGACTCCATTTTGGGTGCTTCTTTTGCAGGCCTTGGGTCTTGTAACTCCTTTCCGCTCCTCAATTGAACGGCTTTTGCATGCTCCCTTGGATTTATCTCTGTATTCCCTGGAAGTGCTCCTTGCTGCCTTTCAGAAACCATCCTTGCAAGCTGACCAATTTGATTTTCCAAGTTCCGAATTGAACCCTCTTGATTTCGGAAGGCTACATCGGTAGTTTGCATAAATTTGGTAAGCACATCTTCCAATGTAGGCTTCCTTGGTTTCAACTGTGGTTGTTGTCCAAACATGGGCTGCTTCCCTTGATTTCCTTGTCCTCCCCAAGAGAAATTGGGGTGGTTTCGCCATCCAGGATTATATGTAGAGCTATATGGGTTATTGGCTTGATTGAAAGGTGGTCTAATATTGTTACCCATATAGTCAACATGCTCTTGAACTTGCGGTTCACATCCAGGCATTCCAGTGCATGAAGGGTCCCATTGTTGTGGTGCCATGGAAGGTGATGCTAAGGCAAGGTTGTCCATCTTTTGGTGAAGTTTCTCCACTTGGATTGCTAAGGCGGTGACGGCATCTACTTCATAAATTCCTGCGGGCTTGCTAGGCTTTTGTCTTACGGTAGTCCATTGGTAATTGTTCATTGCCATATCCTCTATCAACTGCTGAGCCGCTTCAGGTGTCTTGTTGTTCAAAGTTCCTCCACTAGCCGCATCAATCATTTGTTTGGTGGCCGGATTTAGACCATTATAGAAGGTCTGAATCTGAAGCCATGAAGGTAGAGCATGGTGGGGGCATCTCCTTAACAACTCCTTGAATCGTTCCCATGTGTCGTACAACGATTCAGACTCCAATTGAATGTATGTAGAGATGTCATTCCTTAACTTCGCAGTCTTTGCAGGTGGAAAATACTTCATTAGAAATTTCTCAACCATCATGTCCCAAGTAGTGATCGACCCTCTAGGTAAGGAATTCAACCACTGCTTCGCCTTATGCCTTAAAGAAAATGGAAACAATCTCAATCGAATGGCGTCGTTGGAAACACCATTGATCTTAAATGTGTCACATATCTCTAAGAATCCGGCCAAGTGAGTGTTAGGATCCTCATCTTGCAAGCCATCATACTGAACATACTGTTGAACCATCTGTATTACACTAGGCTTCAATTCAAAATTGTTGGTAGCTATCGGCGGTCTAACGATGCTCGACCCGGTTCCTTGGAGATTAGGCCTAGCAAAGTCAGACATGGTTTGCTCATTTTGGTTGGCCATAGTATCTAAGTTTTCAAGATGATTCTCTCCTTGGTTTACTGTTTCCTCTTCTGATAGTCCGTTTGAATTATCTGTGGTATTAATTCCCACGTCCCTTAAGTTAGTGTTATGTAGAATTCGTTCTGGGTCAGGATGAAATGGTGCTAGCCCAGAATTTTTGCCCCTGGTCATAGACTAACAGACTACAAAAAAAAATATTACACAATATAATTATTCAAATTCTAATTTACAACTATATAAATAAAAATTGGTAGATCAATAAAGATTAGGATTTCAAAATATTAAAAGCGATCCCCGGCAACGGCGCCAAAAACTTGATGATTTTTGTTGCTAACAAGTAATAATTCAATGTGATTTCATTCTACATTCTAATACAATTATGTAGATGGACTTAACTAGATTGAATTAGCATTCAGGCAAGCGCACCTATCAATCGTAATATATGAGAAATCTACATCTCGTGTCGTATTCCACAGGGTCGTTTCAACTATTCGTACTCACCCTCCCTTTATTTTCATACCTCTAAACAAAAGTGATATTTAAACTACATTACCCTAACTATGACCAATTGGATAATTCAATATTGGAGAAATACAAACGATAGAACATGAAGCTTTTAAATAATTACATGAACAATTTCATTTACTAGTTCAATTCTAAGCAATCATGATATGAAAATACTGTTAGATTTGTGCAATGTAAAGGTAAATTTTTCATCAAAATTCTCTCTCGAGCAATTCCAAATCTAAACCTAAGATAGTAAATTTTCTCTCGAACAATTCACAACACTCAAGTTCGCATTAATTAGAATACCTTTATTACTACATAAATTCATGAACATTATTTCTAAGTTAACATGAATTCTTTTATCCGTGTTCTAATTTTCCAAACAAAATATCTCTCGATCATAGAGTTTGAAATACAAAGTGAATTATCATCACAATATGAACATACTAAATTCATTGCAAATAACCAATTTCTCAATCTAGCCAATTGCAAATTTTGTAAAATAAATAAGTAATTCAAAGGGATGATTAACTCTTAGTTTGATTGCATAAACACAAATAAAATGCTACAAATATAACATGAACAAGGTGATACATGATTACTAGAATGTTCAAAGCAAAATTCATGCAAATTAAAACATAAATTGAAGATGGATCATCAAGAGGAAGGAAGGATTCAAGGGTTTAATGATTGAATAAAAATTACATAAGAAATACCCTTCAATCCTCCTTGTCTTGAATGCTCCTCCTCGGCCTCCAGCAGTTCTCCAATGCAGAAATGATCCAAAAGTCCCAAATAAATTTTTCTACAGGAATTTTATAGTTCCCTTGCAAACAGGTCGGACACGGGGTCGCACACGGCCGTGTGCCAGGCCGTGTGGACGGTTCCTAGGTGGTTCCTGGACGGTTCCCCACGAAAAGGCGTGTCTGGTAGTGGGCCGTGTCAGATGACACGGGTATCGACACGGCCGTGTGTGAGGCCGTGTCCCTCAGACACGGGTTGATCAGCAGTCGTGTGCAAAGATGACACGGGTATGCACACGCCCGTGTGCCATACCCGTGTGAGGCTCCTCTGTCTGCGCCCAAATTCTTCAGTTCCAGGTACCTAGGACACGGGTAGGCACACGGCCGTGTGCCTGGCCGTGTGCACCAAATTTCTGTCCTGTCATCGGCCATGTGGACTCCGTGAACTCCTCTGTTTGCTCCGAAACTTTTAGGTCCATTGGTTGGCATTACCTGCAATAGAAAAATAATAGACTCAGTAAATGGTTTAAAACAAGAACTGACAAGGACTTCTAAATACGCTCTTCTATCTATGATACGACAATTTCTTTGATATTATCATGAAATCAACACCAAAAGGGGCAGGAAATGGTAGATATGATTACAATTATGATAGTAAAAAGCCTATCATAATCGTACTCATTTGAAATCAGATTTAAATGTTTCAGAGCTGTAGTCAAAAGAGGATATTACCAGATCTGCCTCTAATTCAATTGCCATGAGGCAAACCTCCTTTGCTCTTTCTTCTTCCTCATCTTCACTGGAGCTTGAAGATGTTGACTCATCTTCTGTCTCACTCCAGGTCTCATCCACAAAGCCCTTTTCCTTCTTCTTGCGCTTGCTGGAAGAGGGTTTGCTGGTGTGCTGTCTTCTGGTTTCCTTCTCTCTTCTCTTCTATTTCTTCTGGTTCTCTGGATACTCAGAGAGGAAGTGCCCAGGCTTTCTGCATCCATAGCATACAATTTCTTTGGTTGGTGTCTTGTCATATTTTGGCTTGTCACCTTTTCTTGCTGTCTTCCTCCTGAAATCCTTTCTGGCCATCTTGAAGAATCTCCTAGCAAAGACACTCATAAGCTCTTCATTTAATGTTGCAGTCTCTGTCTCTTCAGTGGCTTTGAAAGCAATACTTTGTTCTCTTCTGGCTATTGGAGGTGTTCTTTGTTCAGCTGCCTCCCTGGTCTTTATCTGCTGTTCATATGACTTTAGTTTACCTAATAGAGATTCAGTTGAAATCTCATTCAGGCATCTGGCCTCTTTGATGGGTCAGATTCTTGTATCCCATGAGCTTGGGAAGCACATCAAGATCTTGTCATTCACTTCAGTAAGAGTGATGTTCTTATCCAAGATTTTTAGCTCATTGATAATTGAGCTTAACCTATTGTACATATCAGAAACTGTCACAGCTTCCTCCTTCTTAAAGTTCTCATATATGGATATGAGATTTGATTTCCTATCCTTTCTCTTATCTGCTGATCCATCCACCATTTGGTTTAGGGAATCCCAAATGGCTTTTGCTGAGGTGTACTCAGCAACCTTCTGGAAAATATCATCTGACATAGTTTTTGCCAGGATATTCATAGCTTTGGCATCTGCAATTTTTACTTTCTTCTGTGCTTCAGTCCACTCAGGTGGTGGGACTGCATTATTGCTGGAAGATGTTGTAGATGTAGATGCCTGTAGGGGATCTGTCAAGATTAAATTATAGATGTCTTAATCAATGGAATTCATATAAAACCTAATTCTTGCCTTCCAGATGGCAAACCTATTAAGGTTGCAAACTGGAGGTTTGGTGCTTGCATAATCCTTGTTCTGTGTCATGGCTGTGTTTATAATTTAAATTAAAATAAAGTGATGTGTAGATCTAACAAAGGATCTTTTGGTTCAAGATTTAACTTGTACAACCAAAAGAACCTCCTCTGATACCAATTGAAAGTGAGAGTTAGATCTGATATACTGTAGAGGGGAGGTGAATAGAGTATTCTTAAAAATTATTAACAGCTATTACAACTTTTGTTGTAAATTAAAAGTGCAGAATTTAATAAACTAGCAAACAATAAACTTAAAGCACAAGCACAGCAAGAACAAAAGAAAACGTAGCAACCAGATGACACAAGAATTTTATAGTGGTTCCCCAACCAGGGTACATCCACTCTTCTACCACCCTTGGTAGTAATCCACTCAGATTTTTGATCAGGTGCCTGACACCAATGAGCTTTTGATCAGGTGCTCAAAAACCAACCCAAGTCTTTTGATCAGGAGACTTGCAACCAAGGAATCTGAAAGTCCACCTAGTGTCAACCAAAGTGCACCTATGGGGGGGGGGGGGGGATAGGTGACGTGTAGCGCTTTTGCGGAATTTACGAATGTACCTGCACAATAAAAATAAAAAGCACAGCACACAGAATACACAGGCAATTTATAGTGGTTCCCCGACTTGGGTACATCCCCTTTCCCCCTTCGACCTATCTCCCAACAAGGGACGACTCGGTCTCTTCTCCAACAGGATTGAAATCCAATCCCTGCATTAATGGAAGGAACCCTTCCACACGTGAGAGTCAACACTCCCACAAAGCGGGTTGCACCCAACCCTTACAACACGGAACAAACGTTCCTTTACAACAAAAGTAAATATAGAATGTACACGAGATACAAACTTCGTTTGGAGACTACGGTGTTCCTCTTCGTTCGACGATGTGTTCGTGAAGTCAACGAAAAGTCTACAACCTTGGTCTCTCTTGGAGAGGAACTCCCCGGAACCGGCGGCGGCAACACGAGCGGCGGCTAGCTTCGGGATCAGCGGCTACGATGATGAGCGGCTGCTGAAAATAGAGATCCAATCTTCGTAGCGAAGCAAGCTAGGTCTACCAGCGGTCATGCGAGGATCGGTCGTCTCGATCGATTCGGATGGGAGAGTTTTTCCCGGTCAACAAATCGAGAGACAAGGGATCTTTGGATAGACACGTGAGACTCAAGCTTTGCTAAGCTTCTGTCGCCGGAGATCACGAAGGATTCCCGATTGTTGACGGCGACCAACGTGCCCGAGCGCGACGGTGGCGGCGGAGAGGAGTCGCGATTTTAGGGTTACGTCCCGGCTCGGTTTCTGATTCTCCTACTTTTTACTGTTCAAAATACCCGAATATATATACTGTAGATAACTCCAATATGACCGTTTGTGGGACCCACAATAGAAATCCCTAAATCCGGTTCAAACTAGTCCAGCGGCAGAATCCGGTCCAGCAGTATCCCGAGAAAACGCTAAGTGAAAATCGGCGAGAATCGCAGGCGATTCTCGACGAATCGGCGAGAATCACCAAGTGATTCTCGACGATTCGTCGAGATTCGCTAGTGATTCTCGCCGAATCACTTATTGATTCTCAACGATTTTCACTTGGTATTCATGAACTGCTTAACCACTGGTTCGGCGAGAATCACTAGTGATTCTCGCCGAATCTTACTTGGCACCGTTTTGAGGTAGCCAGAAGGAGTCGGCGAGAATCACTAATGATTCTCGTCGATTTGGCGAGAATCACGAGTGATTCTCGCCGAATTTTCCTTGGACGAATTTTCGTCTTCCACCCAGGAGCTGCTCCTTGATCCATCCATGCTCCTTGTCTTCTCTTGCATATGAACGGCCCTGTACTTGAAAGTAAGTGCACTCCAATAGAGAGAGTACACGTAGGCCAACACACTGATCTGCTCAACGAGGGATTACGTCTTGCAGACCCGTGTATATTGACCTACTGCACCCTGACATTGGTGTGCACTTAGCGTGGAGGAGCTGCAAGTACAACTTAAGATGTTTCATCAAATACATTGTGAATTCATCTTAGCTTGACTGGTGGCTTCCTCAAATCCAGGTAATTGTGGATACAATACCCAACAATCTCCCCCTATTTGACGAAGCCAAAACCCTACTAGCTAAGATGAATAACACCTATCAAATAATAAACATAGCATTCAGAAATTAAACATGCAGCACAAGAGAATATATGCAACCAGATTAGGACTTGAGTCATTCACAAATTCAAATATATATACCAATATATATATATACACATATAATCTCAGAATTGTTCATATGATAATAATAATCATTAAATGCTCTCAAGACAAAGTGACAAGCTATAAATTATTGACTATTTTTCCTTGGCTAAGTCACCCTTAAGATCTTGAGTCAAGTACTTCTTGCTTTGCCTCTCCATGTATTCTTTGGGCTTCGGGTAATACCTAGGAGGAGGAACTTTATCTGCATCCTTGTTGTTTCTGAAAAAGATGTTGCGTTTCGCTTCAAACATTTTGTGCGTTTCCCACTCATATTGGCTATATACTTCGTTTCGATTGATCTCTCCTCTTTCTTGCAGCCAGAAGGTGTCTAAGATGATGTTCCTTGAAACTGGACTCCACCTTTCATTTCGTACATCCTCCTCACTCATTTTAATTCTCTTCTCAGCTGGAGTCTCCTTGGAGGTCCCTTCCTGAGCTTTTCTCTTTCCCCTGGCTTTTGCTAAGGCCTCTTGGTCAAACATGCTCCTCAGTTTAGCTTGGGGGAGAGCCCTAGCATCAGCGTCATTTGTGGGAACATCTGCAGCACTTGTACTTAAATCCTCAGCAGCACATACTTCCTCAGCGGCCAAAGAGGTCTCAGGAACATGAATACCTGCAGGATTGTCAGGCAGAACGACGCCTAACGTACCTAACGCCTGTTGGAGCATCCACCAGCAGCTCTCATAGACATATTTGCTTGATTGTGCGAAGTGTGTGCTCATACTTTCTTGAAGCTCGGCTAACTTAGCTATATACTCTTTCTCCCCCTTTTTGGCTTCGACAGCGATGCCGTTTGCATATGAGTGCGGGGAGTCATCAATAGGCTTCGTGGTCTTGGAGAATTCAGTGATCAGGGCCTGCTGATTGGCGTTTAGAGTGACCATATTACCGTCAAACTTTTGAATGTTGTTAGCTACAACATGTGCATTCTGATTTACTACGGCAAGAGTATCAGTATTCTTTTTCAATCCGGCCATTAGAAGTGTGACAGCTTGACCGGCCTCGGTGTACTTTTCTTCGAATTTCTTCTCCATCACGTCCAGTTTATGGTTAATCTCCACCATATTCTTGAGCATGAGCTTTTCAGATATCTTAATCCTATTCAGCAGTTTATTTTGAGCTTCATCGAAGGAGGCTTTAAGTTCATTCACAATGCCCTGAATGATATTGATAGTGTGAGTGGCTAGCTCATCTCGTAACGGAATAGCCGGAGGCACTTGTGGGCCTGGCATTTTAGCAGACGCATCTGTAGAGCTGGATACAATCACAGTCTCTAATGGAGGAATACTGGCGGCCTCTGTAGAATTATCTGACTCCCCCTCCACTGGTGCATGCTTGTCAGATGGGGGTTCAACAAGATCCGGAGCCTCTAATACTTCATGGCCCTCATTCCCATCTTCCTCTCCGTCATCATCCAAGAAATCATCTATATCAGCAGCCTCTTCCAATTCTTGGTCAGCAGTCTCCAGTACAACATCACCTTCTTCTTGAATTTCGGCCACAGCATCCCTGGCCACCTGGGCGATTTCAGATACTATATCCGTATGAGGGGGTAGAGGCTCCCCCTCGATTCCTGCAGTCAAGGTATCAGGAATTTCACCGGGGGTGACTGCTGGAGATACTCCCTGTTGCTCTTCCACTGCAGTCTGCCCAATACGCCTCTCCCATCAATCAAACACACTTGTGTCCATCTTCTTCAAGTAGTGGAGAGGGACACCTTTTCTCATGTCAAATTTGTCTCCATTTAGCTGGTTTATATATAGACTTATGATGCGGCCAAAACTCGGAGTGCCCAAGGTGTCCTTGATCTTCTCGAACAGCAACTCCCCCCAGTTGAACCTCTTACGGCAGACAACAGCTATCAGGATCTTGAACATATCTCCTGAGATATGGTCATGAGAGCCCGGTTTGCAGATAAGCACCTTTCCAATAATGTCTGACAGGAGCTTCCCTTCTTCATTCATATCCTTTCTCTTTATTGACCGAGTTCCTCGTGCGAGACCGTAGAATAAGAGAGTTCTGGTTTTGTCCTCGTCCTCCAGATAGTCTTCCTGCTCCGAGCTAGAAAGCTGCAGGTAGCGAGTCAGCTTGCTGGCAGATAGCTTGACCTTTGCCCCAGCCACCTTGCTTTTGATTAGTGAGTCGCCTTCTCGGAGTCTTGCGGTGGCGAAGAACTCCAGCACCTCTTTGTCCAGGATTTTGCAACGGTGCTCCAAGACGAAGGTTAGCCCAGCCTCTTCCAGCATCAGAATGATGTTGTGGAATTCGTCCGAGGCGTGAGAAAACCCAGTTCGAACCAGCTCGCAGCCAGAGACCAACCCAGCAGTTGTCCTTGGAGCCATTGTAGATCTAGAGAGAGAAGCCCTACTCTAAGCGTTAATGAACATTCAAAAAGAAAGCGTCACTAGTGAGAGCGTCCAAGTACGGGTGAGGAAGAGGTTACCTAAGGGCTTATACGAAAGTGAGTTGGTGAGCTTCGGGAAGACCTTCGGTGGATGGAAGAGCTTCGGGAAGCCTCTGATACCAAGTTTCCTGTGGGGTTCGGCCTTGCTAGAACCTTGCGAGAACCTTCTCGATTTGACGATGGACCTTGCGAGAACCTTGCGGTCACAGAGACACTTCGCGATTCGACAAGAACCTTGCGAGAACTTACGGGAAGAAGATGGAGAGCAGGATGTGTAGCGATGAGCTTCCTGTGAGTTTCGGCGAGTCAGCGGGAGAGCTCTTGCGGGTTTCGGCAAGTCTGCGGGTTTCGGCGAGTCGGCGGAAGAACTCTTGCGGGATATCTGCTGCGACGTGAGGCGGGATTCGTGAAGAAGGCGAAGGGTCGGCAGGATTTGTCTAATTCGGCGAGATACGGGGAGATTTGTCTAATTCGGTTTCTGATACCATTTGTCTAATTCGGCGAGATTTCAAGTATATAATGGGTCGGCGGGATTTGTCTAATTCGAAATTGAGAGGTTTCTTGACTAGGAATTTTCACGTTAAGAAGCTTGCAACATTTTTGAATTTTTCTGATGTCAAGTCAATATGAAAATGATAAATACATGTATATTTTAAAGTCAATCTATTTGGATTTGAACGAGGCTTTTCCAAAAACTTCTTCATGTCAATTGTGAGTTGTCGAGATTCACGATGACATATCTTCGTTAACCCTTTATTGATGTGTATAGGTTTGCATGCATCGAGTTAACCTATCCTTAGAGGTGCACACATACATGTATAAGCATAAGTATAAATATACACATGGATAGAAATATATATATATATATATATATATATATATATATATATTTTAAATGATGATGCAATATGATGCAAGTCCTTGAACTGATCAAAATTACCTGGGATTTTGAGAGTCATCGTCTTAGTCCCACAGGTAGAACACATTAGAGGCTCAATGTGAGTATGCTCAAACAGATATCACATATGTTATTGCAGACGCTTGTTCCAATTTAGTCTTGAGCCACCTACCGTCTAGTTCCCATCATATTCACGGGGACCTAGACTACCCTGCAAGAAAGAATTACTTTACCTTAGGAACCCAAATCATATTGGGTCCTAGGTTCCTGTTAGCATAAGCACGCAACTACCTTCCTTCAGAAAACCTGTCTGGAAGACTACCTCTGTCCCGAGAATGTGGATAAGCCCTTGCCGTGGTCACAGAGGGGTTGTGCCAACAGTCGATGGTAAAGTGCCCCACTTTGCCGCAGCACCAACATGGGTGAATGTTGTATCGCCGTTTCCGACCTGATCTAGTGACTGATGTAGTCACAGTCCTAGGTCTAAACAGGATAGGGCATGGTCTTGTCACAAAAATTCCTCTTCCATCGTGACAGGTGGAAGGGTGGAAAGAATGCATGTTGTGAGCGTTATGAGGCCGGGAAGGTGGTGCCATTCTTTCAAGCATCTCCCTTACTGAGGCCCCATGGAGCCTGAC
Source organism: Platanthera guangdongensis (assembly GCA_039583875.1). NCBI lineage: Eukaryota > Viridiplantae > Streptophyta > Magnoliopsida > Asparagales > Orchidaceae > Platanthera > Platanthera guangdongensis. Next base: position 164,258,227 of record CM077152.1, on the reverse strand, counting down.
ATCATGACTTCTATCCTCTCTATCCCGTGTCCTCGAGTGGTGAGAAGTCTTCTATGAGCTGGGACATGCAGATCCACACTGTGTTGAGGCAGTGGCAGTGAATACAAAGGCCTCAGAATGAGCCTTAGGTATTCTCTTGTGGGTGGCCACGCCGGCCCTTGCACTCCGGGTGTCTCCACACGGGGACAGATCACCCTTGCAGTGACCACGACTATGCCTGTGGTCATACCTGAAGGCATGATGAGTTGCCTTCCTGCTTGGAGTGGGGGGTCGGAATACCGTTTCCCCATTTCTCCATGAATTGATAATCCGGGAGATCCACCCATTTTCTTGCTTTCTCTTAATAGCATCAACCTTGGAGAAGTTTGATACTATTCTTTTCTCATTCTCTAGACTACTCTTTAGAGATGAGATCTTAGAGTCCTTGGCCTTGTTGGACGCCAATTGGAGAACCAACAAGATCTTCAGTCGAGCAATCTCTTGAGCTTGCTCCTCAGCAAGTAGGTTGCTTGACTGAAGGGCTCTCTTCAGGGAATCAGCATTTTCTGAAGGAGGGCAGATCCTGTCTTCAGAAATTTCAAGAGATACGGGGCAGGATGAAGAAGTTACCTGCTCTTCTGTGTTATTGTCATTAGCTCCAGTGACCATTGTTTCATCCACATCAGAGCTGCTTTCCTCACTGTCCTCTTCAGTCTCTGACACGGACACGGGAGCTCTGATGCAATCCGAGGGATCCTTGCCTTCATCTTCAGAAGTGAGGACCCCCACATACGCTTCATCCTCTGATTGACAGCATATTCCAGCTTTCTTTGACCCCCCATCAGCTCTGAGATCATCATCCACAGAGATTTAGCCATTCTACATTTTTCCAATCTAGAGCGAGAGGCTCCAGACCAGACATCCATGATAATTTGTCGAATCCTCTCGTCCAAGTGAAATAGTGATAGTTCCGTCTCTGACATCTCAGCAATGCCCATGGGCACTTGTATCCTAGAGTCGGAGGTCTTCATGGTAATAAACGGACCCTCTTCCAGGATGAAAGATGCTCGAGGATCGATAGCATCAAGGTGAAATGACACTCTCATTCTCCAGATGGGATAATAATCCTTTGTGCATGCGGGGAGTTTGAGTGGCGGTATCTCATAATCCAGCTCCATGCTTCTGACACTGGTGGCAGGATTCTACTCAAGGTGTTAACCTTTTTGATGAGTAACCTCGCTTTGATACCACTTGAAAGTCCACCTAGTGTCAACCAAAGTGCACCTATGGGGGGGGATAGGTGACGTGTAGCGCTTTTGCGGAATTTACGAATATACCTGCACAATAAAAATAAAAAGCACAACACACAGAATACACAGGCAATTTATAGTGGTTCCCCGACTTGGGTACATCCACTTTCCCCCTTCGACCTATCTCCCAACAAGGGACGACTCGGTCTCTTCTCCAACAGGATTGAAATCCAATCCCTGCACTAACGGAAGGAACCCTTCCATACGTGAGAGTCAACACTCCCACAAAGCGGGTTGCACCCAACCCTTACAACACGGAACAAACGTTCCTTTACAACAAAAGTAAATATAGAATGTACAAGAGATACAAACTTCGTTTGGAGACTACGGTGTTCCTCTTCGTTCGACGATGTGTTCGTGAAGTCAACGAAAAGTCTACAACCTTGGTCTCTCTTGGAGAGGATCTCCCCGGAACCGGCGGCGGCAACACGAGCGGCGGCTAGCTTCGGGATCGGCGGCTATTATGATGAGCGGCTGCTGAAAATAGAGATCCAATCTTCGTAGCGAAGCAAGCTAGGTCTACCAACGGTCATGCGAGGATCGGTCGTCTCGATCGATTCGGATGGGAGAGTTTTTCCCGGTCAACAAATCGAGAGACAAGGGATCTCTGGATAGACACGTGAGACTCAAGCTTTGCTAAGCTTCTGTCGCCGGAGATCACGAAGGATTCCCGATTGTTGACGGCGACCAACGTGCCCGAGCGCGACGGCGGTGGCGGAGAGGAGTCGTGATTTTAGGGTTACGTCCCGGCTCGGTTTCTGATTCTCCTACTTTTTACTGTTCAAAATACCCGAATATATATACTGTAGATAACTCCAATATGACCGTTTGTGGGACCCACAATAGAAATTCCTAAATCCGGTTCAAACTAGTCCAGCGGCAGAATCCGGTCCAGCAGCATCCCGAGAAAACGCTAAGTGAAAATCGGCGAGAATCGCAGGCAATTCTCGACGAATCGGCGAGAATCACCAAGTGATTCTCGACGATTCGTCGAGAATCGCTAGTGATTCTCGCCGAATCACTTATTGATTCTCAACGATTTTCACTTTGTATTCATGAACTGCTTAACCACTGGTTCGGCGAGAATCACTAGTGATTCTCGCCGAATCTTACTTGGCACCGTTTTGAGGTAGCCTGAAGGAGTCGGCGAGAATCACTAATGATTCTAGTAGATTCGGCGAGAATCACTCGTGATTCTCACCGAATCGGCGAGAATCACTTGGTGATTCTCGTCGAATTTTCCTTGGACGAATTTTCGTCTTCCACCCAGGAGCTGCTCCTTGACCCATCCATGCTCCTTGTCTTCTCTTGCATATGAACGGCCCTGTACTTGAAAGTAAGTGCACTCCAATAGAGAGAGTACACGTAGGCCAACACACTGATCTGCTCAACGAGGGATTACGTCTTGCAGACCCGTGTATATTGACCTACTGCACCCTGACATTGGTGTGCACTTAGCGTGGAGAAGCTGCAAGTACAACTTAAGATGTTTCATCAAATACATTGTGAATTCATCTTAGCTTGACAGGTGGCTTCCTCAAATCCTGGTAATTGTGGATACAATACCCAACATAATCACTTTTGAAGGGAGATGACAACCCTTTATACAGTGGGGTGAGAGATGATTTTGTTTTCTCTTTCTCAATATACAACTGAGAAGACTGTGAATTTGATTATAGCTTAAGGCTCCCCCTGAGAATAACAGGAGCTAAGCTTCAGGGTGATAGGTCTTCTAACTAAATCCTTGACCAGCAATAATCTTCAGGAACTTCTTTGACAGATGAGAATGATGTTGTCCTTTTGAAGTGTCCTGGAGTACTTGAAGAAAGAAGACTCTTGATATAGGTATTGTTGTTCTTCTTCTTCAGGTTCTGATGAGCTTCTGGTCAAGAGCTTCTGTGTATCAGAGAATCCTTCTTGTTGACAGAGCAGATTGTTCAAGACTGGATGTTTCTCTGTAATCTTTGTATGCTTCTCAGTAAGCTGTGCTCTGTGTGAAGCTTTCTCAATCAATCTTGATTGTTTCTATCTGTCTCTGTATATCTGTGTGTCCATTATTCTCTTTTTCTCTATGTTTCAAAAATTTGAATTCATCTGTAATTAATGCTGACAGTATTGAGAATAATCGGCATTGATTTATTTCCCCAACTGTCACATAGAAAAACGACAAGTAATAATCCTGGAGAAGACCATAATTAATTCTTCTTCTAACGGTTATAATCAGAGAATGTTAGAGCATTAATTACTCAGGAATTATCATATTAGAGTGGGGATAGAAGGCCGGAAATAACTAAGTCTAGAATCATCGAACAGATAGCAGAATTCATCGAACTGAGTGCATAGTTCGTCGAGCTGAGATGTTGTATTCATCAACCAGATAGCTTCTGTTCGTCGATCTGAGTTGCAGAATCGTCGAGCTGAACACATGACTTGTTGTATCTGGAAGCTTTGCATTTTTGTACTTCAAGTTCGTCGAGCTGAGAACTGGATTCGTCGACCTAAGAACAGACTTCGTCGAGTTGAGGACCACTAATCAGCTACTTGATTACTTTAGCCAAGGTGGTCTGAGTTCGTCGAGCTGAGAATCCGATTCGTCGACTGGAGAAGATTCTGGACTTAGAACAAATTGATAACTTCTGGAATTAGGAAGGTGAAGTAGAGTATCTAGAAATCATCGACCAGAGAACTAAGTTTGTCGACCTAAGTCTGGAGAATCAATTGAACTTTAGATGCTGAAGACTGAGTCCAGAGATCGTCGACCAAAGAATAAGGTTCATCGAGCTAAGTCTGAAGAACCTTGAATTCATCGAACTAAGTCTGGAGAACCTTAAATTTGTCGAGCTGAAAATGATTCTGGACTTAAAGAAAAAATTGAAAAACCTCTGGCAATAGAGTTGAAGTGGAAGTCCAGAAATCATTGAGCAAAGAATGAAGTTCGTCGACCTGAGAACTAGGTTCGTTGACCTGAGTCTAGAGAACAGTCTGGACTTAGAATTCTGAAGGTGGTGTCCAAGGATCGTCGATCTGTGACTGAAGTTCGTCGAGCTCAGCTCAGAGAATAATTCTTCAAGATCGTCGAGCTGAGAATGACTATCGTCGACCTGAGTTCGACGAACGTCAAACTCATTTTACTTAGTTTCTTGAGAAATCTCTGAATCTCTGGAAAAAATCTAAGTCTTGAGTCTCTGGCAATCTGATGATGGCTTGTCCATGTGATGTTGTTACAGAGGACTTAGCCTAGACTCTAGGAGACAACTATGACCCTAGCTATACATGTTGGGTCTCACCATCCTAAGTTAGTGAACCTAGCCCATATCAAGCTAGGGATCCAACACATCCACTCTTCTACCACCCTGGCAGGAATCTACTCAGATTTTTGATCAGGTGTCTCACACCAATGAGCTTTTGATCAGGTGCTCAAAAACCAAAGATCAAGTCTTTTGGTCAGGTGACTTGCAACCAAGAATAACTTTTGAAGAGAGTTATAACCCTTTATACAATTGGGGTGAGAGATGATATGGTCTTCTTTTTCTCAATATAGAACTGAGAAGACTTGTGGATATGATTTTAGCAAATTGCTCCCCCTGTGATGTAGAATGGTTTAGGGAAATCTTGTGCTTTGCTTCAGGGTGATAGGCCTCCAGTCTTTAACAGCCTTGACCAGAAAGGATCTTCAGGAACTTCTTGACAGATGGAATAGATGTTGTTCTTTGAAGTGTCCTGGAGAGTTGAAGAATGAAGACTATTGATTTTGATTGATTGTTCTTCTTCTTCAGGTAGTAGATGTTCTTCTGGTCTAGGGCTTCTTGAGTTGCTGTATCAGAGTTCTAAGAGAGAGAGCAGAGAGTTTCTTGTTACAGAATAATTGTGATTTTTCTGTCTGTGTGTCTATGTTCTATTCTACTATTTTTTGTGTGTATTCTGCTCTATTGTATGTAGGAAAAGAGAGAAAATCTCTTTTATATTTCCTGTCAAAATTGTCTTTCGAAATTTGAATTCCTCTGCAATCAACGTTGACGGCCTTGAAAATAAACTGCATTGATTTATTTCCCCATCTGTCCCATGGAAAAACGACAAGCAATAATCCTGGAGAAGACCATAATTAATGCTTTGTCTAACGGTTATATTCAGAGAATATTAAAGCATTAATTACTCAAGAATTATTGCATTAGGAAAGGGATAAAAGACTGGAAATGACTAAGTCTGAATTCGTCGAACATATAATAGAAATCATCGAGCTGAGTCCACAGTTCATCGAGCTGAGAAGCTGTGTTCGTCGACCGGATAACTTCTGTTCGTCGAGCTGAGTTCCAAGATCGTCGAGCAGAGAGTAGAACTACATTCTCTAGAAACTTTGCCTATTCTTTGTATGGAGTTCGTCGAGCTGATAGCTGATTTCGTCGACCTGACAACTTGTTGACAGAACTTCTGGGGAATGTGTCGACACAAGTCCTGGGTGTCGACATAATTACTTATTGTCTCGACATGGTTGTTGTGTTGACAGAAATCTGGAGTATGTTGACATAGGTCCTGTGTACCGACACAATTGCTGTTGGTGTCGACACAACTCTTGCTTCTAGTGTCGACACAATTGTTGTTGGTGTCGACACAAATCTTGCTTCTAGTGTCGACACAATTGCTATTGGTGTCGACACAACTCTTGCTTCTAGTGTCGACACAATTGCTGTTGGTGTCGATACAACTCTTGCTTCTAGTGTCGACATAAATGTTGTTGGTGTCGACACAACTCTTGCTTCTAGTGTCGACACAATTGTTGTTGGTGTCGACACAACTCTTGTTTCTAGTGTCGACACAATCTTCTGGTGTGAAGTGTTGAAGTATCCAGAAATCGTCGACCTGAGAATCTATTTCATCGAGCTGAGGATCTTGAATTTGTGGACTGAAGATGATTCTGGACTTAGAAAAATTGAGAAACTTCTGGAGTAATAAGTTGAAGTAGAGAATCCAGAATTCGTCGAGCAGAGAACTATGATCGTCGACCTGAGTCTAGATAACAAAGTCTGGACTTGGAATGCTGAAGGTAGAGTCCAAAGATTGTCGATCTGAGAATCAAGTTCGTCGAGCTCAGCTCAGAGAATTTTCTCTGAGATCATCGAGCTAAGTACGATAATCGTCGACTTGAGTTAAACGAATGTCGAACTCAATATACTAAGTCTTTGGAAAATATCTAAGTCTTGAGTCTCTGGCAGTTTGATGATCGCTGGTCCATGCAGTGTTGATACTAAGGACTTGGCCTAGACTCTAGGACACAACTATGACCCTGGCTATACAATATGGGTCACAAGATCTAACTTAGTGAACCTAGCCCAAATCAAAGTAGGGATCCAACAATCTCCCCCTATTTGGGTGAGGTCACTAATTACAGACTAAGACTAAACTGGAAATAAACAAAGCAAGAAAGCATATATCTGGCAGAGATCAATAACCCATGCAACAGATATATATATATATATATATATATATATATATATATATATATATATATATATATATATATATATATATATATATATATATATATATATATAGAGATAGATAGATAGATAAGCTTTGTTCAGAAATAAGAAAACAGTTTAAAAACATAACAGAGATTAAATAGCTCAGAACTCATTTCTTTTGCTTCTTCTCTTTTGGCTTCTCTTCTTTGCTCTTGTTTCCAGGCTTGGTAAAAACAATCTCTCTATTTGGATTAGAAGCTTGCACTTTGGTCATGGTCATATCAGTAGCTCCTATATTCTTCAAAGATGTGGCTCTGGGGACTACTGCTTCTGGGTGCAATTTCATATAATCATCAACATTGAAAAACTTGTTAGCTTTCTCATACCTCTTAAGCTCTTCTTTCCTATATTTTGACATTGTTGTATATTCTGAGGGATCCTTCCCTTCAGCTTTAGCTTTGTTAATCATAAAAAGGCCAACCAGTTTCTGGAACCTTGCCATCCTAGATGATGTAGCTGTCTCTAGATCTTCAAAAGAAAAGGAGGAGAAGGAGGTCTGTCGGAGCTTTCAACTTGTTGATGTTCAGAGAATTGTTGCTATGTTTTTTGTTAATGTTGCTGCTTGCCAGAAGGATACTATCTTTGCTGGATTCTAGAGGAGGAGGGCCTACTCTGATGTCTTTGATAAGTTTGAAATTGAGTGGGCCTTTGAGAAGATGTGCCTGAAGCACCAGCAGCTGGAGGAGGAGGAGGAGGGTCCGTTTTGTATTTCTGAGTTGGAGGAGTGGAGTATCTTCTGCTTCTCTTCCTCTCTTTCTGTTCATTTTTAGATAACCACATCCAAGCTAACATCCCTTTATATGGAGTTATCTTCTGAAGAAAATAGTAGGGAGTGTCATTAGTTGGATTTGGTTTAGGAGCAGGAGGAGGTTGTGCATTCCTCTTCTTAGACACTTTCTTCTTCTTGGATCCTCATCAGAATCCACATCCTCCTCCTCATCATCATCATCAGATCCTTGAGGATTATCATATATATCATCTAAAGCCTTCAAGGCCTTAGCAGAGATAATAGGCTTCTCAGGTTTAGATAGAGCTGGAGGAGAAACTGCAATAGGTGCTGGAGAAGAAATTTCAACAGGAACTGGAGAACTAACTCTAACAGTGCTTTTAGCAGCTGCCTTATTCTCTTCTTTAATGTCAGCCAAGATCAAGGCATCAAGATCTGGCATTGGAGAGTCATCCATAACAAAACTGGGGACATAAATAATTGCTGGAGGGGATGGGATGTCTACAGGTTCTATAATAACAAAACTATCTCTTAGTTTCTTGGCAACTTTAGGACTGATAAGGGAAGAATATGGAACAATAGCCAAAGATGGCTTAGTATAATCTGCTAAAGGGAAGCTCAGAAATGCGGTATCAAAAATTCTCAACAAAAATCCTAAATCTACTATGGGATTAATGATGAAATCACCAATAGTAATTATTTCTTCTGGAGCTAACCCTTCTATATCCATGTCAGTCTCAATGAAATTAATGAAATCAATAAAATATGTATCAATAAACTCTATATTTACTGCTATTTCTACCTCTGCATCTGCTGGAGCTGCTGAAACTGAAACTGAAACTGCTGTTACTTCTAGAGCTGTTGCAGCTTCTTCATCAAACATCTCCCCCTATCTGGTTTCAGTAATAACTTGAGCCAGCCCCCTAAATGAAGAGGGGCGGTAGAAAGGGCAGAGATATGGGCAGATAGAGAGGAAATGGAAGTAGCAAGAGGTGTAATATCCTCTGCTATGATTGTTTTGTGGAGGGGCGTGATGAGAACAATGCCAGAAGAGATGGTGGAGGGGTCCAGTGTTGGAGTGGCAGAAGGTGTTGCAGATGGTGGTTGAGTGGAAACATTTGGAGGGATGGTAGATGTTGGGGAAAATGGTGGAGGAGCATCTTGCATTTGAACATCCTATGGGGATTGATTTAGAGGAGAAGTGGGAGGAGATGACAATAGATTGAAGGATGGTATGGAGGACAAGTGGGGTGGAAGAGGAGATGAAGGTGTTGTTGGAGAAGGGGAGGGTGTGTGATATTCCTATGTAGGGGATGAATGGATGTTAGTAAGATCTAGGGGTGGAGAGGTGGAAGGAGAGGTAAAAGGGACAAATGGTTGTGGTTATGGTTGTTGTTGTGGAGGAGATGATATGGTGGAGGAGGGTTATTGAGTTTGGAGTGCTGGAAGAGATGGGGATGAGGGTGGAATAATCTCTTTAGTAGGGTGGGGAGTGGCTCTTACAACCATTGTGCTCTCAGAAGCGGTGGTGGAAGAGGCTGAAGCCTTAGAGGGCTTGGATATTGTCCTCTCCCACCTACCAAACAAGGCACAAGTTAGCCTTTTGCTGGCATTTATGAATATGGTCGGGGAGACCAGTGTTTCTTCAGCTTTTTCCTTTAAGAAGATCCCCAGGATCCTTCCAAAACACACTTCCTTTTTGTTATTCTTCCTGATGAGATCAAACATGATCTGAGCCCAAGCCACTTACTTCTTATTAACCATTGCACACATAACCAGAAACTGATGTCTGGTTATATAATCATGTGCAGTGTGCTTGCCTAGCATGACTTTCCCAACAATATCTGCCAGAAACTTATATTTTACAGATAAATGTTTCTTCAACAATTTATTAGGGTTATCTCCACCATAACCCATCATGCTTAACATCATATCATATTCCTCATTCTCAATTTCCAGTTCTGCTTCTCCATTATGCAAACCAAAAATTTCAGACAAAACGGCGGCAGATAGGGAAACAGTGTTACCCGCAATTATTCCAATCATTATATTCTCCTCTGATTTTGAAGATGTAAAGACCCATTCTCTAATCTCTGTTCCAGACAGTTTGATCCTTGTTGTCATCAGATTCTTCAGTTACTTCTCCTCCAGAAGTTCCAGAATATTCAGAAATATCAGGTCCGAATGCTGAAAAGAATCAAAGTTGACATCGAAGCCGGTGTCGAACTTCATCCCAACCAATGTTCCCGTTGGAATCGCCATGAAATCACCTGCAAGAGAGAAAGAAAAAAAACGGCGATCAAGTACAAGGGAATAGAAAGCGCGGGACGGAGGTCGAAGAAAACCTAAATATAAGGTTTTCCAGAATATGAATCGACAAACTCCGTTACACGAAAATTAAAACATTCTTCGATCTGGGTTCGACGAAATAATTTAGAGTTAAATGATTCGTCGAGCTCAGTCTAAAGATTTGAAGACATTTCGTCGAGCTCCAGTCGACGAAAGTTTTCTGAAGTAGATTCGTCGATCTACGTTCGACGAAAACATCTTCACTCACAGAGAGTTCGTTGACCTCCGTTCGACAAATATCTCCCGAACTATCCCTAGTTCATCGAGCTCCGTTCGACGAACTCTGGAAAATTCGTCGAGTGCAGACAGAAACTAAACTAAGTCTTCTCCATTGATCATTCCAAGCTGATTTATAAATAACAGATGGTTTCTTTCATCCAGAGGTTTGGTGAAAATGTCAGCACTTTGTAAATCAGTGTAGATATAGACAATTTTAATTTTGTTTTTGTCCACACACTCTCTTATGAAATGATGTCTAATATCTATATGCTTGGTCCTACTATGATGGACTAGATTCTGTGTTGTGGCACTAGCACTTTTGTTATCACAAAGTAGAGTTGAATTATTAAAGTTGATTCGATAGTCTAGTAATTGATTTTGAATCCACAGCATCTAGGAACAACAGCTGCCAGCTACAATATATTTTGCCTCAGCAGTTGAGGTAGACATAGATGAGTGTTTCTTACAAAACCAGGATACTAATCTCATACCAAGGAACTGGCAGGTTCCTGAAGTACTTTTCCTGTCCTACTTGCATCCAGCAAAATCAGCATCTGAGTATCCAGTTAACTAAAATTCTGATTCAGTGGGATACCATAGGCCTAGACTTGGACAACTCTTTATATATCTCAAAATATTTTTTAAGAAAACTAGATGAGATTCTTTAGGGTTCACTTGGAACCTAGCACAAAGGCATGTGGCAAACATGATATCAGGTCTGCTAGCTGTAAGATATAATTGGGACCCAACAATGCCCCTATATAATTTCTAATCAACGAGTTTCCCTTGTGGATCAGAGTCTATTACTACATTTGTAGCCATAGGTGTTTTCTTTGCTGAGTCATCAGCCATCCCAAACTTTTTGATAAGCTCTTTTGCATATATAGCTTGAGAGATGAAGATGCCATCAGGGAGTTGCTTCACTTGGAGACTAAGGAAGTAGGAGAGCTCACCCATGCTACTCATTTCAAATTTGGAATGCATGAGGTCAGAGAACCTCTTGCACAATTTGGAATCAGTAGACCCAAATATGATGTCATCCACATATATTTGTACTAACAGTATTTGGTCCTTATGATGTCTAGTGAAAAGTGTTTTATCTACTATGCCTTTAATGAACTTATGCTCTAACAAAAAACTAGCTAAGGTCTCATACCAAGCTCTTGAAGCTTGCTTTAGACCATAGAGGGCTTTATGCAATTTAAAAACATAATAGGGGTGAGTTGGAGAGACAAAACTTGGAGGTTGTTCAACATAAACATCTTCTTTCAATGCTCCATTCAGAAAAGCACTCTTTACATCCATCTGATAGACCTTGAATTTTTTGAAGGCTGCATAGGCAAGGAATTTTCTGATTGCCTCTAACCTTGCCACAGTTGCAAAGGTTTGGTCATAATCTATTCCTTCCTCTTGCCTATATCCTTGAGCAACAAGCCTAGTCTTGTTTTTCACAATCACTCCTTGGGCATCCAGCTTGTTTCTATAAATCCATTTCTTTCCAATTACTGGGTAGTTTTGGGGTCTTGAAACCAAATCCCAAACTCTACATCTCTCAAATTGGTTTAATTCCTCCTGCATTGCAATGATCCAGTGGGAATCTTGCTCTGCATCATGGATGGATAGAGGTTCAACCTGAGAGAGAAAACATGCATGCATCAAATCTTGGTTGAGTTGATGCCTTATCTGTACACCTACTGATATGTCTCCAAGAACTTGGGATCTGGGGTTATCCCTTAGTGTGACAAGATTAGTGGGTGGAGTTGGTTCTGCAACAGCAGTAGGAACTAATTCCTCTTGTGGAATTATGTTTGCTGTTGGGGGAAGATCAATTCCTTCAATGCCTTTCATCTTCACTTTCTTCAATGACTTGTGGAGTGGGATATGTTGGAACCTCATCGGTGAGGTTAAGTCCATCCAAAGTCTCACACAAGTAAGATACCTGCAATGTGCTATTGGTAGAAATCTCTTTCTCCTTGCAAGACATGTTAGCTTCATCAAATGTAACATGAATAGATTCTTCAATTTTTAGAGATTATTTATTAAAAACCCTATAGGCTTTGCTTACTTGGGAATATCCTAGAAATATTCCCTATTCAACCTTAGCCTCAAACTTTCTAATGTATCGTTTATTGTTGATGTGAATATAACATATACATCCAAATACTTTAAAATAATTGATTTTAGGTTGCTTCCCTTTAAGTAATTCATAGGGAGTCCTGTTCTTTAGTTTATATATCAGGCTTCTGTTCAGTACATAATTTGCAGTGTTTATAGCCTCTGCCCAAAAGGTTAGTGGCATGTAAGCATCTGCAAGTAATGTACCTGCAGCTTCAATTAGTGTTCTATTTTTCCTTTCAGCTACCCCATTTTGTTGGGGAGTTCTAGGAGATAAGAAGCAGGGCATGATACCTTCCTTCTCACAGAACTCATGCATAAGAAGAGACTCAAACTTTGTTCCATGATCACTTTTGATCAATGCAACATGATTAGAGAACTCAATCTATATGGTCCTGAGAAAATCTGTAAGAACGTTAAAGGTATCTGACTTAGATCTCAGAAAGGATCCCAAGTGAACCTTGAGAAGTCATCCACAATAACTAAGGTGTAGGATTTCCCTCCTAAGCTTTGTACAACAATGGGTCCAAAGAGATCCATGTGTAGCAAATACAAAATCCTAGGTGAATCACTTTTATTAACAGATTTAAAACTAGATTTAGTTTGCTTGTCTAATTGACAAGCCCTGCAAAGGCCTTCCTTCTTGTAGGGACTAGAAGGTAAACCTCTAACAAGGTTGTCTTTTGATAGCCTAGGATTGTTTTTCAAGTTTACATGCCCTAGCCTTTTATGTCATAAATCATTCTGATTACTAGTTATATTAAGTAAGCAGATATCAGAATTGGCAGAAAAAAAATTAACTAAGTATATGTTACCTTGTCTATTCCCAATTAAAATAGTTTGTTTTTCTTTATTAGAAATAGTGCAAGAGGATGAGTTAAAGTGTACCTGATAACATTCATCACATTACTGACTTATGGAGATGAGGTTATGCTTGAGTCATCTCACATATGACACTTGTTGGGTACATTGGTTTAAATGTACCTGATTTAAAGAAGCCTCACCCAACTCAATGATATACATTAAAATGTATTTGATGTATTTTTGAGTTACCTTGTGCAGGTTAAGTATTTGCAGGAAAGATGAAAAAGTTTCTAACTCCATGTGTCGACACCCAGGAAGAAAGTGTCGACACTTAAGAAGACTTGTGTCGACACCCAAGCAAGCAGTGTCGACACTTGGAGTCATTGTGTCGACACCTGGTATGCAGAGTCGACACCAGACAGAAAGTGTCGACACAAGGAGCTGTGTCGACACTCAATGAAGAAAGTGTAGTAAAGCATTGTCGGCACTTAGCAGTTGTGTCGACACCCAGTGAAGCTGTGTCTACATCAGAAAGTGTCGACACTTGGAGGCTGTGTCGACACTCAGCAAAAGTCAGCAAAAGCTAAGTATAAGTATCGACACTCAGAGCAATGTGTCGACACTCAGCAGAAGAGTCAACACTTGAACAAAGTGTCGACACAAGGAAGAATGTGTCAACACTCAGCAGAAGAGTCAACACTTGAAGAAAGTGTCGACACAAGGAAGAATGTGTCGACACTCAGCTGAAGACTCAACACTTGAAGAAAGTGTCGACACAAGGAGCTGTGTCGACAATTAGCAAAGATCAGCAAAGTTCAACAAAATATTCTAAGTACAAGTGTCGACCCCAAGGGGATGTGTCGACACTCAGCTGAAGTCTCAACACTGAAGATATGTGTCGACACAAGGAGCTGTGTCGACACTCAACAAGTATCAACACTGAAGACATGTGTCGACACCAAGAAGAAGTGTCAACACTTAACAAGTTCAACACATGAAGATGTGTCGACACAAGGAGATGTGTCGACACTTATAAGAATTCAGCAAAATACTGAAGTACAAGTACTTGTGTCGACACACATTATCAGTGTTGACACATAAAGAAGAAGCAGTGTCGAGATGTAAAGTCTACAACACAAGGAGATGTGTCGACACAAGGAGATGTGTCGACACTTACAAGAATTCAGCAAAATACTGAAGTACAAGTACTTGTGTCGACACACATTATCAGTGTCGACACATAAAGAAGAAGCAGTATCGAGATGTAAAGTCTACAACACAAGGAGATCTGTCGACACCTTGTAGGCTAGTGTCGATACTTAGACAACTTGTGTCGACACTTGGTCTATAAGTGTCGACACTTAAAGACAGATAGTCTCGACACTTTCAGACAGTTAGAGAATTTTCAAGAACTGACTGGATGACTTGATAGCTGCCTTTCCAGCCGGTCTACTGCACCTATCAGAGTTGTCAGAAATCAGTTATGAACCGGAGCAGCCGGTTACCATGAAGAAGGCCTATAAATAGGCTTATACTGTCTACAGAAGATTGATTGATAGATAACATTGAAGTGATCAATATACCAAGAAGATCTAGCTTTCAAGTGAAGATCTAAGAAGTTAGAGAGAGAGAGCTCCATCCAAGAAGTCAGCCGCTGGAACCATGCTGAGAAGAAGGGTTCAGATTGGTCTGAATCTTAAGAAGAAGAGATCAAGGATCAACTGCAGAGGAATCAGTCTTATTGTGTTCTACATTCAAGAAGCTTTGAAGAAAGCCAAGTCAGATTGATTTCAGCTGAGTTCTTCCAAGAACTCATCAAGAAACTCACAACTTACCTCTCTTTTATCTGAGTTGTTGAGTATATATTTTTGTATTCATTATAACTTGTAGGATCCTTAGGGATCTGAGATTGTAAGCCTGTAATTATAAAGGCTGAGTGTAGGGCCTGTGTGCCTGAGTGTAGGAGAGTGGAATCTCTGAGTGTAGGCCTTGGTGGCTGAGTGTAGGCCTTGGTGGCTGAGTGTAGGCTTTGGGAAAAAGCTGAGTTGTAGGGCCTTGGGCCTGAGTTGTAGGAACCTGTTTTGGGGTTCTGACTGTAAGATCTGAGGATCTGAGATAGTGGAGGAGTTTGGCCGAATATAGTACACTGCTAGATAGGCGAAGGGGGAAAGTGGATGTACCCAAAGCTTGGGGAACCACTATAAAACTGTGTGTCTACTGTATGCCTGTGATAATCTGTGATTGCTGTGTGTTTGCTGTGTACAAGTAGAAATAACTCTGAGAATTAATCTGAATTCTGCCTAAAAAGTTAAAAAGATTTAAGTCACTTATTCACCCCCCCCCTAGTTGATTAGGTACAATATCTTTCAAGTGGTATCAGAGGCAGGTTACTCAACAAGGGACTTAACAGTCTGAGTAGATCCTGTTGGCAGATTCAGTTTAAGTAAAATTACAGAATCAAGAAATTCAAGAACTATGGGTTCCACTGAGAATCATAAGAAATTGGGATCCATGAAGCTACCCATATGCAGAAAAGAGATATTTGGTATATCGAAGGAAAGGGTGAGACTCTTTATGGAAGCCTCAGACCCTATGATTTATATCATAGTGAAAGAAGGGTCATATGAGCCCATGAAGGTTTCAGTGCTGGATGCCAATCAGAGAACACCTAAGGATTTCTCTGAGATGATAAAGGATGAAATAGTTCTAGCCACAATGGACAAGAGGGCTCAGAACATCATAGTAAGTGCTATAGATGATGCTACTTTTCAGAATTTGATACACTGCAAGACATCCAAGGAGATGTGGGATACCTTGATTGTGTATATGGAGGGTTCTGAACAAGTGGGGCAAGACAAAAAATCCTTGTTAAATCAAGAATATGAAAGTTTTAGACAAGGTAGAACAGATAGCATAACTGAATGCTATAAGAAGTTTTATAGGATTGTGAATGAGCTTATGTCCTATGACAGAGAGTTCAGTAATTATGAACTTAATGATAAGTTTCTAAGGTCCCTTACAAAATATTGGGACACCAAGATCTGTGTCATTAGGGAAATGACAAAGTTAGCAGAAATTCCTCCACCAACACTGTTTGGCAAACTGCTGTCCTATGAAATGCAGTTGACAGTGAGGAAAGAAGAGGAGAAATAAATAAGAAGTGAACATAAAGAAAGAACAGTGTCATTTAAAACAGAAGTCCCCAGAAAGTACAGAAGTAAGTCACCATCTCCACCTCCAAAGGATGATGAAACTGAGTCAGATAATTCAGCAAGCAGAAAATCTGAAAGCAGTGAAAGTGATGAGGACTTTGCTGCCTTCACAAGACATTTTCAGAAGTTCTTAAAAAAGAAACAGTGGAGGACAAAGCCATCTACTTCACAGGGTAAAGAAGACTACTACTAGAATAAGAAGTCTTCAAAGAAAGACAGGAAAAAGACTAAGTCCAGCAAAGCAACTCTTTCAAAAATAGTTTGCTATTGCTGTAATAGACAAGGACATGTGATTGCAGATTGTCCTGAGAAAAGGAAGGAGTCTAGTGATAAGAAAAAGACTCATTTCAAAGGCAAGAAGGAAAAGTCATTAGTTGCCAAAAAGGATAAGACCCTGTCAGATATTTCTTCATCAGAAACTTAGTCAGATGCTGAGGTATATATAGGACTGTTAGCTGAGGAAGAAGAAGAAGAGTTCATCCACATTATGAACTCTATATATGATCAAGAAGACAGTCAATACCAAGGGCTAATGGCATTGATAGAAAGTGACACAATCCTGGAGCAGCCAGGACCTAGTAAGGTACAAAGTTGTTCTTCCAGTTCAATTTCTTGTGCTAATACAGAATCAGATTCATCATCATCAAGTGATAAGAGTGCATCTGAGTCTGAAGAGGATATTCATCAGTTGATAGATGAATACAAAGTTCTGTTACAAGCATTTAGGAAATGCAAATCCTTGGCCAAGAGTCAAGCTAAGGAGATTGCAAGTCTCAAAATGGCTGCAACTGATTATGAGAAGTTGTTTGATCAAAAACTTAATGAGATAGCCAGACTGAAGCACATAACTGTGATTCAGATGGGGACTATAACATATAAGAATGATCAAATCAAGAGTCTGGAGATTAGTCTTCAGAAGGAGAGAGATCTAGTTGCTAGGTTTTCTAAACCTAAGTCAGTTCTACCTTTAATTGATGAATTTGTTCATCATAAAGGTAAAGCTGGACTGGGTTTTACTAAACCTGCAAGGACTGTTCAGTCCAAGTCCAAGGGCAAAGCCCCAACACTCAACAAGTCAGCTGTAGATAATACAGCTAAGACTGTACCTAAGCAAAGGTACAATAGGTTTGAGTGTTGGTGTTGTGGCAAGGTAGGCCACTTTGTCATAGACTGTTGGCACAATGCTTGTGCCAAAGTGAGTAGCAAACTACCTGTTGGAAAACCTCCAGGTAGCTTTGTCAGGATGCAAACTAACAAGTACCAAGGACCCAAGAATTCTTTGGGTTCTAAGGTTCACTAATCTGTTTTGCAGGTGAGTCCAAGTGGCCATGCCCCAATATGGTACTTGGACAGTGGATGTTCCAGACATATGACTGGAACTAGAGGATTACTAATGGACTACACACCTATCAAAGATGGTCCAAAAGTCACCTTTGGTGGTTCTGAAAAAGGAATCATCAAAGGGTTTGGTAACATTTCTAGTAACTTGCTTACCATTACTCAAGTGGCTTATGTTAAAGGTTTGAAACATAACCTAATTAGTATAAGTCAATTAAGTGATGTAGGATATGACATCTCATTTGTCAAAAATGGTTGTCATATCAAGAGGTCAAATGATCAAGAGATCATTTTGATAGGTTATAAAAAGAGGAATGTCTATTGCCTAGACATTATGTGTGAGACCAATGGTTCTCAAGTGTGTCTTGTAACTGATGAGAAAGTCTCTCATTGTGTCAAATGGCACAAGAGTCTAGCCCATATAAACTACAAGACAATTGGCAAACACTTTAGCAAAGGGTTAGTGAGGAATGGTTCTCAAGTTAAGTGTGTTAAAGATGGAATATGCTCAGCTTGTCAAAAGGGCAAGCAGACAAGATCCACCTTTAGTAGCATTAACAACAAAGATGCTGTGAGGTGTTTATACATCTTGCATATGGATCTCTTTGGTCCTATGCCAGTGCACAGCCTAGGTAGGAAGGTCTATACCTTTGTAGTTATAGATGACTACTCAAGGTTTTCCTGGGTGTTCTTTCTTAGACAGAAATTTGAAACACCTAGTGTCTTCTATAGCTTTGTCAAACAGATTCAGAATGAACTAGACAGTACAGTGTTCAAAATAAGAAGTGACCATGGTACTAAATTTCAGTCTGATAGTATGATAAGACTATGTGAAGACTTTGGGATATTTCAAGAGTTTTCTTCACCAAGAACACCTCAGCAAAATGGCATTGCTGAGAGGAATAATAGAACCTTGATTGAGGCTGGTAGGACCCTATTAAGTGATACATCACTACCAGAATATTTCTGGGCTGAAGCAGTTAATACTGCATGCCATGTTATTAATAGGGCTACCATTACTAAAGGCCTCAACAAGATCCCCTATGAGGTTGTGAAAGGCAGAAAACCAAACCTATCCTATTTCAGGATCTTTGGTTGTAAGTGCTTCATACTTAACAATGGAAAGTCTTACTTGACTAAGTTTGCTGCCAAGTCCCAAGAGGGAATTTTTGTTGGGTACAACAACAACAGTAAGGCTTATAGAGTCTACAACTTGTCTACTCAAGTTGTAGAGGAGTCAGTACATGTAGTCTTTGATGAATCTAGACTTATTAACAATGAGTTGTCTAGTAGTATTTGCAGCTCCTCAGGTATCACTAAAAAGCTGGACAAGCTCACTATAGAAGAAGGACCTACAGCAAGACAGCAGGTAGAAGAAAGTGGATGTTGTCTAGGGGGAGTGCTACATGTACCTAATGCAGAAGAAGTTGAAGGAATACAACAAGATGAAGGAACTGAAGAGGTTCAACCTGAAGTCAGGATGCCTCCAGCCAATAGGCATCTTAGAGATCATCTAGTAGAGCAAATCATTGGTGATCCAAGACAAGGGGTACAAACAAGGAGCAAAAATCTGAATGCAGTGCTCTTCTCCAGTTTTCTATCCCAAGATGAGCCAAAGAAGTTTGAAGAAGCCATTCTAGATCCACATTGGACTGAAGCAATGCAAGAAGAGCTGAATCAGTTCAAGAGGTGCAAGGTCTGGGAACTTGTTCCTAAACCTAAAGACCACAACATAATTGGGACCAAGTGGATCTACGGGAATAAGATGGATGAACATGGAGTATTCATTAAGAATAAAGCCAGATTGGTTGCTAAAGGATATAGGCAGGAAGAAGGTATTGACTTTGATCAAACCTTTGCTCCAGTAGCTAGACTGGAAGCCATAAGGATGTTCCTGGCCTATGTAACTTTTCAAGGATTTAAAGTTTACCAGATGGATGTTAAGTTAGCATTTCTGAATGGTAATCTAAAAGAGGAAGTCTATGTGGAACAGCCATCAGGTTTTGTTGATTCAACTCAACCTAATCATGTCTATAGACTTAGGAAAGCATTATACGGGTTAACGAAAGCCCCTAGGGCTTGGTATGAAACCCTGTCTAGTTTCCTCATTGAGAACAAGTTCACAAGGGGGAAAATAGACAAGACTCTATTCCTTAGGGAATCTAGAGGCAAAGTAATACTAGTCTAAATATATGTAGATGACATAATATTTGGGTCTACTGAAAGTAGTCTTTGCAAAATGTTTGCAAAACTTATGCAAGGACAATTTGAGATGAGTAATATGGGGAGCTTAAGTTTTTCTTGGGTCTCCAAGTTAGACAGACTGAGAATGGTCTATCCATATGTCAGTCTAAGTTCACCCTAGAACTCATAAGGAAGTATGGTATGGATTCATCCAGTACCATGAAGACTCCTATGGGGTCAAGTATGTCTCTTAGCAAAGATGATGCAGGGAAACCTGTAGATGAAACTTTGTATAGAGGGATAGTTGGCTCCCTACTCTATTTGACTGCAAGCAGACCAGATATCATATATGCTACATGTGTCTGTGCAAGGTATCAAGCATGCCCTAAGGAGTCTCATTTGACAGTAGTCAAAAGGATATTGAGATATCTAAAGGGCACTCTCTATCTAGGCCTCTGGTACCCTAGGAATGGGGATTTTGAACTAACAGGTTATTCAGATGCAGACTTTGCAGGATGCAAATAAGATAGAAAAAGCACTACTGGAACCTATCAATTCCTAGGAGGAAGTCTAATTTCATGGAGTAGCAAGAAGCAAACAAGTGTGGCTATCTCCACTGCAGAGTCAGAATATGTGGCTGCTGGAAGTTGCTGTGCTCAACTTCTATGGATACAACATCAACTTGAGGACTATGGAATTCAGGTAAGTAGAACTCTACTCTTTTGTGATTCTACTAGTGCTATATCAATTGCTAATAATCATGTATCCCATAGTAGAACAAAACATATTGAAATAAAATATCATTTCCTTAGGGAGCATGTAGAAAGAGAAGATATTTTACTGGAATATGTTAGAACAGATAATCAACTAGCTGATATGTATACTAAGCTCTTAGAAGAATCGAAGTTCGATAGGTTTAAAATTGAACTAGGTATGATAAACTTAGAATAAGTTTACAGAATTGGCTAAGTAAAATGGTGTCGACACACAGAGATATCTGTGTCGACACAGAATATTGGTGTCGACACTTCAGGGAAAAGGTGTCGACACATCTAGGAAGTTGGTGTCGACACTTCAGAATATTAGTGTCGACACATGACGAGTGGGTGTCGACACATCTAAAGTGGTTTCGACACTTAGTATTTACTCAGAATTATCTAAGTAAAGTCTCGACTAAATGTCGAGTTGAGTGGTGTCGACACATAATCAAGTGTCGACACATATTCATGTTAACTAAACTTGTGTAGACACATAGGTGTCGAGACATTATAAGTCAGTGTCGACACTTATCCACAGTGTCGACACAATTTAAGTTAGTTGACCCGCCTTTTCATCTTCAAACTTAGAAAGGTATAAATAGGATTTTGCCTTAGTCTGTCGACACGCTTTCAAAAGTTTCGAGACCAAACTTGTGTGTCGACACCTCTCTTCTCTCCAGTCAAATTCTTCAAACCTTAATGGCGCCAAAGCTCGAGGAGAACGTCAACGAAGGCTATGAACTGGTGCGGAATGCGTTTGATGATGCAGACCCGGAGATCCAGACTGTAGTAACCCTAGTTGCCGACTCAGGGTTAGAATTTCTGGTTTCTGAACCGACAAAGATCTGGAAGAAGGAAGTACTGGAATTCCTTCATGGAGCAACCCTAGACGACACTGACTTCAAGATCAAATCCAGGGTCCATGGTGCAAAGGTCAAAGTCACACCTAAAAGTTTGAGGAAAGTACTACAGTTACCAAGAACTAAAGAAGAGGATGAAGTTACTGCTTCTAAGACCAGAGAAGCATTGACTTGGTGTGGCCTAGATTCAAAGATGAAAATTGGATCTGTGTTTAATAGAAAAGGCATGAACAGCCAAGGGAAATTTCTGTCTGAAATTGTTGGCAAAGTAATTTTAAGCAAACCTGGAGGGCATGATAGGGTATTAGCCCATATGTTCAGCATAATGACCAGAATAATCTTCAGCCTGAAAACTGACTGGTCTCTAGTGATCTTTGAAAATATTAAAGAGAGTCTGAAGAAGCCCAATTTGGGCAGGATCATAAGTCTATACCTAGCTGGTAATATACCAGAGGTTATGAATCAAGCTGCTGGAACAAAAATCAATCATATGAGAAAGATGGACTTGAGGATCTTCTCTAGATGGGACAGGGTGTTGTCTAAGGAGATGCCAACCCCTGAGAAGATTGCCCCTGAAAAAGTATCACCTCTAAAGAAGAAGAGGAAAACTGCTCCAGTGGCTCAAGTTTCCACTAGCAGCTCTGGGAGTGAAGAGCATGTGGTCTTCACACCTGACGAGAATGAAGAAGGAACTGTTGAGAAGTCTCTAGCTCAAGAAATAGATGCTGAAAGGCAGGGGGAGCTACCTCAAGCTAGCCCCATAGGCAAGGCTTCAGTCCAGGAGGAGCCCCTAATATTGGAAGAGCCAACTACTCTTGAGAGTGAGCAAGCTACACACATCATCCTTGAGGTAATCACTGAGCTTAATGCTTTAGATTTTCCTATAAAGGATACTGATTTGTCTGATGTTTATCAGCAACCACAGTCTGATAGTCAAGTTCCAGATATTGTCATGGAGGACACATCTGTTGAAGTTCAAATAGTTTCTGATCCAGTGGTTGAAGAGCCAAGAATTTCTCCAGCTCATTCTCCACAAGAATTTACAATGGAAGATTTATTTCTAAATCTAGATCAGGCAGACCTTGAGAATGACAAAGATGCAGCTGCTGAGGGGGAGCAAGTGCAAATTCTGGAAGAAACTGCAAGACAAGAACCTGAGAAGGCACCAGAAGTGCAGAAAGATTTCCATCCAAGCCCTAAGGAGAGGGTAGAGATAGCAAGTACATCAGCATCAGAAGATGAAGAAGCAGCAAGGGCTAAGAAGAAGAAGTTTCAAGTCTTCAGAAGACGAAGCCAAACTTATAAAAAGGCATTGCAAACTCTTGCACCACAACCTCTCTCACAGTCTGCACGATCTATAGATTATAGTACATTGAAGGTTGTCATGCAAATCAAGCTGGATGAGCACAGAAAATCTATAAAGACTTATGTAGATGAGCGGAATAAATCACTTCAATTTGATTTAGCCCAAGAAATAAAGTCTATTAGATTTGAGATGAATCAAAATAAGAAGGAAATGACTGACTGCTTCCATAAAGGAGGGAATGCAGTAGTCTATTTAGCAACTCATCAAGAAAAGATCAAGGAACAAGTAGATGACATTGCATTGAAGCAGGGCTATGTTCTTGAGAATCAAATAAGGATGAATGATAATCTGACAGAATCTCATAATACAATTATCACAGAACTGAAAACTATAGCTGCTGGACTGACAACTTCTAATGCTGCTGCTAAGGCAGATTTTGATAAAGCACTGCAAGAAAGCTTAACTGCTGTTCAGACTGCCATACAAGACTCTCAGAAGATCATCACTGACAAACTCCAAAGGCTAAAACCTTTCTACAGAGATGTAGTTAATTATTTAAATGCCCAAATTAGATTTCAAAAAGATGATTTAAGGGATCACATGGAGAGAGAAGTCATAAAGGGGGAGAGGGTCTTAGTCAAAGCTGGCTCTGAGCGTGCAAAATGGATTTCTAATTCCATCAGAGCCACTCTTGGGTATCCTCCTCTATGTGATGATAATGATGTTGCAGAATCTGGAATTAACCCTGCATATCTTGGAGGTGAGCAACCAGAAGTAGCTCAAGTAATCTATCCTCCACCAGATTTTGATATGGTTCAAGCTGATATACATTCAATGTATAGTCCACCTGATGGAACTCAGAAGGTCATTCTTGACAAAGTGGTTCAGGCAATATCTGAGGCCTTACAGGAAGCTATTTTGAAAGAGCAAGCTGAACAAGAAGCCAGATTATCTAAGAAGAGGTTCGGGGAGCAAGCTGAACAAAGACCTGACTTTGAGCAGTGGAGCCCCACCTCTAGGAACATTATTTTGACTGCCTGGAAAGCTACAAAAGATAATGTGCAAGATAGGAACAAGTGGTTTTCTGAGTCTGAATGGAGAAAGCATGAGACAAGGCAGGAGGCTATAGTCCAATATAGAAGAAAGGCCAAGATGGGAAAGCTACCTCCTACTGCCCAGGAGCCTAGCAAGTACTTTCCCAAGCCTTATCATTATTTTGAAAGGCAAAAGATCAAAGCTGAAGAGCTAAAGAAAAAGGATCTGAAAGGCAAAAAGACTGCTACTGCTGAAGACACTGAAGCCTCAGTACAAGCCAAAGTACAATCTGGGAAGGGCATAGTAATTAAGGAGGCTGAACAGAAATAGAATTGAATTTTCTTAAGTTTACTATGTAATCTTTTGATGTTACACATTATGTAAACTTTTGAAATATGAATATGACAAGTATTAGAACAATGTGTTATGTGATAAATTTATTTCATAATTGTTCTGAGATGTTATCTGTGTATACATGTTTGACTGATACATGTTTATGTTTTCCCTGTTATATATTCCTGCTTTACATCATGTTATAATTTTATTATGAATGGTGTATATCATTGACAAAGGGTTATGACTTCTCCAAATAGGGGGAGATTGTTGGGTACATTGGTTTAGATGTACCTGATTTGAAGAAGCCTCACCCAACTCAATGATATACATCAAAATGTATTTGATGTATTTTTGAGTTACCTTGTCCAGGTTAAGTATTTGCAGGAAAGATGAAAAAGTTTCTAAGTCCATGTGTCGACACCCAGGAAGAAAGTGTCGACACTTAAGAAGACTTGTGTCGACACCCAGGCAAGCAGTGTCGACACTTGAAGTCATTGTGTCAACACCTGGGATGCAGAGTCGACACCAGACAGAAAGTGTCGACACAAGGAGCTATGTCGACACTCAATGAAGAAAGTACAGTAAAGCAGTGTCGACACTTAGCAGTTCTGTCGACACCCAGTGAAGCTGTGTCTACATCAGAAAGTGTCGACACTTGGAGGCTGTGTCGACACTCAGCAAAAGTCAGCAAAAGCTAAGTATAAGTGTCGACACTCAGAGCAATGTGTCGACACTCAGCATAAGAGTCAACAGTTGAGGAAAGTGTCGACACAAGGAAGAATGTGTCGACACTCAGCAGAAGAGTCAACAATTGAAGAAAGTGTCGACACAAGGAAGAATGTGTCGACACTCAGCTGAAGACTCAACTCTTGAAGAAAGTGTCGACACAAGGAGCTGTGTCGACACTTAGCAAAGATCAGCAAAGTTCAACAAAATATTCTAAGTACAAGTGTCGACACCACGGGGATATGTCGACACTCAGCTGAAGTCTCAACACTAAAGACATGTGTCGACACAAGGAGCTGTGTCGACACTCAGCAAGTATCAACACTGAAGACATGTGTCGACACCAAGAAGAAGTGTCAACACTTAACAAGTTCAACACATGAAGATGTG
Source organism: Platanthera guangdongensis (assembly GCA_039583875.1). Lineage (NCBI taxonomy): Eukaryota > Viridiplantae > Streptophyta > Magnoliopsida > Asparagales > Orchidaceae > Platanthera > Platanthera guangdongensis. The sequence goes on along the minus strand of CM077152.1, from coordinate 164,233,060 downwards.
TCGACACAAGGAGATGTGTCGACACTTACAAGAATTCAGCAAAATACTGAAGTACAATTACTTGTGTCGACACATAAAGAAGAAGCAGTGTCGAGATGTAAAGTCTACAACACAAGGAGATGTGTCGACACAAGGAGATGTGTCGACACTTACAAGAATTCAGCAAAATACTGAAGTACAAGTACTTGTATCGACACACATTATTAGTGTCGACACATAAAGAAGAAGCAGTGTCGAGATGTAAAGTCTACAACATAAGGAGATGTGTCGACACCTTGTAGGCTAGAGTCGACACTTAGACAAATTGTGTCGACACTTGGTCTATAAGTGTCGACACTTAAAGATAGATAGTCTCGACACTTTCAGACAGTTAGAGAATTTTCAAGAACTGACTGGATGACTTGACAGCTGCCTTTCCAGCCGGTCTACTGCAGCTGTTAGAGTTGTCAGAAATCAGTTATGAACCGGACCAGCCGGCTACCATGAAGAAGGCCTATAAATAGGCTTATACTGTCTACAGAAGATTGATTGATAGATAAAATTGAAGTGATCAATATACCAAGAAGATCTAGCTTTCAAGTGAAGATCTAAGAAGTTGGAGAGAGAGAGCTCCATCCAAGAAGTCAGCCGCTGGAACCAGGCTGAGAAGAAGGGTTCAGATTGGTCTTAATCTTAAGAAGTAGAGATCAAGGATCAACTTCAGAGGAATCAGTCTTATTGTGTTCTACATTCAAGAAGCTTTGAAGAAAGCCAAGTCAAATTGATTTCAGCTGAGTTCTTCCAAGAACTCATCAAGAAACTCACAACTTACCTCTCTTTTATCTGAGTTGTTGAGTATATATTTTTGTATTCATTATAACTTGTAGGATCCTTAGGGATATGAGATTGTAAGCCTGTAATTATAAAGGCTGAGTGTAGGGCCTGTGTGCCTGAGTGTAGGAGAGTGGAATCTCTGAGTGTAGGCCTTGGTGGCTGAGTGTAGGCCTTGGTGACTGAGTGTAGGCTTTGGGAAAAAGCTGAGTTGTAGGGCCTTGGGCCTGAGTTGTAGGAACCTGTTTTGGGGTTCTGAGTGTAAGATCTGAGGATCTGAGATAGTGGAGGAGTTTGGCCGAATCTAGTACACTGCTAGATAGGCGAATGGGGAAAGTGGATGTACGCAAAGCTTGGTGAACCACTATAAAACTGTGTGTCTACTGTGTGCCTGTGATAATCTGTGATTGCTGTGTGTTTGCTGTGTACAAGTAGAAATAACTCTGAGAATTAATCTGAATTCTGCCTAAAAAGTTAAAAAGATTTAAGTCACCTATTCACCCCCCCCCTCTAGGTGATTAGGTACAATATCTTTCAACACTTTCTTGAAAGTGACTTCTCCAATCTTCACTTCTCCAAAACCTTCATACTGGCCACATTTTGAATCACCAAAGATAACCTTTGGTCCTAGCTTGGACTTATAGTTAGTTAAGATGTCCTTACTGCCAGTCATATTTTTAGAGCATCCACTGTCCAGGTACCATGTTTGATTATTTACTGGACAACTCTTCACCTGCAATGAAAAACAATTAATTGTTCTTGACCCAGCTTATCTTGGGTACTTTGTATTGTTGATATGAAAAACAAGATATAACAGAGAATTCTGGTTGAGATTTATATCCTAGAGGGTGATATCTTCGAGGTGGTATTACCCAATTAGCTACAGGGTTGAATGATTTTCTAGAATTATTAGAGTTGTTGTTATAATTAACATTCCTGTTAAGTGTTTCTGGGTTCGACGAATTTCTGTAAGTTCGTCGACCAGAGTTCGACGAATAGGGTTGAGATCGTCGATCTCTTCCCAAAGAATGAACATATTCATTCTCTATACCCCATGTTCGTCGACCTCTGCTCGACAAACCATACAGAGTTTGTCGATCGTATTTAGATGAATAATTATAGCTATAGTTTGCGTTCAGCGTTCGTCGAGTGGGGTTCAAGAAACTGGCAATATTTCGTCGATCTGAGTTCGACAAATTCTGCTGAACCTTGTTTTTAGTAGTTTTCTGATTTTTGTTGTTCGGACCTATTGATTTTGGGATTTATCTAAGGTTGGTTTATTGTTTATTTTCTCTTTCCCTTTTGCAAAAACAAATTTAATAGGCATAGTCAGAATATTTTTCTTAAGGATGGGGGGAAACTTGATGAAGCACCCAAGCCCAGCTTGTCATTAAGCCTGACATTTACAGTGCTTGTGATGTCCATCAACTTGAGGCTTCTCCCATTGAGAGTTTCCTAAAGTTGTTTAGCCTCACATAACTCAGTTTTTAATAATATGATTTGTTCATTAGCTAGGGTTAATTCATTCTTTAACTTATTGTTTTCAGAATTGACATTTTCTAGGTTTCCTAATTTTTCCCTAAGAGTCTTGATTTCCTTTTTTGAGTTAATTAACTCTATGCACATGGTTTTGAATTCAAATTAAATGAATCAGAACTGTAATCAAAAGAAGATAATACCGGTTCAGCTTCAGATTCTGAAGCTTCTTCATTGTCTGAATTTTCTTCTTCTGAATGGCTTCTGGAGACATCAATGGCCATTAAGCAAACTTCTTTGGCCCTTGCCTCTTCTTCATCTTCATTGGAGTTGGAAGATGTTGATTCATCCTCAGTCTCACTCCAGGATTCAGCCACAAAGCCTTTCTCCTTCTTCTTATATTTGCTAGAAGAAGGCCTGTTGTTGTGCTGTCTTCTTGTGTCCTTTTCTCTTCTCTTCTCCTCTTCTGATTCTCAGGACACTCAAAGATGAAGTGTCAAGGTTTTCCTACAACCAAAACACACCACTTCTTTACTGGTGTTTTGACCATATCTTGGTTGTCATCCTGCCTTGATGACTTTCTCCTGAAGTCTTTCCTTGCCATTTGTAGATATTTTGGCAAAAAGACTCATCAGCTCTTCATTTATCGTTGAAGTCTTTGTCTCCTCAGTAGCTTGAATGCAATACTTTGTTCGTTTCTTGCTGGAGGAGGTGTTCTTTGCTCAGCTGCCTCTCTAGATTTTATCACTGGTTCATAGAGAACTTTAGCTTTCCTAAAAGAGATTCAGTGGAAATCTCATTTAGGCTTCTGGCCTCTTGATGGGCCAGATCCTTGAATCCCATGACCTTGGGAAGCAAATTAGGGTCTTATTCATTGACCTCAGTGAGGGTGATGTCCTTATCCAAGGTTTTTAGCTCATTGATGATGAGCTTAACCTATTGTACACATATCAGCCCCCAATTGACTCAGCTTTTAGTTCTTGAAAATTCTCATACAGGATATGAGATGGATCTCCTATCATTCTTTTCATCTATTGATCCAACCACCATTTGATTTAGGGAGTCCCCTAAATGGCTTTGGCTGAGGTTGCATTCAGCCACCTTTTTGGAATATATCATCTGTCATTGTTGTTCAGTATATTCATTGTGTTGGCATCAGCAATCTTTGCCTTCTTCTGGGCTTCAGTCCACTCAGGTGGTGGAACTACAGTTGTGCTTGAAGATGTTGTAGAAGTAGATGCTTGAGGGGGACCTGTCAAAATGGAAGTTGTAGATATCTTCATCATAGAGTCATGTACAACCTAATTCTTGCCTTCCAGATGGCAAAATTATTCAGATTGCATACTGGAGGTCTGGTGCTACATAGTCCTTGTTCTGTGCCATGTTGTGTGACTATAAA